>JADLZK010002082.1:0-609167 GCA_015847255.1 Hyparrhenia diplandra
TATTGCAGATTGAGGATTTTTTCCAATGCAAATTCACATATAATCTTCAAATATTCCATAATCCAAATGGTATTTTCAAAATAAGACAGTAAGTGAGCTTGATCGAACCATTAAAAGAATGGCACCAATCACCATTACCAATACCAACCATCAGCTGAAGTGCTCAACTACTACTACATAGAGCAGAAGAGGATTATAAATTACCTGAAAGAGTATAATCAGTATCATACGGAAAAATGTTGATCGATCATCATTGCTCCACCATAGTAGAACACTACAGACTCGCTCAATGTGTGTGCCACCACCATGAGCACCAACCCTAGATTAGTTATATGGTCTCTCATTAAAACTCCAATTGATCTTTAAAACTAACATATTATATTAGGCATGTTTGACATAAAACTTTATCCATAAGATAATCTTTAGTTCGATTTATCCATGGCCAATCTATTGAACTTTAATCATTTATAGTTTCAGACTCAGTATAGTTTACGCATTAACATGTATAGTTTATCAAGCAATTCTTCAGTTTTGACATCAAACAATTATTCACTTTAGCCATCAGATAATCTGTAGTGTGGCCATTTAGTTATATATATGTTGCAGACTTTTATCATTCAGTTTGATTAAAAATAGTAAATTTCCCTAACTGAAAACTATACAGCATGGCTAGTATTTTTTTTCCCTAACTGAAAACTATACAGTATGCCAAGTTGTTTTTTTGTTAAACTGAAACACTATACATTATTTTGCCTAGATACAAACAATATTTTGCCTGGTTGGCAACAATAGTTTTTCAGATTACAAATTTATTCACTCCATGGTCATCAAAAACCTTCGTTCCTTAACCTGAAGCCCCAGGACAAATTCACTGATGCAGATACCCATTCAGCTTCAGGACAATTTCTCACTGATGGAGATATTGTACACCCATTCAAACAAGCACTTAAAGGAGTGCGTTCAAATGATGTCTGCAGTACATCAACATCCATACATCCAGATAGGCCATATATCCATACATCCTCGAGCAGTTGCAGGCAGCGGTCAAGGAAAATGAAACAGGCAGCGCCGAGAGAGGTCTAACCTTGATGCACGCTAGCCACCACCGCACGCCGCGTCGCTCATCCCCCGATCACGGCGCGCCCTCCGCCAGCCGTGAACGCCTCTCTCGCTATGGCCTTCCCAAGGGATCACAGCGTCTGCTTCCGGCGCGCTTAATGGGCGGGCAGGCGTCCACGGCTACGCCCACCCGCTGGCGTGCGGGGCGTCGCCACGACGAGTCTGGATTCGCGCCTTGGTGATGGCGGTGCCGTGGGGAAGTGCAGCTCTACTTACTTGGGAATGAAGGAAGGAAGCGGGGCTGGGGTTTAGCGCAGAGGGGGAGCGGGGCAGGGCGAGGGCAGCGCCGGCGCCGCATCGGGCGGCAGGGAGCGGGCAGAGTGGGTGTGGCGCGGCGGCAGGGGGGCCGTGGAGGCTCACGGGCTCCCGGCTTGCCAAGGTCGGCGGGGGTCGGCATCGGCGGCCGGCGGAGCAGGGGCGTGGGAGGGATGAGAGTATTTTTTTCAGCGGGGAGAGGAGAGGGAGCGCCCCGGTGTTTGGGTCTTTCACGGGAGGCGTGCTCGGGGAACCACATGGCGGGGAGAGACGGGGAGCCATACGGCTGTGGTTTCACTTCACCCGGGCGATGCCTTTTCCAATGTTTTAGCTGTAGAGATATTAGTATTTTTTTTTTCTGACACTCAACATATCATGTTGGATTTAATTTATTTTCTTGAGATGGAAAAAGATCAAAATTGATTAAAGGATGCTAAACACTAGTGGATTCTTGAAGCTTCTAGCAATGTCAAGTAAGAGTTGGAAAGATGCAAGTCAAAAAAGCAAATTGAGTTTAGCAAAAGGAAGAAGTAGTAAAATAGAAATTGACTATTAGCTAGCATTTTGTAACAATGAGCTGTATATGAATGTCGGCTACTGTAGCAATGGAGGCTACTGTAGCAACCGACCCAATGTCCTATATAAGGACATGTTGAGCTCCTTTGTAAGCTAAGCTAGGAAGTTAGCAAAATTAGATTGGAAAGGTGACTACAGATAGCCTAGAGCTGTATGAATAGAAGCTAGTTAGGAACCTAGAAAGTGTTGTGCTAGCTTTCAGATAGTCTCAAGCTGTATGTATATGTTTGAGAAGAGATAATAAAGCTATAGAGCTCATTGCCTCAAACTTTCAGCCAACATCAGACCTAGTTCAGTTCAGCCCAGCGGCTGAACCTGAACCTAAGAAGTGTGTGTGAGAGAAGAGAGGGAAAAGAGCTCCTGCACTTCTTCTACCTGGATCAGGGAGGAGGAGAGAGCAGCGGTGAGCAGGTTGCTCACCTTAGTTGCTGGTCCAGCGACTAACATATCATACCCATACTTGACATGACTTTAAGGGCAGTCTTTGATTTTCAGAATGCATGTTAAAATTGATTACATCATCTACATTTATGGCAGCTTTCTTACCTTTTTTTTTGCATGTTGCTTAGTCAATTTTCAGAAGGGATCTGAGATGGTGCCCAACATTTTCTAAGTTAAAGAGACTGTTGCTGAATGAATGGTTTGTATCTATTGACCTTAGTACACTTGTTTGCATTCTTGAACATTCACCTGTTCTTGAGAAGCTCATTCTTCAAATTTCCCAGGTATTTTTTTAATAAAGATTAACTGCTTTTTATGTTGTTATATATACACAATACGCTTTATTATAACTGTAGAGCATTTTTTTATATAGCATCCATTATTGACCCTGTTGAATATACTATGTTTTCTTTTCAACAGGATGCAAAATGTAAAACAGAATCAGAAGGAAGAAATCATCAAATGGGCGAGTACCACAAGTATCGGAACACCTCAAAATAGTTGAGATAAAGTGCACAAATGTTGGTTTCGGGTTTTTGAAATCTTAAGTTTCTTGAGTACATTTGTCATGCAGGTTAACGTCATACGTGTTACCACAGAATCAGACTGTGAGTTAACCAGCTGCACTCTTCAGTCCTTTAATTTAATTTATTTGTATCTGTGCATTCTTTTAGTGGTCCAATTTAGTCAATTCACCGATGCATATTAACCAGACATGCATACTATTACTTAGGAAATAAAAGAAAAAAATGTATGCAGATGTGTGTTCTTTGGCAAGAAACTTAACATATTTATTACTACCTAGTTGATTTCCACATAACTGTGCCTCTTTATCTTGTACAGTATTCAGTTTCGAGGGCCGCAGGTGCCAAAAGCTTTAATTTGGACTATTTGGATGGCTCAGTTTTCTCTCGAGGTCGTACTCCTGATTGCCAAGACTAAAGTTTTGCCCTTGTGCGTATTCTGGTTGGGGATGATATTTTTGATTTAGTTCCATGTTTCAATGGTATGGGGGAAAACCGTGCAATGTAATTAGCAATATAACTTGGTTAGGACTTGTTTATGCCATCAAGTTGGACCTAGTTTGTAGCATTATTATAATCCTGTTACTCTTTCACTCTGTTACTGTGGTGTTCTTAGCCTCCTGGACTTTACAGTCTACTTTGCTGTAATGAGTGGAACGGGTGCTTGATCTTGCCCGTGTGGTATGTTAGTTGGACCTAGTTTGTGGCATTATTTATTCAACCATTTTACCTTGCTGAAAATATTTTAAGTATCGCCCAAATCATCACATCGGTAAGCTGTCTCAACTGCTTGTAATGCCACATGGGGTCGATTGCGGATTAGTTTCAGGTTGAGATGTCCAAATTAAAGAAGAGAACTGAAGCTAGTAATTTCCCTTGATATGACATTCTCCCATGAAAGCTTATTAGCCATACCAGGGTGTCATTGCTGTGTGAATCAGGACATGTGGAGAATGAAGCCAAGAACACGATGCATGCTAAGCTTACCTGCCTGCAACAAAATGTGGAGGTCCCTTGTTGGCAGATCCTATGTTACGCACTATCTGGTCTTGGCTTGATATTGTGCCATGGTCCACCACGTATAGCGCATTATGCCCAAAGCGAAACAGAAAAACGCTACAAAGGCAGCAACGTGGAAGGTTCTTTCTTAATTTTTTGAGAAAAGAAGACAGTATTAGCATCGATGCGGGTGTACATAATTTATAAGTATCTATTAAATTAATATTAATTTATAAGTATCTATTAAATTAATATTATTCAGACAAAATATATGTAGCCCGTTTCGTTATTCCCAATTTTCAATAGCCGCTGGCCAGATCAAACACAAGACGACGGTGAAACAAGTTTTCACTACAATACATGCACAAGATTTTGGTTTTGGCCCGGCGGTCAAATCGTGAAGCGCTTCAATGATTGTTATACATGTCATACATATGGATGTTACTTTTACTCAATATATCTAGAAAACCATTGGTGCCAACCATCGTCCCGATCAAACGCATTTATTTATTAGTATTTGTAAACGATGTCTATATTCCAGACCAATCCATATCTGAATACGAGGAATATATTAAAGGAAATTGATTAATAATATCCATCCATATTTACACTTAACACCCCTTGTGCTAATCACACTTTTTACAAAATCAGCTCCTCCCTTTCATTTGAAGCACTAGCTAAAAAATAGGAGGTCTACCCTTTTTGGATCAGTCAAGTGGTCATGAAGGAAGGATAGAGACTAGATTTTGGGCCCTCTGGGTGGTTGATGAAGATATAAGAACCGCAATGCTTGTACGGATATGTTCTCATCTAGAAAACCATTGGTGCCAACCATCGTCCCGATCAAACGCATTTATTTATTAGTATTTGTAAACGGATCCAATAACGAGAACATCCACATTCATGTCTATAAATTCCAGACCTATCCATATCTGAATACGAGGGAAAATATTAAAACAAATGATTTTACTAATATCCATCCATATCTAATCCTGTTACACCCATTTTTTTTTGGTGCTATATAGCACGGAAAACGATTTTACTAGCTACAAAATCAATTTAGCGGGCAAAATGCATCTTTCATTTCTTTGTTTTGAGGCATATCTGGTGTAGCTAATAAATAGTTCCCCTAAAAAAAAAAAAAACTCTATAAGATTTTGGCCCAGCTGGTCAAGTGGTCATGAAGGGAGGATAGAGAGAGTAGATTTTGGGCCCTCTAGGGTTTAGGGAAGATGAAGACCAAGAACCGCAATGCGCTTCAGTTGCCTTTCCTTGCGAAGAAAAAATGTTGTCGCCGCCACCTCCTCTTCGCAATTCTCAAATCCCTCCCCGTCCTCGCGCCCTAATCATCTCAACGCTGCCTTGCATTCCCCATGGCCTCACTCGTTGCAACGGACAATGCAATTTAGGGAGTATAGGCGTTTTTCTTGATCCAATAATTTAAAGATTATTTGGTTTCGTCCCATATGGTTTGTTTTATTTTTGGGGTTTAAATCGTGGCGACTTAGCATGCGCGCCCTCGTATTTTTTGTGGCGTTATCCTTGGTAAGCCATATTCCCATCGACCTCACCGAGGTGCTAATACTGACAAAATCGAAAGTGAATCTCAAAACAATTTGGGTACTAGTGTGTGTGTATGATTTTGTGTGTAAGCGTTTGCATTGTACTATGTAGTCAAAAGAAAAGATCCAATAATTAACAAGGCAAAAGCACAAACTTAACAAAATTTAATATCGATAATTACAATTTTTTTGTATTGTGAGACAGGACAAAAGTTAATGTATTTTCACACAAAGATAATTAACAAATTATTTAACAAATGAATTACAATTTATTTCACTCCAACACACACCTCACCAGCCCCGGCAGTCATCCCGGCGACCTGCCGGCCATTTAGGAAAAGTAATCGGAACAAAATCTTCCCTGAGCACCTGAACACAGTTATACAGCCGGCTTTATAGCCATAGTAACGCACACGCAAGTAGATCACCATGCATGCACACGAACGTTTTCTGATGGCCCACTGCGAACTCCACGCAGAGCCGCTGCTCTCCATGAGACTCGGTCTACTACGCCACCTGCAACTGGAGACTAGCTCCACTAACACATGAAGATTAGTTCCAACAAGGCCGGCCATTCACCACGCAGCCAGTTCGTTTGTCCCTCTCTCCAAGATCCATGGGGCTGGGGCTGCAGCATTGGCCACCGCTTTCTCCATCTGGATCTCCAGGCGCCGCCTGAAGCGCCTTCTGCTGAGCTCCGCCGGTGACGCGAAGCAGCAAAGTAGGGAAGGTTGGCATTCCTCTCCTCGGCGACAACCATCCATGCGCATCCCGTGGTGCTTCCAGGTTCTGTGGTAAGTCTCTATTCCTTCTAATCCTCTTCTTGCCCAATCATTTCCCTCATTTCCAGATCGCTCTCGTTTCCTGCAGGTACAGGCCTGGCCATATCTCCCTCCAGCGCTCACCACACCATGTCTACGGACGGAATGCCTAGCGACAAGAGAGCCAAGAAAGCAGTGGCCGCAGCGGCGCAGGAGGACCGGATCAGCGCCTTGCCGGATGACGTTCTCCAGCACCTGCTCGGGTTCCTGCCGGCGCACGAGGCGGTGAGGACGAGTGTGCTCGCGCGGCACTGGCGCCACCAATGGAGGTCCATGCGTCGCCTGCTCATCGACTGCAGCAGCATGCCAGGGAGCACCGGAGACATTGTCAACTTCGTGAACCGCCTACTGCTCGGCTTCCTTAGAGTGCCTGGCATGGCTATAGATGAGCTGGAGGTGTCAACTGATTTCTTGGGCTTAGATCCGGAAATGGAGAAAGCGGTCCATGTTTGGATCCAACATGATTTATTGTGCAAAGTACAGGCACTGAGCATCATCGATCTGTCTATGACGCTAGACCGGCCTCCTCCGGTCTCCCAGCACCTGAGAAGACTGGAGGTTACCCGTGTTGATTTTTGCAGGGACTGCCTTGATTTTCTCACCTGTCCAACGTTGGAGGTTCTCGACATAAAAACTTGCGGCCTATACTGTTCAAGTATTCTGTCCCAGTCCATAAAGCACCTGCGAATCAGAGACAGCTGTTTTCATAGTGATACCCGGGGGTTCATTTCTATGCCAAATCTCATTTCTTTGCAGCTCGACATTTTCGGTGCTAAAGCACCTCTGCTTGAATTCATGCCATCACTACAAACTGCATCTGTCGAGCCTGGCTACGCGGGGGTCGATACTTGTATGAAATATTATTCCACGGGTGATTGTTGTGGCATTTGTGCACGTTGTTGTGGCGAGGATGACCAAAACGGTCGTTGCGTACTTCTTGGGGGTCTGTCGAATGCAATTTATTTGGAATTGATAGCTCCACGTGGAACGGTATGTGCACGTCCATCTTCTTAGTTATAGTTGTTCAGTTAAATCAACAAAAAAAAACTTCTATTTGTTCAGTTTGTTGCTTGCCACAACTTTTTAGACAGCATCTGACCAATATATTGGCCATTTAGCATGTTGTGCACAGGCACTGCCACATTTGAGCTTATTGTCCTATATACTAGTGCTTTTAATAACACTCCACATCTCATACCCACACATGACATAACTTTAAGGGCAATCTTTGATTTTCAGAATGCATGTTAAAATTGATTACGCCAACATTATACTCACTTTCTTACCCTTTTTTTTGGACGTTGCTCAGTCAATTTTCAGAAGGGACCTGAGATGGTGCCCAACATTTTCTAAGTTAAAGAGACTGTTGTTGAATGAATGGTTTATAGCTATTGACCTCAGCGCACTTGTTTGCATTCTTGAACATTCACCTGTTCTTGAGAAGCTCATTCTTCTAATTTCCCAGGTATTTGTTTTTGTTTCAACAGAGATTAACTGTTTTATTTAAGTTGTTATTTATACACAATACACTTGTTATAACTCTAGAGCATTTTTTTTTTATGTAGCATCCATTGTTGACCCTGTTGAATATGCAATGTTTTCTTTTCAACAGGATGCAAAATGTAAAAACAGAATCAGAAAGAAGGAATCATCAAATGGAGCGAGTACCACAAGTATCGGAACACCTTAAAATAGTTGAGATAAAGTGCACAAATGTTGGTTTTCGGGTTGTTGAAATCTCAAGTTTCTTGAGCACATTTGTCATGGAGGTTAACATCATACGGATTACCAAAGAATCGAGAATGTGAGTTAGGGCACTTCACAACGGAGACTCTATCATAGAGTCTAAAAACTATTTATTACCTCAGTACTGTGGACTTGGAGTCAAATAAGACTTGGAGTCTTGGTTTTCTTCTTCTCTCTTCCATAAATATATTGGCACATCAACAAAGTGCAATAAATATGAAGCTAATGAATAAGCTTAGACTCTAAAGTCTACATTGTGAGTGCCCTTAACCATTTGCACTCTTCAGTTGTTTAATTTATTTGAATCTGTGCATTTTTTTAGTTGTCCAATTTAGTCAACTCACCGATGCATGTTAACCAGATATGCATACTATTACTTTGGAAACATATTTATTACTACCTAGTCGATTTCGACATAACTATGCCTCTTTATCTTGTACCTTGTACAGTATTCGGTTTCGAGGACTGAAGGTGCAAAGCTTAATTTGGACTATTTGGATGGCTCAGCTTTCTCTCGAGGTTGTACTCCGGATTGCCAAGACTAAAGTTTTGTCCTTCTGCGTCTTCTGGTTGGGGGTGATCTTATGAGATTCAGTTCCATGCTTCAATGGTATGGGGAAAAGCTGTGCAATGTAATTGGCAATATAACTTGGTTAGGACTTGTTTATGCCATCTAGCTGGACCTAGTTTGTAGCATTATTAATCCTATTACTCTTTCACGCTCTGTTACTGTGATGCTCTTAGCCTTCTGGACTTTACAGTCTACTTTGCTGTAATGAGTGGAACGGGTGCTTGATCTTGCCCGTGTGGTATGTTAGTTGGACCTAGTTTGTTGCATTATTAATTCAATCATTTTACTATGCTGCAAAAAGTTTCAGTATGGCTCAAATCGTCACATCGGTAACCTGTCTGAACTGCCTGAGATGTCATCCAGATGCTCCTGACCTGACCATATTGGGTCGAATGCAGCTTAGTTTCAGCTTGGGACGTCCAAATAAAATTAAAGGAGAGCTGATTTTCCCTTCATATGGGTTTTCTCCCAGGAAGGCTTATTATCCATACCAGGATGTGATTGCTTGTGAACCAGGGCATGTGGAGAATGAAGCTAAGAACATGATGCATGCTCAGCTCACCTGCCTGCAACGAAATGTGTAGGTTCCTTGTTAGCAAGATCTATGTTACGCACTATCTGGTCTTGGCCTGATATTGTGCCATGGTCCACCAGAGACAAACGCTACAAAGGCAGCAACGTGGAAGGTGTTTCTCAAAAGAGAGACTCTTTTTTTTTTTTTTTGAGAAATAGAAGACAAACTATTAGCATAGGATGCGGGTGTACATAATTTAGTGTCCTGTCGGCCAACCATTCGCCGATGGATCTAGGTTTATAACTATCTATTAAATTAATATATTATTCAGAAAAATATGTATCCCGTTTCATTATTCCCAATTTTCGAATACCCGCTGGCCAGATCAAACACAATACGGCGGTTAAACAAGTTTTCACAACAATACATGCACACCATTAGGTTTTGGCCCCGGGGTCAAATCGTGAATCGCTTCAATGATTGTTATACATGTCATACATATAGGGTGTGAGCACCAACGGCCAGTGGTGAGCGACGGCCAGTGGTGAGGGAACCACAGGGAGGTGAGGGGAGCAGTACCGGCGCGAAACTTGATGCAAACTTAGCCAGGCTTAGCTAGCACGCCCACCCCAACCATTCCCACAAAGCCAGGCTTAAGGGGTACAGTTGCATCCAGCAATCCTGGCTAGCTGGCCCAGATTTGCAACCAAACACCCTTTTCCTGGCCCAACTAAGCCTGGTCAAGCATTTTTGGGCCAATCAAACACACCATAGACTTCTCTTACTCAATATTTCGAGAAAAACATTGGTGACATGCATTTTCCAGATAAAGCACATACTATTTGTAACCGAGAATAGATCAAACACATTTATTTATTAGAATCAGAACATCCACAATATTCCACACCTATCCATATCTGAATCGAATCTGAGGGAAAATATGAAAACAAATGAGATTAGTAATATCCATCCATATCTAATCCTATTACACCCTTGGTGCTATATAGCACAACTTTACTTGCTACAAAATCAGCTAAAATGCCTATCATTTGAAGCACTAAGAAACCAAACAGACCTCAACAGATGCTTATAAAGGGATACAGATAGACAAAATCTAAATTTACAGTGTAAAACATGAGCTGGGCGTAATTCTACTACAAAAAGCAGAACAATCAGTGGTCATCCTCTAACCGTTCCATTTGTTCTAATCAGTCAGAAATACCTACAGCTAAATCTAGAATAAATCAGCGTCAAGATACAACAGGGCAAAAAATAAGCTAATTAAGGAATTTTGTACACATTGGCAGGTTTACATGGCATCTGCATCTCTAGCCATGAGGCCATCGATGGTCATATCATCCGTGTATCTTCCTCCGTGTTGGTTCCTCCATCCACGGTTATTATACTCAAAGATCGTACCACGATCATCTGCTTCAACAATGGAGACAAAAATTGGAACATGTTGACTCATTCTAAGCACATTATACAGCCCAATTCATAAGCTCACAAAGTTAAAAGGAGAAATTATGCACAACACTCACCACCCTCACCATCAGATGCCTCAGCAAGCCGTGCAATCGCATCAATTAATGATTGCTCATGCTCCTGCAAAAACAACTGTTAGTTCAGGAGAATGGGAATCCAAATAATGTCTTGCGCGTCCTTGTTACCTTTAGCACTTTCTTGGCCCTCTCCATCTCAAGGGGGTCAGGGTTGGCTGAACTGAAAACCCGCTCCACCTATATAGGCAGATAATCATGATAAAACAGACAATTTGGTAGGATTCTAATAAACGAATAAGCTGAGTTCCTCCGAAACAAACCTCCTTTATGAGTGTCTCTGTATGGAGAATTTCTATGTAGTCAGAACTCTTCTTCCCAATACCATTTTGTGAAGATGGATATTCTTTCTTAATTGAGTTCTTTTGGGGCCCTCTTTCTCTTCCGGCACCTGACATGGGACCACCACGACTAATTGGCTTCTTCACACCATGGACAGGAGCACCACGACCTAGAAGGTTTAAATCAGGCTCCTCACCTTCCCATCTAATATCTTCAGGTGCCATCTGCAGCAGAGATCAAAAAATATTACACATGGATTACTGTGTAGGCTGTATGCTTGTTGCTTAACTATAGAACTTGTTCGGCAAATGTGTTAGGCTGTTAATTTTACTGTCAGTCTCTTAATTTTACCATGATGGAGGCCATCCATTGATGTCCTTAGCCAACCAGTTATTAACATAATGGTTTGACCAGCTTTCATACCAACATGATGTTAAATGGAAACAAATCCAAGACCAGCCATGGGTTATTTAAATTTTCTAGATTGTATTGCTGGTCAAATCCAGTTGTCAGACTATGATGCAGTTATGACAATCAAAGTACATCTAACACTTCAATAGCATCGACATGGTTCATGGCTCAACATCATGTCAGCCAGAGCAGCTCCCATAACTCTGCATAGTTGGAAAACCATCATGTTCATAAATGGATGGGAGAAATGAAAAATGCATGGCTTGCTGTGTGTCACCAAATGGCTCAAAACTTACAAATTTCCTACATCAGTGCGTACAGCTGTGGACCCAACCCACAAAAAACACCAATTTTAGCTGTATTTCTCAGAGTTCTGCCAATTGGATTCCACATCAGAGAGCTATATATTTTTTTTTACGCAATCAGAGAGCTATATTAGTGACCTTAGGATCAGGGGGCTATCGTTTTTATGGGAAGATGGGTATGGAATGCCATAAAAACCAAGTTCCTGTTGTATCAACCAAGGCTGCATATATAAATATTTGACCATATACTGCATCAGACTTTTTTAATGAGGTGGCAAAGTATTGAAGCGAGAGAGCTAATGTCTTTCTAAAAAAGATAAGCTAGAAAACTACCCAAACTAAAATGAAAGATAAGAAATGCATTGGGATGATTAATTTCAATGGTCACCAAATGAGACTAGAAAATTTAAGTGTGCTTATATTTTTGAGATGTAGGGCAAAGCATGCATTTGAGAAAATCTCTGGATTTGCATCCATTTTTAGAAAACAAACACTCCACTAAGGTATTTCTTTTGGGAGTGGCATAACTATCATATAGGACCATCATCTAAACTAATGTCTTACATCCAATCATTAGAAATGTCAATAATGGTAACTAGAATATGCCAAAAGGCAATCTAGCAAATAACTTTATAATTATTGGAAGTTTGCCAACACTCTCACGGTGCAACTGGTCAGCACAACATGCCAAAGAAGCGGTTGGCTGAGCCAGCCCAGGTTTGAGTCATGGCACCATCTTCTCAAGGCGAAAATCAGGGGGGCGTCTCTCCCCTGGTCAAGTCTAATTATCGGAAGTTTATATATCATTCACAAGGAAAATCAATGTTTGGTCCCCATACAACCTCCTACGCCCCCAAAAATGCAATAGGTTTTATTTCATCCTTAAACAAAACAAGATAGAAATATGTTTCTTCATTCCCAACCAATGCAAATTATCCCCGAAGTTTTTTTTTTTTTTTCCTTTTTCTTTGGGGTGGGGGTGGGGTTTGGTGATATGGCAGCCAAAGCATCCACGTGGAGACACAATACAGCAGCACTACAGGAGTGATGTGTCTGTCCATGCAAAAACAGGTGATGTTGGCAGATAAACAACAAAACTTTGCTGATGTGGCTACCACACCCCTAAAACCAACCTTAGGGCGATAGTATCCACTGTTTCAAGTTTTCGACAACTGGGGGATGTATTTTATCAAGCCCATACATGATAATAAAATTAACATAATGAAGAGTTACAGCCTGAAAAATAGACTTTTTCGGCATTCAGAGTAAATAAACATTTACCTCCTTGAGGTCAACCCATTCCCATGTCTCATGTGCTGTATTTATGTCATAAACCAGTGCATAGACATCCTATAAATTAGAGAAACTTGATTAATTATATAAACAAAGATAAGTGATACTTATGACGCCTTAGAAATTTTCTAAGGCATACCTTTGATGGATCATAGTCAGTTATTTCAGCTTCATAAAAGCTATTATCGTCAGGCCACCGAGTCATGACTTTACGGCCGATTAACGGATTTAATGGCGTGCCTTCAGGTGGAAGGCCAGCAGACATATTTCTATTGATAATAGGTCCCCGTCCACCAGGACCACCAGAAGATGGCATAGATTTGACTGCAGGACCACCAGGTACCTTCTGGCCCTTCAAGCACAATTAATAGCCCACAAAATAACCCATGTCATGTTACAAAATTATAACCACAAGATTATATGCAGATGATTCAACTATCACTTACTGGTTTGGTCTTTTTCGCTTTTTTGTGCCAGGTGGAGCTGCCTTTTTTGCTCCTGAAGATGATGGTTGCATTGGTGCAGTTAAAGGCTGCGAATGCATAGCAGATGGTGCAGGTACAGATGGAGATGGAATGGGTTGAGACATCTTTTGCCTCTTGCGAGCAGAGGTCGTAGGGCTGGGCATGGGGTCATGTGCACGCTGAGAATTATTAACCAAATTCATCTTAAGCCCACCAGTTGACTCTCTCCATTCCCTTGTATTAAGAAAAGAACACGTGTGAGGAAATAGTGGAAAAGGAGTTCATAATTTTGGGTGGGTGGGTGTTAGGAGAGGGTATTGCACAGTTAAGAAGCATGATTTGTCCACACAATACCTTATTCTTCGGATAATATCATCAGTATTAACTCTGTTTAGCAACTCCCTGTGTTCCTTGTCAGATACTTGTAGTTCCTTCCTAAGCTCAGTAATGAGACTTTCTTTTTTTCCTGAGGCGGTGCATTCAAACTTTAATGAGATTCCATGAAATCTAGGCCAACCAGACTAAATAAATTAATAACATAAAGATAAAAGAGTGTATACCCATGTTATAGCATCAGATTGAGCCTTGAACGCTCTAAGAACTGAACAATATCGTCTTGCTCAAGCTGATGTATTTGTGTTTCCATATCTGTATGAGGTTGAACTCTAGTATACAGAGAAGCACCAATAGTATCTCTTCCATTACCAGTGATGCGCCCACTGCCTTTCATGCCTCTGCTGTTCTGATATGATGGTGGAAGATCATCATCGGTTCCTGTAACCATGCCAAATTTCTAAGTATAGCGTTTCAAATGTGCTACCTGACTGGTTCAAACCGGTGGGTAGGTACCGATTGCCAGCAGGAACCTGCGCGAAACAATTCTAAAGTATACTTTCAACATATGAAAAATCTGTTCATAAAGGTAACCATTATAAATAATAATGCTATAACAATGTTTTCTATGATTTCGCTAAAAAACAATTTTTCTATGATTTTAATACTCTGGTCTCCTAGTAGAGTGACTCAAACACAACCCAGCTTCAAAATACGTAAGGAATCAATATTCCCTACTCAAAACTCATGAATTGCATTGGTCATTTGGCCTTTTCTGTCTTTTTGCAATGGGTGCAGACGGTTATAACTGACAAATTCAATTGTAGTTCTACCAGAATTTTATGTGGAAAGGAAAATAGCAGCTGATGTACAGGCCAGTGAAAAGTTGTATCACACTAGCACCCACTAACATGGCCAGTGGGCACAATACACATGCCCAGATGCACATCTATTCAGAAGAAATTCCATGCTCTAGTTTCAAGTCCTCAGTTTGGTAGGGTCACTACAAATGCTCCAAAAGGTAGATAATGGAATATGATACACCTCAGTGCAGCACCCACAGCAATTGATGGTATTGAAAGCCAAAGGGAGATGAGGGGAAGACAACACAAATGTTTCAAGTTCACATGAACTTCAAATCACTAAGTGCAACCCTCTACAACCAACAGTGGAGGAAATCAGCATAAGTCCATGGAAATAACTGGAAACAGGTCAAACCATTCAGTCCATGATAACATGTAACTGCTGTTGCAATGCAAGAGGTTGCAAACACGAGACGGGGATTCAAAGGTTTTAGTGTCTCTTACCACAGTAGATTTTTGTATGTTATCTTGTACTCGTTACTAACTTCTAGAATTTAGATAGAAAGGAATGGTACAATCATTTGTACTGATGAAGATTTTAAACCGGATATTTGGGGTAGTCCTCCAGAAATTCTTAGATTTAGAACATTAGGCACTAGAATGTATTTGGTTGACCAATTTTGTTATTATTTTTAGATATATCTTTAAACCATTCTATTTTATCCTGCAAACTACAAATCATGCACAGATCCTAGATCTAGAGCTGTGCCAAATAACCCCAAAGTCACCTGCTTTATCACTGTTAAATGTAGTTCTACACCTCCGACCAACCAAATGAAAATGCAAATTTGAACTTGACAATACAGAAATTTGTTAAGCGTACAGCTAAACAATGTTAAAAAATTATTGATTTAAAATCATTCAGAACATAGCTAGCACCCAAGTAAGCAGGATAAAATTCAAGCACTGGCACTAAAGGTTGTAAGAAAGCTCTGTTAACTTTCAGTGATAACTTATAACAGTATCACCTTGTTTCCTTTTTAAATGAATGACATCACCTTGCTCCCCTCCAGGCATCTTGAGAGAATTATAAGATTTCCATACAGTAGGGCTTATGTGCACACTTGCAATTACTTCCATCAGGGAACTGTATGGGTCCAAAGGGATTGCCTGATAACCCAATTATTTGCAGGTAAATACCCTAACAGAGCCATGTATGTTGTAGCTTTTCTGTCTTTAAAGCAGTGTTTTTAAGGCGTCGCTTAAGCGTCGCTTTGGCGTCGCTTAAGCGCCAAGGCGCTCCAGGCCGGACGCCACAGCAAACGACTCGCCTTAGATTCATATGGCGTCCGCCTTAGGACCATGGCGTCCAGAAATCGTCGCTGTGGCGTCCGATTCGTACCAAATCATTCATGGCGGGCGCCATACGAGGGGGAGAATCGGCAGGAGAAAACACGAAAGAGAGCAAGTGCGAAAAGGAGAAAGCATGTAGCGCAGAAAGAGCGGGCGTGCCGGAGAAACAGAGCAGGCGGCGCGGGAGACCAACCAGAGCGGAGGGCGAGAGGGAATAGAAAGCCACAGCTCACTCGCCCGCGCCGCTGCATTCCCCTCGCTACCGTGGGAAGTTGCTGCCTACCCGCCGGCAGCCAAGCCATGCAGCCGTGTCCTCTTCTCAGATCTCGCGCAAGAATAGCTTCCTCCTCTGTTTCAAGTTTTGCGAGGAGCAGCCGGCAGCCGCCTGCGAACTGCGGCTGCCTCCCAATCGGCGCTGGCCTACAGGAGAGAGGGAAGCATGAGACGGAGAGATGGATTTGGGAGAGAGTTGTGGCAGCGCTGAGTTTGTGGCGGCGCTGAGGAGAGGGGGGATTAGAGAGATGATGACGAGGGGGGACATGGGCTGCTTGGTGGGCTGGGCTGGGCTAGACCACTTCTTACTCTTCTGTCCCTGTTTTTTTTTTTTTTTTCTTCACCATTTACTGATCTGAGGCTGTTGTTTTAAATTTTTCTTAAGTTGTTAAGGCGTCGCCCTCGCCTTACGCCTTGCTCGCTTAAGCGTAAGGCAGTAGTCAGTCGCCACACCTCGCCTTATCGCCTTGAAAACATTGCTTTAAAGGCGTGCTCTTTGATTTGAAATGCTGCCAATGGGGACAATGGGCACAAATATGGGTAAACACTACCTGCTTGGAACAACTCTAAAGCCAATTGTTTGGAACACTACCTGCTTGGAACAACTCTAAACACTACCTGCTTGGAACAACTCTGAAGGAATTTTCAGCTTGGATAGCCTGATAACCCAATTATAGCTCTTAAGTGAGCACCACGAATAATAATTTCAGGTAGAAGAAAACAAAACTCTCTTCTACATATGCATGATCATGTTGCCTACAGGTATAACATATATAACCATGTCCATACTAACAAGAGGGAAAATTATATATAACCATGTCCATACTAACAAGAGGGAAAATTTTCACGTTTCAAAACTATTATCCAATGGCTATGCAACCTTTCACAGTACCTTTTTTCATCTTTGCAAGGGACAATTTCACCCAATTAAATGACTAACTTCTCAGAATTACTCAGCAAAAATAACACAAATCTAAAACAAAGAAGGTGATCATGTTGCCTACAGAATTACTCAATGAAAACTTTGAAAAAAAAAAATGATGCACCCCTTCACAACTAACGAAGAAAGTCCACCAATTTACTTGATTGATCAATATATAATGGTCTTATAAAAATAAACTAATCCCAACAATACAACTGTGCACCACCTTTAAATAATAATAACAAAAAGACTGCGCCACAAAACCCTAACAAGGCAGAATCCACCACACTCACCGCTGCTGTCCACAACTCCGCCGCATTCCATGCCGGTCTCGCAAATGCCTTCCAAATCACCTCGACAATGGTTCTGCCACCAACAGAAACGCTACACAACGCTCTTAGATTTGTCATCATTTGGGGAAAAAACAGTGACAAGAGAACTGAACCAAGAAGTTTGTTGAAGTACTGAAAAGTAGCATATTGAAAAGAATGCAAATACAGGAATAATGGTATCTCTTCCTTTTGAATTATATCAGCATGGGTTTGTCACTAATTTACCTTGGTGGTTAAAATTCTATCCAGCAAGATTATAAATACAATTGATCCATCATTTGTAGTTGTTGTGATTAATTAGAAATTCAGGAAACAGCCAACCATACCCACTGTAGTGGAGATGATGTTGTATCAATGAAAGTAAGCTCAACAAAATTTCAAGAACAGGTATCCATAACATTTTATTTTCATATCAAATGCTAAGATTTCACTGGTAATCTAATACTCTACTAAGAATTATATAGGCTTCATCTTGACAACTTAAAGTTGATGCACACATACTCATCCAGGTATCTACCAGCACTCGAAACATGCTGTGGCCTGCGGGAATCAAACTGGGAAGCACTCTCTGAAGACATACAGCAAACAGAGAACTCGACCAGCCACCTTTCACCTTCCCATAAAAGAAGCTAATGGAACAAGCTGGAGAATCACTAAAGGCCTAGTGCTGCCGCTTCCCCATTAAAAAAAAAATAAAATAAAAAAAAAAAAACAGGAGCAGGAACCGAGCCCAAGAGAAACAAATCCCCGGAGCAGGTGAAGAAATCAATCCTAGAATCTCCTGCACGTCTACCTACCCGCCGGCCACTCGGCTCCATCGATTGACCAGAACCAAAGCAAGGAAATCGTCTGTTTCTCCCCGGCATGGCCTGGGATTTGCAGAGATCCATCTCCTCGCGAAAAGTGCAAGGAACCGTAACGTAAACGACCCACCCGACCTAGTGAAAACGAGGAACGGGTGTGCAGTCGTGTACGCACCTGAGGAGATCAACCGCGGGCGCGCGCGCCGGGCGGGGCCGGGCCGGATCGAACGACGGCGACGAGGACGCGGCGGATCGGATCTGGGGGCGGAAGGCGTCGGCAGGTGGAGGGCGGAGTTGGTCTCCTGCCGCTGCTGGGTTCGTTCGGACGGGAGATTGACGGCGCCCGGCGAGGAAGCCGGCGGGCGTGACGGCGACGGCGACGGCGGCGCGAGCGGCGGGTGGGAGGAGCGCGGCCGAGCGAACGAACGAACGAACCCTAATCGCGGGGAGGCGGATCCAGATTCAGCGCCGTAGCTTGCTTCATCGCGGCACGAAACGACGGCCTGCTCATATCCACCGTAGACTCCCCATCCAACGGCTGCCAAAAGAGCGCCCACTTGTTCCTTTCCCCCGTGCGGCTGGCTCACCCGCCCGACACGCGACGCGGCCCCCAACCCACCCAACGCGAGCGCTTGCCCGGCGTCGTCCTCTCTCCTCCTCTGTGGATTCTCATGTGTCGTGCCAAGGGGTGAGAGGAGGAGCTCGTGCGCTCGACGGCTGGGCGGCCGGGATCGGACCTTCGCCGCCGCCCTGCCCCTGCCTACATCGCTCTCTAGAGTGAGGATTCACGAGTACTGGATCGAACTAACTCGTGCTGCTGCTGGTAGGGTACGCCGCATCACCCCCGATCTTCGCGCGGCAAGGGATGCGTGGTGCGACGACGCCGGCGAACGAACAGCCGAGAAACACCACCACGCGGTAGTTAGTTAGTAAGTAATAAAACATGTGTTCGAGCATGGAGCATAGAGAGACACAACAGAGTGGAGAAGAAAAGATAGCTTTTTTCTCTATTACTATTTCTTTCTCAGACTTCTCTGTACATCAAATGAGAAGCATGCACCTCCTATTTACAGAGGATGGAGGGTGGATGAATGTGTTCTTTCCTTCTTCTTTTTTATTTATTTAATTTGGCCACGCTCAAATTCTCCATGTCATACGTTGTGTGAAGGCTTTCATTTAGCAAAACACGGTTACTAAGTAATAGCGCGCATAGGGGAATATAATACTAGGAGACATTTAGTAGGGAAATTTTATATACTTTATTTTAAATGCCAAAACACAAGGAGAAAGTCCATCTCACTAGGAGAAATATATAATTCTTGTTTGTGAGTGTCTTAAGATCGATGCCCATGGGCCATGGGTGCTAACGATCCATGTCTCAGCGATTGCCTAACCATCTCCTCTGCTAAACGCGGCGCTTGCCCGGCGTCGTCCTCTCCTCCTCTGTTGTTCATGGTGTCGTGCCAAGGAGTGAGAGGGAGGAGCTCGTGCGCTCGAGGGCCGGGTGGCCGGGATCGGACCTTCGCCGCCGCCTTGCCCCTGCCTCCATCGCTCAAGAGTCAAGAGTACTGGATCAAACTAACTCGTGCTGTTGCTGGTAGGGTACGCGGCGTACGCCGCATCACGCCCGACCTTTGCGCGGCAAGGGGTGCGTTTACGACGACGCCGGCGAACGAACCGCCGAGAAACACAACGTCACCACCACGGCACCACGCGGTAGTTAGTTAGTAATAAAACATGTGTAGTAAATCAGGTTCTTGCATATATGCCACGAGCACGGAGAAGTATGAGAAAGAAATAGTAATAGAGAAAAAAAAAAAACTCTCTTTTAATTTGGCCACACTCAAATTCTTTATTTTATACACTTTGAAGACTTTGGTTTACAACAACACGATCACTGGTCATAGCATAGGGGATAATACTAGGAGACATATAGTACGGGAATTTTATATACTTACTAGTTAAACGTCCGTGCGTTCTTTGGGATAATAAAATTTTATATAAAAAACATAGATCGCATGATAAGGTAACAATACTATAAAATTAAACAATAATATTAAAATGATATTATAAACTACTACATGGGATTGAACATGTTTTCAACGGATCATTTAGAATGGGAAAGCATTTGTTAACATTCGATCAACCTCACCATTATTCTATCACTCTTATCAGACAAATAAAGCGATCACGAACTATAAAGGTCACAAAAAACTGAACTTTTGTATTAAATCTTAAAATATATTCAATAAGAGTGTGTCTTAATATGAAAACTATACCGTAGTGCAAATAATTTAAAGGGAAGTTGTAACGAATCGGAGGGGAAATTTGAGAAATTCATTTCAAGTATATGTGTATTTCTATTGTATTTTTTTAGATTTATTATTCTATAGGAAAACATCATATTGCATGTACATGATGTCATATGGCGTCACCAAGCTAACGAGGGAAAAAATATGCATCCCATCCGTTAGGTGGCGCTTGCTTCGTTCGGTTATGGCGCTGCACGCTCTGCGCACGCGCGCGTGGTACGCCTTGTCTTGGCGCTAGGAGGGTGAGGTATGTGAGGCGGCCACTACGACTTCTTTGGGCTCGGCCGGAGGCTCATTTGGGCTCGGCCGGAGGCTCTTTGGAGTAGTGGCGGTGAGGTTGTATGTGGCAGTCCGCCATGGCATGGGAAAGTCCTAAACAGGACATTGTTTGGCTTCCACCGAGAGATCGGGGACTCGGGGAAGCGGCGGTGCTACCGGGTGCAAAGTAGGAATGGATTGGAGGAGCGGCGGAGGTCACCGACCGCAAACAACACGGGACGATGTTGCGAGGTGATCACAACGACCCCGGTCTCGCTATGGTGGTCATCTGGCGGGCATGCGACAATGGCCGTTGACTCGGCTAGGTCTCGATCCGATGGGGCTTCATCACGACCCGACTCGGGGGGGCGGGCGTGTCGGGCGTCGGCCGCGGAATGTCTGATGAGTTACGGGCGGAAGTGGTAGATCTGGTGTGGGGCGTTGTCGCGTCGAGGCGAGGTCTCCACCGGCCGTTTGGCCGGAAGCGCAGAGAGGTGTGGGCGTCGTAGGAAACTGCATGCAAGGAAGGGGACGCGGGATAAATCGCATGCGTGAGGAGATTGGGTGGTTGCCTAATATAAATCGCATGCGTGAGGAGATTGGGTGGTTGCCTAATATAAATAGCATGCGTGAGGAGATTGGGTGGTTGCCTAATATTATTGGCATGCCTAATATTATTGGTATGCTTTCCATGCGACGTATTTGATTGGGTGTTGCCAAATATAGATTGCATGTGTGAGGAAACCGTGTGGGAAGAGGGTGTGGGGATCGCATGGTGGGGGTGAAAGGTGAGGCGAAATTTTTACCGCACCAAATGACGATCTTCCTTTTGTTATTTTTATGTTGTAGAGATTTTAAATGCCAAAACACTAGGAGAAAGTCCATCTCACTAGGAGAAATATATAATTCTTGTTTGTGAGTGTCTTAAGGTTATAGATGTGCATCGTGCCGTGCTCGTGCACGGCCTATTGCCCATGGCACGGCCCGCGGGCCATTTGGTCGTGTCGTGTCGGCCGTCTTGCCCGCGCCGCCGTCGTGCCGTGTCGCCCGCGCGTGTCGTCTTCGCCGAGGAAGCGGCCACCGGACACCGGAGGTGATGCTGCGCGCGCCGATGCCCCACTTTCGCCTGAGGCGAACGGGCTCCGCCGCACCTCGCCTTGGAGCCGAGTAGATGGGAGGCCCGGCGTCCCGGTGAGCGACAAAGGAGATGGGAAAGTGTGTGGCCGCGGCGGCCGGAGCTCGAGGAGACAGGGCGAGGAGCGGGTTCGCACTTGAGGTCGAGGGTGGCACGGTGGCGCGGCAAGCAGAGAGTGAGGCGAGGTCGCGACCGCCGAAAGCCGCTTCCCGCGAGGGCTGCGGCTGCGGGACGGAGCTAGTGTGGCGGCGCTGCCCTTGGGAACCACGCGAGGTGGCCTATTGTTGCGCGAGGTGGTGCGTTGGATTGGATGCTTGTTTTCCTTCTTTGGGCCACCGAGCCGCTCTCGTTTCCTTGTTGGGCCACCCGAGCTGCCCCCTGTTTCCTTGTTGGGCCACCGTACGCACGGCCGATTCTATTTACCGTTTCGTGCCCGTGCCATGCCACGGCCGGGGTGGCGCCCAGGTGCGTCCCGATGGATCGGCGGGGGGGCGGCACGGGCATGGTGGAGGCCGTGTCGTGCCGTATTCGGGCCGGGCCGATTCTACATGTCACGGTCGCCGTGCCACGGGCCTCGGGCCGAATGCACATATATCCTTAAGGTCAATGCCACGGTGCTAACGATCCATGTCTCGGTGGTGCCTAACCATCTCCCCTGCTAAATGTGAGCCATCTCCTTTGCTAAATGTGAGCGCTCGTGCTTCCTGTAGTGTCTACCAGTGCCTCTATGGATTCCGACAATAGCACGTGGTGCCAGCTGCTGCCACAGGCTAGTCGACCGGGTGGAGGAAGAGGCTAGGTTGAAAAGGCCCATCGATTGCGAGATGAAACCAAATTTGAAATTTGAAGCGGTCGAACATGGACGTCCGGTGGTGGTCGGGAACATGCACTAGTACCGAAGACATTTTGCATAGCAAGCATTTTTATTAATTAACCATGGTGGGCAAGAGCGCCGTCATGGTGATGAGGTCGGGGTTAATGTCAAATAACCGTGGCGGCAGCCCTATGCCCGCCACGACAATTGGAATAAAAAATAAAAAACAAGCCCAATGCTAGCCACTATGAGCCGACACCGAGCCCAGATCCACCGTCGTTGTGCGGGAGGATGCCGCCGCCACCGCGTCCTTCATCCGATCCCGGCCGGATCCGAGAGGCGATGGGATCGAATCCGCCACCTACCCTCCGGATTTGGGCATGGCTCACTTTGTTGACACCTGTTATAGCATAATATTACTAGTCAATTAAACATGAATAAGGGCTTAAAATGAATATCAACATAAGTCTAGGGGCTTTACTAACATAATTCCACGAGCTTTGGTGATTTATATCTTTTCGGGGACTTAACGGATAAATGCGAGAGAAGAATGGAGAAAGTTAGAATATACATCCCATACGATGACAAGACTTAACCGTGAAGTAACTCAACCCAAAATGTGGACTAAAACACTCTAGAAGATACCGTAAGACACGAAGAGACGAGAGGCCGAGAGGAGACAATGACAGCGGGCGCCCAGCAATTTTAGGGCCGCAGGGCATTTTTGGCCAATCAGTTAGTCTTTTATGTCGGTTTTAAATCGACTTTGAGGTTGTATCTCTACATTTGCCAAGGTCGGTTTGATCCAAGGGCTATCGTTCATCGCCAAGGCCTATATAAGAAGACCCCCGACCCCGGGGCTAAACCCTAATTCATTATCAATTCATTCTATCTCATTATCTCTCAGTTGTAGAGGGGTCCCATGTAAGGATCATCTCTCTCTTAGAGATTAGTGAAGTAGAATTAGAATGTAATTAGAACTAGATTAGATCTAATTAGATCTAATCAAGAGTTAGCATTAAAGAAAGGATTAGAACTCATTAGTTCTAATCTTTAGAAATAAGAGATAGAGAGAGAGGGAAGGAATCGGAGGAAATGCAGGCTGTCGATTGCTATCTCCATACTTGTACCTCGAGTGGAAGTTAATCTACATTTGGAGTTACTACGGTAATCTACTTCTTTTAGTAAGTAATATTGTTTATAATTATTCTTATTGGTCTATGAGTCTCTTTGGAGTACTTTAATCTGGCGCCTAGATTAGAGTATTATTCGCAAAGGCAAAACGTGGTATTTGGGCTCGGGTATCTCGTAGATACACCCTACCTTCCAGGAGTGTGGTAGTTCGTGGTAGTGACAAGATTACCATTGATTCCTTTGTATTCCATCTCCCGTTGGATAGGACTAGTAGGGCATGTGAGTGCCGGGGGAGAGTAAGTTTCGACCTTACTTCTCTTGGGTGCTTCCCCATAAGAATACTATCAACATCACTTACCAAAATAAGAATTAGATATCTTAGTAATCCTCTCTATACCCTCAACCTTCTTAAGTCTTGTGCTACTCCGGGTTAAGAATAGATCGTAGTCTCCCTCACCCGTTTCCGTGGATTCGATATTTAAACCCTCTCCGGGTGAAGTGCTCACCACCGGTATCCGTGCGCTATGCGGATTATTATAAATATTTACGTGGGCTTATCAAATACCAACAAGCATTTTCGGCGCCGTTACGGGGAAGCGGTTCTTCGAGTTGACTTCGAATCTACCTTATCCTTGTATCATATTCTTTTATTCTTTTATCTTTTTTATCTCTTCTATTCTTTTCTTTCCCTTTTTGTTATGAATTCCACGCCTATCTATAAATATCTTATACACGCAAGTTTAAAAGCTTTAGGCAAACGTAATCTTGAGCCTATCTTAGCAAAGTCCTATGAGCTACGCTTGGGTTATATAAGAATGGTTGTAAACTAGCCTTCTCGGGAGAAGGCGAGGCCAACCCACACTCACACCTACAAAAGTTTGAGCAAATCATGGGTTGCTTTCGTATGGAAGGCATATCCGATAATACCTTACGCTGGAAGTTCTTTCCGTTCTCTTTGACGGGAAAAGCTAAACAAAGTGGTATTATTTGAACGTAGAGAGAGTGAAAGGAGATTGGGGAACATTAATGTCCAAATTTTGTCTATATTTCTTTCCCACCTCCAGAGTGGTCCGTCTTCGTATAGAACTTTTAACTTTTAAACAAAATAAAGAAGAGTCTCTTAATGCATCGTGGGATCGTTTTAATGACCTCATCAACACCGGCCCAAACCTTGGTATTCCAGACCCAATCCTTCTCCAAAACTTTTATTTTGGTCTTACTAAGGAAGATGCAGAGAGGACCTTAGTGCAGCTTCTCGAGGAGGTGCATTTCTTTCTCTATCGCTAGAGAAGCAAGAGATCTCATTGACAGGATGTTCTTGGATACGCCACCTCCACTAGAATTTTTCGAGAAAAAGAAAAAATCACCCCTCCGATCAAGGAGAGAAAACTACGATAGCTAATTCACAACAAATCCAATCCCAAGACTTAGCTATCCATCTTGAACCATCATCATCCCAAAATCTCCCAAAGGAAGAAGAAATTCCACCTTTGGATGATCCTTATGAACCTACCATTAGTGATTTTGGGAGAACAATAAATTCTCATCCGGACAAGAGACCTCTAAGTGACCACAATTCAGATCCTTTTGAGATGTCTCTTATTGAAAGTATTTACAAGAGATCTCCAAGTAATTATAATTCAGATTCCTTTAAGGAGAAATCTCTATTTGAATTTGCTTATTCTTTCAAAAGACATTGGAATGAACCTAAGGATGACATGTCGATCATTCCATAGAAGGAGAGCAAAGCTATCTAGAAGATAATCTTATCTTCTCCCCTTCTATGCCTAGACAAGATGATTTATTTGAACCCATCTCTAAACCCATCCTTGTCCCCGATGAATCCACATATGCTTCCTTCTTTGAGACTCATAATGAGCCTAGAAATTCACCAAAACAACCTAAGCATAGGAATCATCAAGACCACCAAGAAGACCCACAACAATGGCTTGAGAGTATTAAAACCTATGTACCACAACCGTTGATTGTATAGACGACACCTTAGATATTATTAGCCCGAGAGACACGAACCCAAGAGATCCCTTAGAAAGCCATGATGAATTAACCTTTGAGTTTGAGAAGGAGGACAACATCAGTGAGTATGAGAGCTGCTTCATAGACACTTTATCTAGCCCATGTTCACATGATCACCTTCCCTGAATTACCTAGTCTCTCTATCACTATCCCACACGAGATTTTCAACCCCCTCATTCTTTCTTCTCATAAAATCATTGAAAGGGTGGTTGTAGATGCATATGTCTATCATAAATATTCTAGATCTCGTTGGCATAAAATCCTAAGGAAGATTGATGTTGGAAGGGAAACCACTTCATCATCATGAATCATAATTCAATAGGTTTCCCAAGGACGAGCTTGTCTGTCCTTAAACAAGCATTTCTTGAGAAATAACATGAGTGTTTACCTTATTGTTATAATACCCTTGTGAAATAAGCATAGAAATATAAATGAGGAAATATTCCTTCGGGTATTCTTGTCGCTAACTATTTCAGGTCTAAAGCAAGAAGA
This sequence comes from Hyparrhenia diplandra, assembly GCA_015847255.1. Taxonomy (NCBI): domain Eukaryota; kingdom Viridiplantae; phylum Streptophyta; class Magnoliopsida; order Poales; family Poaceae; genus Hyparrhenia; species Hyparrhenia diplandra. The sequence continues at coordinate 26,441 of JADLZK010002082.1, forward strand.
GCGAAGGATGACAATGTAGGTATGACCAACCAATCATCATTGCAACATGAAATCACATGCATAGAAATATTTCCTTATCATGTTGCTACATTGTCTTGGTTGTTCTGCTACCTTTTGAAACATGTTTAATCTGCAAAATAACTGTCATACTCTTAATCTCTCGTTTGAGTCAATCTCTATAATGCCTTCATGCTACTTTATCTACCATAGTATGCTTTGGTTTGGGAATTTGCTATAGCGTGTTTCCAAAGGCTTTTTAAATTAAGCATGGTGCTTAGGTTAGAACGCCTTCCTTAATTGAATTAGACATGGAGTCTAGTTTGGTTATTGAACTAAATATTACTTGTGTAGACATTGGTATACCTTGTTGGACTAACCCTTGCAGACAAGAAGAAACTCACAAATAAGCTTGGGGGAGGTCCCGAGATAAACTCATACTAGAGATGAAGCAAGAGAAAGAAGAGGAACAAAATCTACAAACAAAAGCACTTGCTCAAGGATCAACTTAAGGATGATTGGCACATGGAGAAGGAAGACCAACTCCACCAAGGATAATCCAATCATGCTCTTCCTCCTCACATGCTCCCATCACATCCCACATCTTTGGTTTGCAACCTCTCTATTCTTATCTCTCTTTTCTACAAGTTCGAATGATTTTTGATGCATGAAAATCAAACTTAAGGTTTCATAAGATCATTCCTTTAGAAAAGCAAGGTGAGTATGGAAACATGAGATAAAAGATCTATGCTAAAATTTTCAACCAACTTTTCTGAAGCATAGAAAGTGACCTTAGCCCTGTAACAACACTATCCCGATATTACTTGTATATTCCTTCGGGTATGTGTAATAAAGAGAAAGAAGACCCTTATGGAATAAAGAGAAAGAAGACAAGTTAGGAAAAACTACACAAGAGGTCAAATCAAGAAAGCTTCAAGCGAAAGGAAAGCACCATCACAAGTTACTACAGTGCCATAATGCTCCAATATTAAGGTAACATCTTGAGGTGAGTTGACAATAATAAGCTTTCTCTTAATTATGGCATGTTCACAAATAAAAGAACCAAACATGTTAGAGTAACACCCTTGCTTGATCCGACTTCGTTAGATCAACATGTTTTGTTTCTTTTGTTGTTCCTAATACCACCTTCTTGATCTCATAGTCCTAATCATACTAGCAAAAGTATTGCAACATTCATGTTCCATCTTTTGATCTTATCACCCTTTGTTATAGAAAAGGAAACATATAAACATTAACTTTATCTTGTTTGATGTGCCTAAGGTTTTAGAGAAGAATGAACTTTTGGTTCTGTTGGTGTTTTCCCACCAACAGAGCCCATGCACTTGATCTGCCTTATCTTTGCATACAGGACACACTTTGAGCAAAAAGCAAAAGACTTCACTCTCCCTAAATTCTACAAGTGAATGTCCCTGATTCCACCAAGCATGCACACAAAACAAGAAGTCGCCAACCCTCACTATCAAACTTTCACTTCTAAATGTTGGATCAAGAAAAGAACATAGGTGACACCACTACCAAGATCGGATGATACACTCAAGGAGTAATCAAGGTAAGTAGTCTTGTTTAAAGGAATTAAAACATTGAATCCTCGCCGAAAGGTAACTCGGTAGTTATCCATATTTAATTCCTAGGGCATTACATATCATATTTATCTTTCTCGGATCTTGCATCGGCATATTTACTTCTTTGCATAATCATTTTTCTTTTAGCATATTTAATTTACGCATTAGCATTGCATTGAAAAATCTTAAAGCCCCATGTGAATAATCTTGTGGTGTGTAATAACCCATAAAGATATTTACCGTGGTGGCATAAAAATAATTATTCATTCATTTAGTTGCATTTGCATCATAGTTCTTTGCATGCATATAAATTTATAAAACTCCAAAAATATTTTCTCTTTGAAGTTTTACATAGAATAATCATGATCCATATCTAGACACATGAAGCTAATGTGGCTAACCCCTAATGCTTAATCAAGTTTCACTAGCTTTGTTGTCTATTTGAGTTTAGCAGATTCGAAGGAAGAGAGACATGATATGTCGACATTATCATCGCCATCCGCCTCAACTTCCTCATCATTAATGACCATACACTTCAATCCAGCTTGGGGGAGAGCACCCCCAGTTATCTCGATAAGTATCTCTACTATAGTATTATTATTATTAGCTAAATATTTAGTTTGCTTGGTTTGCTAAAGAGTTTGTTAGGAGTCTAGTTTTTATAAAAGTCTAGTTGTTTAAAGAGTCTTTGCTAGAGTTTAGGAATAAATAAATAGGAGTGTACCGGAGGTTTTCTTTTCCACCTATATAAAATGATCTCTAAAGCTAAATCTCATGCATGGAAATGATGAATAGTTGCTCGTCGTAATTCCTTTTCAGTACCTAGCTTTCAAGCTTAATTTCTCTTGAGCCTTAAATGCAAAACTGCTTTGACTTGAGATTTACTACGAACACGAAACCACGTGGGTTGCAAATTGCTTGCTCTAAAGTCTAGGTAATTGACGGATATGATATATGAGAGAGTCTGAGCTGCTATTGATCTTACTCCTAGAGATACTAGATTTACGGAGATTTATTTTAAAACTTTAAAAGTGCACATGATAAGTTCTGTGTGGTGACAGTGTTGAACCTCCTACTACTGACCATATATACATGCTCCCTAGATTAGGAAAACCCTTTGATATATATAAGTCGCTTGCTTTGTATTGAGTTTGTTCAATCTTTGTCGACCCTTAGAAACTTGTCATGCTGATCATATACACTCCATCTCACTTCATCACCATTCCATCTCATTCCACTCCACTCAACTCCATTCACCTATATGCTATTTCCACCCCGGAAGTACGCATCCACCACATATACACCCATTCACTCTAGCCAAACAAAAATGTTCTACTCCTATCCTAGGAGAGAGCAACCAAAAATATTTCCTATACCCATCCATTTATTGCTAGCCAATATCTTACAAAGCCTCCATTATATTTGTTTATCTCTCAAAAGTTATTGCAAAAGAGATTTGGATTATAGATTAAAAAAAAGAAAGAAAGGGGAGATGAAAAATGGACAAGTGTCCTACGGGCGAGTAGAGCCTACCTCCCTAAGAAAAAGAAAGAACAAAGGAGAGTTAAAAAAAAAATGGACAAGTGTCCGCTGAAAAACAATGAGTACTTAGATGCTCGCCTCTCCATAAAAAAATAATAATAAAGAAAGAAAAAGATACAACCCGACCTTCTCTCTGAGTTTCCAAATTCACAAGAGAGATGATTCCTCAAGGAGCACAAGTAAGATTTTCCCCTCATTCATTCCTTACACCTTACTATATTCCTACCATCACCTACCACCATACACATGCACCACTTGATCAAGTGTGACTCGTAACTTTGGATCCATTGCTTGAACTTACAATATATGTTTAGTAAGTAGAATTAGTTTTCTCCCCACCTATGAGCTCCAGCTATAAGCCTTAGATATAGGGTGAGAGAGAAGAAGGCATAGTGTCCTACCGCCTTAGTCCAAAAAAATACCACATATTATGAGAGAAAGGCAAAACAACCTTGATGCCTTAGTGAGGATCCACAAATACCATAAATGAGAGACTTGAGAGAGTCATACTAGGAACTTTGAGTTTTATTTTAAAAACTTACAAAAACTCGAAGGGACAGTTGAACAAAGAGTTTGAGAGATATGGTGCTTGACTTGATTGTTCTATCTTTCAATTGTCCAAGATCAAAGAAAAGGCTATAAGCTCCATGGTTAAAGGTAATATGGGTAAGTTGAAAGTTAAACCAATTTATTCTTATCTCGGAGGAGAAATTTTGTTTGAAAGCATGTGTACTTTTTGAGGTATAAAGGCGTTCTAGCAACTCTCGATCCATTGCTAAGTTTGGCTTTGCTAGGGACTAGCAAAGGGTAAGCTTTAGGGAGCTTGTTGACACTGTTATAGCATAATATTACTAGTCAATTAAACATGAATAAGGGCTTAAAATGAATATCAACATAAGTTTAGGGGCTTTACTAACATAATTCCATGAGCTTTGGTGATTTATATCTTTTTAGGGACTTAACATATAAATGCTGAGAGAAGAATGGAGAAAGTTCCGGAATATACATCCCATACGATGACAAGACTTAACCGTGAAGTAACTCAACCCAAAATGTGGACTAAAACACTCTAGAAGATACCAGAAGACACCAAAAGAGACGAGAGGCCGAGAGGAGACAATGACCTGGCGGCCGCCAGGCAATTTTAGGCCGGCCGCAAGCATTTTTGGCCAATCAGATTAGTCTTTTTATGTCGGTTTGTAACCGACTTTGAGGTTGTATCTACACCGTTGCCAAGGTCGGTTTGATCCAAGGGCTATCGTTCATCACCAAGGTCTATATAAGAAGACCCCCGACCCCCGGGGCTAAACCCTAATTCATTATCAATTTATTCTATCTCATTATCTCTTAGTTGTAGAAGGGTTCCATGTAAGGATCATCTCTCTCTTAGAGATTAGTGAAGTAGAATTAGAATGTAATTAGAACTAGATTAGATCTAATTAGATCTAATCAAGAGTTAGCATTAAAGAAAGGATTAGAACTCATTAGTTCTAATCTTTAGAATAAGAGAGATAGAGAGAGGGAAGGAATCGGAGGAAGTACCGGCCTGTCGGTGCTATCTCCATACTTGTACCTCGATGGAAGTTAATCTACATTTGGAGTTACTCTGGTAATCTACTTCTTTTAGTAAGTAATATTGTTTATAATTATTCTTATTCGTCTACGAGTCTCTTTGGAGTACTTTAATGGGCGCCTAGATTAGAGTATTATTCGCGGGCAAACGTGGTGTTTGGGCTCGGGTATCTCGTAGATACACCCTACCTTCCGGAGTGTGGTAGTTCGTGGTAGTGACAGTACCATTGATTCCTCTGTATTCCATCTCCCGTTGGATAGGACTAGTAGGGCATGTGAGTGCTGGGGAAGAGTAAGTTTCGATCTTACTTCTCTTGGGTTCTTCCCCATAAGAATACTATCAACACCACTTACCAAAATAAGAATTAGATATCTTAGTAATCCTCTCTATACCCTCAACCTTCTTAAGTCTTGTGCTACTCCGGGTTAAGAATAGATCGTAGTCTCCCTCACCCGTTTCCCTGTGGATTTGATATTTAAACCCTCTCCCGGGTGAAGTGCTCACCGGTATCCGTGCGCTTGCGGATTATTATAAATATTTCGTGGGCTTATCAAATACCAACAAGCATTTTCGGCCAATTACAGGGAAACGGTTCTTTGAGTTGACGAATCTACCTTATCCTTGTATCATATTCTTTTATTCTTTTATCTTTTTTATCTCTTCTATTCTTTTCTTTCCCTTTTCGTTATGAATTCCACGCCTATCTATAAATATCTTATACCTGCAAGCGAAAGCTTTAGGCAACCAGAATCTACAGAGCCTATCTTAGCAAAGTCCTATGAGCTACGCTTGGGTTATAAATACCCCTCACCACAAAATATGACCAAGAGAGAGAGAGCAAGGAGCAGCCAAGGGGGTATAAATACCCCTCACCACGAAATATGGCCGTTGGGGGAAACCCACGGTTTCTACGGCCTGGCCGGGGCCGCCGACCAGGACTCACGGTGAGTCCGGTCGGTGGGGTCCGGTCACAACCGACAACCCCCGATCAAAGGATGGACCCCGGCCGGGCGGGTCCGGTCCGCGGCGTCGGTCATGCTTCGGGCCAAGACCGGAAGCATCCGGTCGGTCGCGTCCGGTCGGCCCTCGGCGAAACCCCGGTTTACACCCTTCTTCGGAATTCTGGCCAGGACTCACCGACCGGGTGCGTCCGCCCGTCGATTTCGTGCTTCCGGTCGGTGCGTCGGTCACGCGCCGAGCTGCGAAAATCCGTCGTTTCGCCGTCGTTCCTTCGCCTTTGCTCCAAACCGACTTTCCGTCACTTGTTTCTTGTTCGACACGTCGAAAAACACCTCGACACCATGTGTTAGCATTTTCGAAAACATTTTTGACAAGCGGAGTTAGCTCTTTAGGTTAGAATGCATGCATATGAATTTTGAACCTAAAGGCACATGAGGACCCGATAATATGTACGATAAGTTTTCCCTCTTTATAGTACGGCTTATCGATCCTATAATCACCCACACCCTCTATGGTGTCTTGGGTGAGAAATCAAAAAGCCCTATGGTTATACCTTTGCCTTGGGAAACTCCACCGAGTTGCATGCTTGATCATCTTTTTGGATCACCTCGAACCCTCATCCATGATCACCATGCACCAACTCCGCACGACCAATCTCCAATCTAATCAAACACTTAGCATCAAGAGATTAGTCCTTAGGTGTCACTAATTAGCCAAAATCAAACAAGAGATCTTCAATCTCCCCCTTTTTGGTAATTGGTGACAACCCGCATAAAGGTTTTATGATTAATGTTTTTTGAACATATCATGGTTGTCCAAGCATTATGCTTACAATCATAGGATTGGACAAACATCATAGTTCGGTTTTGGTAGCATGAGCTCCCCTACATGTATGCCACGAGTTTAGAATGAAGCATTGCATACATGTATGAATATTAAAATTGAGGGTGAGCTATGTTACCAAAATGATACTTAGGTGAAAGAAATAGACCTTTGAAGGGTGATACCAATCGGAGTTGCGCCATTTTCACCATACAAGCATCAAGGTAACTAGATTTTCATCAAAACTCAAAGTACCACGTGAGATCACATTATAAGCAAGGTACTTGAATTAAGAGCGGAATTTAGAAAATCTAGCTAGCTCCTATGCATGCTAGTTATTCATCCACTTGAAAAGCAACTTGTGAAAATTAGCATACACCACACAAGCATGTATATTGAATTTAAATACATGTGCAATGAGCAAGTCATATGTTAGTGCACAATCAAATGCAACAAATTGTCTATGAGCTTGCTCCCCTACTTGTGTGAACCATTTGTAAACTCATGAGCCACATGAGAGGTTTTCAAAAACATATGAAATTTTTAATTTTCCAAAAACCTTTCATGCACTAATCTCTCTCCCCTTTGTCGATAATTTCCACAAAAGGTATGACCATGTTGTGTTATGGAAGAGAGAATAGTGCTCAAATTTGATCAAATTTGGATCACTTGTCAAACATATATTTCGGTTTGAACCAAAGACAAGCTTCTTCACACCTCATGACAAGGGTTATCTTGCCTATGTTGAAGCATATGTGTGAAAAGATAGCCAAATTCAACACTTGAGATTACAAGCCATAAACATATCATATGTCATCACTAGATCAATCAAGCATAAATAGCAATAGTGATGGCATACATACATTGAAATCCTTTTATTTTCCATGAATGCTTCCTAAGGCAAAAGTTATATGTCTATATGTTCTAACAAGTCCTTAGTTATCATGAATGTCATGTCAAACAATTTCACCTTTGCTTTGCTTGATGGAGTGGCATGTCATGGTAGTGGGGTGCATTCAACTCATGTTGGAGAAGTCAAGGATATTCAACTCATTTCTTAGCTTGCAAAACCTCTTCTCATCTAGTGGCTTTGTAAAGATATCGGCTAGTTGATCTTGGTGCCAATAGGTTGGATTGCAATGTCACCCTTTTGTTGATGATCTCTTATGAAGTGATGCCTTATGTCAATGTGCTTGGTTCTTGTATGTTGGACCGGGTTTTTTGTGTCATCTTGCAAGCACTCTCATTGTCACAATACAATGGCACATGATGGAAATCAAAACCATAATCCTTCAATGTTGATCTCATCCATAGCAATTGTGCACAACAACTCACCGGCACTAATGTATTCGGCCTCGGCGGTTGAAAGTGTCATACCGGTTTGCTTCTTTGAGGACCAAGATACTAGAGATCTTCCAAGGAATTGACAAGTGCCACTTGTGCTTCTTCTATCAACCTTGCATCCCCATAGTCGAGTCCGAATATCCAATAAGCTCAAAGTTTGACCCCTTGGAATACCATAGCCCAACATTTTTGTGTGTGCTTCAAGTGCCTCAATATCCTTTTAGATGCGGTGAGATGACTCTCTCTAGGTGAGGATTGAAATCTTGCACACTTGCCAACACTAAACATGAAATCGGGCCTAGAAGCGGTCACATAGAGTAAGCTTCCAATCAATGACCTATAGTACCTTTGATCAACCATATTGTCACTTTCATCATTGTCCAATGATCCATTGGTACCCATTGGTGTGTTAATGCCCTTTGTATCTTGCATGCCAAACTTCTTGATCATGTCTCTAATGTATTTCCCTTGACTAATGAAGGTGTCATTCTTCATTTGCTTGATTTGAAGACCAAGGAAATATGTGAGCTCTCCAAGCATAGACATCTCAAACTCTTTTGCCATCATCTTGGCAAACTCTTCACTATACTCTTGATTTGTTGATCCAAAGATGATATCATCAACATATATTTGCATGACAAACAAATCCTTTCCAATCTTCTTGGTGAAGAGAGTAGTGTCAACTTTGCCCATCTTGAAGCCTTTCTTGAGTAAGAAGTCTCTCAACCTCTCATACCATGCTCTAGGTGCTTGCTTCAACCCATACAATGCCTTGTTCAACTTGTACACATGGTTAGGATGATGGTAACCTTCAAAACCGGGTGGTTGCTCAACATACACTAGCTCATTGATGAATCCATTGAGAAAAGCACTCTTAACATCCATTTGATAGAGCTTGATGTTGTGTGCACATGCATAGGCCGATAGGATTCTAATTGCCTCTAATCTTACAACCGGAGCATATGTTTCACCAAAGTCAAGACCTTCTATTTGAGTGTAACCTTGTGCAATAAGTCTTGCTTTGTTTCTCACAACAATGCCATCTTCATCTTGCTTGTTCTTGAGCACCCATTTGGTTCCAATGATATTGTAGTCCTTTGGTTTTTCTACCAATTCCCAAACCTTGTTTCTATCAAAGTTATTGAGCTCCTCTTGCATTGCAATGACCCATTCTTCATCCTTCAAGGCATCATCAACCTTTTCAGGCTCTTCTTGTGACACAAAAGCAAAGTGTTCATAAAATGCCGCTAGCCTTCCTCTTGTTTGTACTCCACTTGCAATGTCACCTACAATTTGATCAATTGGGTGATCTCTAACTATGCTTGAGCTTTAGAGTATTGGAACTTGATTGCTTGAGCTTGGTTGATCACTTGTTGTTGCTTGAGATGATGTACTAGCTTGTTGTTGATCTTGAGCTTGAGCACCACTAGCTTGAGTTATTTACACTTCATCTTTGTCATCATCAACTTGAGTTGGCCTTATATCACCAATGTCCATACCCCTCATTGCATTCACCAATTGAGTTCCACTAACATCATTGAGGTTCTCATCTTCATCTTGGGACCCATTGGTTTCATCAAATTCTACATCATGGACTTTTTCCAAAACACCACTTGAGTTGTTCCACACTCTATATGCTTTGCTTGTGGTGGAATAACCAAGTAGGAACCCCTCATCACACCTCTTGTCAAACTTGCCAAGTTTTGCACCCTTCTTCAATATGTAGCATTTGCACCCAAATACTCCAAAGTATGCAATGGTTGGCTTTCTCCCATTCAATAGCTCATAAGGTGTCTTGTTCATCATGGGATGGCAATACAATCTATTGATGTAGTGGCATGCGGTGTTGATTACTTCGGCCCAAAATGATTGACTCACATTATACTCACTAAGCATTGATCTTGCCATCTCAATGAGAGTCCTATTCTTCCTCTCAACTAGGCCATTGGATTGTGGTGTGTACTTGGCCGAAAGTTGATGCATGATTCCATAATCATCACAAAGCTCATCAACTCTTGTGTTCTTGAACTCACTACCATTATCACTTCTCACTTTCTTCACTATGATATCAAACTCATTGTGCACCCTCTTGAGAAATGTCTTGAACAATGAATACACATCACTCTTCTCATTGAGAAAGAATATCCAAGTGAATCTTGTATAGTCATCCACAATCACAAACCCATACTTGTTGCCACCAATGCTTGTATATGCGGTTCGGCCAAACAAGTCAATATGAATCAAGTCAAATGCCTTGCAAGTACTCATAAAGCTCTTCTTTGGATGAGTATTGGCAACTTGCTTCCCGGCTTGACATGCACTACATAGCTTGTCCTTGTCAAAGTGAACATCCTTCAAGCCTCTTACTAGATCATGTGTCACTAACTTGTTGAGTTGCTTCATGCCAATATGACCAAATCTTCTATGCCATAGCCAACTCATGCTAGATTGAGATATCAAGCATGTACTAATTTGTGTCTCACTAGCACCGAAATCCATAAGGTAGAGGTTGTCAAATCTTATTCCCTTGAAGATCGAGCTTGAATCTTTTGTATTCACTATCTCAACACTATCTTCACCAAAGATGCACTTGTAACCAAGATTACAAATTTGTACCACCGAAAGCAAATTGTACTTTAATATGTCCACAAGTGCCACATTTGACAAGGTCAAGTCATTGGTTATTGCTATCTTGCCTATGCCTTGAATCTTGCCACTTTTGCTATCACCAAATGTAATAGGCTTGCCATTCTCTTGAGTTGAATCAATAATATTGAACTTCCTTGCATCACCGGTCATATGTTGAGTGCACCCACTATCAAGAATCCAATGGTTCCCTCCAATCTTGTAATTCACCTACAAGAAAATCAATAAGATTTAGGTACCCATTTGCCTTTGGGTCCTTGGAGGTTAGCAACCAAAGCCTTTGGTATCAAAATTGCCTTCTTCTTTGGGCCCATAATGGGTGTACCAACAAACTTTGCCTTGACACCCTTCTCACCCTTGGTAAGCAAATAACAAGAATCAAAATGTATGGAATGCACTTTGCTTGATTTCTTGTTCATGTTGATTTTAGCACATTTTAGCTCTTGATGCCCCACTTGCTTGCATCTATTGCAATAAGTGCCAATGCTCTTCACAAAGCTAGACTTTGGAGTAGCAAAGGCCTTCTTGCCTTTCTTGGGGACATAGCCTAAGCCTTCCTTGTTAAGAGAAAACCTTTGGCTACCCAAGCACTTTAGGGAAGCGGGCATCCCCACCATATGCCTTCCTCAAGGAGTGGGTGAGCTCATCTACCTCTCTTTTGAGAGTCTCATTATCAACCTTTAGTGATGAATCTAAAATTACTCCATCACTACTAGTAGAGCTTGAGTGGGTTGATGTGGATGTGGAAGGAATAGATGGTTCTTCAACATCAACTAAGAATGGTTCATCTATGATGTCACATGTTGAACCAACATCCTTCTTGATGATTGAGCAAGCTCTATCATTCTTCTCTAAGAGCAAACATGGGCTTTTTGGGCCTTGTATGAGCTAGCTCCAATTCCCCATGGTCTTCCTTTAGACCCTCATGGGTGGCCTCTAGCTCACTAAAATTTTGCTCAAGAGTTTTTACACTCTTTTGCAAAGCTCTACATTCCTTGTCCTTAGTCTTAAGCATGATATGAGTTTGCTTAAGCATCTCTAGAAGATCATCTCAGGTGGGTTCATATTCATCATCATCACTATCATATTTTACTTCATTAGCATTTAGTTCTTCATGCTCATGCAATGATACCTTAGTGGCCTTAGCCATGAAGCATGAAGGTAATGAGCCGAAGAGAGATGACTTCTTGTGTTGGCCAATTGCACTCATGACCTTGGGCTTCTCTTCTTCTTCATCGGAGGAGCCATCACTATCCCAAGAACAAACAAAAGCACCATCATTTGTCTTCTTGAATGTCATGGTTTTGCTCTTCTTGTTTGTCTTGCCACCCTTGTATGCCTTCATCTTCTCTTTTTCCTTCTTGATTGGGCAATCGGCAAGGATGTGATAAGGGCTATCACACTCAAAGCACTTTCTTGGCTCTTCATTGCCCTTGGATGAATCATTTCTTCTTCTAGAGCCTTGCCCAAACTTCTTGCTCTTCACGACCTTGCTAAATTTTCTCACAAACATAGCAAACTCTTGATCAATCTCATCAAGATTAACTTCCTCATCATCTTCTTCTTGAGCCTTGGACTTGCCCTTAGCCTTGGATGAGGTGGTGGCGGCCTTGAATGCCACAACCTTCTTGTTCTTGTCATCTTCCTTCTCTTCCTCATCTTCCATGCCATCAACTTGCTCATCGGTTAGCTCTTCACCAAGCAAGTCACTAGGTGTCATGGTGTCCAATGCACCTCAAGAGAATCTTTCTCAACATAGCAAATCTCTTGGGCAAGCACATCAAGAATTTGTGCCCAAAGTCTCTATCCAATGTCTTCACTCCTAATGCCTTGAGGTCATTGACAATCACTTGGAATCTATGGAAAGTATCCGGTATGCTCTCATCTTTCTTCGTCTTGAAATTCTCAAATTCACTCTTGAGAACATACAATTTGGCACTTTTCACCACCTTGGTGCCCTCATAGGTCTCACATAGTTTCTCCCACACTTCACTTGCCTTTTCAAGATCCTTGATACCTTCAAACACTTTGACATCCATTCCTTTGTAGAGAGTGCTCAATGCCATTGTGTTGCATTGCTTGTGGATCTTGTCGGTAGGTGTGAGGTTGGTAGGATCTAGGATGACAAAATCCTTCTCGGTCACTTCCCATACTTGGTCATTGATTGATCCCAAGTACATTCTCATGCATCTCTTCCAATAGTCAAAATTCTTGACTCCATCAAAGAACGGAGGCTTTCCCCTAATATTGTTGAACACAATACTAGCCATGCTTCACACCGGAGGTTGTTAAGCCTTCTAAAACGGTGACCACGGCTTTAATACCACTTGTATGGTCCTAGATGGCTAGAGGGGGGGTGAATAGCCTATAAAAATTTTCTACAAACTCAACTCAACAAACCGATTAGTATAAAACACGGCGTAAAGCAGTTTGCACTAGCTCTAATGGTCTTGCAAGCCTTCTAGTGACAAGACTAAATATTTCTATGATCTCTAAGTCACACAAAGTCTATGTCACTACTCTATCTAGTGAGCAATCCTAATATGGTCCTTATGCTAGCAAGAACAACCTACACAAGCAAGTGCTAGCTCTCTACTCAAAGTAAACTAGGAAAGTAATGCTAGAGTGAGAAGCTTGTTATACCGATGTGTAGAGGATGTCAACCAATCACCAGGAAGTAGATGAACTATCAATCACTTTCGAAGGTGATGATCCACACGATGAGACAATGAACAAGTCGATTTGTTCACCGGAGTTCACTTGTACACCGACATGCTAGTCTCCGGTTGTGCCGACCAACACAAGGATGGTGTTTGAGCTAGGCGGTGCCCTTGCTAGCCTCAACACACCACTCACAAGTGAGGTACCCAAGACACGAGCAATGTATTCCTTGCACTTTGTCTTCCCGACGCAGGAGTGCGTGATCCTCTCACAATTTCGCCCGGGAGGTGGCCAAGAAACAATCTCCTCTTCTTGCCAACAACTCCACCAAATCACCAAGCCGGCTAGGAGCGGTGTCTCCAAGAGAAACAAGAAACTTACGGCTCAACGATCCCCAAGTGCCTCTAGATGCAAGAACTTCGATGCAAATGCACTTGGATCACTCTTCTCTTAAGAATGAAGCTCAAATCAAGAATGAGAGGAGGGAGGCTTGCTTGCTTGCTCTAGCTTGTTAGGAATGATTCAAATGACCAAGAGAGAGAGCAAGGAGCGCCCAGGGTATAAATACCCTCACCACGAAATGTGGCCGTTGGGGAAACCCCACGGTTTTTTAGCGGCTTTGGCCGGGATCGGCCCGGACTCACCCGGTGAGTCCGTTCGGTGGGTCCGGTCACAATCGACCCCGGCAGTGGATCGGACGGAGCGAGGGCCGTCCGTCGGTCGGCGTCCGTCATGCCTTCCGAGACGGAAGCATCCGGATCTCGTCCGATCGGCCCTCGGCGAAACCCGGTTTACACCCTTCTTGGAATTCTCGACCGGGACTCCGCGGCCGGCATGCGTCCGGCCGATTCTTCTGCTTCGATTCCGTCGCGTCGGGCCACGCCCGAGCCGCTGAAAAACCGTCGTTTTCGTCGTCGTTCCTTCGCCTTTGCTCCAAACCCGACTTCCGTCACTTGTTTCTTGTTGCCGACACGTCGAAGAACACCTCGACACCATGTGTTAGCATTTTCGAAAACATTTTCGACAAGCGCGGAGTTAGCTCTTTTAGGTTAGAATGCATGCATATGAATTTTTGAACCTAAAGGCACATGAGGACCGATATGTGCGATAAGTTTCCCCTCTTTATAGTACGGCTTATCGATCCTATAATCACCCACACCCTCTATGGTGTCTTGGGTGAGAAATCAAAAGCCCTATGGTTATACCTTTGCCTTGGGAAACTCCACCGAGTTGCATGCTTGATCATCTTTTGGATCACCTCGAACCCTCATCCATGATCACCATGCACCAACTTCCGGCGCGACCAATCTCCAATCTAATCAAACACTTAGCATCGAGAGATTAGTCCTTAGGTGTCACTAATTAGCCAAAACCAAACAAGAGATCTTCAAAGGGGGCACTCGGTTTGCCCGTCACGGTTAATGCCCCACTAGGTCCAATTTTATTTTTCGTGTGGCGGGCATTTTTTACCCGTCATGGAAAATTGATTTTGCGTGGCGGGCACCTTAACACGCCCGCCATGGAAAATAGTGTATTTTAGGTGGCGTGTTAAAGGTGCCCGCCATGCAAAATCAATTTTTTCGTGACGCCATCCTATAAGGCCCGTCCACGGTAAATAGTGGCCCGAGAAGCGACCCATCTCGGCGATAGCATCTCCCCGTATAAATACCATACTTTGGGTTTGGAATTCACCCACTTCTCTCCACTTCTCCAAAAACACCGACCGCCCCTCCCCCCTCCCCATCCTCGTAAGCGTCGAGGCCTCTTTCCGATCCCAACCGCCCCCGTCCCGATCCTCTTCCCCTCGGCTGCCCGCCGTCCCTCTCTCGGTGGCGGCGGCCGGCAGCGGCCATGGGACTCCTCGTCGTCCCTCTCTCGGCGCGATAGCGGCCTCGGGCGGATCTCGGCGAGGTGGCGGTCCGGGCGAGTAGGCGCGGCCACGCGGCGGATCCAAAGCGGGGAGCTTCCTAACGGTGGCGGATCCCGGCGTAGCGAGCCCTTGGCCTTGGCGGTGCGGATCCAACTCCGCAGCGCTGGCGGCGTGATTCCCGCCGCGGTAGGTGGCGGCGGATCGGCGGGGGAGCGGCGCACAGCGGCGAACCGAAGGCGATTTGCGGGCCGACGGCGGAACAAGCGATTTGCGGGCCCCGACCGCGGATCCTGGTGCCGTGGCGTGGCGGAGGCGGATTCCGGCGACCCTCAAGCTGCGGCGGCGTGATTCGGCTTCGCGGGCGGCGGCGCCGGATCCACTTTGGCCCGGTGAGACCCATGTGGGCTTTTTGCTTTTTTATTTTTGAAATCATTAACCATGGCGGGCACATGTAACACGCCCGCCACGGGAAATCGATTAACCGTGGCGAACTACGATTACTGCCACGCGAATTCCACCATTTACCGTGACCTTTTGAAGGGTGACGGGCTCAAATGCCCGCCACGCAAAATCATAATCGCCGAATCACGCAAAATCAATTGGTTACTAGTGAGGGAGGAAGAAAGTGGCGTCGAGGTGTGCGGTTGTGAGGGAGAGGGAAGAGTGAGGCCTGCGTGTCCAAACCCTAACTCGTCTATTTATATCTGAGGAGGAAACTGGGCCTCGTTGGGCCTATTGGGCCATGACCTTTTTAGTGGTGGGCCTTTTTATTTGACGGCCTTGATTTTCTTAGGGGCACCTTAATATGCCTGCCATGGTTAATAAGTTAAGCGTGGCGAGCAAATTAAGGTGTCCTTATTTTAAATGCATCAACAAGTGGCGGCGGCTCGGCGGTTGGTTTGGCTAGGCCAGCTAGCCAATAACTGTGGCGGGCGAAGTGTGTGCCTACCACGACTTCATTTGGAGGGCTGTCACGCAAACCGAGTTTGTGTACTAGTGATACTGAGACAACGAGGGATTCAACTTTTCCTAGGAATAGAGAGTACCAAAATAAGAGAGGTTAATCTTATATTTTAAAAAATCTAGAATAAATTCTTCCTAGATCGATACTCATTCGGTTAATGGAGATAGACCATAAATTTGTTGATGATATTGTCTACATTTGTTCATATCTATCTCGGAGGCGTTGGTTTTGCGGTGGTTTGTGGGCTAAGGAAGAGAGCAGAGTGGGAGTGTGATGACAACAGGTTAGTCCTTTTAAGTAGTAGAGATTGCTTGCACAACCCTACCAAATACTACAGAATGATGAATATAGAAGTTGCATGAGTTTTAGTTTCTTTTCATGCGACAATTATTATATAATTTTATGTTAAAATTACAGTTTTATTTAGTATGCAATTTTTGAATCCGGCAATACAAAATTTTGTTAGACAAAACCACAAACTAAAAAAATCTAATATATGTTAGTACAAAGATAATTAACTATTTACAATTTTTTCTTATAAGATATGACAAGGATACAAAGTTAATATATTACTGTACTCCTCAATGATAATAATTAACAAAAATGACAAGGCAACAAATACAGGGTGTGCCCTACACAGTCAGCACAGCACGTCACCTAATGTAAGTCCAATTTCCAGTCACATTTAGGAAAAGTGAAAAAAGAAAAACCCTCAAAAACCCATCCAAAAGACCATCCGCAAAATCCCCACGGCTCACAGCTCTCCCGTCGTCTCCTCCATTTCCATCTGGGCTCCGGCCGCCGCATTTTCCACATCTTCCGTGAGGCCATTCACCACGCAACGAATTCGTTTGTCCCTCTCCAAGATCCATGGGGCTGCAGCACTGGGGAGCTCTTCCTCCCTCTGGATCTACACTCGCCGTCTGCTGAGCTGAAGCCGCTGCGGAGGGCCCCGGCGGCCGCCGCCGCCGCTGACGCGAAGGCAGCCGAGGTAGGGGGAGATTGGCATTCCTCTGCGACAACCATCCGCATCCCGTGGTGCATTACTGCTTCCAGGTTCTGTGGTATGTCTCTATTCCTCCTATTCCCCCTTCTTGCCTCATCCCTCTTCCGATCTATGCTCTAGGAGATTTGCTTTTCCCTCCGTCCCACTCGCCGCATCGGCCTCTTCTCCCGTGTCCCTCCATCATTTTGAGAGCCCTATCGTGTGTTGCAGGTGCAGGCCATATCTCCCTGTCGACTCGACGGAATGCCTCGCGATAAGAGAGCCAAGAAAGTGGCGGCGGCGCCTGACCTGGAGGACCGGATCAGCGCCTTGCCGGATGGCGTCCTCCAGCACGTGATCGGTTTCCTGCCAGCAGTCGAGGCAGTGAGGACTTGTGTGCTCGCTCGGCACTGGCGCCACCAATGGAGGTACGTGCGTCGCCTGCGCATCAACTGCGACGTGCCGTGGTGGAGCAATGAAGACTTTGTCAAGTTCGTGAACTGCCTAGTGCTCCTTAGAGCGCCAGGCATGGCTTTAGATGAGCTCGAGGTCTCAAGTGAATTCTCTGATTTAAGTCCTAAAGTGGAGGAAGAGATCCATAGATGGATCCGACATGCCTTGATGTGCAAAGTACGGATACTGAACATCGATGTGCCGATCACGCTAGACACTCCTCTGATCTCCCAGCATTTAAGAAGGCTAGATGTTAACTATGTTGATATTCGCGTCGACTGCCTTGATTTTGCCTGTCCAGCATTGGAGGTTCTCAACATAAAACTCAGCAACCTGTACTGTTTAAGGATTCTGTCCCAGTCCGTAAAGCATCTGCGAATCATAGATAGCTCTTTTTTGTAATGAAACCCGGGGCTTATTTTCTATGCCTAGTCTCATTTCTCTGGAGCTCAACAATTTCGATGGCAAAGCACCTCTGCTTAAATTCATGCCATCACTACAAACTGCATTTGTCAGGCCTACCTTCTGGGCTGCAGGGGTGGATACTTGTATGAAGAAAAGTTATTCTGGGGGTGATTGTTGTGGCAGTTGTGCAAATTGTTGTGGCGAGGATGACCACAGAGGTCGTTGCATACTTCTTGGTGGTCTCTCAAATGCAATTTATTTAGAATTGATAGCTCAACGTGGAACGGTATGTACACATTCATCTTCTTCTTTGTTCTAATTGTTCAGTTAAGTCAACAAAAAACCTCTAATTGTTCAGTTTTTTTTTTTGCCACAATTTTTAGGCACCATCAGACCAATATATTGGCCATAAAGCATGTTGTTCACAGGCACTGCCACATTTGAGCTTATTGTCCTACATACCAGTGTTTTTAATGACACGCCACATATCATACCCACACATGACTTAACTTTAAGAGCAATCTTTGATTTTCACAATGCATGTTAAATTGATTACAACTACATTATACTCACTTTCTTATCTTTGTTTGTTTTTGTGCATTGCCCAGTCAATTTTCAGAAGGGATCTGAGATGGTGCCCTACATTTTCTAAGTTAAAGACACTGTTGCTGAATGAATCCTTTGTAGCTATTGACATCAGTGCACTTGTTTGCATTCTGGAACATGCACCTGTTCTTGAGAAGCTTATTCTTCAAATTTCCCAGGTATTTTTTTTTTTTCATTTAAGATTAACTGCTTTATTTGAGTTGTTATATATACACAATACACTGTTATAACTCGAGCATATTTTTTTATGTAGCATCCATTATTGACCCTGTAGAATATACATTGTTTCTTTTACAGGACGCAAAATGTATACCAGAATCGGAAGTAAGAAGTTATCAAATGGATCGAGAACTAGAAGTATCGGAACATCTTAAAATAGTTGAAATAAAGTGCACAAATGTTGGTTTTCGGGTTTATGAAATCTTAAGTTTCTTGAGTACATTTGTCACGCAGGTTAAAGTCACACGGGTTACCAGAGAATCACACTGTGAGTCAACCAGCTGCACTCTTTAGTCATTTTTTATTTATTTTTATCTATGCATTCTTTTACTGGTCCAGTTTAGTCAATTCGCTGATGCATGTTAACCAGACATACATACTGTTACTTTTTGTTTGAAATAAAAAAAAAAAAAAGTATGCTGATGTGTGTTCTTTGGCAAGAAACTAAACAGATTTATACTAGCTAGTTGATTTCTATGTAATCGTCTCTTTTTTCTTGTACAGTATTCAGTTTCGAGAAATGAAGGTGTGAAAAGCTTATTTTTTCAACTGTTTGGATGGCTCAACTCTCTCTCGAGGTCATACTCTGCATTGCAAGGTCGTACTCCACTTCGCCAAGACTGGTGTTTTGGTCCTTGTGTTTCGTCTGGCTGGATGTTTGGTGGACCTACTGTCAGTAATTGATATTTCGGGCAGAAGTTTTCCACCTTTTGTGAGAAAATCTTATTAACTATGTTAGCTGTAGCAGTATCAACTGCATATAATTGACAGTACCACTTGTTTATGCCATCTAGCTGGACCTAGTTTGTAGCATCATTAATCCTGTTACTCTCTGTTAGTGTGATGTTCTTAGCTTCCTGGACTTTTCAGTCTACTTTGCTGTAATGAGTGGAACTGGTGCATATGATGTTGCCCGTGTGTTATATTAATTAGTTGGACTTATTTTGTAGCATTATTAATGCTATCAGGTGACTATGCTGAAAATCTTTTCGGTATCGGTCATATATATTGTCAAATGGATATCCTGTCTGAACTGCCTAAGATGACACACACTTGTTCCTGACCTGACGAAATGGGGGTCGAATGCGGCTTAGTTTCAGCTTGAGAGGTCCAAATAAAATTAAAGAACATAGCTGATGGTAGTTTCTTTTGGTATGGTTTTCTCCCGAGAAGGCTTATTAGCCATACCAGTATGTGATTGCTGTCTGAACCAGGATATGTGAAGAATGAAGCCAAGAACACGATGCACACTCAACTCACTGCCTGCAACAGAATGTGGAAGTTTTTATTAGCAGATCCTATGTTACGTACTATCAGGTGTTGGGCTGATACTGTGCCATGGTCTGACATGTATAGCAGCCCATTGATGCACAAGGAGAATAGACAGGAGACTTCTATGTTTAAATAAAAGGCCTCGTAGGTGACTGAAATTCGACATCTAGGGGGTGTTCGGCATGGCTCAGCTGAACTCAGGGCGAGAGCTGGCTGGAGGTAGCCAAACACCCCAACTCCACAACTTTGTGGAGCTGCCTAAACTCTGGAGTTGTAGTGCAAATGGACTTGGAGTTTTGGAGCACTCCCTTTCTTTGCTCCAAAATTATTCAATATGAAAGTAGACATGGAGTTGATAGGTAAGTACCCACCACTGCCATGGATAAGTGGAAAATAACGATTCATTTTCTTCTATTCCTCCCTCTCTCGCACGATTTCCTCTCCGTCGGGTTTAACGTGGCCGCCCGCCCATACCTCCACCGCGAGAACCCTCCGCCGCCGCCGCTCTCCTGGCCATGGGCGGTGGAACAGCAGTGTCGGGGGAGAGCCACAGGAGGGATGGCGAAGGCTATTCCGGCGGCGGACATGGGGTTCCCTGGGCCTCTCAGACATGGACAACATGTGGACCAGGCGGCTTGGATTTGACTTCCCAAACCATGCCGCCGACACCGCCGCCTCCCCGCCTCAGGCCCTCGCCGCCCCGTCATTTAACGCTCCGCTGCCCCCGCCCGCTCATGAGCCCCCTACCTTCTCTTCTCGCCCACACCGGGCGCCCGTGTTCCTCTCGGCGGCACCAAGCTTCGCAGACCCAAGCCTTCCTTCGGTTTTGTGTTTTCAAAGACTTTATGAAGCCCGAAAAGAAGGCGATGGGAAAAGATATCGCTGAACACAATTCGAACAACTTTTTTTATATATACTAGCAAATATATACTAGCAAATAGGCCCGTGCGTTGCAACGGGTGCAACGTCGATAGCAAATCTATTTTGAATAAATTTTAAAGATAAATATCTACGTATACATATGTATTTAAATCCATGCGATGAAGCGAACGATCTACAACTTAGTAAATAGTTTATTTATTTTGTGATAGCCGTGACATCCATAATCTCAGTATTAATGTTGACAACAATACAACAATATCCTATTAATCTTGTATTTTTGTCAAATTTTAGTATAGTATCTTTATAGATTTTCTCTTGTTGCAAAGGAAAAAAATATTTAGATTTCAATATGTCATAACTTTCATTTTAGTTCTATACATGTGTCAATTAAATATCTAATTGCATGAGTTTTTGGTGCCAAAAAAAAAATGATATTACTAGTGTGTGTGCAAGAAATTACTTTCCATCATGTCAATAAGAAAATATTTGGTTGCTATAGATATATAGATATAGATAGCTGGTATTTCCTCTATAGATAACAAAATAAAATTATGTGCTGATTTGACCGCATTTGTTTTCCATAATAATCGGACCTATAGATAACAAATTAAAAATTGTGTGCTGATTTGAACCCATTTGTTTTCCATAATAATCGGACATATAGATAGCAAATTAAAAATTGTGTGCTATGCTGACCTGATAAAAATCCTATTAAGGATGTCACGTACTCCCCTCGTCCCATAGAGTTCGGGAGTTTTTTGACTTTTGAACTTCATGTTTGACCATCCGTCTTATTCAAAATATTTGTGCAAATCATAAAATAAATTAATCAATATTCAAGTATCTTCATTGATAAAAAATAAGTCGTAATAAAATAAATTATATTTATGTAAAAAAATTTGAATAAGACGAAGCATCGAAGAAGATGGCGCGGAATCCGGGGTGACAAACTCAATTGGGGACGGAGGAGTATTCTTGTATGTCATGACGTATTGTCAAATCACCACCGCCCCAGAGTTGCTTTGCGAACATACTGTAATCGAATCCTATTTGATCACGTCTTTTGCTTACGGGGATCAAATACTTAGACCCACTTATTTTAGTGTATTTTTATGTGCTTCCCTATAGTCCCGGTATAGATACGGAAGAGAGGTGAAAGAAAACGATGGTGAAAAAAAAAGTGGTAGAAATTTTTGTGCTTAGTAGGTATAGACTAGGAGAACCCCCCGTGTTGTTTGCTGGTCTTGCTCAAAATAAAATCTATTATAGATGTAGCATTACTATATTATATTCTATATACTATATTAAAAAAAATCTCATTGATCATCTAAAAATTATGCAATGTGACCAATTAACAGAAGCCTGTGCTGATGCCTCCCCGTCCCAGAAAAGAGACGGCGGCGCATTGGCCACCATGAACTCCAAATCCTTCCATGGAAGCAAGCTGGACACACACCCAAATTAGTTAGCCAGGAGCACACTTGAATTTGAGAAAGAAGACTCAGGGGTGAACAAACACCATCTAAAGCACCCATAATTAATACTCCCTCCGTCTAGTAAATTTTGCAATCGAACAGTTCAAATTTTTTTTCACCAAATTTTGCAAACCTAGAGTTCACAGGGTCTGTCATGCTACTCGTAGGCTATCAGATGAAATCAGGTCTGACCCACGTTACACCCTGTGCTGTTGCCTGTTGGTCATCCGCTGGATGTCTCTCCAACAGACCTCATGCAAAGACGAACACTCTCAGCCACTCGTTTCGTCTCCCCATCCTCCTCCGCCGAGCATAACGCCCCACCTCCTCACAGGGAAAAAAATTGGGTGCGGACCATCCGTACCCTGCGCCGTACAAACGTCCACTCATAATACGCCATACGGACGTCCACTCATAATACGCCGTACGGACGTCCACTCATAATACGACACGTGGACAAGTGGAGTCCGCTCCGTGCGCTGGCTCCGGACTCTGCTTCGAAGCGCTTTGGCTCCGACGAAACCCGGCTCAGTTTATTGGTCCCACGTCGGCTTCGTATATACAGGAAAAGCGCTACAAGCGCCTGCGTGCGCCGCCGCCGCCGCCGCAGTTAGACGGCAGGTCATCGGCTGCCCTAGACGGCACCATGACGAGGTGATGCTCAGGCAGCCATAGCAAATTCCTCAGACACCGCTCTGTGATGCGGTGCACACGTAAGTACATATCGTTGTATGTGTTTGTGCTAGTGATTTTTAAGTGGCCTATTCTTTAGAACGTGTGAACAAGTGCTTTCGGCAGGGGTAGCGAAGTTGCAATAGGGCCGCCATAGAGAAGAGAGTCGGCGGCGCTGACCAAATGATTGAGGGCCGGTGAGGCAGGGCACGAAGGAACTCGTGAGCAGCCAGGGCACGGAGGAACTTGTGAGCCGAAGCAACATTAGCGGCTTCCATCGGGCGGAGGAGGCAGGCTTGCGGCTTGTGAGCCAGGGCACGGAGGCGGACTCGCTGGAATTAGACCTGTCCATGCGTCGACACATGAGTGGATGTCCGTACGGCGCCGGCTACGGATGGTCCGCACCCAATTTTCCCCCCCTCATAGCTCCTTCTCCATCCAACACGCAAATCCACACCCAAATCCTGATCCGATCCCAAATCCACGCCCAGATCGAACTCCATCCAGGCACATCTCCTTCCCCTGTTCCTCTCCTCTACTACCTCTTCATCCTCAACGCACGCATGTCTCGTGGCCGCGGAAAGTCTACCAATGCGGCGGCGCCGACTTCATCTCGGGAATGCTGAGCACAAACTTCTTCTCGGCCGCAGGGCGCGGAGGGCGTCGCGGTGGCAACTCCGGAGGGCGCCGTCACGCTCTTGTCCCGCGCCTTCATGAACCACTTCGGGATGTCGGACGACTGCGCCCCTTTAAAATGTGAAAACAAAGCAAGAACCCCTTAGTCGTCGGAGGCCAAGAACAAGGAAAACGAATCGAATCAAGAACCCTGCCTGCCAAACAAATTTCCGCGGAGGGAGGATTAATACCGGGGCGCGCTACATAGGGCAAGAACACACTCACCATATTTGATGCAGCAATGGGCCCGGTCGGGCTCGGGGTGGCCGAAAGGGCTGGACGGTCCGCGCCACGGCGCTCCCCCGGCCCGGTGAGGCGTGGACGGCAAGAAGCGGCGGCCAGCCGACATGGCGATGGCGGGTGCAACTCCCCTCTCCCCCGCTCCCCCTCCTTGCTCTCGGTCTTTGCGACGCTTCGGGAACTTGGGAGGGCGCGGAGGGGGCCACCAAGCGCCCGATGCGGGGTGGAGAGGGGCGGTACGTGAGGTGGAGTAGCCATCACGGAGAGCACCATGACAAGGGAGGTCTCCTTTCTCCGCCGCCGACATCAATGGGTATGGTGGGGAACCCGATACACACAACTCACAACTATTAAACACACACGGCTATCAAGTCCGGTTTGGAGGCGGACGGTCGGCATGGGGGGCGATCCGAAGTGGAGTGGAGCCTGGACGGTCGCAAGGGGCGCCGCGATCTTGAAGTGGAGCGTTGTAAGGACCTTGATGTCGAGAAGATGACCTAGAGGGGGGGTGAATAGGCCTACAAAAATTTTAGCCCAAACACACAAGTTAGGACTAAGGCCCGAACTATCTCCCCGAGGCCGAGGAGTCCTATACAGCTCAAACTTGGTGAAGATGATGATGAGATACTCAAGAACAATCCTCGCAAAAGTTCAGCTCGAGATCTTATTAGAAAGTCGAGCAGCAGACCTTCGGGCCAAGCGGCACCGCCGCTCCAAGCCGCAGAAAAAGGTTAGCCCACGTTCAAAAATCTACCCAACGAAATTTAGATCGGTTAAATTCCTTAGCTTCCCACGGAAGGATAGAGATTGCGGTCGAGTGCTAGAACAAGTAGATCGTGAGCCACAAAGTAGATCGACCTCAAACCCTAGAATCACCACAAATACAAATTTGAATGCAAGAATGTAAATGAAGCACAAGAGACACAATGATTTTTCCGTGGTTTCTGCGTCGCCACCAAGGCTTGCCTAAGTCCACGTTGTTGAGGTATCCACACAAGGATTGGCTTGCCACAAAGGCTTGCCTTGCCCTTGTTCTCAAGTCAAGAGAGTTAACTCTTGAGATGAGGGGTGTTTACAATATAGAAGTAGAGGGTGATAACAAACGTCCCGGAGCGACCACAACAAGATGGAAGCTTTCGAGGGCGACGCCTAGCCGGCTAGGAGCAAAGCTCCAAGAGTAACAAACACAATCCACCCGGGCTTGAACGCAAAACCAAGTGCTCTTAGAGATGAAGAAGAACAGGTTGGAGAGCTCTCTATTGCGGTTTGGAGTCTCAATCTCTCAAGGGATTAGAGAGGAATCAAAGAGAGAAGCTTGAGGGGCTCCAATGGTGAGTGAGGGAGAGAGAGCAGCCTCTGGTGGCACTGGGAAGAGAATGGTCGAGGTGACCATTGGAGGGGATGAGGGAGGTGTTAAATATCCCCTCAGTCCCAATGGTCGATTATGAGCTTAGGCAAGCGGCCAAGACATAATCGAAGCGGCACCCGCCGCTCCGAGAAGATCAAGCCGCTCGAGCCAAAACAAACAAAGATGGAAAAGTGTTGAGCTAGTTGTCTTGGTGAAGGTATGAGGATGTATTGGTCAAAGATTGAGCACTTGGTTGCACATAAAAGCTTGTCCATTGTTTCCCCCTTTATAGTATGGCTTTTCCTAAACTCAATTTCAAAACATAATGGAATGTAAACCTTCTTTGAGCGTAGAGCCATCATCACTTGTAATTGGGGGTCTGCTTTGCATATATATAACATCCTCAAACATCTTTGTCTCTTATCTTTGAGCGAATATGTCTTGAGCATGTGACTTGAACCATTTCCATACATATGAGTTCATTTTCATGGCTTCGAGTCACTTCCACTAATGATTTGATTCTCAACATAATATGACTCCTCATAGCTTGATTAGTTCCTCGACTAAATGCAAGTACTCTTTTCTTCACCTTAGCCATGGTACCTCGGTCCCAAGCCAGTAAACACTTCACCTTCGCTTAGTACCTCGAAGCCCTTTCTTTGCTATCTTCACTTTATCAAGACATACTCAAGTCACATCATATCAAGCATACATTGAAAACCATTTCTTCAATATTGTGATCCTTGCTTGAATAGCTTCTAGATATGAACGTTGAAATCAATCAAGCTTTGGTTTGACTCACATAGAGACATATATGGATCAACAACAATGGGTGTGTTTGGTTGCCCATTAAAAACCTTGGCCGGGCTTAGTTTGGGCCAAAAATTTGGTGTTTGGTTGTATTTCTAGAGCAGCTAGCCGGGCTCCGACAATGCGGCCGTGCAGCCTTAGCCCGGGCTCCATGGAAGCCTGGTCGGCGTTCTTCGGTTTGACCAGCTCCAGTCCCATCAAGTTTCGCGATGGGATGTTCGGGTCACCTTCTCCTCCCTCGTCGTCAGCCGGGAGTCGGCGAAAATTTTGCTCCTCATCGCTCGGCCGCCTTGCTCACGGGCGGCAGCCATGGCGGCCAGCGGCTCCGGGGGCCCTCGCCCGGCGAAGCTCCACAGCGCCCGCCGCAAGCGGCGACCGCGGCCAAACCTAGCCGTCGTGCCGCCGTAGTCGATTAAAGCCGCACCGCGCCGCTCTCGGGCGATTGACCACACGAAGAGCTCCGCGTCCTCCCTGCGCTCGTCCTCACGGCGCCCGAACAACTTGACCACCCACAAGGAGGCGAATCGGCCGTTGCCGTCCCGTGGCCCCTCACCAGGAGGCAGCGCCGCGGCTCAAGCTACGTGGCCGGCGGCAAGGCCATGGCCCTCGGCGGTAGAGGGCATTCCCGGGGAAGCGAGCATCCCCGACGGCGGTGAGGGCTCGGGCGGAGGTCCAGCGTTGAGGCGGGCTGGGCCGGCCGCCGCGATCAGGCGGAGAGCCACGCCCGTCGTTGTTGCATTTCTTAAGCGCAATCACTAGAAACAGGTTTAGAACCCATCTCTAATAACGGGCGCGAAATGCGCCGTTGACATTCCTAAGTGAAACCACCGTGTCGGTGATAACACTAGGTACATCAACGGTGATAGATCTTGCCTAAGAAGATATTCATCCGCAAGCGCACGGATCTATCATTGTAGCATTTCACCCGGAAGTATTCGTGGTATCGTTATTTATATTTTCCCAAAGGAAGGCATGGTGGAAAAGTCTCTAATTCGGACATGGTCAAGATGACACGAATGTATAATGGACCAATGCTCATAATAGGGGTAAAAATAAAGTAGGTAGTAGGATAACTTGACACACACACTAAAGCCAATCTCAAGGATAAAAGTAAAAGAAAGAATAAAATAATAAATCTAACATGGAGTAGGCATATCCTAGATAGTCATGACAAGATAGCAGATACACACATGTTTTTCGTGAGAGATTCTAAGTCAAGCTCGCCAAGGTCTCTGTAGAATTACGGCACACGCAAGAATCGCCCAAATGGGATGGAGACCGCAATTGCACGCGCGCGCCACACCCGAACGTGGGGGATTACAAGGGACCGGACAAGGTCGTCACAACCCGGCCGCCTACCCCTCAACCGTGGGATGCGCCACAAAAGATAGGCAACCCTTAGTCTAGACACCACGTCTACACTAGTGATTATTACTCTGGCGTGTATACAAGGCTTACCCTCCCGGGGTCCTTCTACCAGAGCACCGCCCCCGAAGGAACGACTATCAATCCCGCAACCCAACATCAACCAAGGCTAACTCTAGATAGAACTCATCATAACATTCTAGCTCGTTATCTAAACATGTATGTATGATAAATGAAGCACAAAGTTCTATAGGACAAGATCATGATATAGGAACTATAGACTAGTTCTTCAACCAAGATTATATCACAAGAACTTTACTCTAATTCAAGAACATGACTATAATGATAAGTAGAGAACAAGAACAAGATGAAGAACTCTAAATTGCTCATCATAGAATAGCTCCAACATGTCTTGCTCTCTTTTATTAGCCTTGCCAAACTCCTCCTAAGTACAAACTAAAAAGAAGAAGAAGAAAGAAAGAAGAAGAAGGAAGAAGAAGAAGAAGAAAGAAGAAGAAAGGGAGAGGAAGAAGAAGAGAGAGGCTACATTGTGTGGTGTGTGTTACAATGGTGGGAGATGGCCTCCTTTTATAGGTAGAGGAGAGGGGGCTCATTGGAAAATGTCCCTCCCCACATGGAAGGAGCCAAAACCGACCTAGGAGTACCTTCCATATACGCCAAACCGACGATCCCACGTCGGTTTCACCCGTTTTGGAAAGGTAACAAACCGCCTCGCCAAAGTTGGGCCCGAACCGCCCCGGGGTGCGGCCGCACTTTTGGGGTGCGCGCCAAGCCTGGCGGGGCCCGTTCGGGCCGGCCTTGGCAGTCGGGCGTGTTTGGGCTTGAAAAGTTGTGTGGCGGTGTGTGCTCGGCCCAGTTCTGCGTGTTTTGTCCATTTCTCCCTTGGGCTTGATATTCTTCAGGAATGCGCTTTCCAGGGAGGCGCCTTTTGGTGCATTTTCCACTTGTTTCTTATATATATCTGCACAATAATATTTTGGCACTACAAGTGGAATTATGTCAATAATAAATGTATATGTGTGTAGCAAGGTATAGTTTCAACCCCTAATTGGTAGAATGTTGACGTTAAAAATATGTCGTTAATGACCGTCAACACCGCCCACTCCCTCCCGGCAGAGATGCGATTTGAGCGGAGGAAGACAATGATGCACACCAAGAAGTAGCGAGACCAAGGTGGCGGAGGATACGGAGGTTGGCTAGAGCACCAGCACGCATGAGGCTGGATAGGCATGTCTTGCTCGCCGAGGTGCTCTTCAAGATGGCAAGTCCGCTTCGTCGTGTGATTGACCCCGATTGCTTGCTTGCTTGCTTCATTGCCTATTGTGATTGCTCGCTCTACGGGAGGCCTCGCAGATTTGGTGTGATTGCCCGACATGCATGCTTTGGTTGGTGGCTGTGCGCGTGATGTGTGTGCCCCTGTCCCATGGCTATCAAGTGTTCGACGAAATGCTTCAATGAAGGTAACCATACCAACTCAAAGAAGAGGTGACCGTATCGAAACAAACCATGCAACCAAACACACTCTAGATCTAGCCGGTCTAGATAGGGACGAACAACCAAACAACCGGCTATTGGTTTGTTAGAGCCTGGCTTCAGTTAGCCTGGCTTAAGTTAGCCTAGCCAGGCTTATCTAGGAAATGAACCAAACACACCCAATATTGTCAAGCCAATTCACGATTCCTTATATCCTCTTTATTTTGGCTTGACATTCCTAATGATCACTTCAATCTCTGTCTTCATACTTCTAGCTTGATCATATCAATGCAAAGTGATGTTCCAAATCTTTATCCATACAAGCAACTAATATAGAGAACATCTTATATCCGTTATGCATTGTCTCTTTTGTCATTTCACCTTTGCTTGATATATCTTCACTTATGCACTCTTGATTCAGTATTTAATCCTTGATCAACACTAGTTCATTGTCCAACTCTTCTTGTTCATGCAAAGCAAGCCATCATAGAGACCAATCCACAACCATCAACTTATGTCTCATTTGCCATTTGTCAAGTATGCTTGCTTGCACATGATACTATGATATCCCACAACTTAGAAGCCATTTCATTGATTCCATTTGCATTGTTGTCTTTTGCTTGAACTAGACTATTTTCATAATCCTCCAACACAACAATATATAATTTGGCCTTTGCTTCAACACTATGTGGAATACCATCAAGTTTGCTTACTTGTTGAACCTTGGATATACTCGCTAATACACAATCTACAAGTATATGCAATAGACTCAATTTCTGTTCAACACTTGGCAAACTTATTAGACCTTTAATTATGTTGTCACTCAATTCACTAAAACCCACTAAAGGGCTAGATGCACTTTCAAGCGTGGAGGCGAGGGGTCGGGGGAAGGGCGGCGGGCACGCACGGGCGGGGAAAAGCGGACGGGCGCGGCGAACGGACGATGCAGATGACGGGCGCTGAACGGATGCGGGCGGTGCGAAGGGAGTTTACGGTGACGTGGCTTCACCACAGCCCGAGAGAACTCCCTAATGGGGGTTCCCTTTATTGGGGTTAGGTTATAGATATAGGCCCCTCCTACCTGTGTTCCTTTCACCTCCGAGCCTCCAGATCATTCATGGGTTTTAAGTTTTAACCGAAAAAGAAGTCCAATTTTCCTCCATTAAATATCTTATTAGTTGTCCGATTTTTATCCTTAAACTACAAAAAATAGCTTTTTAAACCCATGTCAACTTTGAAAATCGTCGCTTTTCCCACCTTGGGTGGTTTAGATGGTGATTTTATTGTGGCGCCATGTCGAGGGGTAAATCGGACTAGAAATGCTTTTTAAGAAATATTCAAAGATTCATAAAAACATCCTTTTTCTAAAACAACATGCCCAAATATTTCTACATGAAAAAATATGACTCGAACGAGCTCGGGCAAGGTGGGGCCGACATACAAGTGAGGGGTGGCCGAGTGCGGCTAGGAGTTGCCGGTGGCCAGGCGTGATGGCGCGGCGGCTCGGGGATGGGAGTCGGGATGAGTGAGGCGGATGAAACTTGCGTCGGCGAAAAAATGTAATAGAAAGAAATGGGCGCTAAGTTCATACCAAGTGACAGGTGGGTAAATATTTGACGCAAAAAGCGAGAGGATTGAAGGTGCTTTTTAGTTTTGTACTAGATGAAAAACATCTTTTGGCGAAAGGTAGAGGTGACTTTTGGCCCTTTGGTTGGCTTGGCTTTTGCAAAGTTTAAAGAAGGTTTAAAAGCCCAACGAAAAGGGACCGTAAATGCGTGTCGGTGCCTTGCGTGGTTGTAAGGTCCTAGATGGCAAGGGGGGGTGAATAGCCTATAAAAATTTTCTACAAACTCAAATTAACAAACTGATTAGTATAACAAAAGGCGTAATCGCGGTTTGCACTAACTCTAATGTCTTGCAAGCCTTCTAGTGACAATTCTAGATATGTTCTATGATCTCTATGTCACACACAATCTATGTCACTACTCTATCTAATGAACAATCCTAGATAAACCTTATGCTAGCAAGAACACCTACACAAGTAAAGCTAGCTCTCTACACAATATAAGCTAGGAAGGTAAATGCAAGAGATAGAGCTCGATATAGCAATGTGTAGAGGTAATGAACCAATCACCGATGTCGAGGATGAACAATCAAACACAATAAGATGCTGAGCCAATGACAAAGACAAGAGACACCTCGATGTGTTGACCCGGAGTTCACTTGTACACCGACAAGCTAGTCTCCGGTTGTGCCCACCAACACAAGGATGGTGCTTGAGCTAGGCGGTGAACTTGCTAGCCCCAAGCCACCACTCACAAGTGAGGTACCCAAGACACGAGCAATGTATTACTTGCAACTTTGTCTTCCCGACGAGGAATGCGTGATCTTCTTTATAAATCACCGGAGGTGGCCAATAACAATCACCTTTTCTTGCCAACACCTCCACCAAATCACCAAGCTAGGCTAGGAGCGGTGTCTCCAAGAGCAAAGGAAACCAACCGGCTCACAACGATCCCCAAGTGCCTCTAGATGCAAGAACTCTATGCAAATGTACTTGGATGTCTACTTCTCTCAAGAATGAAGCTCACAATCAAGAATGAGAGAGGGGAGGGCTTGTTGCTCAGCTCTAGGATGTTAGGAGTGATTCAAATGACCAAGAGCAAGAGAGCAAGCTGGCCAAAGGGGTATAAATAGGCCCCAACATGAAATGGAGCCGTTGGGAGGAAGTATGCACTTCCTGCGTGCCGACCGGACGCGCCGACCAGACCCGTTAGTGAGTCCGGTCGATGAGTCCGGTCAGAACGGACAAACCCAATTCGCCCATCGCTGAACCCCTGCGCGATGCATCCGGTCAGCGAGTCCGGTCGCAACCGGACCCTCCAAGTCTAGTGTCCCGGTCGAGCCCCCGAGCTCGGCGAAAAAAACATGCTCTCTAGGAAAACCGACCGGACTCACCGACCGGATCGGCCCGGTCGAGCCCATGCGTCAGTCACGAGTCCGGTCGCAGGGTCCGGTCGAGCTTGAGCTGCGAAACATCGTCGTTGTGTTGTCATTCCTTCGCCTTTGCTCCAGACCAGCTTCCGTCACTTGATTCTTGTTGCCAACACGTCGAGCAATTGTGTTAGCATTTTGAAAACCATTTTTCATCAAGTACGGAGTTAGCTCTTTAGGTTAGAATGCATGCATATGAATTTTGAACCTAAAGGCACTGGAGGACCGATATGTACGATAAGTTTCTCCTCTTTATAGTACGGCTTATCAATCCTATAATCACTCATACCCTCTATGGTGTCTTGAGTGTAAAATCAAAAGGCCCTATGGTTATACCTTTGCCTTGAGCCAATTTGATCCCCAAACATCTCCAAGTTAGACACTTGATCACCATTTGGATCACCTCGATCCATCCTCCATGATCACCATGCTCCAATCTTGGCATGACCAATCTCCAATCTAGTCAAACACTTAGCATCAAGAGATTAGTCCTTAGGTGTCACTAATTATCCAAAACCAAATTAGAGATCTTCGTGGTGTCCACCAGTGCCTCCTCCACGGATTCGACAATAGAACATGGTACCATTTCCGCCACAAGCCGGTCGAACAAGGTGAAGGAGGAGGTCGGGTTGAAAGGATCATCAACTTCAATCTAAAACCAAATTTGAAATGTGAGTAGTCGAACAAGGATGTCGATGGTTGAGAACATACTTTGTTTGAAGGAGACAATGAGGATTCAACTTTTTATAGGGACAGAGAGCACCAAATAAATAAGCGAGGTTAATCTTATATTATAAAAAGCCTAGAATAAATTCTTTTCTAGATCGATGCACGAGCGGTTAATGGAGATAGATTGTACTCCCTTAGTCCCATGGAGTTTTGACATTTTTAACTTTTGAATTTCGTTTGACCATCCATCTTATTTAAAATATTTATGTAAATAATAAAATAAATTAATCAATATTTAAATATCTTTATTGATAAAATAAGTCATAACAAAAATAAATTATATTCATGCAAAAAATTTGAATAAGACATCTAATCATTGAAGAAGATGACACTAAATCCGGAGTGACAAACTAAAATGAGACGGAGGGAGTAAATTCCTTAACGATATATCTACTTTGGTCCAAATCCAAATCGGAGGCGTTGGTTTTGCGGAGGCCTAGGGCGAG
Source organism: Hyparrhenia diplandra (assembly GCA_015847255.1). Taxonomy (NCBI): domain Eukaryota; kingdom Viridiplantae; phylum Streptophyta; class Magnoliopsida; order Poales; family Poaceae; genus Hyparrhenia; species Hyparrhenia diplandra. Next base: position 59,473 of record JADLZK010002082.1, read on the forward strand.
AAGGGAGGAGAGTGAGACTATAATGATAACATGCTAGATCTTTTAACAGTAGAGATTGCTTGCACAACACTACCAATACTAACGAGTGAAAACATAGAAGTTTCATGAGTTTTAGTTTCGCTTCAATTTCTATAGGCATATTAAGCGAATGTTTGAACCTGATAATAAAAACATTAGTTATACAAAGGCACATACCTAACAAAATCTGAAATATGTTAGCACAAAGATAATTAATATTTCACAATTTTTTTCTACAATAAGATAAGGACAAAAGGTTAATGTTTTATAACACAAAACAAATGAGAAGACATACCACGGCCAGAAAAGTGAAAAAGGGAAATTGAAAAAAAAACCATAAAAAACGAGATCTCCTCAAAAACCCATCCCAGCAGAATATAATTCTCAAAAACCTCTCAACTCAATCCCCCACAGCTCAGGTCTCCCGTCTCCTTCATTTCCGGCCGCCGCATTTCGACCCAATCCCCTGTGAGGCCATTCACCACGCAACGAATTCGTTTGTCCCACTCCAAGATCCATGCGGCTGCAGCATTGGGGAGCTCTTCCTCCATCTGGATCTACAGGCGCTGCCTGAAGCGCCGTCTGCTGAGCTGAAGCCGCTGTTAAGGCCCCCGGCGGCCGCCGCCGCTGACGCGAAGGCCGCCGAGGTAGGGGAGGTTGGCATTCCTCCTCGACAACCATCCGCATCCCGTGGTGCATTACTGCTTCCAGGATTCGTGGTATGTCTCTATTCCTCCTAATCCTCTTCTTGCCCAAACCCTAGGAGATTTGTTTTCGGCCGCAACGCCGCCTTGTCCGCGTCCCTCCGTCATTTTGAGAGCCCTCTCGTGTGTTGCAGGTGCAGGCCATATCGATCTCCCTGCAGCTCCCACCACACCCTGTCGACTCGACGGAATGCCTCGCGACAAGAGAGCCAAGAAAGTGGCGGCGGCGCCTGACCTGGAGCCGCTGGAGGACCGGATCAGCGCCTTGCCGGATGGCGTCCTCCAGCACGTGCTCGGTTTCCTGCCAGCAGACGAGGCGGTGAGGACGTGTGTGCTCGCGCGGCACTGGCGCCACCAATGGAGGTCCGTGCGTCGCCTGCGCATCAACTGCGACGGGCCGTGGAGCTACGATGACTTTGATGTTGTCAAGTTCATGAACCGCCTACGGCTCCTTAGAGCGCCAGGCATGGCTTTAGATGAGCTCGATGTCTTTACTGAACACGCTGATTTTAATCCTGGAGTTGAGGAAGAGATCAATATTTGGATCCGACATGCCTTGATGTGCAAAGTACGGATACTGAACATCGATGCGCCGATCACGCTAGACACTCTTCTGATCTCCCAGCATTTGAGAAGGCTAGATGTTAACTATGTTGATATTCGCGTTGACTGCCTTGATTTTGCCTGTCCAACATTGGAGGTTCTCAACATAAAAATCAGCAACCTGTACTGTTTAAGGATTCTGTCCCAGTCCGTAAAGCATCTGCGAATCATAGATTGCTCTTTTTGTAATGAAACCCGGGGGGTTATTTCTATGCCTAGTCTCATTTCTCTTGAGCTCAACAATTTCGATGGCAAAGCACCTCTGCTTAAATTCATGCCATCACTACAAACTGCATTTGTCAGGCCTACCTTCTGGGCTGCAGGGGTGGATACTTGTATGAAGGAAAGTTATTCTGGGGGTGATTGTTGTGGCAGTTGTGCAAATTGTTGTGGCGAGGATGACCACAGAGGTCGTTGCTTGCTTCTTGGTGGTCTCGAATGCAATTTGTTTAGAATTGATAGCTCAACGTGGAACGGTATGTACACATCCATCTTCTTCTTTGTTCTAATTGTTCAGTTAAGTCAACAAAAAAAAAAACACCTCTAATTGTTCAGTTTGTTGTTTGCCACAATTTTTTAGGCACCATCAGACCAATATATTGGCCATAAAGCATGCTGTTAACAGGCACTGCCACATTTGAGCTTATTGTTCTACATACTAGTGTTTTAATTGGCATGCCACATATCATACCCACACATGACTTAACTTTATGGGCAATCTTTGATTTTCAAAATGCATGTTAAAATTGATTACAACTACATTATACTCACTTTCATACCTTTGTTTGTTTTTGTGCATTGCTCAGTCAATTTTCAGAAGGGATCTGAGATGGTGCCCTACATTTTCTAAGTTAAAGAAACTGTTGCTGAATGAATCCTTTGTAGCTATTGACCTCAGTGCACTTGTTTGCATTCTGGAACATTCACCTGTTCTTGAGAAGCTTATTATTCAAATTTCCCAGGTATTTTTTGTTTCATTTAAGATTAACTGCTTTGTTTGAGTTGTTATATATACACAGACACTGTTATAACTCGAGCATATTGTTTTATGTAGCATCCATTATTGACCCTGTAGAATATACATTGTTTTTTTTACAGGACGCAAAATGTATACCAGAATCACAAGTAAGAAGTCATCAAATGGATCGAGAACTAGAAGTATCGGAACATCTCAAAATAGTTGAAATAAAGTGCACAAATGTTGGTTTTCGGTTTTTGAAATCTTAAGTTTCTTGACTACATTTGTCACGCAGGTTAAAGTCACACGGGTTACCAGAGAATCACACTGTGAGTCAACCAGCTGCACTCTTCAATCGTTTTATTTATTTTTATCTATGCAATCTTTTACTGGTCCAGTTTAGTCAATGCGCTGATGCATGTTAACCAGACATACATACTGTTACTTTTGTTTGAAATAAAAGCAAAAAAAAAGTATGCTGGTGTGTGTTCTTTGGCAAGAAACTAAACAGATTTATACTAGCTAGTTGATTTCTATGTAATCGTCTCTTTTTCTTGTACAGTATTCAGTTTCGAGAAATGAAGGTGCTTAAAAGCTTATTTTTTCAACTGTTTGGATGGCTCAACTCTCTCTCGAGGTGATACTCTGCATTGCAAGGTCGTACTCCACTTTGCCAAGACTGATGTTTTGGTCCTTGTGTTTCGTCTGGCTGGATGTTTGGTGGACCAACTGTCAGTAATTGATATTTCGGGCTGAAGTTTTCCACCTTCTTTTGCGAGAAAATCTTATTAACTATGTTAGCTATAGCAGTGTCAACCACATATAATTGACAGTACTACTTGTTTAAGCCATCTGGCTGGACCTAGTTTGTAGCATCATTAATCCTGTTACTCTCTGTTAGTGTGACGTTCTTAGCTTCCTGGACTTCTCAGTCTGCTTTGCTGTAATGAGTGGAACTGGTGCATATGATCTTGTTGTAATGTGTGGTATATTAATTAGTTGGACCAATTTTGTAGCATTGTTAATTCTATCAGGTTGACCAAGCTGAAAATGTTTTCAATATCGCTCATATATATCGTCACATGGATATCCTGTCTGAACTGCCTGAAATGACATGCGCATGTTCCTGAACTGACCTGACGATGTGGGGTCGAATGCGGCTTAGTTTCAGCTTGAGACGTCCAAATAAAATTAAAGAAGAGAGGTGATGGTAACTTAACTTGATGGCCATACCAGGATGTGATTGCTGTGTGAATCAGGACATGTGGAGAATGAAGCCAAGAACGCGATGCGTGCTCAACTCACCTGCCTGCAACAAAATGTGGAGGTTTTTATTGACTGATCCTATGTTACGTAATATCAGGTGTTGGGCTGATACTGTGCCTTGGTCTGACATGTATAGCCCATGGATGCACAAGGAGAATAACCAAACGCTACAAAGGAGGGAAGGCAGCTGATGGGAAATTCTATGTTTCTAAATAAAAAAGCCTCGTAGGTGACTGAAATTCGACATCTAATCAGGCCATGATTCTCATTCATTTAGATCTAAATAAGATGGCATTGGAGTTTCTTCTACCTTGGTTTGTTTCCATCGGTTGTCAGGTGCATTTGGTTTTGTGTTTTCAGCACTTCATGAAGCCTGAAAGAAGCTGATGGGAAAGACATCGATGAACACAATTCTAGAACAACTTTTTTTTTAAAAAAAAAAAAAGAAAAGAAAAAGAAAAATGCCGAACGTTCACCTCTGATCGTTCACGGGTATTAATAACCGAGAAAAAAAAAAACAGAATCCAATTTTCTAAATTTCGCAGCCATCCAATTTTTCTCCTTAAACTATAAAACTAGTTTTTTTAAACCCATGTCAAATTTGAAAACCGTTTGTTTATCCACATTGAGTAGTTTTGATGGTGATTTACTCATGTGGCGCCACGTTGGAGGGGTAAATCTGACTAAGTTGAAAGTTAATGAGGTAAATCAGACTAGAAATTATATTTAAGAAATATACAAAGATTCATAAAATATTCTGTCCCAAAAAAGTATGCCCAACTATTTCTACATGAAAAACTAATACAATTGAATATCCCAAAATTTAGTTTATCTCAGAAAATTCATAGAAAATTTGTTTTGCCTTGGAAAATTATGAAACTAATTTCAATTTTTGTTTTCTAGAATCATGCTCTATCTTATGGTGCATAGTTTAAAATTGTTTCTATCTTGATGAACTCATTTTGATGCTTATTTACTAGTAGAAGCTCTTTTATCTATTATAATTAATCGATGTTGATAGTTCGACCACATAGAAGCATTAGTGGAACGTCATTAGGAGTACATATACGTATGTGCATGGCAAGATGGGCACTGATATCCTGCCATGGATAAATTTGGAAAAAGTCTATTTCAACCACTCACATTTAAAACTAGGCATTCTAGCCCTTTATCTATTGAAAACTGTCTAAATAACCTGTAAGGTGGTTTCATGTGGCATACTAAGAAGTCTACACATAACACCTTAACATATAAGGTTAACTATATAACCCTCTCAACTATAAAACCTGATATTGTAATGTGTTCAAATAACCCGGTGGGTGGCATAAGACTGTTTGAATAGTGTATCCCACCACATCGACCTAACCGCCCATACTTGCATATAGGCCTATTCTCGACTGCCTCTCGATTTCCTCTCCTATGGCTACCTAAAAACAAAATGACAATTGGATGGAAGAGGTGGGAAGGGCCCGATGACGAGCTGAATGCCATCGACACGTGCCGAGAGGTGGATCAAGAGAGCAAATAATGCATGTTGCTCACGAGGTGTCCGGTCAGCATAGAGAGAGTAGGAAGGTGAAAATGGGTATGCTGTTGTCAAAACAAATGGGTCGACGTGCAAGCATGGATATGTAGATAAGTGTGGTGGGATGTATTGTGTCCAAACAATCCTACAAGACCCCTCTGAGGGGTTATTTGAACATTATTAGATACATTAAGGGCTATTATATCATATATTATAGTTGAAGGGGTTATGCAGTCAACCTTTGATACATAGGGGTTATATATGTAAACTTTTAATATGCCATGTCAACAAAACCACCACTAGTACAAGATGTATTTTATGTGATACTACAACAAACATCTCTCGTGGCGGGGGCTGCTTGTTCGCCGCCACGCGTTAATGCCCCCTGAATAACCAACCGTGGCGATCATTTTTATTTACCGTGGGGGGGTACATTTGTCCGCCATTTTCCGTGGAGGGCACCTTAAAAACACTCGACATTAACCGTGGCGGGCATCTTAACATGCCCGCAACTAAAATTCAATTTACCATGGCGGGCAACCTTAAATGCCCGCTTTGAAAAAGGCCGAGGCTCATCGGACCCAATCTAGGCTCGATATCCGTCTTCGTATATATTGAAACCCTATCTACTCGCCAATCCACCCTCCCTCTCTCCCCTCCTAAGCCACGCCCTAGCCTTCTACCGAGCCGCGTGCTCCACCACTCTCCGTCTCTCTCCCTCAATAGCAAAGGAGCAAACACGGCTCCCTCGCTCCCAGCGCGCGATCATTTTGCCGCCCGCCTCCGTCACGGGGCGTAGGCTGCCCGTATCCATCGCGAAGCGGCGGCGGCGCGCGCACGACCATGAGTAGATCGGTGGCGGCGGCGGCGGGCGGCACGGATCCGCCGCGACGAGGTGGCGGTGGCGCATGGGGCCCGCTCCTCTCTCCCTCCCGCCACAAGCGTATCCGGCGGTGGTTACTCCAAAGCCTAACCCGAAGCTTGCGCGGCCCCGATTAGGCAAGAAAGCCCGATCCGGGACCGCCCGTGCTCGGGTTAGTTTTTTTTTTTTATTAATTTATTAACCGTGGCGTGCAGATAAGCATTAAAATTATTAGACCATAAAGATTTAAACAACTTCAGGCTAGGCACCATAAGATAGATCATGGACTTTTTAGGGCAAGGAACCAATTTTCTCTTATTAAAACCACCATCGAAGATGGAAAAACAAGCAGTTTCCAAAATGGAAGGAGGTTAAAAAAAACTGGTTTCGTAGTTTAGGAAGAAGAATAGGGTGACCTGACCACGATGGCCGTGGAGATAAATTGGACTTTTGCAAGAAAAAATTCCTCAGCAATAGTGAAAAAGGGCCTTTTCTAGTGAACAGAAATAGAAATAGAAATAGAAGGCCTGCAAAATTTTGGCCCAGCTGGCTACGAAGGGAGGAAAGAGATGAAATCGTAGATTTTGGTCCAGCCCACTAGAGTTTATGGAAGATGAAGCCCAAGAACCAGTGTGCGTCAGTTGCCATTCGCCCATTCCTCACAAAGAACGACGCTGCCGCCGCCACCTCGTCGCCGCGCCGCATCGCTTTCATCTCCCTCCAGCGCTCACAACCCTAGCGTCGGAATGCCTAGCGATAGAGGAGCCAAGAAACTGGCGGTGGCGCCTGAACTCGAGCAGGAGGACCGGATCAGCGCCTTGCCGGATGGCGTTCTCCAGCACCTGCTCGGTTTCCTGCCGGCAGACGAGGCGGTTAGGACGTGTGTGCTCGCGCGGCACTGGCGCCACCAATGGAGGTCGCTGCGTCGCCTGCGCATCAACTTCGACATCATGCCGTCCAGCGCCGAAGACTTTGTCAAGTTCGTGAACCGCTTACTGCTCCTCAGAGCACCAGGCATGGCTTTAGATGAGTTCGAGGTCTCAAGCGATTACATATTAGATCCGAAGTCGAGGAGGAGATCCATATTTGGATCCGACATGCCTTGATGTGAAAAGTACAGGCACTGATGATCGATGCGTCGATCATGCTAGACACTCCTCTGATCTCCCAGCACCTGAGGAGACTAGAGCTTCACTATGTGGAATTAGAAGCTGACTGCCTTGATTTTGTGACCTGCCCAACATTGGAGGTTCTCAACGTAACATAAGGCCGTCTGTGCTCTTCAAGGATTCTATCCCAGTCCGTAAAGCATCTACAAATCAGATATAGCCTTTTTACCGTTGTTATTCGGCCGTATATTTCTATGCCTAGTCTCATTTCTGTGGAGCAAAACAATTTTCGTGGCAAAGCACCTCTTCTTGAATTCATGCCATCACTACAAACAGCATTTGTCAAGCCTGGCAGCTGTGTGGTGGATAATTGTATGAAATATGGTTCTGGTGGTGATTGTTGTGGCATTTGTGCAAATTGTTGTGGCGAGGATGACCACAGAGGTCGTTGCATACTTCTTGGTGGTCTCTCAAATGCAATTCATTTGGAATTGATAGCTCACCGTGGAATGGTATGTATATGTCCATCTTCTTAGTTCTATTTTTTCAGTTAAGTCAACAAAAAGTTCTAGTTGTTTTAGTTTGTTGCTTGCCACAATTTTTTAGGAAGCATCCCACCAATATACTGGCCATTTAGCATGTTGTGCACATGCACGACCACATTTGACCTTATAATTGTCCTATATAGTAGTGTTTTCAGTGACGCTCCCCATATCATACCCACGCATGACATAAGTTTAATGGCAATCTTTGATTTTTAGAATGCATGTTAAAATCACCCCACATTATACTCATGTTCTTAACTTTTTTTTGCACGTTGCTCAGTCAATTTTCAGAAGGGATCTGAGATGGTGCCCAACATTTTCTAAGTTAAAGACACTGTTGCTGAACGAATGCTCTGTAGCTATTGACCTTAGTGCACTTGTCATTCTTGAACATTCACCTGTTCTTGAGAAGCTTATTCTTCAAATTTCTCAGGTATTTTTTTTTTCAATTAAGATTAACTGCTTAATTTGAGTTCTTATATATACACAATACACTTGTTATAACTCTAGAGCATTGTTTTTATTTAGCATCCATTGTTGACCTTGTTCAAATGTGCAATGTTTTTCTTTTCAACAGGACGCAAAATGTAAAACAAATCTTCAAATGGTGCGAGTACCACAAGTGTCGGAACAACTTAAAATAGCTGAGATAAAGTGCACAAACGTTGATTTTCAGGTTATTGAAATCTTAAATTTCTTGAGTGCATTTGTCACGCAGGTTAACGTCATACGGGATACCAGAGAATCAGACTGTGAGTCAACGAGCTTCACTCTTCAGTCGTTTTATTTATTTGTATTTATGCATTCTTTTAGTAGTCCAATTTAGTAAATTCGCCGATGCATGTTAACCAGACATACATACTGTTACTTTTCTTTTTAAATAAAAGCTAAACAAATGTATGCTGGTGTGTGTTCGGCAAGAAACTAAATAGATTTATAATTGCTAGTTGATTTCCATGTAATCATCTCTTTTTTCTTGTTCAGTATTCAGTTTCGACAACTAAAGGTGCGAAAAGCTTAATTTTTCAACTGTTTGGATGGCTCCAACTCTCTCTTGAGGCCATACTCTGCATTGCAAGGTCGTTCTCCACTTTGCCCCACTTTGCCAAAGCTGAAGTTTGGTCCTGGTGTTTCTTCTGGCTGGATGTTTGGTGGACCTATTGTCCGTAATTGATAATTCAGGCTGAAGTTTTGCAACTTCTTTTGCGAGAAAATCTTATTAACTATGTTAGCTGTAGCAGTATCATCCACATATAATTGACAATACTATTTGTTTAAGCCATGTAGCTAGTGGACCTAGTTTGTAGCATTATTAATCCTGTTAGTCTTTCACTCTCTGTCACTGTGATGTTCTTAGCTTCCTGGACTTTTCAGTCTACTTTGCTGTTATGAGTGGAACTGGTGCATGTGATGTTACCGTGTGGTATATTAGTTGGATCCTATTTTGTAGCATTATTAATTCTATACCATGCTGAAAATGTTTTCAATGTCGCTGATATATATCGTCACATGGATATCCTGTCTGAAGTGCCTGAGATGCGACATATGCACATGTTCCTGAACTGACCTGATCATATGGGGTCGAATGCAGTTTAGTTTCAGCTTGATACGTCCAAATAAAATAAAAGAAGAGAGGTGATGTTGAGGGGCTCAGCTTTAGTCACTCTGAACCAAAAAAGGTTGAAGCTGATTCTAAAATGCTATGATGATTCTCTCTTATTTTACACATATGCTCAGTTAGTTACTTGTGTGCGTGTCTTTGATTTTTGATATTTCAGGGTGCATATTGACAATAACTATTGGTTTAATGTGCTTGATCTTGGGTACTGATGCTATGGCGAGAATGACATGACTATAAATAGAATCATATACGGCCATGCAGCCCGTGGTCATTGGCACGGCCCGGCCAAGACGGGATTTTGGCCCGCCCGAGGCACCAAGCCCTGCTTGGGCGCTGTCCCGCCCACGGCACAGCGCGACACAATGGAAGAGGTGGCCCGGTGGTGGCCCCGTTGCCGCAATGGCCCAGCCACTATCCGGCACGGTAAGCCGACACTGCTCCTATCCTAACTTTTCGGCTCCGCCCACTCGGTGCGCTCCACTCCGCTCGCTCCCCACCTACTCTCTCGCTCCCCACTCGGCACTCACTTTGGTGGCGCAAACGCCCCACGCCGCTCGTGCCCCACCGGCGGCGGCGGCTGCCCAGGTGCGCGGATCCTCCCACGGCGGCGGCTCCATGCTTAGCGCGGGCGGCGTGGTGGCGCGGTGCTCTTCGCGCGGGCGGCGGCGCTCCTACCTCCCCCACACGCTGCTCCTCCGGGGTCGTAGCGGCGCCTCTCGCCTCCCGGCTCGGCACGCGGCAGCGCGGCGTGGCTCTACCTCCGGCTTCGACACGGTGGCGCGTCGTGCTCGGACGCCCCGGCGGGCCCACGGGCCGTGCCTCGGGCCGGAGGTTTAGGCACGAAAGCACGACACGGCGGGCTGGCGTGCCGCCAAAGACGCGATTACACGATGGCCATCTATAAATAGAATGTATGTACTTGATATCTTTGTGTTACCATATAAAATTATGAAGTCATGTTTGTTGAGCATAGACATAGCTTGTGTTCTTCAAGTTATTGTAGAGCACCCGTAGGGTGCCTGATGTTCTAGTAAAGTGAATACCAACAACGCATCATCATCCACTGTCGCTTTGCAGCCAATAAGACTCATCTCGACCCATGCTTATCTCCTCGCCGCAGAGCAAGGGATCCGAAGAAAGGGCTTTGGATAACTGTTTGTTCATGCGCATGCACAAGTTTCGTTCTTGGGTTGTTGTTCTACACTACCTAAACCACGCACTTTGCTGAGAGTCACGGGCACTCGACAAAGAAGTCGACAGCGGTTGCTAGGGTAACGGCGCGGGATGCCGAAAGTCTTTTGCCGCCGGGCACTCGGCAAAGAGAGGTAGTCTTTGTCGAGTGTCCCGCCTTGACACTCAGCAATGCACGACTTTTTACGAGTGTCGTCTCTTTGCCGAGTGTCCCTTTTCTGGCATTTGGCTGAGTGCCTCTTTGCAGAGTGCCTGATCGACAAAGGGGGAACACTCGGCAAAGCCGACATTTCTGGTAGTACTAGGATCGCCGTGTTTTGTTGTAACCCTAGCTAGCTAGTAACTTGGACACGCGGATGGGCGATTGAAGACATGCCATCACTGCATTCGTAGAGACTGATCGACACAGGGCAACTTTAAGTTAACTCAAAAATATAATTTTAAGAAATTTGCATAGTATACAATATAGACACTCACAACACTTACCTCAAGTACGCAAATCCTACCCTTATTGGCGGCTTCGAAGGATTGAGCCGGTAGATTGTAAAATTCATGAAGTCACCAAGACTGTCAACGAGGACGTCACACATACTGTTAAAATCATAACGCCATTAAGTCCAGAAAACAACGAGTAGAAATGCCAAGTCGATGACATAAACCCGTATGGATGGGTTTTTTTTTTTTTGAACTTGTATGGATGGGTTCCACCATAAGAAACCTGATTAACTGATGCACGATTAGTTCGCAACACAAATGCGATTTTTGTTTTTTTTTTTTTTTGCACCGAGGAAAAAAAGGACTAATTGGTTGTTCATGGGCATTGGTGTGGAAGGGCCCCAACGATGGAAAAAGACTTTCATGCTGGGCCCAGCTGGCCGTGAAGGGAGCGAAGACGAAGCCCAGTAACAACTGTGGTTCACTTGACCTTCCTCGCGTAAAAAGACGCTGCCGCCGCCGCCGGCCGCAGCGCATGATCAAAGATCTCCCCGTCCCGTCCCACTCACCGTCGCCGCTGCGCTGCCTCGCATTCTTCTTCCCCGCGTCCTTCCATATCCCACCACGCTCTGTCGATAGCGAATAAAGTGGCAGCTAGCGGCCTGCGCCTGACATGGAGGAGCCGCTGGAGGACCGGATCAGCGCCTTGCCGGACGGCGTCCTCCAGCACGTGCTCGGTTTCCTGCCGGCGGACGAGGCAGTGAGGACGTGTGTGCTCGCGCGGCACTGGCGCCACCAATGGAGGTCCGTGCGTCGCCTGCTCATCGACCGCCACATCCCGTTTAACGCTGAAGACTATGTCAAGTTCGTGAACCGCCTACTGCTCCATAGAGATCCAGGCATAGCTTTAGATGAGTTCGAGCTCTCAAGCGGATACGTGGTGTTAGGCCCTGAAGTCGAGGAAGAGATCCATATTTGGATTCGACATGCCTTGATGTGCAAAGCACGGGTACTGATCATCAATTCGTTGATCACGCTAGGCACTACTCTGATCTCCCAGCACCTGAGGAGACTAGAGCTTCACTATGTGGAGTTTGAAGCCGACTGCCTTGATTTTGTCACCTGTCCAACATTGGAGGTTCTCGACATAAAAGATTGCACCATATACTGTTCAAGGATTCTGTCGCAGTCTGTAAAGCATCTGCGAATCATAGACAGCTGGTTTGACGATGGTAGCTGGCCGTGTATTTCTATGCCCAGTCTCATTTCTCTGCAGCTCAACAATTTCGACTACATTGCACCTCTGCTTGAATTCATGCCATCACTACAAACTGCATTTGTGAAGCCTACCAATGAGTGGTCGAGGGTGCATACTTGTATGAAGGAAGGTGATTCTAGAGATGATTGTTGTGGCATTTGTGCAGTATGTTGTGGCGAGGATGACCACAAAGGTGGTTGTATACTTCTTGGTGGTCTCTCAAATGCAATTTATTTGGAATTGATAGCTCGCCGTGGAATGGTATGTACACGTCCATCTTCTTAGTTCTAAATGTTCGATCACTTTGTTGCTTGCCACAATTTTTTAGGCAACATCCGACCAATATATTGGCTATTTGGCATGTTGTTCACCTGCCACATATTTAAGCTTATTGTCCTACATACTGGTGCTTTTAATGACACTCGACATATCATATTCACACATGGCATAACTTTAAGGGTAATTTTTGACTTTCAGAATTCGTGTAAAAATTGATACACCAATATATATTATAGAATCTTTGATTTTCAGAATGCGTGTAAAAATTGATCACACCAATACTATAGTCACTTTCTTACCTTGTTTTTTTTTTTTGCACGTTGCTCAGTCAATTTTTAGAAGGGATCTGAGATGGTGCCCAACATTTTCTAAGTTAAAGACACTATTGCTGAACGAATGCTTTCTAGCTATTGACCTCAGTGCACTTGTTTGCATTCTTGAGCATTCACCTACTCTTGAGAAGCTTATTCTTCAAATTTCCGAGGTATTTTTTTTTTTGTTTCAATTAAGATTAACTGCTTTATTTTAGTTGTTATATATACAAAATACACTATTATAACTCAAGCATATATCTTTTTTATGTAGCATCCATTATTGACCATGTAGAATATACATTGTTCTTGTTTCTACAGGACACAAAATGTAAACTAGAATCAGAAGGAAGAAATCATCAAATGGATCGAGAACTAGAAGTATCGAAACATCTTAAAATAGCTGAAATAAAGTGCACAAATGTTGGTTTTCGGGTTTTTGAAATCTTAAGTTTCTTGAGTACATTTGTCATGCAGGTTAACGTCATACGGGTTACCAGAAAATCACACTGTGAGTCAACCAGCTGCACTCTTTAGTTGTTTTATTTATTTGTATCTGTGCAGTCTTTTAGTGGTCCAATTTAGTCAATTCACCGATGCATGTTAACCAGACATGCATACTGTTACTTTTTCTGAAATAAATAAAAAAAATGCTGGTGTGTGTTCTTTGGAAAGAAATGTAACAGATTTATACTTTCCTATAGTTTATTTTTATGTAATCGTCTCTTTTTCTTGTATAGTATTCAGTTTCGAGAACTGAAGGTGCGAAAAGCTTAAATTTTCAACTGTTTGATGGCTCAACTCTCTCTTGAGGGCATACACTGCATTGCAAGGTCGTACTCTGCCAAGACTGAAGTTTTGGTCCTGGTGTTTCTTCTCGCTGGATGTTTGGTGGACCTACTATCAGTAATTGATAATTCGGGCTGAAGTTTTCCACCTTCTTTCGTGAGAAAATCTTATTAACTATGCTAGCTGTAGACGTATCATTCACATATAATTGACAGTACTACTTGTTTAAGCCATCTAGCTGCTGGACCGAGTTTGTAGCATTATTAGTCCTGTTACTTTGATCAGTCTACTTTTGCTGTAATGAGTGGAACTGGTGCATATGATCTTGCCCGTGTGGTATTTTAATTAGTTGGACCTATTTTGTAGCATTATTAATTATATCAGGTGACCATGCTGAATTTTTTTTATATCGCCTGTCTTGACTGCCTGAGATGCCACATGCACATGTTCCTGAACTGACCTGACGATCGATATGGGGTCGAATGTGGTTTAGTTTCAGCTTGAGATGTTCAAATATAATAAAAGAAGAGAGGTGATGGTAATTTCCTTGATGGCCGTACCAGGATGTGATTGCCGTATCAGGACATGTGGAGAATGAAGCCCAGGATGCATGCTCAGCTCACCTGCTAGGAAGTCGACATGAAAGGTGTTTGTAAAAAAAAAAAAAAGGCCTCGTAGGCGACTGAAATTCTACACCTAATCAGGCAATGAGTCTCATTCTACCTTGGACTGTTTTCGGTTGTCAGATGCAATTGGTATGAAACGTGAATGCAAGGTTTAGAAATTCAGAATTTCAGGATGATGTTGAAGGGCTCAGCTTAATTTGGTCACTCTGAAGCAGAAAAGGTTAAGGGTGATTCTAAAATGCTATGATAATTTTCTCTTATTTGCAAATATGCTCAATTAGTTACTTGTGTGCGTGACAGTGTCTCTTTGATTCTCGGAGTGCAAATTGACAATAACTATTGATTTAATATGCTTGATCTTGGGTACTGATGCTATGGCAAGAATGGCATGACTATAAATAGCAATGTAGTATGTACTTGATATCTTTGTGTTATCATATCGAGTTATGAAGTCATGTTTGTTGATAATAGACATAGCTTGTATTCTTGAAGCCATTGTAGGGCACCCGAAGAGTGCCTGATGCTCTAGTAAAGTGAATGCCAACACGGCATCATCATCCACTGTTGCTTTGGAGCTAGCAAGACTCCTCTCCAAGCACCGCATACTTATCTCCTCACCGCAAAGCAATGGCTTTGGACAACTGTTTGTGCGTGTGCATGCACACACTTCCTGTTCTTGGGCAGTAGTTTTGGGATCGCTGTGTTTTGGCTGTAACCCTAGCTAGCTGGCTTTGTAACTTGGCCACGCAGATGCGCGACTGAATACACTGCATTCATAGACACTGTGATCGGTGAGGGCACAAGGCAATATTTTAAGTTAATAGAAAAATATTTCTTTTTTCAGAAAATTACACAGCATGCAACATAGATGCTCACAACACTCGACTCTATAAATATAAGTACATAAATCTTACCCCTATCAGCGTCTTCAAAGGATTGAGCCGACAGATTTTGAAATTCACGAAGTCACCATAGACGCCATTTGTCGACGGGAACACCACCTATCATTGAAATCATAACGCCATTAAATCCAGAAAATTTTGAGTAGAGATGCCAAGTCGATGACTCAAACCTAAGTGGATAGGTTTCATCACAAGAAACCTGATCAACTGATGTATGATTAGTTCACAACCCATGTTTTAAATAGCGGGCTATGAAAAATAGCGTCAGGCCTTTCTGGACGCTATTGGGTGCTATAGCGCCGCTATAGCCGTGCTATAGCCGTGCTATAGCGGCAGCTACGCGCAGTAGCGCTAGGCTGCTGCCGCCGCTATAGCGTGAATAACGGTGCTATAGCGCGAATAGCGGCAAATAGCGGCGTTTATAGCGCGAATAGCGGCATGAATAGCGGCGCTATAGTGTGTTATAGCTCAAATAGCGCGAAAAAGGGTGATAGCTTCACAGCGTAAGTTGCTCAGCGTCGCTATAGCGCGCTATTTAAAATGTGGTTCACAACACAAAAATACTTTTCCTAGCGACAAACACGATTTTTCTTTTTTTTTTTCCTTTTGCAATGAGGAAAAAAATAACTGGTTGATTGTTCATGGTCATTGCTGTGGAAGGGCTCTAACCTCAGCAATGATGGAAAAAAGGCTTTGCATGCTGGGCCCAGCTGGCCTTGAAGGGAGAAAAGAGATCCACTGGAGGCCTGGCATGGAGGAGCCGTTGGAGGATCGGATCAACGTCTTGCCGAACGACGTTCTCCAGCACGTGCTCAGTTTCCTGCCGGCGGACAAGACAGTGAGGACGTGTCTGCTCGCGCGGCACTGGCACCACCAATGGAGATCGATCCACTGCTTCAGATCAGTACATCAGTGCCGGGTCCAAAGCCCCCTTTACTGCCGGAAAATAAACCGGAAGAACCAAAGCGGCAGCGATGTGGGGTTCAAATCACTGCCGGGTTAAAACACCGGCGGTGATTTGAGGAGAGCCCTGCCGGTCCACTATCCAACCAGCAACGCCTTTGTGATCGAACACTACCGGGTGCTTCTTCAACCGACAACATTTCTAATCCAAGCAATGTCGGTTCCTAAGTCAAATGATACCATTGATATTCAAAACACTGTTGGGCTACAAAGAACCGACAGAATTGAGGGAAATAACACTATCGGGTTAGATTGTGCTATAGCGAAGAGACAACAATGTACCTCCACGCGGTTCTCCACGCGAAAGTGCCATGCATGCACCTGCGTGACCTATCACTGCCCCTGCAGGCCTCTATGAACACGCGAAGTGAACATGACACTATTGTACTCCCCTTGTAAAAAAAAAAAAAAAAAAAAGTGATGGGTATCCGTTGGGCAGTACAACACTTTGATTCCTTAAATAGCCCGACAGTGTTGTGGGACGTGCTACAACAAGTTGAATGTCAAGTTTCTCATCTCCCTCCCTTCCTCTGTCGGGCTTCATCTTCTAACGGTACGTGTGGTTTTTGTAGCAATGGTAAATAATGTAAAACAATCCTTGTTTTAGAATAACAATGGTGTAATTAGATATCTATCTAAGCTATCAAATAAATATCATTAGATTTCGTCCGCCCCTGAGCACCATTTATATCTATGGTAGCAAATAAATATATATGATAGTTTTTAAAAATACCTATTAAAGTTGATTTGAATCCTAAACTTGAACATCATTCTTGAAAAAATGGTAAAAACTGGTTCGGTGGGGATCGAACTTGGGGCTCGGGATTGGGTGCCTTGGGAAACGCAGTGGTAGGCGAGGAAGCGGCCATTGGGAAACGCGGCGCAAATACGTAGCCGGTCGCCCGATTGCCCGAAGCGCGGCGATTGGAGAAAACGGGCGCAAACACGTGGCGGTCGCCCCTTTAAGTGCCGAGGAGGCGACCATTGGATCGCAGCTGGTCGCCGTTTGAGTGCCGTCTTTTTGATGGTGTTGTCCTAGGGAAATGACAATCAATTGCATGCATGTCGTGGCTTGTTACTATTTGTACAACCTCTAATTACGATCTCGATCGATTGCTAACCTCTCTTTCCATAACTCAATTTACACTGTACAGGCTCGCGGATGTGCCGACGATCGACATGGCCAACATCCACACCCTTGAAGAGATACGATTCACCGTGGAGTGCCTCCACGATGCACTTCGCAAGCTCAACGACCTGGCCGGAGAAGTCGGGCTGCCAAGGGTGAATGAGCCCTTGGTGGAGAAGGTCAACTTCGACGCCTTCAAGATCGATGTCATTGCCGATATCCTCGTTGAGGGGATATCGGACAAGCTACAAAAGTTGAGGGAGGCACTCACGGCGGCCGTGGCACGCGACCTGAAGATCTCTAGTTTGGTTTTGGATAATTAGTGACGCCTAAGGACTAATCTCTCGATGCTAAGTGTTTGACTAGAGTGGAGATTGGTCGTGCGGAGTTGGAGCATGGTGATCATGGAGGATGGATCGAGGTGATCCAAAAGAGGGTGTGAGTGACCAATTGGTGGAGTTTCAGAGATCAATTGAGCCCAAGGCAAAGGTATAACCATAGGGCCTTTTGATTTTACACTCAAGACACCATAGAGGGTGTGAGTGATTATAGGATCGATAAGCCATACTATTAAGAGGGGAACCTTATCGTACATATCGGTCCTCCAGTGCCTTTAGGTTCAAAATTCATATGCATGCATTCTAACCTGAAGAGCTAACTCCGCACTTGTCGAAAATGGTTTCGAAAATGCTAACACTTGGTGTCGAGGTGTTCTTCGGCGCGTCGGCAACAAGAATCAAGTGACGGAAGTCGGTTTGGAGCAAAGGCGAAGGAACGACAACACAACGATGGTTTTTCGCGAGCTTAGATGGCGACCGGACTCACTGACCGGAAGCACGCGGATCCGACCGGACGGTCCGGTCGGTGCTTCCGATCAAAGTTCTAGTAAGGGTGTATTTTCGGGTCTCGGCCGAGGACCGACCCGGACGCACCCAACCGGACGCGCGCAAACGGACGCGACGACTGACGCACTTTCGGCGAGGGGGTCAGCGGCGGCTGGTTTGGGGTTTGTCGGGTCCGACCGGACCCATCGACCGGACTCACCTGGCGAGTCCGATCGGCGCGTCCGGTCACCCCGCAGAAACCGTAGTTTTCACCCCAACGGCCACATTTCGTGGTGTGGCCTATTTATACCCCCTTAGCTGCCTCTTGCTCTCTCTCTTGGTCATTTGAATCACTCCTATCTTCCTAGAGCTGAGCAACAAGCCTCCTCTTCTCTCATTCTTGATTGTGAGCTTCATTCTTGAGAGAAGAGTTGATCCAAGTGCATTTGCATCGATCTTGCATCTAGAGGCACTTGGGGATCGTTGTGAGCCGGTTGGTTTCCCGTTTCTCTTGGAGACACCGCTCCTAGCCGGCTTGGTGTTTTGGTGGAGTTGTTGGCAAGAAAAGGAGATTGTTCTTGGCCACCTCCGGTTGATTTGTGAGAGGATTACGCACTTCTCGTCGGGAAGACAAAGTGCAAGGAATACATTGCTCGTGTCTTGGGTACCTCACTTGTGAGTGGTGTGTTGAGGCTAGCAAGTGTACCGCCTAGCTCAAACATCATCCTTGTGTTGGTCGGCACAACCGGAGACTAGCTTGTCGGTGTACAAGTGAACTCCGGGTGAACAAATCGACTTGTTCATTGTCTCGGTGATTGGATCATCATCTTTGTGTGATTGATTGTTCATCCTCTTCACGGTGATTGGTTCATTGCCTCTACTCGGCGGTATAACAAGCTTCTCACTCTTGCATTACTTTCATAGGTTACCTTGAGTAGAGAGCTAGCACTTGCTTGTGTAGGTTGTTCTTGCTAGTATAAGGATCATATTAGGATTGCTCACTAGATAGAGTAGTGACATAGACTTTGTGTGATTTAGAGATCATAGCATATTTAGTTTAACTAGAAGGCTTGCAAGAGCACTAGAGCTAGTGCAAACCGCTTGATCGCTATTTGTTATACTAACCGGTTTGTTTAGTTGAGCTTGTAGAAATTTTTATAGGCTATTCACCCCCTCTAGCCATCTAAGACCTTACATGGTCTAGGCGGCCAGGAAGGCGGCGACATCCTAGGCCGCTTTCATTTTATTTTTTATCGGTTATCTAGTATTTTTATGTACTTGTAAAAGATTATCTATTATGTTCTAGTGAACCGGTCGTTTTTTATTCGCCTCGCATGTCAATCTTTCTTTTTCTATCGTTTGTTTTACTGTTTTTTGGTCTTCAAATCGTTATATGTTCTTATTTGAAGCCCGACATTGATCTGTGTTCATCAAGATCACTGTCGAGGAAGTATTCAGTCCGTAATGATTTAAATCTTCACTGCCGGTATTGGTCAAGTCCATAGATTTTCTAATTTTCCCGCGCTTTGAAGCGGTTCATCACTGCTGGTGGACTAGATTCCGGCAATGATGAACGAATCTATAGTAGTGATCTCTGCATCACCTGCGCGTCATCTACCACGAGAATGGGCCACAGAGCGCCGACGACTTCACCAGGTTCGTGAACCGCCTGCTGGTCCTTGAGAGCCAGGCATGGCTTTTGATGAGTTCGTGGTCTCAAGCGATAGCTTCAACTTGGCAGAGACATATATTTGGATCTAACATGCGTTGCTATTCAAAGTACGGGTACTGATCATCAATCTGTCGATCATGCTAGACCCTCCTCTGAGTCTGATCTCCCAGCACCTGAGAAGTCTAGAGATTACACATCCTAATTTTCTTGGCGATTGCCTTTATTTTGCGACCTGTCCTGCATTGGAGTTTCTCGACGTGACATACTGCTACCTGTGCTGTTCAAGGATTCTGTCCAGGTCCGTAAAGCATATCTGAGCGTCGTCATTTCTCTACAGCTCAATAATTTCTATGGCAAAGCGCCTCTGCTCGAATTTATGCCATCACTACAAACTGCATTTGTAAAGCCTGCCTACTCAGTGGATGTTTGCACGAAGAATCGTGAATTTATTCGTTTTGTGGCATTTGTGAACATTGTTGTGGCGAGGATGACCATAGAGGTCATTGCGTACTCAATTCATTTTCAAAAGGGATCTGAGATGGTGCCCAGTTGTCATGACCCAGGAATTGGGCCAGCCAGGGAGGAAGGGCTAATTGGGTGGGCGGCGCTGGCCGCGGGCCCGAGAGGCCAGGGGGCCCAGGCGCATAGGGGGGGGCCGGGCGCCCCTTGCCACCGCCGTCTCCTCCCTCCCGTCCGAGTCCAACTGCGCCGTCTTCAATCTTAGAACTTTTGGTGTGTAAAGGGGATATTCCAATCTATAAGGAAGACCCTTATTAAGAAATAAATAAATATTGCTTGTAAAAGGTATTCCAATCTTATAAGGAAACCTTATAGAAAGATTGCTTAGATTACAAGTCCCACTAGCCGGGCTATATAAGCGAGAGGCATGTAATCTCTTTGGAGATAAGCAAGCAATAAAAATAGTATCTATCTCTCTCGGCTCCAGCTCCACCGCCGTCGCCGCCTGCGCGGCGCGGCGCGCCCCCTCGCCGCTGCTGCTGCTGCCGTCGCCGCCGCCGGCGCCCGTCGCCGGCCGCCCCCTCCCGTCCACGCCACAGCTACGCCCCTCCTCACGCGCTGCTCGTCTTTGCTGCTCGCGCCCGCCGATGAGAGATTGCAGCCCCCTCGTCACCTCGGGGGCTCTAGCGATTCGACGAACACGTGTCAATTCCGGCCCAATCTGGCCGGAATCTGGCCCCGGTATCCGGAGACCAGGGCGATTCCCACCACCCATGGCTTCCCGAGATGAGGAGTTCACGCGCAGCGCCGAAGGCGCTCCTCGGCGATAACCGCGTCAAGATCAGCCGCCGCTTCGGCGAGATGGAGGCGGCGGCTGCGTCGCATAGATGCGTCTTCATCTCCTCCCGGGACTACCCAGCGCCACGACGACCAAGCTGGAGGACAGCCCGGCGGCTGTCGCCGCCCGGCTGCGAAGGACCGGCCCAGGCGCCGCCGGCCGCCGCCCCCCCTCCTGCCGCGGCCCCGTCGGCGGCTCCAACCTGCCATCCTCCAGTTTGGAGGAGGAAGATGGCGTTGCGAGATGGCCGACCGGCCGTCATCGGCGTCATACTCGATGACACCACAGCACCGGCTGCCCTCTCCTCTCCACCAGACACTGCGACCACGCGGGACTCTCGGCGAGACGGCTTCACCCTTGCGCGTCAGGCGCCGCCGAGAGGCCCCGGCCCACGCCACCGGCGCCCAGGACCGTGGTGCCCCCGCGGCATCACGACCCCCTCCCCACGTGACACACCTGCAAGTCAGGGAGTACGGCGGCACCGACAACCCCGACCTCTGGATTACGCCAAGTTGGAGCTCTTGTTCAACACAACTTGGACATCGACCCGGACTACTACGTGAGTTACGCTGCCTTCCACCTCCACGGGTATTGCTGCGGCTTTGGTTCATGGATCTGTCCAAGAGGAAGTCCCCGATCGAGTGGGGCGAGTTCACATGCCACCTGCGACATCACCGGACCCCGCCTACCTCGACTTTGGGGCGTGACGCGCCGCCTCAGGGGGAGGCAAGGCGGACGACTACATCACGCCTTCGAGAACTATGCACTACGCATGGAACTTGAGGGACAGCGCCACCATCGTCAGCCTCTCTTCATTGGAGGCCTGCATGACACGCCGCACGACGCGAGAGTGGTTCGAGCCCCGTTCGATGGAGGAGGCCATCGACCTTGCCCCGCCGCTATAACGGCGACGAGCCGGCCGACGCCCGACCCGGCGCTGGCGCCGACTGGCGGCCACCACGCCCGACCCGTGACATCGGCAGCGACATCACGGCCGCCCGGTTGACCGCATACCACAGCTAGCATCGTCTTGCGGTCGCGATGGGCACCCATCGGCAATTTGACGTCGAAGCGACATGATCGCTGAACTGCACTTGGCCACGACGACCAACAAGGAACCCGGGATCATGTCCAACGCCATTGAGCTGCGCGAGCCACCGCACAGTGGAGCCTCCACTATGGCATTGTAGTACTTCCACCGTCACTACATCCCCTACTGCTTTGGAGCTTCTACATGACTTCATCTTTGGGGAGAACACACCCTTTGCATGGCGTGGCGGTGGGCTTCCACCTCCCCCAACCGCCCTCGGGAGGATCGAGGGCGTTCCCGGCAAGCGTCCTTCTACTCCGAGGCGCGCCCCGACGTTAGGGTCGAGGGGCGCCCCGTCATCCTCTTCGACAACAACGGCGGCGTCTTCTTCCTCATCGACAACGTCCTTTGTTGGCGCACCGTGGACACATGAGATGCGGTGGGGCCGCCCGTCGGCACGCCCGGCGACCTCCTCTACGGCTGCCTCCTCGACTTCACCTCCTCGCCGCCTACGTCGATCCGACACGTCTCTGCCGGACAACTCCATGCTAAGGTGGCGGTGCGATGACTTACACCTACGTCTCCTCCTCCGAGCACGCCCGGATGCTCGAGCTGTCGGGCACCCTCGCCGCGCCTCCGTCATGCGCCGTGCATGGGCGGGCGTCCCCTTCGTGCAGCCCCGCTGAGCTTCAAGTTTAGCATCTGCCGGCGACCTCCACCTCGACTTCTCCTTCGCCGACAAGGGCGCCCAGCATCTGCGCAGCGGCGACAACGACAAGTGCGGCCCTCTTGTCTTCTACTTCGGGCCGGGGTTGTCACTTCCCGATCAACATGCCCTTCGCCACCCACGGTGGGTTGGGCGGCGACGGACAGCGCCCGCCTCGTCGAACGGTGGGGAAATGTCATGACCCCGAATTGGGCCAGCACTGGGAAGGGGCTAGTGGGCTGACGCGACGGCCACCGGCCCGAGAGGGGGCAGGGGCGCGCGCAAAGGGGGGGCCGGCGCCCCTTGCGCCGCCGTCTCCTCCCTCCCGTCGAGTCCAACTGCGCCGTCTTCAAGCTAGGATTATCTTAGGACTTTTGGTGTGTAAAGGGGATATTCCAATCTATAAAGGAAGACCCTTATTAGGAAATAAATAAATATTGCTTGTAAAGGTATTCTAATCTTATAAGGAAACCTTATAGAGATTGCTTAGATTACAAGTCCCACTAGCCGGGCTATATAAGAGGTATGTAATCTCTTTAGGGATAAGCAAGCAATAAAAATAGTATCTATCTCTCTCAGCTCCAGCTCCGCCCGCCGCCGCCGCCGCCGCCCCAGCGCCGCCCCTCCCCGCTGCTCTTGCCGCGTGCCGCTGCGTGCCGGCCGGCCGCCCCCCCCCCCGTCCATGCCACGGCTCCGCCCCTCCTCGCTGCTGCTCGCCGCCGCCCGATGAGAGATTGCAGCCCCCCGTCACCTCGGGAGCACCAGCGGTCGACGAACCGCGTGTCAATTCCGCCCAATCTAGCGGAATCTATTTTTTTTTTGATTTGGACACTGTTGCTGAATGAATGGTGTGTAGATATTGACCTCAAGTGAAGTTTTGAAAGCATACATTTTTCATCGCTTAAAAGCATTATATGTTTGTTGTTTACTTGATTTATTTTTAAGAGTAAAGTTGACCTATGGCCCTTCGACTTGCTACAACTGTACCCGGATGAGAGGCATCGCAAAAAAAAAAAAAAAGCCCCTTCGACTTGGCGAGGGGTGTCATCTCTTAAACTTTCGAAATGCTAATTTTGAGTTAATGAAGTTGGCTTTAGGTGTCATCTAGGTCGAAACAGGTCCAAATTAACTTTGGATGCTGACATGGGCGCTATCGTGTCTGCCCACACGTCAGCTGGTTAATTTTTGTTCTTTATTTTTATTTTTTCTATTACTGATAACTTTATCATATGAGCTCGGATGAATACAAACTTTCTATCAAAATTATTTCCCTTTTGTAGTTGAAAAGTTTTGAATTGAAACTGTTCAGAGTCCCAAAATAGTGTTATAAGTTTACATATTTTAAAATTATCAAAATTTTTTTTGGCTATTGACATGGTTTAGGAGCCACATCAGCATGGACAATTGACATATGGGCCCCACATTTAGAAGCCACGGTAGCATGCCACATCAGCATCCAGTGGGTTTGGACCCGTTTGGACCGAGATGACACCTGAAGCTAAGTTCATACACCCAAAATTAGCACTTTAATTGTAGAGGGACCTAGATGATACATGTTGCCAAGTTAAGGGGCCGCCTATGAATTTTACTCTATTTTCTAAACTAAAAATATAAAACCACTGTTGAAAACTGAGAAGGAAAGCTGGGGGCGACATAAACCGAGAATCTTCCGTTATGAAATAATGTGGGAACGATTAGAATCTTTGGCCTTGGAAATTAAAGAGGCATGGTGCACGGCTCCTAACAGAGATGACTTAGGTGGTATTGCTAATGCACTGAGACATGTCCAATGTGCTTTACGGTCCTGGAGCAAGGAAAATTTTGGGGCCGTCCACAAAGGAGCTGGAGGGGCTGCGTGTCAAGTTAGAATCTATGCGAGGGGATTCACGTTAAGCGGGTCGATATCGGAGAGCTCAGCGATCGAATGGACGAACTGCTCTATCGTGAGGAGATGATGTGGCTGCAACGCTCCCGTATTGCTTGGCTTCGGGAAGGTGATCGTAACACTCGGTATTTCCATAGG
Source organism: Hyparrhenia diplandra (assembly GCA_015847255.1). Taxonomy (NCBI): domain Eukaryota; kingdom Viridiplantae; phylum Streptophyta; class Magnoliopsida; order Poales; family Poaceae; genus Hyparrhenia; species Hyparrhenia diplandra. The sequence goes on from JADLZK010002082.1 coordinate 84,119, forward strand.
CAGGCAATGTGGAGAGCACGAAAGAATAAGATTACAAAGCTGAAAAATAATGAAAATGAATGGTGTGAAGACCCGAAGGTTCTGCAAACCATGGCGGTGGATTTCTTTCGCGATCTCTATTCTGCAAATTCTAATGTTGATCCACTTGAACTTATTGATTTAATAAATTCAAAAATTACTGATGATATGAATGAAGCTCTGTGTAGGAGTCTTTCAGCAGAGGAAATTTCAGATGCTCTCTTCCAGATGGGACCTTTGAAGGCGCCTGGCCCGGACGGGTTCCCTGCCCGCTTCTATCAGCGCCATTGGGAGGTGCTGAAAAATGATGTGGTGGCAGCAGTGCAGAAATTTTTTGAAGATGGCATTCTCCCAAGTGGAATAAATGATACAGCTATTGTTCTTATACCAAAAGGGTCTAATCCAAAAGAGTTGACAGATTTCCGGCCTATAAGTCTATGTAATGTGATTTATAAGATAATTTCAAAGTACCTAGTTAATCGCGCCTCCGACCTTTCTGGACCAGATTATTTCAGAAGAGCGAGTGCTTTTTGTCCCGGGTCGGATGATTCAGATAATGCCTTGATTGCTTTTGAGTGTATTCATGCTATCTGAGAGAACCAATGGGGAGGATTTTTGTGCTTATAAGTTGGATTTATCGAAGGCGACGATCGTGTTGATTGGGGATTTTTAAAAGGTTGATGGAGAATTTGGGCTTTCAAAGTAAGTGGGTGCAGTGGGTCATGACTTGTGTCTCTACTGTTCGCTACACAGTTCGCTTCAATGGGGTGCCTTCGCACCCCTTTTCCCCGTCTCGTGGTCTACGACAAGGTGATCCACTATCTCCATACTTATTCCTCCTAGTTGCTGATGGTTTTATGTTCTGCATTTGCGGCATCATGAAAGGTTGGGACAGCTCGAAGGCCTTAAAGTTTGCGAGGCGTGCTCCAAGCATCACCCACCTTTTTATTTGCGGATGATAGCCTTCTATTCTTCCGTGCTAATCAAGGCGAGCCCACTGCGATTAAGAATGCTCTCAATATGTTTGAAAAGTGTACAGGCCAGCAATTGAGTCCTAGCAAGTGTTCTTTGTTCATGAGTGAGAACTGTCAGCCTTCTGTTAGCAATCAGATCAGAGATATTTTGGGTGTTCAAAGGGTTGACTTTGAAGCTAAATATTTGGGGCTACCGACACCTATGGGTAGACTAAAAAGGGGTGTGTTCCAACCATTAGTAGAAAGATTTCAGAAACGGATGACAGCTTGGAAGGAGGAGCTTTCGGCGGCTGCAAAAGAAGTCCTCATAAAGGCTGTGGCGCAGGCGCTACCCAACTATGTGATGAGTGTGTTCAAGTTACCTGTTACCCTCTGTGATGACATGATGAAGCATATACGAGCTTATTGGTGGGGCTCACAAAATGGGCGTAGGAAGGTCCAGTGGGTGCCTTGGGAAAGAATGATCATGCCTAAAGGTTTTGGTGGAATGGGTTTTAGGGATCTAAGGTTGGTGAATCAAGCTCTGTTAGCGCGGCAGGCCTGGCGTCTGGTCCTCCATCCTGATAGCTTGTGTGCGAGGGTCCTAAAGGCCAAGTATTACCCGAGGGGAAATTTGTTGGATACGGTTACTGCAGGAGATGCCTCACCATCATGGCGGGGTGTCGAGCATGGCTTGGCCCTACTAAAGCAAGGAATAATATATGGAGTGGGTGATGGGAAAAGCATTCGTATTTGGCGCGATAATTGGATTCCTAGATCTCATGGTGCGAAACCAATCGGTAGTGTCAAACACTTTACTGAGACTAAGATGGGTATGTCATTTGATTGATCCTCGACCCGGATCATGGGATGAAACTTATTTGGTGAGACGGTACTTCTATGCTTGTGATGTTGAGGAGATCATGAAGATAAAAATCCCACGTGATTCTTGCCCAGACCATGTGGCCTAGAATTTTGAGAAGTCGGGTATTTTTTCTGTGAGAAGTGCATATCGGCTGGCTATGAGAAGTGAGCATGGTGAAGGAGAGATTGGTAGCAGTTCTACTGCTGATGGGAGGAAAGTTTGGAAGGCCCCGTGGTCTGTAAAAGTCCCTAAAAGGATCAAAGTTTTTCGCGTGGAAACTTCGCCAATAATGGAATTCCTACCCAAGCTAACAAGTGCTATCGTCATATTGTTTCTCGAGGCGACTTGTGAGATGTGTGGTCACCGGTGTGAGGACTGTTTCCATGCTTGCATACGGTGCCCCCATGCGGTTGCCCTGCGCCATGCTATGAGGGATCACTGGATACTGCCGGTGAGGAGGACCTAATGTACACTGGCCCGGATTGGTTGCTAGCAATACTCAATAATTTTTCAGCAGAGGTGAATGCAAATTTACTTATGGTTCTTTGGCGAACTTGGGTGGCGCTTAAGTGTCTTTGCGTCTTTGGACGAAGATCTCGATGGAGGGTTACGTGGTTTTCCTCACACGGTACATGGACTCTCTTATGCAGGTTCAGCATAATACTTTGCAGCCTGATAGCAAGGGGAAAAAAAAATGTGTGCTGGTAGGAAGTAAAGGGCAGGCTGTTGTGGCTCGTCATGGCCATCAAAAATGGATTCCTCCTCCATTGGATACGCTGAAGATTAACGTTGATGGAGCTTTCATCCGCAGCTCAGGTAACACTGCTGCAGCTCGGGTAACACTGCTGTGGGAGTGGTGATCAGGGATCATAATGGCCATGTAAAATTGGCCGTGGCGCCTACTCAGCTTTTGCAAGGATGCGAAGAAGCTGAACTTGTTGCCTGTTGTGAAGGGATCACCCTTGCTGCACGGTGGCGGATGTCCACATGGTTTTGGAGACTGATTCTGCGGTGGTGGCGAAGAAGCTGAGAAGCAATGAGTTTGATCGATCAGTGGGCTGGTCCTTTGTTTTGACAAGCGAGATCGAGTATGGAGGACCTGTTTAGTTTAGAGATTGTAAAGATTAGTAGGAGTCAAAATTCTGTAGCGTATGAGCTTGCTCACTTTGCAATTAGGTCAGGTCGTAGTGAAGTCTTTTTTCTTCTTTTCCTGAGTTCGTTTTGTCTCGAGTCTGTAATGATACTACTTAAGTTTTAATAGAGTCCTGTTTTGCAAAAAAAAAAAAAAAAAAAAAGAAAACTGCTTACAGCCAGGGAAAGGAGGTAAAATAAATAATTTTGAAACTTGAGCAAGGTGGATTTCCTGGTTTTGTAGCTCGAGGAGGAAAGCTAGACTTCAGGGATGGTTGAGGGAGGTCGATCGATGATCCAGCCCATGCATCGCTGGACTGATGTTTAGCTCATCGCTGGACTGATGTTTAGCTCATCGCTGGACTGATGTTTAGCTCGAGGAGGAAAGCTTAGACTTCAGGGATGGTTGAGGGAGGTCGATCGATGATCCAGCCCATGCATCTCTGGACTGATGTTCCTAACTAAAACACCGCAGTGTATGAACAGCAGCAGAAATGGTTTGAGCTTTTTTAGTGCAGCCCTGAGGAATCCATTAGATTAACTGGAACACCAGATATATATAAAACTAGCAGGTAACCCCGCGCGCGAAGCGCGGCAGCAAGATGCCAACTTGCAGAATACACAACAGACTTATGTGAAATGCAAAACTCAATATATATTAGGAAATTATGATATATTTTAACATAATATTGAGTTGTCTTGTGGAAGGGGAGAAATTTTTGGTCTCAAACAAAACAGAGACATGAAAAGGATTGAAGACATGCACCAAACATGCTAACTACATAGTTATTCACATCTTGATTTGTAACTGTTTCAAAATAGCCAAACCTGCAATCCACTATAATGAATTTATCATCACTCCATAGCGATTTTTTTTTTTTTAACATAATCCTATGCTATAGGAAGTAGCTTTTCATGAAATGTGTGAACATATGGGTGATACAAATGACCTGGTTTTCACAATTCCATAGTAGAACAGGTGCAATAAAATTAGCAACCTAAGTTGGAATACTTTTAAGAAAATTGGCAGATCATATATTTAGTTTTGTTCAATCAGATCGTACCTGAGCCAAGTAGGGAAGTAAACTGACATGAAATTGGGAGCAAAGTAGGGCAGTAAAACAAAGAAGTACTTAGATTGGAAAGTATACCGAGTATTATGCCTAAATGTATGTAGTATAAAAGGGTGTAGGTAATCGGTTCAGACATGCATTTCAGGTGAACGCAAGCACATAAGTGTAAATAATCATTTGGAGACAAATGACAGGATAGACAATACAGAATGGTTGGTGTAGACCACTGACCACCTAGATAGGAGTACATATTATTAAAGAAATATTTTCTATATTTTTTTTTTGGCTTATGCAATGAATCAAAGTATGGAGGCCAAGAGATCAAGCGCAGTTTGCATCCAGGTGGCAGACTCCATTTTGAATGAGTAAAACCTGTGAAGCATCATTAGAGTTAGTAATTGAAGTATTGTAGCAAGCTTGTTTCAATAAAGTAGGAAAGCAAAAACATCCTAGGATGAGAATATACCATGAAATAATTAGTTAGGATAACTATATGCAGGTATGAATGGTGAATAATTGGGTTTTAACTGCCTGTGTGCTGGCTGCGAAGGCCGCCGGGGGATTGAACTGTCGAGGGCTCCGGAAAAGGGCTACTTCGGCCCCTCCATCAGAGACGGTGTAGGCGTACCTGCCGTGGACGGGCAAGCGCTGCTTTCCAATGGACGTAGCTAGTAGGCAGGCTGCCGCGGCGGCTCTTGCCGTAGACGCACGGAGGCAGCCGCAAGACGCACGGAAGCCGTGGCGACGGTAGAGGCTGTCGCAGCGAGGGAACGGAGCAGATGGGGACGCGCGGATCGAATCGCCGACGACGGCGGAGGCATGGCGGAGCAACGTGCCATCGTGGTACGCGAGACAGGCAAGCGGCGGCGGCGGCAGAGAGCATGCGGGTCTCGGAGGAGCAGCGATGGTTCCAGAGTGCGGATAGATGTGGCGCTGCTGCTGAAAGATGTTTCCGGAGAAGCAGCGATGGTTCGAGAGCGCAGACGCGTGGGCGGCCATCGCGGGAGGAGATGGGGATCGGACGGCCAGGGATGGGTACTGTAGAAAGAACAGGAATATGAGTCATGGGACGGAAGGTCGGGGTTCCATGACTTTAAAGGGTTATGTATAGATACTCCGAAAGAAAAACGACACAGACACCATGCGGTTTAGCAAGGGTATCTATGATCTATACACTCGAGACAAGATCACAATTGATAACCTGCTAACCCCCATTAATTCTCAACAAAACTAATGTCCGCTTCAGTTTCTGTGAAGGACATGGGCCACCTTGCTTCGTGATGTTACTCCCTAGCTAGTCCCTGCACGAGAGACTCATTGATTCCACGCAGTTCCCTGACAACGTCACCAATCGCCATCCTACTCGACGGCATCTCGTGAGAGAAGGACACTCCGAGCCTCAGCAGAGAAACCACACAGTCTGTCTTCGTTCTGCACGGGGAAGCCATCGGTCTCCTGGAGCTCATCCTCCCGGCCCAAAGAGAGCTGGGTGTCGACAACATCCAACACTCTGTTGTCACTGCCATGTAGGCCCAGCTCAACATACTCGCGGAGGCTCAGCCCTTGGGTGGAGCTGCCATCAGTGGGCCTCTTCCCAGTTACCAGTTCCAGCACAAGGATTCCGTAACTGTAAACATCTCCATGTGTTGATACCATGTTTTCAGCACCATACTCTGCTCCATGAGACATTTGGAAATGTTTAGACTAGCTTTGTCATGGCAAATACTAGTTGAAACTTTGATGTGAGGTAATATATTAATAGAGACAACTATTTGATAAAGAACTAGGGAGCAAATGAAGAACAATTTAAAAACATGGAGCAGGATAGCTGTTAGATGGACTAACCTGGGGCAATGTAACCAATTGTGCCTCTAACTCCCACCGAACTCATTGACCGGAGGAAAACTGAGCTTTCCTCGCAGAGGATCTTAGCTAGTCCGAAATCTCCTATATGGGCTACCATATCAGCATCCAAGAGCACATTGCTTGACTTGAGATCACAATGTACAACAGGTGCAGGACCATTGCAGTAAAGGTAATCTAACGCAAAAGCGACATCAAGTAGTATGCTTAATCTTTTAAGCAGACTCAAGAACTTAGGATCTGTTTGACAATCAGTATCAGCATGTAGCCAACCTTCCAAACTGCCATTGGGCATGAAATCGTAGACAATTGCTTTGAAGTCATTACCATTATTATCGATGCTCGAACAAGCCGTAACTATCTTGACAAGGTTCGGTGTCGCAGGTTTCGCAGTGCTTCACATTCAGCTGCAAAGCTATTTGCTGCCCCAGGAGTTTGGAGTTTAAGTACCTTCACAGCAACAGCTTGGCCATCTAGCACTCCTTTGTACACAGACCCAAATGATCCAGAGCCCAACAAATTGGTCACCGAGAAACCATCCATTGCTTTTACCAACTGTGAGTAAGAGATGAGTGGGTGACCTTCAATGAATGGTGGTGGTGGGGCTGTTGTTTTTCTTCTCTTGTGCCGGGTGAGAAGAACAAAGACTAATGCAATGATGAAAATTGTTGCAACAAGAGAGAGAACAATAGCAATAATGACAAACTTATGCCTTTTGTTTTCTAGATGTGAAGAACATGCAGGTAAATGCAGATCTGGTATGCCTCCACAGAGTTTGCTAATGCCCTGGATTAAGATAGCAGAAGAATTTGAAAAGACGCCAATTATTGGCAGTTCCCCAGAAAATCTATTGAATGATATGTTTAGGTAATTGAGTGTTTTAAAGGTACCAAAGAATGCTGGTATTTGGCCGGATAAGTTGTTGCTTGAGAGGTCAACAATTTGCAGACCTTTCATTTGACCCAGGAGTGACGGGATACCTCCACTGAACATGTTATTCTGTAGATAGAGATTCTGGAGAAGCTGGCATTCACCAAGGCTGCTAGGGATTTCGCCTGACAATTTGTTAAATGCTGAACGGAATTCAACAAGATTGATCAAATTTCCAATTTCTTGTGGTATTGATCCCTCCAAGTTATTGTAGGATACATCCAAAATTGTAGAGAGTGTGTGAATGTTGAATATTTCAGTAGGAATGGGGCCTGTAAAATTATTACTTGAAAGACCTAGTTCCACCAACTTTGTCAGGTTTCCAATTGTGACTGGTATCCTGCCACTGAAGCTATTCTGTACGAGTTCCAAGTGAGTTAATTCCGTAAGGTTTCCAATGGCCAATGGGACCAACCCACTTAATTTGTTGCTTAATACAGAGAAAGAGCGCAGGTTTTTAAGCAGAGTGAAGGAAGATGGAAGAGCACCTGTTAGGGAGTTGTAAGCAAGATTGAGAAATTGTAAATTCAGGAGGTTACCTATTTCTCTTGGAATGCTACCCACAATTTCATTGTGATCAAAGGAGATAAATTCTAGAGAACTGGAAAGATTGGAGAGCGAGTCAGGAAGTGCTCCACCAAATTTGCAGCCACCCAATAGCAAAAATTGTAACTGGGAGGAATTCACTAATGCTGTCAGGAATTCCCAGTCTTCTGGCTCCTTAGCTTCAAGCAAATTTCCAGAGAGCTGCAACCAGTAGACATTTCCTAAAGTTCCGACCTCCAAAGGAACAGTGCCACTGAAAAAGTTATCACTGAACTGAAGTATCTGTATCATGGAAGCATTAGATATTGAAGCAGGAATATAGCCATGAAGCTGGTTATTGCTCAGTATTATAGTCTCGAGGCGGCGAAGAGCATTGAACGCACCTAGAGGTATTACTCCACTCAGATAATTGTTTTCAACAGAGAATGCTGTTAGAGATGAAATGTTCCAAATTGAATCCGGGATTGACCCACTCAAGTTGTTATTCTCCAAGTTGACGAAGGACAAACCGGGTAACAAGCCCAAAGATGAAGGGATGGCTCCTGACAGGATGTTTCCCTCAAGATCAAGATGCCGGAGGCTGGTGAGATTCCCAAAAGTAGGGGGTATCACACCTGATAATCTGTTGTCATACAGTGACAAGAATCTGAGTGACGCACCTATCTCTGCTGGAATCTCACCTTGGAGTCTGTTACTGCTCAGGTCGAGAACCTTGAGGCTGGTGCATCCTCCCATGGCCGCAGGAACGGTTCCATGGAGAAAATTTGGGCTCAAGTTCAGGCCCTTGAGTCTGCCAAGATGACCGATATCTGGAGGCACCAGCCCGACAAGCTGGTTGTCGCTTAGGTCCAGCTTCTGTAGGAATGACAGGTTTCCCAGGAACGGAGAGATGCGGCCTGACAGGTTGAAGGAGCCCAAGCGTAGGGCGACGACCCTGTCGGGATGCTGACGGCCACAAACAACTCCAGGCCAGCTGCAGTAGTGGTCGGATTTGTTCCAGGAAGCCAGCAAGCTGGGTTGGCCAGAAGACAGCATGGCCTTGAAGGAGAGAAGTGCCGCCTCGTCGCCGGCCGTGGCATTGCTACTGCTGCTGCTACCTGAACTGGTAGAACAAGTAGAAGCAGAAGATCAGTAATGATGTTACAGCTGCTCCTTCCATGAGGTGAACTGGCCAGAAGACCTGAACTGAATACAGCTAGTGTGCTCGCAGATGTGGGAGGAGGAATGTCACATGCGCTACTTATGAACACACGGATCCTGTACCTTGAAAACAAAAGGATTGCAAGCTGAGTATGTGTTGGGACACGGTCCCTGGTTTAGTTCTGGCGAGAACGGGAAACTGATAAGCTGACCTTAGTGCCGAAGCTATTTTGCAGGATCGCCACGACAGGACCCGTGGACCTAGCGGAGGTTCCGAGGGAAAGCTTCGGGGTACTTGAGACCTGGTGTCTCTTCGACGAAGATAGAATACGCGGAGGGTCAGAAAGGGGAAAGCTCCGGCGTCGCCCACGTGGTGAGCGGAGGTCACGGGCGAGGCCACGGGCCCAGTACATGGGCCTTCGTCCCTCAGGCCGCCGGAGCCAGCGCACGGAGCTTCTCGAGATCTCCAACTGGATGAGGCAAAGGTCTTGGGGAGCAACGCCCCGGGCTCTCTTCCAGTGATCGGGTGATGACGAAGGAACCTCGAGAAGAAAGACCATGGTGCCCCTAATGGCTAGGAAATTGAGGGGGATATTCCCCGAATATACCAGGGGCATAAATGTAATGTCACATTCATTGTAACCGAAGGTTATAAATAGAGAGCCTCAACTCTCATGTAAGACGGATGGCGAGGTCATTAATACAAGGTGACCCTTAGTATTCTCACTACTCAATGTTCCACACTTTTCCATTTTCCCACTGCTCCCCTCGAGCACCGGGCCTGAGTGGAGACCGCCTACCCCTGCTGGACTCCCAAGTCCAACATTGGCGCCCACCGTGACTGGCACGAAAGTCACCCTTAGCCAGAAAACCAAGATAGCAAGTCAACAACAAGCCGGAGCAATGACAAGACGGAGCTCCCGCCTCAAACAAGAGCAGGAGACCTCAACCAGGACGCTCCCGTGAGGTACACACACTTCGATCAACGACTTGTGGAAAAGCGGTCACAGGAGATAACACAAATGTTGTTTACTATTAAAAATCCTAGAAAAAGACCCAAAACTATTAAGGGCACCAGGTCGCAAAGCCCAAAAGCTTCGCGCCTCAATATGTGTAATAAAAAATCCTGGAAAAAGTCCCAGAAAATACCTGGGCACTAGGTCTTCATGCACGTGAAACGCGCAAGCAAAAACCCTGAAAGAAGACCCAATCTTTAATTGGGCATTAGGTTGCAAAGTCAGGACCTCCGCGCCTCAATTTGCACGCCCAAAACAGCTATGAAAAATTGCTTGGTTCCTCATACATTTTATGCAACCTCCGTAATTGCTAGTACCAGCATAAAGAAACAGTCAAAAGCGGCTGTCAACAAAGCCGCGTCATTCGACGACAATACTGACCATGCGGAGGACGTTCCTTGGCAAGAGCTCGGAGGCTCAAACCAGGGAATGACCTCTAGCGGCACAATGGTAGATACAAAACGAATAAAAACATGGATCACATACACAACCTCCGCAAACAAGTATATGCATTCCACAATAAGCAAAAAAATACAAAAGCTTAAACAACTCAAAAAAGTAAATTCACACACCATACACAATTCATAGTGGCGGAAAACCTCCACAGTACTTTACAAACACGCCAAAGCACCCAAAAGTGCTTGACATTGTACTAGCTACAGCTATATGTGTTCTGGCGGCACGATATGCACCGGCAGCACAGTAAGCAATGAAGATAGCACAACGCCATCAATTGGAGCATAGGCAACAGCTTCACTCCGCACAGGCAACAACAGAAACCCCAGAACCGCTGCCTCATCTATTAGAACTCCCAATTAATCGCCAAAGCCTCCGCAGCAACAAAGCGCAACAGGGCGTGTACACTGCAGACGCTGGAGATGTGCTTGCTCCAACAGCAGTGGAACTGGCGCAGCACAATCACTCCAGAAGCTCCGCTTATAGGAAACAAGGCAGCCATCGGAGACTCCTTACTCATGGGCAAGAGTTAATAGCTCCGCATCTGTTAGAGATCGCACTGACAGCTCCTGAACAGCGGCAACCACGACCCTTAGACGCAGGCCAAAAGCATAGCACTAAGCCCAAACCTAGTAGCATCGTGCTAGTGCTCTTACGAATCCTTACACGGTCTTAGTTCCCTCAGAAAGTAAGCAGCCGCAAAATCATGGCAGACACTAGACCTTAAAACTCGGATGAGTATCATAAGGGGGGAGTCCGCCTCCCTTTTATATTGCCTAAATCTACCTACCAAAAGTACCGCGCAATAAACGCAAGTAAATGAGGCAAGTCCCCTGGGCACTATAAAAACAAGCCCAAACCCGCGGCATAGCACAATCAGAAAACCCACCCCATCACAACCAAACACACTAGCAAAATTACCATGGAGGTAGACGTAAACCTCCGCCAAAATAACTCAGAAAAATTCGATGCAGTAAAGATTCGTAAGCCCTAGGACACCTGGATATGTTGAGGGGGGAGACCGCGTAAAGATTCGTAACATCCCCCCGAAACATAGAGCCGCAACGAGGCACCCACGAGCACAAGACACTCCAGTTGTCCGCAGATAACAGGGCGAAGAAGGCTAACCTCCGCCATACCTCCGTGAAGTTTAAAGAAAACAAGTCCCCCCAAGGATGGAGGTATCTACTTGACGGTTCGATCAGGCAGGGGTAATCCCCTGCCATAGCCAAGAGTCGGCAAAAGAAAACCACAGTCATAGGAGAAAGACCTGCAGCAACCGGACAAAAAGCCAGATCGACTACAACACCTTGCGCAACTTGGTCCACAGCGCGCAAAAACCTCCGCAGCAGGCAAGGACAAAGCGCAACAACATGCGCAAGCAGCACCGTACACTGAGAACACATAGTTCAAAAACCTCCGATTGCACCATAGGAATTTAAAATAGCGGAGATACAAATTGTACGCAAACTGGGTATTGTAATACAAATATTGAGTTACACGAAAATTTTCATCACATACACAAAGTCTTACATTCACAAACAGGTGCAGAATACAATAAAACCTCCGGAAAGAGAGCACCAAACCGGAAATCGAACAAACTTAATTAGGCGGAGGCCCTTCCCACACTACGTCATAAGCAAAGGCCGTCCGCTCACCACCTAAGTCGTCTAATACGTCTTCAAACATCTCAGACACTCTAGCATTTGGAACGTTATCACGCCAAAACCTCCAATAATCGCCATCAACATAAACGCCATCACGATAAAAGCATAAGGGCAACTCGTCCAACGCAGGCTCACCTTCGGAGACCTGCGCATGGATCGGCATATATTTACAACACAATCAGTACTCAGTCTTAGAATGTTAACACTGTATTTACAAAGCGGCTTTCAGAAAACCCCCCATCACTAAAGCATAGAAAACTTGCTAAACCTCCTCTTCTCCGCGCCCCGTAGAAGCAGCCCGGCGGAGCCTGCGACACATCCTCTTTATGCTTAGCCACCTCCCCTGACGAGCGGTCCTTCGGGAGCTCCGCCGCAACACCTTCACCACCAGCCTCCACGGATGAGGGTCCAGCACCAGACATAGGGGCTTTGCCTGAAGCCTGCAAGGACAACACTCATTACAATGAAGCAAAGATAACTACTTCTCAAAAACGAAAATCAGAAAAAAAGGCGGGGGACAGAAAGCCGCACCTGAAGCTGCGCCCTAGCCATCTTGGCAGCCTCCGTTCGACCAAACGGAACCCAGAACTTCAGCATAAAGCCACCAACAAGGCGTGGCATACTTGGGCAAGCTCTGCCAAGGGATGAAGGAGTATGAGCATTCTTAATTTTTACACTCTCAACATGCTCGCAGCCCCTCAACTTTCAAAAATCTGAGCCATACAGGTAGCAGCGGTGCGATCTCCAAAGTCTGATACACCATTAAAAATTACAGGAAGCTTCGCGAAGTTAGCTGACAACCACTCCAAAATCTTCTTTGTAGTCCCATCCTTGGGAAAGGATGTAGTTGTAGCCCCACAAGAATTCACTGCAGTGCTATAGGCATGAGCAGCGGAGGTTACAGCAAGGTGAACTTCATCCAAAAACTTGGCTTTGCAGTCAAGAAGTGTCCGGGAAGATTCCAAGTTGGTCCGTGTGTCCTCCAAATCCTTCTGAACCTTCGCCAAGTCCTCCGCGGCCTTGTCAAGCTTTGAGTTCAAAATTTTCTTGGCATCCTCAAGCTCTTGAGCATGGCGGGTATGCTCTATTTCAAGAGTTTTGTCGGTGTTCTAAGAACTGGGGTACCTAAAATGATCGACTAGTAAATAATTGCTGCGTGCTCCCAAATCCGGATGGTGTGAGAGAAAGACACAAGAGAAGACACATGGGTTTATCCTGGTTCAGGCACGGATGCCCTACGTCTAGCAGTTGGAGTAGCCTTGCATTATCTCGCACGGGATGTGCTCGTAGTAGGGGGTTACAAGCAGTGGAGAGAGGCACCGGAGCTCCAAGTCTTGTGAATGCGGGAGGAAGAAGAACAGAGAGGACAAATGTGGCGTGCGTGTGCCTTTGCCGTGTCTGCCTGGCCTTGCCAGGCACCTGGTACTCCCCTTTTATAATCGAAGGAGAGGGCCCTGACCTTACAATCGTGATGATTTCCTACTCTAGGCATGACATCATGGCCTGTTCGCCTGCCGCTGGCCTGCGCGTGATTGCGAGAGATGATCATCATGACCTCCTTGTCCTGTTGTGAAGCACCAAGGCTGTGTACCTTTGATCTGAGGCCTTGTACAGTATCCCTGGGGCACTCGGTTGTCCTGCAAGATTCGCTCCCGAGGCCTTGATGCGTGGGACCTGATGGGACGCGTCGCAACCGCCCCGCCGTGGCTGGCAAGTCTGCAAGCGGGGTAATAATGGCAGGGTGGTAGGGCCCTGCCCGATCGGTGAGGCGTGATGGTAGGTGCTTCCCCTTGAGGGGCAGCGAGCAGTGGCGGGACCGTTGATCGCCAGGATGCGTTGAATCCTGCTTGCTTGGGGCGTGCATCATTGCCTTACCCTTAGGGGATGAGCATCGCCCCGGACCCCCTGCAATGATTCCTTCGGGCGAAGAAAGAGCGGGGGGCTCGGACGCCTGCTCACAGGCTCGCATACAAGGCGGAGTGTGTACCCGGGCTCCCACTCGGGGTGGTCTGTCATGCTTGTCGGGCGCTCGTTTCGCCCATTGGTCGTTCCCTCAATGCGCCCCCCCTCCAGGGTGGTTGACGGTCTTAAGGCCATAATCGCCCCTCTTTTGGGGGTCCATAATTATGAACCCGAACAGTAGCCCCCGAGCGCGTGGGGGAGTGGGACACTCCTCTCAGCACTAAGACCGTTGTTGGTGAAGCCCTGAGGCTTTGATAGCGCGTGGGTCCCTCTAATGGCTCCGAGTCTCGGGTGGCAACCGAGAGGGCGCTTTGAGTCCCAAGGTCGAGGTGCGTGTGGGGCGGTTTGACCGGGCGGGAGTCGAAACGGTGAGATGCACGGAGGGCACATCGATCCGGCTTTAGGGAGGCGAGACGATTGCCGAGAACCATCACCTACGCCCTATAAAAGGCCCTGAGCTGCTACGTCTTCGCACCATTCTTCTTCCGCCTTCGTCCTCAGTCTTAGTCTCCTCCCTTCTCCAACCCTCTTCGCGGAGATGGAGAGCGTTTCCTCCTCGAGCTTGGTGAGCTCCCCGGTCGCCGCCGCCATCCGGCGGTGGTTACGCCGAACATCCGCCGCACCACGCCCTGCTTAGGGCGGGCCGTCGGCGCCCGCGGTGGCTCTGTTTCGGTCTTGGCGGTTCTTGTGGTTGCTCTCTGCGCCCATCGCACCCGCCGTTGCCCCGCTCCGGGAGTTACCGGCGGGGCCCGTTCGGTCGATACGCTTTTCATACTGAGGCGGAGCAAGAGGTCGACGTCTTGAGGTGTGTACGTCGGGATGATGCAAATGCAATGCGAGGGATGCCATCCGCGACCGCTGCTGAAGCAAGTTCCCCTCGATCCCTCATCTTACGTCCGCCGGAGTTTCATTTCTCAAACTCACCTTTGCTTCTCTTGTTTGTTTAGGAACATACCCGCGGAGGCGGAGTGGCCCGGGTGGAGGGGGCTGCATAAAGTGCAGCTCCCCGGAGGTGACTATCTGTGGCCTCCGCCGTGGTACCGCCCTTTAGGCTGGTCATGGCGGAGTCGACCATGGGCCACATCCTCATCGACGTGGAGGGCTTTGTGCAAGGGGAGACCGTGAGCTCTTTACGCACCTACTTTCCCCTCTACTCCTATCTTTGCCGACGCCGCGGTCGTGGCGACCGATGTTGATGCAGCGGCCTCGAGGAGAGTAGCTAGACAAGGTTATGGCGAGGCTAGTAACTAGGCTTCCCCAAGTCGAATGTTAGCGCCTACCTTTACATGTAATGTTAAATATTTGGAATGAAAATTCGGGGAGACAGACCCCATTTTATCAGCTCTTTATTTGCATGTGCGTTGTCTCTGATTTATGCATCCTGAGCGTTTTTCATTCCGAGGGTTGGGAGCGCACGCACGCCCCGAGATTTGTTTTTGGTTCGCCCCTCAGCGTCCTTTTCGCAAGGAGGAGGGTTGGATGTTCTCGTGGATTCCCTCATTGGGACGATCCTGAGGCATCTAGTGAGTTGCAAGCGGGTAGATTCAAGTGGAAAACCTAGTCCCGTTCGTTAGAGATCCGGGCGGGCGCTTAGTGGCTGAATTCCATTAAATCCCTAGTGGTCATATCGGTGGTTCTCGGGAGTGGTTTGATCACTCCCGAGGGCAGCACAGCCTTTTCGAATAAACCCTACGATATGTAGACTTTGGCATCGGCACTTTCGAATACAAAAACTAAGGGTCCCTTGACGCTCGGAGCATCCGGGTTCCTACTGCTAGTGGGTCCCCCCTTCTGTTTTGTCCCTTACTCGGGCGGCGGGAGCGACTGTCGAACCCGTCCGACGGGCGGCCTCGCGAACTCCGAGCACCTGTCGCGTGACCGGGGGTTTGCCCACTCGAATGGGTTGCGCGTTTGGTCAAGACCGAAAGTGTGTTCCAACAACACCGGTCCGTTAAGAGGAGGGATTTAAACCTTTAAATGAAAAACCGAGGATGGCGCGACTTACCTTGGTGACGTGGTTCACAGGCGCTGGATGATGGTTTCCTGGTGATGTCGTGCTCCTTCCCTCCTCAACCTTTCTCGGGTTGTGTCCCGTCCTCGGGGTTGTGAGCAAGGGCTCAGGCCTCCGCTTCCTTCCTTCATTTGGAAGGATCCGCTCCCTTGGTCTCGGACGGGTGATGTGACGTCGGCGTTTGAGGCGGGGCGCGTTCCTCGAGGCGCGGCATCGGGGAGTCGGGATGGCGGGGTGCCATCAATCGGCAAACATTTTGACAGGACCTGACGAGCCATCTGTGTGCGGGCTTCGAGGAGGCGGATGCGCGAATCTAGGCCCTAGTAGGTCCTGGTTTTTAATGTGGTGATACTGCTACCCTTATAAGTACGGGCTGATCCCTGCGCATCCTTCGTCTCCTTCCTACTTCGCCTCTCCCATCCTTTTTCTCACCTTCCATCTATTATCTAAGAACCTAAAAAAGGGGATTTGGCAAGGGAGAGAGAGAGAAGAGGAAGCCAACCTCGCCGGTCCTTCTGCGCCCTTGTAGTCGTCGTCGTCTCGCCGCCGTCGTCACCTTCTGTTTTGCCATGGCGGGCGGGGATCTTCTCCTCGGTGGCCCATGGACCATGTCGCCCATGATGGAGGAAGTGCTGGAGGGCCTCATCGCCGGTGGGCTCCTCTGCCCTCGCAAGGACCGCGACCGCCCGGAGTGGATTGCTCCAAGATGGGAGCGGGAGCCAGCACCCCCAGCGGGTTGTGTCGTCAGCTTTGTGGCGTTCCACGAATGAGGACTAGGGATTCCAGCATCCCGTTTCATGTGGCGCTTCCGCATTACTACGGGGTGGAGCTACACAACTTTACCCCTAATTCCATCTTACAGGCGGCCATCTTCATCGCCGTTTGTGAGGGATTCTTGGGGATTTCTCCCCATTGGTTGTGGCCTCGGGTTCCTTGGGGGTCTCATCATCCGACGCTTTGACCTCGGTCTTGTGCTTGACCCGAGGGCTCATGTAAGTCTCGGGAGAAGACGTGCGGGGGCACCATGGTGCGCCCCGACGCTATCTTGGCTAGCTCGTTGGTGGCCTCGTTATATCTTCGTGGTATATGACCAAGCTCTAGGCCGTGAAACTTATCTTCTAGACATCGCACCTCAGTGCAATACGCTTCCATTTTTGGTCATGGCATTCTGAAGCCTTCATGACCTGGTCTAGGACGAGCTGAGAGTCGCCTCTAATGTTGAGGCATCGGACTCCGAGCTCGATCGTGATGCATAGGTCGTTTACGAGGGCTTCATACTCGGCCACGTTGTTTGAAGCCACGAAATGTATGTGAATTGCGTAATGCATGTGCGCGAGGGCGAGATGAAAAGGAGTCTCGCACCAGCCCCGGATTTCATCGAGGGGACCCGTCGAAGTACATGGTCCAGCAATCTGCTTGGATCGGAGGAGGCGGGAGCTATGTGTCAGTCCACTCCGCCAAGAAATCCACCAATGCCTGAGATTTGATAGCCTTCCGAGGCGCAAATGAGAGCGTTTCGCCCATGAGCTCAACTACCCACTTTGCGACCCGGCCTGAGGCCTCTTGGCATTGGATTATTTCTCCCAGGGGGAAAGACGAGACCATGGTGATAGGGTGCCGTAACTTGCGTTGGGTAAGCACCACGACGTACAAAAAGCTTATGCATCTGAGGGTAGTGGACCTTGGTCTCGGATAATACTTTGTTGATGAAGTAAACCGGTCTCTACACTGGTAGAGCGTGTCCTTCCTCATTTCTTTCAACCACAATGGCCGCGCTGACTACCTGGGTCGTTGCCACGACATAAAGTAACAAGGGCTCGGCTTTAGTCGGTGGCACGAGTATAGGCGGGTTGGTGGCGTTGCCTTCGGCTTGTCAAGGGCCTCCTGAGCCTCGGAGGTCCACGTGAAATGCTCAGTCTTCCTGAGAAGCCGATAGAGGGGCAGGCCCTTTTCGCCGAGTTGTGAGATGAAGCGGCTCAGCGCTGCGAGGCACCCATGACCGTTACGCCCCTTGAGATCGCTGATGGGCCCCATTTTGGTGACCGCCGAGACTTTTTTCGGATTGGCCGATGCCATGCTCGAGAGAAGATAAAACCCGGGAGCATACCGCGTGGCACCCCAAAAATGCATTTTTCGAGGTTGAGCTTTACGCTTTTCTTGTTGAGACGCCGAAGGTTAGCTCGAGGGGGGCGACTAGGCCCTTGGCCTTCTTAGTCTTAACCACGATGTCATCAACATAGGCTTCGATGGTCTCTCACCTATGAGTTCCCCAAAACGTGGAGCTTGCACGCTGGTAGGTCGCCCCACGTTTCTGAGGCTGAATGGCATTGTGGTGTAACAAGTACATTCGAGGTTGTGATGAAAGAGGTGGTGAGCTAGTCGGATTCTTTCATCCTAATCTGGTGATAGCCGGAATAGGCATCGAGGAAAGACAGCACCTCACATCCTGCAGTGGAGTCCACAATTTGGTCAATCTGAGGCAAAGGAAAGGGGACTTTCGGACATGCCTTGTTCAGACCGGTATAGTCTACGCACATCCTCCACTTCCCGCTTTTCTTCTTTACAAACACGGGGTTGGCTAGCCACCGGGGATGGAAGACCTCCTTGATGAATCGGCGCCCGGGGAGCTTTTGTACCTCCTCCCCGATGATCTTGCGCTTCTCGTCATCGAAACGACGAAGCCATTGGATCATGGGCTTAGAACCTGGCCGGATATCAAGCGCGTGCTCTACGACGTCTCTTGGTATGCCCGGCATGTCTGAGGGACTCCAAACAAACACGCTCACGTTCTCACAGAGAAAACTGATGAGCGCGTGTTCCACCTCTGGGTCAAGATGAGCGCTGATCCTAAGCATCCTTTTCGTGGGGCACTGGGATCGAGCGGAACCAACTTGACCTCCTCGGCAGCTTCGAAGCTGCCGGTATACGATTTAGAATCGGGTGCCTCCGCGGAATCATCATCGCGGGCAGCGATGAGAGTCTCGAGGTTAGCCAAGAATTCGGCATATTCGACGCTCTCTACGTCACATTGATAGGCCCTGTCATATGGGGTGGAGATGGTGATGATGCCTTTTGGGCCCGACATCTTGAGTTTGAGGTAGGTATAGTTAGGGACAGCCATGAACTTTGAGTAGCTTGGCTTCCCTAACACAGCGTGGTAGGGTCCTCGGAGGTCGACCACGATGAATGTGAGGGTTTCCTTCCTAAAATTGGATGGAGCCCCAAAGCAGACGGGCAAGTTGATCTGTCCGAGGGTCGCAAGGGCCTTCCCTGGCGCCATGCCGTAGAGGGGTGAAGCACAGCTCTGAAGCCATGACTCCTCGATCCCCGAAGGCTTAGGGTCTTGGAGTAAAGGATGTTTACTCCGCTACCGCCATCCATGAGGACTTTGGTAAGCGACATCGCCCGGCGATGGGGTCAACAACGAGAGGATACAGACCTAGGAAACGGAAGATGGTCGGGATGGTCCGTCGGTCAAATGTGATGGACTCCTCTAGCGATCTTTGGCGTCGGCTGGGCGCGTCGCCCTCAAGCAAAAAGATCTTGAAGCGGTCACACTTTCTCTTGCGCGTCATGCGGTCGGCCGCGAGTCCCCCGATGACCATGTAGCAATCCCGCGCATTCAAAGGTCCCGGTGGCGAGAGGCGAGCTGGCCGGTTGGGCGGCTCTCCCTCGTCGCGCGCGGGGGCCCATGGCGGTGTCGTTGCATCATTGAGTGAGGCGGCGGAAAGTGTCGCGTGGTCGCGGCGGCCACGTCGCACTCCCTTAAGTTCGTTCCCCGCCTCATGCCGGGGGTGCCATAGCCGCCGCTGGGCCCGGAGTCCAGATAGACAGGATAGCCCCGAGCGTGGGCGCGTGAATTGACTCAAAGGTGCGGGGGTAACCCCATGGCATGACCGGGGGCTGCCCGGTGGCATAGGGTAATAGAACTTGGACCACCCTGAATCGTCGGTATTGTGGCCGCCCGACTCGAGTGAGGATACCCCGAAGCCGGGGATGTCGCAACCGGGTCCGGGGCTGACCGAAGGTGATGACTAGGAAGCTCATCGTAGATGCCGCGTAGGGTGCTTACGGAGGAGGAATTGCCTATGGCCATGGCATTTAGCCCGCCGGAAGGGCGGCGGCGGCCGGGCATCCGCTCCTCGTGGGCGGTCATCGACGAGCTTGCCGTGGGGGGGTCCGGTGGTCCTTGGAACCCGAGGAGAATCATCCTCGGGGCACAAGATATGGAGGTTGTCCTGCCGGTGCCATGGTCGGCGAGAACGGGTGACTACCGGCCGGAGGCCCCTCCCGGCCGGGAGAGGTAGTACTCACCGCCGTCCGGTGCCCTAGGAGGTAGGAGTACCATGTCGTAGCCGTGAGCCCATAGACATGAACTTGGGTTCCCAAACCATATGACCATCCCCAAAAATATGGGGCGTTCGGAATCAGCCATCCGGGATGCAGAGGGATGACAAGATCGGCATGCAGCTTCCCCTACCTGGTGTGCCAACTGTCGGTGTTCTAAGAACCAGGGGTACCTAAAACGATCGACTAGTAAACAATTGCTCGCGTGCTCCCAAATGCGGATGGTGTGCGAGAAAGACATAAGAGAAGACACGAGGGGGTTTATCCTGGTTCGTGCACGGATGCCATACGCCCAAAGAGTTGGAGTAGCCTTGCATTATCTCGCATGGGATGTGCTCGTAGTAGGGGTTACAAGCGGTGGAGAGAGGAACAGGAGCTCCAAGTCTCGTGAATGCGGGAGGAAGAAGAAGAATAGAGAGGGCAAATGTGGTGTGCGTGTGCCTTTGCCCGTGTTGTGCGCTCGGCCTTGCCAGGTACCGAGTACTCCCCTTTTATAATTGAAGGAGAGGGACCCGACCTTACAATCGTGATGATTTCCTACTCTAGGCGTGACATCATGGCCTGTTCGCCGCCGGCCGGCCTGCGCGTGATTGCAGAGATGATCATCATGACCTCCTTGTCTGTTGTGAAGCACCGAGGTCGTGTACCTTTGATCCGAGGCCTTGCACAAGATCCCTAGGGGACTCGGCTGTCCTACAAGATTCGCTCCCGAGGCCTTGATGCGTGGGACCCGATGGGACGCGTCGCAACCGCTCCGCCATGGCCGGCAAGTCTGCAGCGGGGTAATAATGGCAGGTGGCGTGGCCCCGCCCTAATCGCTGAGGCGTGGTGGCAGGTGCTTCCCCTGCCAAAGCTAACAGCACGGCCCGGTGGGATTCGTGGATCGTCGGGATGCGTTGAATCCTGCTTGCTTGGGGTGTGCATCATTGCCTTACCCTTGGGGGATGAGCATCAGCCGAGACCCCTGCAATGATTCCTTCCAGGCGAAGGAAAGAGCAGGGGCTCGGATGCCCGCTCACAAAGCTCGGATGAGGCGGAGTGTGTACCGAGGC
Organism: Hyparrhenia diplandra; assembly: GCA_015847255.1. Taxonomy (NCBI): domain Eukaryota; kingdom Viridiplantae; phylum Streptophyta; class Magnoliopsida; order Poales; family Poaceae; genus Hyparrhenia; species Hyparrhenia diplandra. Next base: position 105,149 of record JADLZK010002082.1, read on the forward strand.
TCCCACTGGGGGGTGCCGCTGCCATGGTCTGTCGGGGCGTTCGTGTCGCCCGGGGGTCGTTCCCTCCATGCGGGCCCCCCTCCAGGGTGGTTGACGGTCTTAAGGCCATAATCGCCCCTCTTTTGGGGGTCCATAATTATGAACCCCAACAAGTTTTGTTTAGCTCGAGCCGTTCGACTTCAAGAGTTCTCACCAGCTCCGACGCTCTCGCTTCCTTCTTGTCAAGCTTTTCTTTAAGCTCCTTTATAGCGGCATCTCGCTCCGAGAGCTCCCGACGTAGCAAAACATGGAGACTCCCAACGACGCTTGATGGAAGGGTAGTCTATTCGTAGGCCTTATCCAAGGCACCATAAGCATCTCCGCCTATAACACAACAAGATACAGGCATATAGACAAGAGAGAAAAACACAAAAGCGAAACACAAAAACAAGACATCAGAAATTACCCAAGTCCAAGCCTTGTGACAGCTGTACCCCTGCCATTTCAACACGTAGAGCCTTAGTGGCGCCGTGAAGATTGCCACTCAAGAGCTCCACTCCGGAACCTCGCAAAAGCATAAAGACAAGCTTAGAAGTCAAGTCAAGAAACACAAACATAACCTACAAAAATAACAAATACCTCCAGGACAATGAAGCGCCCGAAAGTAGTCTCATAAGAGCATCCGCTGCACCTTTCTCTTTCTCACCGAAGTCGATTCACCGGCGTCAACATTCTTAGCGTACCGCATCCGGAGGTTCCGGGACGCACGACTAGCATCCTCGTAAAACCCGCCTGCTGTGGCAAGCATCTCATCCTCCTCCTCTACCAAAATGTCCTGTGACAAAGGGGCGGCCTACTGTTCAATCTCCTGAGCCTCCGTCTCCTCATCGCTGGACCCTCCCGGAGGAGCGCCAGACGATCAGAATCGCTAGAATCAACAAATCCCAACACCCATCACGGCCCCCTCCTCCATAGCCTTGGCAGCGTCATCTCCACTGGCGAAGGCCGAGAGCCGCCTCAACAAAGTAAGTCCCCTCATCATCAAGAACCGCTATAGAAACCCTATCGACGGGCAAAGCGGAAGAACCGGCAGCTCCACCCCGAGTAGGCTTCACAGCAGAAATCTTCTGACCGCGCTCCATCCTTTTGCGGCTCTCTTCTTTAGCCATCTGGTTGCGTGGGGCGACCCGTGAAGTAGATTCACCAGTCTTTAGCTTTTTACTACCTCCGCGCATAGACGGAGCAACCCCTCTTCTTAGACACCGAAGGCTCGGCAGCTTTCTTCGCGGCATCCTCCGCGGCAGCTGTCTCATCTTTGGCCACGGCATCCAGCACAGACTGCCGCACCTCATGATCACCATAAGTAATCTTCATCTCATTGAACACACGGTTCGGTCGGGGCATGTTCCCCGCGGTAGCCCCCGCGCCAAGTATTCCTTCTTTGAAATAGACCCAATAATTTCTTGAGCCTTTTCTCCGTCATAAAAACGAAGGTTTCCCGCTAGCTTTTGCATCCAACTTTTTCCCAAGACGGGGAAAGGGCACCAGCGCATCCCCATAAACGGGAAGATTGACATTTTCAAAGCACAGCGGAGGACGAACCTTCATCAGAGGAGTGTAATTTGCTGCGCAGATTTCTTCAATCAAATCGCGCCCACTAGAATAGCGGCACGCTCGAAGGAAAGCCTCACAACAATCCTTGTACTCTTTACCTTCTTCAGCAGGCAAGTAGATTCTACTCCTGGCAACAATCAGAGTAAGCTTCATCTCGAAGGGGTACCGGACGGCCTCCGCCCCCTCACTGCCAGTAGAAATCACGGAGCTGGACTTCATGTAGAACCAATAATCCAACCAGCCCGCGTTCCACTTGTTCTTCTGAGCATAGGAAATCTCAGCTTTTTCATCACCTTGGAACCTTCGCGGAGTGAAGGTGCAACTACCGTATTGGCACTTTTTCTTCTTGCCATCAACATCTTTGGTATCCTTCAACTGTTTATGAAGTTCGTAAAAATGCTCAAACGTGTGATTTAATGAGCGCCAGAAGCGCATGAGGCGTTAACTGATGTATCTGGCACTTAAAGGCTTCAAGAACCTCCGCCACAAAGGAAATCGATGGAGACCTAAATCTGTAGGTGAAGAAGTCCTTGAATACAACCCCCAACCTTCGGGGAATACAGGAACAGTCTCGCCCGTTGGCGCTTCAACACCACCAGCCTCTATCCACCCATCGCGAATCAGCTTATCGACCATATCCTGGGTCATCTTTGACACATCGAACTCATAAGTGATGTCATTCATCTCAGGCTCGACTCACCGATCAAATCACTGATAGAAGCGTCGACGTCGAGAGAGATTCTTCTAGATCTAGAGCACGCCGTAGCTTCTAGCATACAATCTTCAAAATAATCGATGAACTAAAAGGAACGTCATCGCGAAGCTCCGAGTATGGACCATTATTGGTATTTATTAAGTGCTAAAAGAATATGAAGGATTCCGCAAGTGCAATGTAATACCATTATAGCTTTTCCCTAGGAGAGTATTCTAGAGTATTGTATCCACAGGGAAGCTTTGGCTAAAGAATTCTAATAACTCACAATTATGCATCTACTAACTTAGCAAACCACTAGACTCAAGTGAGGGGGTAAATGGTAGATGATAAGAGTTATGAATAATATCACACACAAGAGAATTCCTATGATAAATGTGTAGTAGCAAGTTGAGAGGACAGCGGGAGAGATCAAGGTTCCTATGTACTTCTCTATTACTTAGGTTCTATGATAGCAGTCACACAAAAGCACTTTGGAGCAGCAGGTCCTTTCCAACTCTCGAAGAAGACTGGGAAGAAAGTAGTTGGGAGAAGGCTGCCAAAAGCTCTACGAAACACCAACCCAAACTTGGTGGATTACATAGGCCCGTCAGGGCTGTCACCCCTGGGGCTACCACAACTATCCGTAGGATTGGGCGCAACCTCAGGTAACCCATAGCCTAGACACCATGTCTACACTATTGATTACTACTCTAGCTACCATGAATAACTAGAGCCCTCAATACGAGCGAAGATCCCATGCAATGGCATAACAACTATACTAACCAATTATATGAAAGACATGGAAGTAAATAGAGAAGATAAATATATATATCATAAATCTTATAAAGAAAGGATACAAGACATACCAAACTCTGAAGACTTCTCCAGAACCGGAGCGTAGCTCCGCTCTCCCTAACTCTCTAGTTGCTAATCTACTACATTGGAGAGTATAGCCCTAATTCTCTAGTATGGTAGAGAGGTTGTCCTCACATTGGGACACCTCGTTGACCAACAGGTCGAGAGATAATGAATGGAATGAATTAGGGTTTCACCCAGGGGCCAGGGGGTCTTGTTATATAGGGGTCTCCTAGCCTCCCTCCACCTTTAGCAAGCGATGTGGTACTAAACCTTCCACCATATCTTATTATAATGCACATAGGCTTAGATGTGTCGAATTCTGATTTGGGCCCAATTAATCCCGCAGCTCATGTTCTAGAGTCTTCCATTGGATGCATCGTAGCCCTTGGATCAAACCGACCTTGATCAATGGTTGAGATGCAATCTTGGAGGCGGTTTGTGAACCGACATAAGAATTTGGAGGCTGTGGTGGGGCCCCAGTAGCGGCCGCCCTAGCCTTTCGGCGCCGCCGCCCTCGGCCCTATGCAGGGTGGGTCCCACCTTCGGGGGGCGCGTCTTCCGGGGTCTTCTAGATTGTTCTTTCTTGGTAGCCAAGTTAAGTTGCTTCGTGGATAAGTCTTTGCATCGTATGGCTTGCAAACTCGGGCGTTTTCTGTTTAATCCTTAAAAATATATAATTCACCAAAACTCGTGAAATTTTGTTAGTCGGGCCCCTAAACTATGTTGATATTTATTTTAAGCCCTTATTTCATGTTTAGTTGACTATTAATATTATGCAATAGTAGATGTCAACAAGCTCCCCAAGCTTATCTTTTGCTAGTCCCTTAGCAAAATTAATTTATACTTAGAAATTTGGATCGGGGAGTTGCAACAACGCTTTCACGCCTCAAAAGTACACATGCTTTCAAACAAAATTTCTCCACCGGATTAGAATAAGCCTTTCCAACCTTCAACTCACCCATATTACCTTTAACCATGGAGCTTATAGCCTTTTCTTTGGATCTTGGGCAATTGAAAGATAGAACAATCAAGTCAAGCACTGTGTCTCAAACTCTTCGATCAACTATCATTCTCGAGTTTTTTGCAAGTTTTTGAAATAAAACTCAAAGTTCCTTTAGTATGACCCTTCCAAGTCCCTCATATGTGGTATTTGTGGATCCTCACCAAGGCAATAATGATGTGTTGCCTTTCTCTCGTAATATGTGGTATTTTTAGACTAAGGCAGTAGGACACTATGCCTTCTCTCTCTCTCACCCTATATCTAAGGCTTATATGTAGAGCTCATAGGTGGGAGAAAACTAAATCTACTTACTAAGCATATATTGTAAAGTCAAGCAATGGATCCAAAGTTAGGAGTCATCTTTGCATGTGCATGTGTATGGTGTAGTGGAATGAATATGATGGTAGGTGTATGAGGCGAATGAAATGAAATCCTAATTCTACTTTGCTCCTTGAGAAACATATCTCTCTTGTGGGACTTGGAAATATTTGGGAGAACTTTGGGTTGTATACTCTTTTTTTTTTCTCTTTTCTTTTTTTTTTTCTCTTCATTTTTTTCATGGAGAGGCGGGCATCTAAGTTGCCATTGTTTTATTGCGGACACTTGTCCATTTTTTAACTCTCCTTTATTCTCTTTTTTTTTTTTTTTTTTTTTTTTTTTGAATACAACCCAAGCCTCTTTTAGCAATAAACTTTGGAGAGATAATACTTGAGGAGTAATGGAGCTTTATAAGATATTGGCTAAGTGGATATTTGGTGGATGCGTACTTCTAGGGTAGAAGTAGCATAAATGCAAGTGGAATATAGTGGATCAAAAATGTGGTGTAGTAGAGTAGAGTGTGTCTATGAGTACCCAGCATGACAAGTTTCTAAGGGTCGATAAAGAATGACCAAACTCAATGTAGAGTAAGCAGCCTATATATATCAAAAAGGGTTTTCCTATCTAAAGAGCATGTATATATGGCTGTGGTAGGAGTTTCAACACTCGTCATACAGGAACTCATCATGTTTGCATTTGTAATTTTCAAAAGATAAATCTCCTGAAGTCTAGTATCACTAGGAGTAAGATAAGCAAGCAGCTCAAACTCTCATATATCATGTCCAGTCAATCATCTAGACTTGAGCAAGCATTTGCTACCCACGGGTTTCGGGTTGAGCAAATCTCAAGTCAAAGCGGTTTTGCATTAAAGGCTCGAGAGAAATTAAGCTTGAAAACTAGGTACTTGAAAGGAATTACGATGGAGCAACTATTCATCATCTCCATGCCTAGAGATTATCTTCAGAGTTTATTTTATTCTCACACTCTAATAAAGACTCTTTAATAAAGACTATATAGACTCTTTTTATTTGGTTTCCTTAGTTATGCATCTTTTTATTTCTTTTCAATAAAGCAAACATATCTAGCTAGTATTAAATAAGATAGAGGGTTACTTATCTCGAAAACTGGGGGTGCTCTCCCCCAAGCTTGATTTTGAAGTGGCAGTTCTTGATGGTTGGAAGTAGAGGTAGATAATGATGGTGGGCTGATCTTCTTTAATCTTTGGACGCCATGTGTGTCATTTCTCTCTTCCTTGGGATCTGCTGAACTCAAATAGACAACAAAGCTAGTGGAACTAGTTAAGCGTTAGTGGTGTTAGCCACTTGGCTTCTAGTTGCTAAGGATTATGATTATTCCTTTAAGATAGTAGTTCAGCAACATTAATATTTTTTGGATTTTCTATGCGAGATAAGGATGATGATGCATGCATATTTATTTTATTTTACGCCACCACAGTAAATATCCTTGTGGGTTGTTACACACCACAAAATTACTCACATGGGGCTTAGAGTTTTTAATTTATATGCAACAAACAAATATTTTTATTTTCTTTTCTAATGCAATGCTAGTGCTGTAATTTAAATATGCTAAAGAAAAAATGATTATGCAATGCAAGGAAGTAAATATGCTATGCACTAAATATGGATAACTACCGATCTTACCTTTCGGCGAGGGTTCATTGTTTTAAGTTATTTGAACGAGACTTCTTACCTTGTCGTTTCCTTGAGTGTATTATCTAATCTTGACAGTTGTGCTCCCCGAGATGGTGAAGGATGGCGTCACCCATGTTCTTTGATGGTCTTATGAGTTGGAGTGAAGCGTAGGCAGCATCTTATTTAGTGTGCATGCTTGTAAGACATTCACTTATTTAATTTTGGAGAGACTCGATAGACTTCTCCACCTTTTTGCTCAAAGTGTGTCCTACTTGCAAAGTCAAGGTAGAGATCAAGTGCATGGGCTCGTTGGTGGGAAAAACACCAACGTAATCAAAAACTTCATTCATTCTTCTCTAACCATAGGCACATTAAACAAGATAGAGTTGATTTCTTATACGCTTTGCTTAAACCTAACTTGGGCGACAAGATCGGAAGATTGAGCATGAATGTTGTAGTTGAAACTTTCGACTGATTGAATCAAACTCCTTGACTCTTGGAAGGGTTTTCTTATCTCAAGATGTTACCTCATTATTGAGTGTGACGGCATGTAACACCTTGTGGTGGTCCTTTTTCTTACGCTTGAAGCTTTCCTTCTTTGGCCTTTTTTGTGTATCTTGTTCCTCACTTGTCTCCTTTATTGCATTGTTCTTTATTTCTTATTCTTTAAATTGTGCTAGGACCTTTTTGCTCCTCTCATGGTTTTATTCCTGCAAAACATTAGTGCACAACACATATCCAAAGGAATATTCAAGTAATAATAAGGGTAGTGTTGTCACAGAGCTAAAGATCACTTTTATGCTACAAAAATTTTAGGTTGGATATTTTAATTAGCATTTGTTCACCATTACTTTTTTCTCTAATGGGTTAATTTTATTTTATATCTTAAGTTTGATTTTGATGTATGACATTTATTAACGCATTCAAACTTGAGAGAAAAAATAATAGTGAGTAGAGGGATTGCAAACTAGCATGTCGAGTGACGAGAGCTAAGAGGAAGAGTATTGTCTCGATGATCGTAGAGGAGTCGACCTTCCTCCCCAAGCTTTTCTCCTTAGCGCCGTCGACACTTGAAGTCAAGTGTGAATGTTGAAACATCCCTCGAATTGTGTTGTAACTCCCATGTCCTTAGACATTGTTCATCCTTTGTTCTTGAATCTTATCCTGCAATTGTTAGTGACCAAGAATACCCGAAGGGAACATATCCTAGGAACATTTTTTTTTAGTATGAGCCTTCACGTGCTCACATTTTTTTTTTCTTTTTCCCTTATATCTAAAGCTGGACCTTCATGTGTCCAATTTTTTTTTTTTCTTTTAGCTTAAGACAAAAGTTGTATAGATGTGATTTAAATATTGACTTACCTGTCTTTGATGTTCTTGTGGCTTTGTTGCTTTGTCCATCCACTTCTTTTGAGTGATTAAGTTTCTAGATCGTGTTTTATGACACTCATCTTCATCGAATAGACATAGTATAGATCCTTTCCCTGCAAAATATTAGTGGACACATACCCGAGGGAATACAACAACTTTGAAGTAGGGGTAGTTGTCCAAAGTTCCCATCTATGCTAATGAAAAGATGGTTCTTTGATTACCTTTTAGCACGGATTTTTATTCATCATGTCTTATAACACATATTATTTGTGGCTGCACTCCAAAGATGGCTCAAGGCAAAGGTACTTTGTAGCAAAAGACAAATTAAGTGAATGAATTTGATACTTACAGATCTTCCATCAATGATGAATGAGCCGAGTCTCCTTTTGCACAAGGTTGGAGTTCATCATATGCCTTGCTTCATCTCTAATATGAGTTCATCTCTTGACTTAACCGAATTGGATTTGAGGGTTTTCTCGCATGGGTTAGTCCAACAAAATATCCAATGTCTACGCAAGCAATTCTTAGTTCAATAACCAAACCGGACTCCATGTCTAATTCAATTAAGGAAGGCATTTTAACCTAAGCACCACGCTTAATTTAAAAGCCTTTGGAAAGCACGCTTAGCAGTATTTCCAAACCAAAGCATACTATAGCAAACAAAGGTAGCATGAGAGCACTATAGAGATTTATTCAAATAGGGATGAAAGAGTATGATCATGGTGAGGATTTTTTATTTTGTTTTCTTTTAGATGCAAGCGACATGAATATGTGCAAGGAATTAAATATGTAGTGAGATTAATATGAGAAAACCTAAACTAAATGGAGTGAATGCATGAGTTAATCAAAGTAAACATGCAGGTGGTGAATGCAGGAAATTAAAATGATAACTACTCAAAAGTTTAGAGTCCATGAGCAAGACCGTCTCACATTTCTTGATCACACTTACCTTGACTCACAAGATGAAATTTGTGAGTAGTGCAACATCAATGTTCGTCACTTGAGATGTGTGCATCGAATTCTTGTGGCTTGGCGACTTCTTCTCCAATCTATAAATGGTTAGAATAATGATATATATGAATACATACCTATGAGATGGCAGAGTTCCAATGTTGATGAATCTTGAATGATGAGGCACCTTGGGTTCTTCAATCTTTCTTTTTTTTTTCTTGTGGAAGTTAATAGGAAGGTCGCAACGGCATCTTTTTGTCATGTCTATTCCACAACTCAACGAGAACAAGGGTAATCCAACTAAAGCTAGTGATACACTAAATTAGCGGACATCAAGATCATTATTAAAAACTTTACGCCAATTGCTTCCCCGACAACGGCGCTAAAAAGCTTGTTGGTATTTATTAAGTGCTAAAAAGAATATGAAGGATTCATAAGCGCACGTAATACTATTGTAGCTTTTCCCTAGAGAGTATTCTAGAGTATCGTATCCATAGGGAAGCTTTGGCTAAAGAATCCTAATAACTCACAATCATGCATCTACTAACTTAGCAAACCACTAGACTAAAGTGAGAGGGTAAATGGTAGATGATAAGAGTTATGAATAATATCACACACAAGAGAATTCCTATGATAAATGTGTAGTAGCAAGTTGAGAGGACAGCGGGAGAGATCAAGGTTCCTATGTACTTCTCTATTACTTAGGTTCTATGATAGCAGATCACACAAAAGCACTTTGGAATAGCAGGTCCTTTCCAACTCTCGAAGAAGACTGGGAAGAAAGTAGTTAGGAGAAGGCTGCCAAAAGCTCTACGAAACACCAACCCAAACGTGGTGGATTACACAGCCCGGGCGTCGGTTTGTCACCCCTGGGGCTACCACAACTATCCGTAGGATTGGGCGCAACCTTAGGTAACCCATTGCCTAGACACCATGTCTACACTATTGATTACTACTCTAGCTACCATGAATAACTAGAGCCCTCAATACGAAGGAAATCCCATGCAATGGCATAACAACTATACTAACCAATTATATGAAAGACATGGAAGTAAAAAGAGAAGATAAATATATATATATATCATAAGTCTTACAAAGAAAGGATACAAGACATACCAAACTCTGAAGACTTCTCCAGAACCGGAGCGTAGCTCCGCTCTCCCTAACTCTCTAGTTGCTAATCTACTACATTAGAGAGTCTAGCCCTAATTCTCTAGTATGGAAGAGAGGTTGTCCTCACATTGGGACACCTGGATGACCAACAGGTTGAGAGATAATGAATGGAATGAATTAGGGTTTCACCCAGGGGCCAGGGGGTCTTGTTATATAGGGGTCTCCTGGACTCCCTCCACCTTTAGCAAGCGATGTGGTACTAAACCTTCCACCATATCTTATTATAATGCACATAGGCTTAGATGGGCCGAATTCTGATTTATGCCCAATTAATCCCGCAGCTCATGTTCTAGAGTCTTCCGTTGGATGCACTGTAGCCCTTGGATCAAACCGACCTTGATCAATGGTTGAGATGCAATCTTGGAGGCGGTTGTGAACCGACATAAGAAGCTAGAGGCTGACTGGTGGGGCCCCAGCGCGGCCACCCTAGCCTTCTAGCGCCGCCGCCGGCCCTATGCGGGTGGGTCCCACCTTCGTGGGGGGCCCTTCTTACGGGGTCTTCTAGATTGTTCTTTCTTGGTAGCCAAGTTAAGTTGCTTCGTGGATAAGTCTTTGCATTGTATGGCTTGCAAACTCTGGCATTTTCCTGTTTAATCCCTGAAAATATATAAATCACATAAACTCGTGGAATTATGTTAGTCAGGCCCCTAAACTATGTTGATATTTATTTTAAGCCCTTATTTCATGTTTAGTTGACTATTAATATTATGCAATAGTAGATGTCAACAACCATAAAGCTCAAAGCTTGGAAAAAATCCCCTAACACAAAAAGGCGCAACACTCTTATGCATGCACTCCAAGCGAAAGTCTCCAAAGACTACTCAACAAATGAGACTAGCAAGACAAAGCCTAGGCTCCGCTAGAAAGAAAAGAGCGAAGGTTTGAGGAAAACGAGAGCAACGAAAGCGACAGTGGTAGGAATTCCATCTCCCACGAATAGGGGGCCTTATATAGGCACCACCATGACCCTTCGCTTTTGCGGTCAATGGGCCGCGACCAATAGGCGGATAACGGTCACATCCGCCTCAAAAGGCATGCCGTTTTGTCCGAGTGAAGGCTTAGAAAAAGAACGCAAATAGTGAAGGTACAACTCAAAACATGCCGGGGGATGGATAGTATTCAACACCTCCACCATCGCCATAACCTCCCCGCCATCGATCGATCAAGTTGAGGTCTAAGACCCGTGTTCGACTTGTACCTTAGCCCTCAGGGGGGGGAAGTGTTGGGACACGGTCCCCTACAAAGAGGCGAGGTTTAGTTCTGGCGGAACAAAGAAACCGAAAAGCCGACCTTAGTGTTGAAGCTATTTTGCGGGATCGCCACGCATGGGACCCGTGGACCTAGCGAGGTTCCGAGGGAAAGCTTCAGTGGTACTTGAGACCCGGTGTCTCTCCGACAAAGATAGAATACGGGAGGAGGGTCGAAAGGGGGAAAGCTCGGCGTCACCCACATGGTGAGCGAAGGTCACGGAGGCGAGGCCATGGGCCCGAGACATGGGCCTTCGTCCCTTGGGCCGCCGGAGCCAACGCGCGGAGCTTCTCGAGATCTCCAACTGGATCAGGAAGAGGTCTTGGGGAGTGTCACACCCGGTTTTGAAGGAGCAAAACCAAGTGTAAATTATATGTGTGCCAGGATCAATTTACACACATATAACGACTTCATTGGTCCACAGACGCTGTTACATAACGAATGAATAAACATAACGTAAAACATACTTTATTACATCACAAATCTTAGAGTTTAGCGGAATAAAACATAATAGCATTTAATTAATTGTTTCTAAACATGACGACGACACGACGACGATGACACGACGACTCGTAGCGAAACCACAACGCCACGAAGGGAAGGTTGGCCGAAGCACCACGCAGCTAGTACCTAGGCAGGTTCTCCAGGTAGTCATCATCACTTGAGCATCCTTTATTGTGGTTATAGCAAGGGTGAGTCCATGTCGAACTCAACAAGTACAGGCGGAAAAGTAATGACATGCAAGGCTTAGACAAGGCGAAGCTAACACAGTGTACTGCAGGTAGCTCTTTTAATCTTGGTTCATTTTAAGGAAAAACCTGTTACTAACGATTGGTTGTAAAGCCCAAACCCTTAACTAAGGTTCAAGTAAACATTAAGTTGTTTTCAAAAGAGTGGTTATCATTATATAAAACACTTGAGATCCACTCAAGCAACACGGGAAGTCCATCCCGCCCAGCATGAGGTTCCAACCTCGCCCACATCACCATCATTTTCCAAAAGAGAGTAGCTTCTAATCATGTGAGAGCTCTGGGCCGCTCATGACCGTGAGCACGGCTAGTATACCAGTTTTGATCAAACTCTGCGCTTGAGAGATGTGCACTTTCACTTCAGGTCATGATTCCCATCTACCCGGGTTTGCAAGTCTCAAAACTCTACCAAGGAGAGCAGGCAGGGAACCACTACGAGACCTTTCACAGGTATCGAAATAGAGGTTCACTCGTCAGGTGAAACTCAGGTGTATGACAGGCGTCCCCGAACAAAGTGTAATATCCAGAAAAAAAAAAAATCAACATAATTATTGTTTAAGCCAAATGGGCTTTGAGAGGAGACATGCTTTTGGGCCTAAAAAAATATTAGAGTCCAGGATCAAGTTACGTAAGGGGTAGAAAATTCCACCGTGACTCCTCTCGGTCTCCAGTCGATCCGAAGTTCTCGTTCTCGCGTGAGGAGTAGGAGACGGCGGCGGCGCTCTGCATCTCGTCTCTCCGTCGCTGGGGGTTTCGCGTGCAGTCAGGTGAGTGGGGGCGCTCTCCAGATCAGCGCAAGAACTGGGCATCTGCTGCTCCTACTCATCGTGCCTGTACACTTCTTGGTGCAGAACGCAAAGTGCAGTAGCCCTGGCAGACCACGTAATCATCAGGGAGGGACCAAAAGGGAGAACTCTTGTATAGGTAATTAATAGATCCGAATTTGTTTTGTTCCATATGATTCTGTAGTCAGATGACCTTCATCCCTTGGCAAATCTCGACTGAAATCTGAAGCCACATTCTCCGTATTGCTATGGCAGTTTTATTTCTTTATCACAATGCCGATCTAGTTAATAGCATCATGGTTATCAAATCTTAGGAGACGGTGGCATAATGTGGTAGCTAGTTGAGGTCAACTTAATTATGTATTTTATTCCTTATGTACGGGAGCCCTCAATGTTGGTTCAGTTCATGGCAGCTAGGATTACCTGATGTCGACTAGATGCAGTTTTGGCAGGAGTCTGGAGAATGTTGCTTTGTGTCCAAGATTAAAATATATATATATGTAGTACATGAACCAAACTAATTTGGGATGAGTACGAGTTGTAGGAAAATTTTCATAGATAATTATAGTGTACTCAAACATGGGATTTGCTGTCCTATTAAAAATAATTATGGCAATAGCAAGATGCCTGCCCTGAAATAGATATGTGGCTATTGGGCATAACTTAACCGTTTTTACGGATTTCTTTGCCAACTAGAAATATGGGAGTGATCGACTAAAGCGTAGAGACGTGTATCTACTCATTATATGTTGTCCATGATTTATTGAGTAGTTCCATATATTTATTTGTACCAGGAAGTGGGTCTCATAACCATACTTGACGTGCTTGTTGGGATTGCTTTCTTCGACGAAAAGGCAAGTAACGTGGGGGGTGTGGCCAATGCTATGTTTATATTCATGTCTTGCATCCTTTTGGAAATTAATGAAGTACATTATGTCAAGATTAATAATATGGATCATTGCATTGCTTGTCGATTTATATCTTGCTTTTCGTATTCAATTATTGATCATGGATTGGATGCCTATTGTTTTCTTGAATTATTGGTCATTGTGGGTTGATGCTTTACTTAAGCAATTTGGAGTTATATATTCATGTCGATCATTCATATGCATACATATGCATTTCATATGGAGTTAAAGGCGGTCATTGCCATCGTGCTATGACTAGTACCGGTACATGGAGTTGCATGAGAGGTTGGCACCGTCCAACACAAAACTCTCAATGGAGTTGCATCATAGCATGCATACATTAATTAATTGATGAATCTGGAGAATATTATTGTTCTTGTTGAGGATATACTCAAGTCGTGCCGTGATGTTTGAATGTCGCAACAATGTGGACTTGCATAATTTATTTATGGGTTATGGTTGTATGTTTTTCAAAGCTAATAAATCAACATGTGTGAGATGTGTTTATATTCATAGCCGTTGCTTGCTGAGTTTATCTCACCCCTTAAAATCTTTTACAGGTGAATGATCATATTTGTCAAGCATGATGGGCTTGGGGATTAGATGCATACACGTGTCGCTTCATCACCACTTTGGATTAAATGTTTATGTCTTAAGAATTCAGTTTGCATTATCTCACTTTGTCTAAGTTAAAGCATTGTCGGAGCAAACCTAATTACTTTCTTGAGACGTTATAATTCCTTGGTGTAACCCGTGACGTTATAATTCCTTGGTGTAACCCGTGGATCCTATGCTTAATTTGTTTAGCTATTTTGTTGATATTCCCTTAAATATAATAATATTTGAGACATGTGATTCTTGTTCTTGCTGCGTTTTCAAATAAGTTGCTGTCCAAAATTTTTTTTTTTTTGTGTAATATCAGTTTTAAAAAAAGTAGGGTGTTACAGTTGGTATTCAAAGCTTAGGTTTTAATCCTTGGTTAAATAATAATTAATTTGACACACTGCACATGTAGGATGGGTTGGGTGCTGCATATTTTCTTGCACCTTGTTGTTCCTTGTGTCTTTATATATTTATTTCTAGAAGTTCATGTGTGTGTTGTTTTTTTATTGCGGTGGCTGCAGTCATGCCACCTAAGACGCGAAGTAAGGGGAGAGGTCGAGGGCGAGGTCGAGGTCGAGGTCGAGGTGATGCCCAGCCAGAGGGCGACACCCAAGCGGAGCTACGAGCCACAGTTCGGGCATTACGAGAATGAGGTGCGGACTCTTAGGCGGGCTGCTCGTGGTGCTACCTTTGATGGCGCAGGTGGTAGCCAGCCTACTGCCTCTCGATGGCGGAGATGCTACCTCGATGATGATAGATGCTGCCCCCCGATGGTAGAGGTGCTACCCAACTTAATACCGGAAATGATGGTCGTCAAAGGGGGTGTCACTAAAAGAGTGGGTTCGCTTGAAGCTAGACAGTTTTGATGGAACTGGAACTCCTATACAGCCGCAGATTGGCTTTCTTATATTGAGATGAGTTGGATGCCTTTGAGGTGTTACCTCAAGATAAAGTTCGCTATGCTCGCAAATCATGAAGGGTGAGGCTCAAATTTGGTGGAGAGGTATACGGTCGGCTAGGACTGCTTTGCTCATGGTGTTCCCACTTGGTCCGAGTTTGTTGCACAATTTGAGAGGAGATTCTACTCAGCTACTTTCTTGGATAAGATGCAAATTGACCTAAATAATTACACACAAGACAAGATGATGTTGCGAGAATATCATGAGGTGGGATTTAATAAGCTTGTTCGCTTTGTCCCTCATGTAGCCACTAATGATGCGAGAGAAGGCTAGGCGATTCAGGCGGGGTTTGAGACCTTTATTCGCCATATGCTTGGTGCTTTTCCGATTCATCGATTTTTTCGCACCATGGTTGAGCAGGCTTCGGGTGTTGAGCTCCAGCCTTATTATACCGAGGATATTCGTAAAGCATCCGGGAGCGAGAACAAATGTAAGGGACATGCGAGAGAAGAAAGGACAATCTGGTGGTCCTATCCATAATAAGCACAAGGGTCGCCAGCGTCATCATCCATACCAAGGTGGATCTTCTCGGGGGGCGTTCTTGGTCCGGTGCTCGGGTTCGTCCGTGTGGTTAAGCCCGGTTTTGGCCTAGTGTGCTTTAGGTGTGGGGATTCACATATGCAAAGTTGCGCTCTTGGAAAGGGAATTGTTCAATTTGTGGTCACTTTGGCCACAAGGACGTCGTGTGTCGCAAAAATCCCAATGGGAAAATTAAGTGGGAGAAGGTGACTTCTTTCGTTGGCTCTTCTTCGAGGGGTTCACTTCATGTGATGGCTTCGCTCCGACTCCACGTTCTTACCAGCTCCTCCACCGCAACAATACCTTCCCCGCACCTACAGGAGGTTATTGGTTGCCTCCACCATTTTGCTCCCTTGGCTCATGCCCGGCTTTACCTCACCGGTGGCCCGCACCACCGGCGGTGGCGATGGTTGGGACTTCTTACGCACAAGATGTGGGGGTTTCTACTTCACGTGCACCACGGGCTATACACCTTGCCTTCTGGCCGAGTCCGGAGGACGAACGCGATGTGGTGACAGTGTATCTTACCCGTGGACTCTCATGATGCTCGCATTTTGTTTGATTCTCGGTGCTAGTTTTTCTTTTGTATCATTCGACTTCGCTAGAAAGGCGGGTTTATCATCACAAAGAATTGGAGAGTCGGTCATAGTCGGTTCCCTAGTGGACTTATTTCTAGTTGTACCTTGTTTGCCCGGGGTGTTCTATTGCTATTGGTGATGAGGTGTTCATTGCCAACCTAGTGATGATTAGTTTGGAGCCCTTTGATGTTATTCTAGGCATGGACTGGCTTTCTCAGTATCATGCAATGATCTCTTGCTATTGGAAGACAGTTACCTTGTTGGCTCCGTGGGGGAGGAGATTGTATACCAAGGAAGTGGTCTAAAATATACACTCTCTTTCTTATGTGCACTTTTTCCTGAAAGATGGATGGTGAAGTCAGGTGCTCTTTGGTCCCTTGTCGAAGGGCAAGATATTGTCTCACGTATTGAGGATATTCCTATTGTACGCATGTTTCTCGATGTGTTTCCCCAAGAGCTTCGGGGTTGCCTCCGGTAGAGAGCAAGATTTTTTAGATTGAACTTGTTCTGGGGACGAGACCAATTTATAAGACCCCTTATAAGATGGCTCCCGTGGAGCAAGTGGAGCTAAAGAAACAATTGGATGATCTTCTAGAAAAGGGTTTTATCCGACCAAGCAAGTCTCCATGGGCTTTCCCTGTTTTGTTCGTGGAGAAGAAGGATGGTACTAAGAGGCTTTGTGTTGATTACGAGCCCTTAATCAAGTGACTATCAAGAATAAGTACCCACTACCTCGTATTGATGCTTTATTTGATCAATTGAAGGGTGCAAAGGTGTTTTCTAAGATTGACTTGCAATCTGGTTATCACCAACTGAGAATTAGAGAAGAGGACATTGAGAAAACTGCGTTTAGCACAAGGTATGGGCATTATGAGTATCTTGTTATGTCTTTTGGACTAACAAATGCCCCCCGGGCCGCTTTTATGGGAGCGATGAACGAGGATGCTACATGAATATTTGGATGTCTTTGTTGTGGTATTCATTGATGATATATTGGTGTACTCCAAATCTAAGGAAGAGCATGAGGTGCATCTTAGATTAGTATTGGAGGCCCTTGGGAGGAACAAATTTTATGCTAAGCTAAAGAAGTGTGCTTTTCGGTTGTGAAGTGGCTTTTCTTGGTCATGTCATCAACCAACATGGTGTTACCGTTGATCCTAAGAATGTCGCATCGGTAGTGAATTGAAAAGGCCAACTAGTGTGACCGAGGTCGAAGTTTCTTAGGTCTTCTTTGGCTATTACCGCCCGTTTTGTGAAGAATTTCTCTATCATTGCCAAGCCAATGACACGGCTCACACGTAAAGGGGTTGCTTTTATTTGGAGTCAAGAGTGTGAGCACGCTTTTTGTACCTTGAAGGATAAACTTGTGAATGCTCCTATTCTTACCTTGCCCGAGCCAGGCAAAAAAGATATCGATGTATACCGATGCTTTCGTATTGGATTGGGTTGTGTGCTTATGCAAGAAGGAAAGGTTATCTCTTATGCATCACGCGACAATTGAAGACTCATGAGCGTAACTATCCTACTCATGACACAGAGTTGGCGGCGGTGGTTTTTGCATTAAAACTCGGAGGCATTATCTTTATGGAGAGTCTTGTGATATTTTCACGAGATCATAAGAGTCTCAAATATATCTTCACACGAAGGAGTTAAACATGAGACAAAGGAGATGGTTAGAGTTGATCAAGGACTATGATCTCAACATACGGTATCATCCGTGCAAAGCAAATGTAGTGGCAGACGCACTTAGTAGGACTGGTGTTCCTAAGACTTTAAATCCTTTGATAGGGGAGTTTGATAGGATGAACATTTCCTATTGTTATGTTGGTGTAGCACAGGCCGAGACGCAGATTGATAATTGAGTCCGCTTTATTCCCGAGCGAGTGCGAGAAGCTCAAAAGCATGATCGTCTCCTTCGGGAAGTTAGGAGGAGGATCGCCGAGGGTAGACCAAGAGAATTCAGCATTGATGAAGATGGCGCAGTTCGGCTTCGAGGTCGCCTTTGTGTTCCTCAAAAGGCCGAGGTGAAGATGGATATCCTTAAAGGAAGCCCATCGTACCCCATACACCATTCATCCTGGAGAGACTAAGATGTATAGAGATTTGAAGCCACATTTTTGGTGGAAGAGGATGAAGGTGGATATAGCTAAATATGTTGCATCTTGTGGGGTATGCCAACAGGTAAAAAGCAGAGAGCACAAGAGACCAGCAGGTAAACTACAACCTTTGGAAATTCAGAGTGGAAGTGGGAGTATATCACTATGGACTTTGTGGTTGGTCTACCTCGTTCACCGCGAGGGATGGACGCTATATGGGTCGTGGTGGATAGGCTAACTAAGGTGGCACATTTTATACCAATCAAGAGTACTCACACACGACTTGTGATCTAGCGCCCATCTATGTTTCCCAAATTGTGAGGTTGCATGGTGTACCAAAGTCTATTGTTTTCGATCGAGATGCAAAGTTTGTATCCTTGTTTTGGGAGAGTTTTCAGGATGCAATGGGTACCGGGCGAGATTTAAGTGTAGCATTTCACCCACGCACGGATGGTCAATCAGAGCGAACCATTCGGACACTAGAGGATATGTTGCGTTGTTGTGTGCTTTCTTGAAAGGCAGTTGGGAGGACCATTTGGCTCTAGCTGAATTTTCTTATAATAATAGTTATCATTCCAGCATTAAAATGGCTCCATTTGAGGCTTTATATGGACGGAGGTGTAGGTCACCGCTATGTTGGGATTCTGTTGGCGAGAGGGCTCTTGTAGGTCCTGATTGGATCCAACAAACTGTTGATAAGGTTGCTGAAGTGCGTCATAATCTTGTAGCAGCACAAAGTCGACAAAAGAAATATGCTGATGTGAGAAGAAGTGTGCTGGAGTTTCAGGTTGGTGACCATGTTCTATTGAGGGTGTCACCACCAAAGGTGTTGTAAGGTTCGAATAAAAAGGAAAACTTAGCCCAAGATACATTGGTCCATTCTTGGTCATTGAACGCATTGGGAAGCTAGCTTATAGATTGGAGCTGCCACAATCCATGAATGGAGTGCATAATGTTTTTCATGTCTCGATGTTGCGGAAGTATTTGCATGATCCAGAACAGAAGATTGAGCTCGGACCTATCACCATTGAACAAGACCTTACTATTAAGTCTTATCCTGTGCGTATATTGGAATTCTCGGATCGTGTATTGAGGAGGAAGGTGATCAAGAGAGTCAAGGTACTCTGGTCAAATCAAACAGAGAGGGAAGCAACATGGGAGCTTGAAGAGCTCATGCGCAAGGAGTACCCTGATCTTTTTTCGAAATGGTAAGTTTAAGATTTCCTCCAAATTCCTTTATGTAGTAGGCATCGGCGAGAATTCGAGGACGAATCCTTTTTAAGGGGGGAAGAATGTAATATCCAGAAAAAAAAATCAACATAATTATTGTTTATGCCAAATGGGCTTTGAGAGGAGACATGCTTTTGGGCCTAAAAAAATATTAGAGTCCAGGATCAAGTTACGTAAGGGGGTAGAAAATTCCACCGTGACTCCTCTCGGTCTCCAGTCGATCCGAAGTTCTCGTTCTCGCGTGAGGAGTAGGAGACGGCGGCGGTGCTCTGCATCTCGTCTCTCCGTCGCTGGGGGTTTCGCGTGTAGTCAGGTGAGTGGGGGCGCTCTCCAGATCAGCGCAAGAACTGGGCATCTGCTGCTCCTACTCATCGTGCCTGTACACTTCTTGGTGCAGAACGCAAAGTGCAGTAGCCCTGGCAGACCACATAATCATCAGGGAGGGACCAAAAGGGAGAACTCTTGTATAGGTAATTAATAGATCCGAATTTGTTTTGTTCCATATGATTCTGTAGTCAGATGACCTTCATCCCTTGGCAAATCTCGACTGAAATCTGAAGCCACATTCTCCGAATTGCTATGGCAGTTTTATTTCTTTATCACAATGCCGATCTAGTTAATAGCATCATGGTTATCAAATCTTAGGAGACGGTGGCATAATGTGGTAGCTAGTTGAGGTCAACTTAATTATGTATTTTATTCCTTATGTACGGGAGCCCTCAATGTTGGTTCAGTTCATGGCAGCTAGGATTACCTGATGTCGACTAGATGCAGTTTTGGCAGGAGTCTGGAGAATGTTGCTTTGTGTCCAAGATTAAAATATATATATATGTAGTACATGAACCAAACTAATTTGGGATGAGTACGAGTTGTAGGAAAATTTTCATAGATAATTATAGTGTACTCAAACATGGGATTTGCTGTCCTATTAAAAATAATTATGGCAATAGCAAGATGCCTGCCCTGAAATAGATATGTGGCTATTGGGCATAACTTAACCGTTTTACGGATTTCTTTGCCAACTAGAAATATGGGAGTGATCGACTAAGCGTAGAGACGTGTATCTACTCATTATATGTTGTCCATGATTTATTGAGTAGTTCCATATATTTATTTGTACCAGGAAGTGGGTCTCATAACCATACTTGGCGTGCTTGTTGGGATTGCTTTCTTCACCTTAAAAGGCAAGTAACGTAGGGGTGTGGCCAATGCTATGTTTATATTCATGTCTTGCATCCTTTTTGGAAATTAATGAAGTACATTATGTCAAGATTAATAATATGGATCATTGCATTGCTTGTCGATTTATATCTTGCTTTCGTATTCAATTATTGATCATGGATTGGATGCCTATTGTTTTCTTGAATTATTGGTCATTGTGGGTTGATGCTTTACTTAAGCAATTTGGAGTTATATATTCATGTCGATCATTCATATGCATACATATGCATTTCATATGGAGTTAAAGGCCGGTCATTGCCATCGTGCTATGACTAGTACCGTACATGGAGTTGCATGAGAGGTTGGCACCGCCCAACACAAAACTCTCAAAATGGAGTTGCATCATAGCATGCATACATCAATTAATTGATGAATTGGGAGAATATTATTGCTCTTGTTGAGGATATACTCAAGTCGTGCCGTGATGTTTGAATGTCGCAACAATGTGGACTTGCATAATTTATTTATGGGTTATGGTTGTATGTTTTTCAAAGCTAATAAATCAACATGTGTGAGATGTGTTTATATTCATAGCCGTTGCTTTTTGCTGAGTTTATCTCACCCCTTAAAATCTTTTGGTGAATGATCATATTTGTCAAGCATGATGGGCTTGGGGATTAGATGCATACACGTGTCGCTTCATCACCACTGGATTAAATGTTTATGTCTTAAGAATTCAGTTTGCATTATCTCACTTTGTCTAAGTTAAAGCATTGTCGGAGCAAAACCTAATTACTTTGCTGAGGCGTTATAATTCCTTGGTGTAACCCGTGACGTTATAATTCCTTGGTGTAACCCGTGGATCCTATGCTTAATTTGTTTAGCTATTTTGTTGATATTCCCTTAAATATAATAATATTTGAGACATGTGATTCTTGTTCTTGCTGCGTTTTCAAATAAGTTGCTGTCCAAATTCTCTATTTTTTTTGTGTAATATCAGTTTGTAAAAAGTAGGGTGTTACACAAAGTACACAGATCTACCTGCCTTGCCATACTAAAATCCTGCGTGAGCCCCGGGGGCGCCATCGGTGGAAAGCTCCATCCCTACTCTGGCGGCCGGACGATAATTAGTCAAGCGAGCCCATTAGCTCCTGGTTGCACCTTTGTTGTCCCGGTGGCGCTCCACCTAACCGGACCTTAGGGAGGGAAGACATGGATGTCTCTGGCAAACCAGACGCACTACAGCAATCCGTTCAACCCTTTGAACCCACCACCACGATGCATCCCGCATCCAACACCTCCAACCATGGTCGCAACCATGAAACATCTCCATAAGCATATTAAAGCAACATTTTAATATCAATAAATAAAGGTGAGTAGATGGCGAAGCAGACTAAGCAAGCAGCCTATCTACCCATGAACCCCCAAGAGGTAACTTTTGGATGATGGTGGCTAGTCGATCCTTAGGGTTCACATGAATTAAGACACATGCATGAATAAGTAAACATTGCATTAAAGTGAATGGAAGCAATATGATCAAAGCGGTGCCTGCACTTGCCTTAGTCGAGACTCGTACTACTCAAAATCCGTGGTGGTTGTGCTCCTCGTCCCTCACTTAACGTCTCCTCTTCTATACGCATCAAACATCACACACGAGAGCAATACATGCAAGCAAACAATTTATAATTAGACAATACACCAATACATGAATTACCAGAAAACAAGCTCATAAAAGTAATCTACTGGCCGAGAGGCGATTACGTAGATATGTGGATCACTGAAATCGAGTTAAAAGCGAGAAAGTTATGGCTATTTAAAGGTACTGATGGCAATTCTATAAATAAGCGGACTTAATTTTGAATTAAAATAAATGGAAAATTGGATTAAACCGTCGTTCGGGGGCATATACGTAATTAAGGGTAGTCGCGGGGTTGGGCGCAATTTACCCGGCGGTGGCGTCATTTGCCGGCGTCGTCGGTAGACGGTATGACGGGATTGGCGGATCAGTGGGCCCATTTGTGGGCCGGGCGCGTGGACGAGTCCGCGGGTCCATGGTGGACCGCAGCGGCGGGATCGCCGGGATGGGGGCGGCAGCGTGGCGCGGGGCGCGGAGCGGCGCGCTACGACAGTCATGGCGTGGCTCGGGGAGGCGCGGGCTGGCCGGCGCGTGGCTGGCGCTGTCTGGCAGCCGGCGGCGGTGCGGCAGCGGGCGGCGGGCGCTCGGCAGCGCACCATGGCCCGGCGGCGCGTGGCGCGATACGGGGAGGCGGCAAGGGCGGAGACAAGGGGCGCCGGCGTGCTCGTCATGGCATAAGCGGCTCGGGGGGTCTCCGCCTTGGCGAAAGCGGCGGGGTCGGCCGAATCGGCGGTGGCGGCTCCGGCTCGATTAGGGTTAGGGTTCTTGGCTCGGGTGGCGGCGCAATCGTGCTAGGGTTTGGAAGAGGCACGGCACGGCACGGGGCGGGCCGCTTATAAACGCGACGATCCCGGTTCGGTGCGCGGGCCCCTGCGCGCGGCGGTCTTTGGGCTCGGTCGGACTCGGGTTCGGCCGGAGGTGGGAAACGCCCCGTGCGCGCCCGGCGAGGCGCGGCCCATGTGGCGGTGGGAGCGGGGCGGCAGGGGCTGGGCTAGGTTGCTGGGCCGGCCCGCGGCTGCGCTGCTGCGGCCCTTGCTAGGCTCTTCTGGGCGGCTGGGAAGCGGCTGCTGGCGGCCCAAGCCAAAGGCTTCTTCCTTTTTTTTTTTTTTTGTTTCGATGGTGAAGGCAAGTAGCAAAATAAATAAAAGCAAACTAGATTAAGCAATCAATTAGCAATACATAAAAACTATGCATCAGCATGAATGCAACAAGACAAGGTTTCTACCTTATATTTCTTTTAAGGTATTTTATAAATAATTAATTTGGCCTAAATTTGAAGCATAGCAAATGAATTTAACTCAATTTAAATTCTAATTTGAAAATAAAAAATTTAGGGTGTCATAAACCTACCCCCTTAAAGGAATCTTGTCCCGAGATTTGGATGACTCAGAGAACAACTCAGGATAATGTGCCTTTAACTCATCCTCTTTTCCCCAAGTTGCTTCCTCCTACGTATGATGTTCCCAATCGTACTTCACAAGACCGAACAACTTTACTTCTAGTTACCCTCTCTGTTGTTTCCAAGATCTTGATTGGCTTTTCTTTATAAGTGAGATCACTCTTCAAGTCTAATTTCTCTATAGGTAATTGTTCTTCAGGCACTCTCAAGCACTTTTTGAATTGTGACACATGAAAGACATCATGAACATTAGACAACACTTTTTGAATTGTGACACATGAAAGACATCATGAACATTAGACAAACTTCGGTGGTAATTGAAGTCTATAAGCCACTTCACCTCGTCTCTCGAGAATCACAAAGGGGCCAATATACCTTGGTGCTAACTTCCCTTTAACATTGAACCTCTTAAGTCCCCTCATAGGTGAGACCTTAAGATATACATAGTCACCCACATTGAATTCCAATGGTTTTCTTCGGGCATCTGCATAACTCTTTTGCCTAGACTGAGCTGACTTCAAGTTTTGCCTAATCACTTGAACTTGTTTGTCGGCTATCCTTATTGCTTCGGGACCAAAGACTTGTCTCTCTCGGTCGATTCTAGAACAACGGAGTTCTACACTTCCTGCCATAAAGTGCTTCAAAAGGAGACATCTTGAGACTCAAGCGATAGTTTGTTGTTATATGAGAATTCAGCATATGGCAAGCTCTTATCCCAACTATCATTGTACTGTATCGCACATGCTCTCAACATATCCTCCACTATCTGGTTCACCCTCTCAGTCTGACCATCTGACTGAGGATGATATGCGGTACTAAATCTCAAATCAGTACCCATTGCTTCATGTATCTTTTCCCAGAATCGAGATGTAAACTGAGTACCTCTGTCTGAGACTATCTTCTTTGGAACCCCATGCAAGCATACAATCCGTTCCATATACTTCTCAGCCAATTGATCACCATGGTATGTGGTCTTGATGGGTATGAAATGAGCAACCTTAGTCAAACGATCCACTACTACCCAAATAGAGTCATGTCCTCTTTGTGTCCGAGGTAACCCAACAATGAAATCCATGCAGATCTCATCAAACTTCCACTCAGGTATTCTCAACGGTTGCAACAATCCGGCTGGCCTCTGATATTCTGCTTTCACTCTTTGGCAAGTATCACACAAAGCTACATACTCACCAATATCCCTTTTCATACCAACCCACCAATAATACTGTTTCAAATCTTGATACATCTTTGTACCTCTAGGATGAATCGAGTAAGTTGACTCATGACATTCCTTTAATATAGTGTCCTTGATCTTCTGAACATCTGGCACACACAACCTCTATTTGTACCAAACTGTACCATCTTCATCAACACCGCACCTGGGGCCTTATCTTTCTTCAACAACTCGATAATCTCCTGAATCTTTGCATCGGTCTGCTGACCCTTTCTGATCTCCTGCTCAAGAGTTGGTTCAACATCCATGGAAGTTCCCTCAACATTGGCCACATATCCCAAGTTCAGCTTTTCAAAATCTGCAAGTAACTCAGGTGGCAACTCCATGACCTCTATCAAATTCACTTGGCTCTTACGACTTAATGCATCTGCCACAACATTAGCCTTACCAGGATGATAGTGAATCTCCAATTCATAGTCCTTGATAAGTTCGAACCACCTTCTCTGCCTCAGGTTCAGCTCATTCTGAGTAAAGATGTACTTCAGGCTTTTGTGGTTAGTATAGACATCACACTTATGGCCTAGAATATAGTGTCTCCAGATCTTCAATGCGTGAACAACATTTTGCTAACTCTAAATCATGAGTCGGGTAGTTGACTTCATGTTTCTTCAACTGTCTAGAAGCATAAGCAATAACCTTACCCTCTTGCATTAGCACACAACCCAAACCTTGTTTGGAAGCATCACAATAAATAGAGAAATCCTTTGTCACATCAGGCAAAGCCAGAACAGGTGCAGTTGTCAACCTCTTCTTCAATTCTTCAAAGCTAGCATGACACTTATCAGTCCACTTGAATGGTTTTCCTTTCTCTAGCAGAGCAGTCATTGGTTTAGCAATAGAAGAGAATCCCTCAATTAACCTTCTGTAGTAACCTGCCATTCCCAGAAAACTCCTGATCTCACTCACAGTTTGAGGTGGACTCCACTTTAGCACGTCTGACACATTCTTCGGGCTGACAGCAACTCCACCCTTAGATATAACATGACCCAGAAAAGAAACCTCTTTTAGCCAGAACTCACACTTACTGAACTTGGCATAGAGTTGATTTTCCCTTAGTTTCTGCAATACTAACCTCGGATGCTCGCAAGTTCTTTCTCATTCTTAGAATAGATCAGAATGTTGTCAATAAAGACTACGGCAAACTTATCTAGGTACTCCATAAAAACTTTGTTCATCAAATACATAAAGTAAGCTGGAGCATTAGTTAACCCGAATGACATGACTGTGTACTCATAAAGCCCATATCTGGTGGTGAATGCAGTCTTAGGAATATCACTAGGCCTAATTTTCAATTGATGGTAACCTGATCCCAAATCTTTCTTAGAGAAAACACAAGCTCCTTTCAACTGATCAAATAAATCCTCTATTCTAGGCAGTGGATACTTGTTCTTAATAGTCACTTCATTCAATGACCTGTGGTCTACACACATTCTCTGAGTCCCATCCTTTTTCTCAACAAATATAACTGGGGCTCCCCAAGGTGATGAACTAGGTCTAATAAACCCTTTAGATTGCAACTCCCTAAGTTGTTTCTTAAGTTCATCTAATTCATTCATAGCCATTCTATACGGTCTTTTAGAAATAGGTGCAGTGTCAGGTAATAGATCAATAACAAATCTGAATGTCACGGTCAGGTGGCATACCTGGCAAATCATTAGGAAAGACATCGGGGAACTCATTGACTATCTTGATATCATCTACTGTGCCGGCATTCAGTTGATTCACTAAGCCTTGAGATACAGATGACATAGCAACAACCACATCTACCTTCTTCCCATCCGGTGCAATAAGAGACACTGCCTTCTTTGAGCATTTAATCTCTGCCTTCCACTTAGACAACCAACTCATTCCCAGAATAAGATCTAGACCTTCTGACTCAAGTACGATGGGTCTAACAGGAAACTCTACCCCCCTTAAATTAAGACTTGTAGACTGGCACCAAACATTTGAATACATTACTCCCCCAGGTGATTTAACTTTCATAGATCTAGGCATGAGTTCAGTGGGAATTCTATATTTGAGGACAAACTCACTACTAATGAATGAATGTGATGCACCAGTATCAAAAAGAACGAAGCGGGGTGAGAGTTGATAGGGAACGCACCAAGCACCACATCAGTAGCCTCCTCGGCCGGACTCCACCTTCACATGGTTCACCTTCCCATAGTGTTGGCCCTTCCCATTCCGGTTGGGATTACCATTGTGTCCCTGGGGTTGAGGCCCATTCTGCTTCTTAGGACAAGAATTAGCAAAGTGCCCTACGGCACCACACTTGAAGCAGGCGTTGCCATTTTGGGGGAGGGTTGGCATTGCCTTTCATCTGGTTATTTGGAGCACGGGGGATTGATTCGGTTGTTGGAGCACCGCCACTAGTTGTAGCCTCCCTAGCGCCTCGAGATGAGCCTCGTTGGTTGCCGGACCGATAACCGATTACCGCCGTAATTCTGGTTGCCATTGTAGTGGGGGCATTTCTGCTGTTACCATGGTCCCGAGAGTAGTCCCTCTTCCTCTTGTTCTTCTTCCTATCATCCATCTTCTTGCGCTTGCTCTCGAACAAGTGCCCTATCAATCATCTCCTAGAAGCTAGCATATGTGACATTGGACATCACATAGGGACAGCGTCATTGAGACCTTCTAGGAATAGGTACTTGCTTATCCTCATCCTTCTTAACCTCATCAGGTGCATAGCACGACAACTCGATGAATTTGTCACATTAGACAAACTATCATGGAGCCCTGCTTTAACTCAGCAAACTCCTTCTTCTTTAGCTTCACCATGCCAGGAACATACTCTTTCTCAAAAGCCTTCTTAAATTCATCCCAAGTGATAGTCTCGGGATTCGGCGGACCAAAACACATGGCCTCCCACCATGCTTGAGTGACCGACCCAACTAGGCCGATCAGAGCCGTAGAGCACCTTCTCCCCGCGGTGCACCGAGCAATGACCGATTGTTTTTCAACCTCCTTTAGCGGTCAAGCTGCCTCCATAGGATCGAGAGGCATGGGAGAACTTCGATGGGCGCCCCTTCAAGAACTCCCCACGCTTGTCACGGGGTGGAGGTGGTGGGGGTTGGCGCCATGGTTTCAGTTTCGGTTCTAGTTTTGGTTATGGTTCTGCAACATGGCCGTAATGCCCCGCAGAAGCTGAGTCTGCAAGGCCATTAGTTGCTCCATCTGGGTTGGGGGTGGTATCGGTGGTGCATTGTTGTTGTTGTTGTTGTTGTTGTTTCCACCGCTACCACCTCCATTCCTTGTGATTGGCGGCATCTGATTATACAAATAGCATGGTATAAGGACATAAAGATCATACATAATAAATATCTGCTCTGTGAAAGAATGCTGTAACTGCAACTGTGTGGTAAATTATCATCTGGCAATAATCAATCTGATGAACCAATGATATTTATCTGACATGTATAACAATTCGAGCAAAGTGGTGTGACAGATGATATAATATGGCAAAGCAAATATGATAAAGTCAAGACATGATAAAGCACATATAAAAAGAGACCCAACAATCCCGAACTAACTATTCATTAACCTTAATATTAATCTTGTCTTGATAAGCTGTGGACATTTCCCACGGTCCCTATCACACTCATTACAAAGAAGCAAATCACTCCAATATCATAATAATAGACCAAGTTTATCACACATGAAAACAAATCACTCTCAAACCAATCAAAACCCTAGACACACCCCACGGACTCATAAACCGAGGACGTACTACCAATCTAGGTGACTAAGAGAGGGCAGCTCCTATTCAATCCTAGTGCGGCCCGCTTCATCTCCATAGTCAGGGTACTCGCGAGGTGGAGAGAAGGCTGGGTATTGTGGTGGTGCTTCTGCTTGACCGTTGACCTGCGCTTCCGGCTCTGCAATCCTCCTTCGGTCTTCCTTTGCCGGGGTCAGTCCGCATCATCTTAATCTCCACTAGGGCACCATTATTTCCGGTGTCTAGCACACCGCCGGTCGCACCATTGGTGGCATCCTCTCGCCATCCACCTCTTCAACGGTAGCGATGCGGGAAGCAATTTCCCCACGACGACGATTGTTGACACTTGTTAATGCATACTTTTAATTGTCAATTAAACATGGAAAAGGACTAAAATATAATTAGACAACCTTATTAGGGGTTTATACTAATGATTTCCATGAGTTTTGGTAAAGTTGTGATTTGCGAGGGGACTTAACAAGTAAAAAGCGGTAGAAATCGTAACGCAATCCAACTCCGAAGCAAGACTAGAAGGCTCTGGAATACACCCGACGTGAACGAAACTTGACACCAAAGAAAACATCATCTAGAAGACTCCGGAAGCCACGACGCATCGCGGGCCCCAGTGGAGCCCCACACTGGGCCGTCGCCCAATAATCAGGCCGATCGGCTGGCTTGGCCCCCAATCGTCCCCTCGTTTCCGTAACGTTCCTCCACCGCCTCTAAGACGCAATCTAATCCGGTCGTTTGATGTCGGTTTGATCCGAGGGCGTCGGTTAAGCACGAGATGCATGAAGGTTAATACCACATTGCCCTTGAAGCCGAAGAGACATAAGAAGACCCATATATATAGACCCCCGTGCCCTCGGATTCAATCAATCTCGGTTCAATCTTCAATTCAATCGGATCATCAATGACGACAAGAGATAGAAGCTCTAGATTAGAATTAGATTGAGAGTTAGTTTTGCAAGTTGAGAGAATTAGAGTGCGGTTGAGGCGGAGTTGAAGGAAGGCCCGGAGCATGTCGGCGCCTCCATCTTCTTCCTCCTTCGAGTTGGCGCCTCCATCATCGTCTCCCCCGGAGCCGATGCCATTGAGCACGACTACGAGATCTTGTGGATTGTTCGAATTCCATTCGAGTAAGTGATATTGTCTCTATTGTTCTTAAGGTTCGTATTTCTTTGATAAGATTACTTTGATTCTGCCGCTCTTGAATTAAAGTTGTTAGATTAATGTAAGCGTGGTGCTTAGATTGACTAGCTTATTACGAATACCTTCTATAGGCCGGGGTGAAGACACTTGTTAAGGCCGATCGTAGTGGTGACAAAGACTATTGAGTCCTTTGTTACGCCCGCCCCGTTTATAGAAATCGTAGGAGACCCTGCGTTGTTAGCGTAGAACCCCTTTATTAAGAGTTTCTTCATGACAACCCCTCTTAAGAACAATGTGCAAATGATTTACTTGAAGTGAGAACAAGACCTTCTTACTAGAACTCCTTATCTTTATTATCTATCTAGTTTTATTAAACTACTTAGGGATCGATAGTAAATCTCAAGAACCCTTCTCTACGTTCTCCCCGTGGATTCGATATTTAAAACCCATTACCGGGTGAAGTGCTCACCGGTATCCGCGGCTAGCGGATTATCTATCATAATATTCCCCGTAGGCTTAGCAAATACCAACAAGCATTTCGGCGCCGTTCTTAGGGGAGAACGGTTTAGAGATTTCTTGAGTATACTTTTATCTTTTCTTTTAGTTTAAATTCTTATCCTTTTTTCTTTATCATGGATACTACATCCATTAAAGATTTTTTAAGCACCTACTTGAGCTTAGCCTTAGGCCTATACCATCATCCAAACCAATTCTATCCGAGGCCTATGAGCTACGCCCCTAGTTAATAGAGATGGTCCAAACCAACACTTTCTTAGGAATAGAAGACGAAGATCCTTATCATCATCTCCAACAATTTGAGCAAACATGTGACCGCCTTCATATAGAGGGTATGTCGACGAGACTATCCGTTGGAAGCTCTTTCCATTCACACCGAAAAGGAAAAGCTCGCCAATGGTATGACAGTAACCAAGGAGAAAAAGAAAGGCGATTGGGAAATTCTCCGCATTTATTTCTTTGGACTTTTACCCCCGTTTCTAAAGTAGTCAACCTTAGAACCCGGATCATATCTTTCAAGCGGGGAGGATAGTGAGTCGTTGAGTTCATCCCGGGAACGTTTTGAACTTCTTTGCAAGTCCGGACCAGATCTAGGCCTTCAAGACCACATTTTACTTCAACATTTCTATATTGGTCTTAATAAAGAATCTAGAGCCTATTTGAATACCTCCTCACATGGATCTTTCATCCATCTTACATCTAGTGAAGCTAGAACCATCTTAGACAACATTCTAGCCAAAGCACCAATGATGATCCAATAGAAGAGAAATCTTTAGAAGAAGAAATTCCAGAAGTAGCTACACCCGAACCTATGCGTAATCATCTCAACCCGTAGCTGAGAATCATTAAAGGAAAAAACATTCTTTTCGACTTTATGAATGATATTGAGGATGATTTATTTTTCGATTTTGGAAACACCTCAAATTATCATCAAGAGAAGAAACCTCGAAAAACATAAAATTATCTTCACAAGAAGAAATTGATCGCGTTGAGCAATATTTCTCAAGACAACACACTAGGGAGCTCGCATCTATCATGAGTGCGTAATGGTTAGAAGAATCGGAGAACTTTCTTGAGAGGTAATCCGTTTGGATTCACCTTTCTGTACCAATTCAATGCATAATTAATGCAATCACTTATGATGCGCTTTTATAACCTTGATCATAGGAATAAATATAATGGCTTTATCCTTTTTTTGAGCAATTTAGCAAGAACATGCCATTATCTCCTACTACTAAGTTATTAAAGCACTCCCTCTGGGCAAATTGTCCAAAGTTCAGGAATTCTTTACACTCTACCTATTCAGTAAACGACATGTTAATCAACCCGAGCTTTTATATCTTTGACATTAAGGAGTTTGACCTTTTAATAGGCCATCCGTTAGAAAGACTCCTTAAAAAGAAGGACACACGGGAAAACTAGACGTTTGTCTAGGCAAAAATAAATTTCCCTTACACTTCGCACATTCGATTCATACCGAGACCGAACCCAGTCGCAACTGGACCCAATGGAAGAGGTGAAAGAAGCATCTATAGAACATTTCGTAGAATCCAATCAAGAAGATGTAACTGAATTCTTCATCGAGGAAGAGGAAGAAAATCCAACCGAATCCGAACCTTCGATGAATTCGAGGAAACCTCGAGACCTCCCATTGAACTTAAACCTTTACCACCGGTCTTAGATATGCCTTTTCGCATAATGATCCCGAGTCCCCCGTGATCATTAATGATAAACTCACTCGGGGAAGAGACTTACGGGTTAATTCACTGTCTTAGAACAACATCGTTCAGCCTTTGGCTACTCACTCCATGATCTAAAGGGCATCGGTCCCCCCGCCTTTGCACACATCGTATACCTACAGATCCCGACGTTCCACCATCTAGAGAGCCTCAACGAAGACTTAATAATGCGATGAAAGATGTGGTAAAGAAAGAACTTCTAAAACTTTCACGAGGGATTATATATCCTGTGCCACATAGTGAGTGGGTAAGCCCCCGTGCAAGTTGTGCCTAAAAAGGGAGGCATGACAAGTAGTTAAAAATGAGAAGAACGAATTAATTCCTCGTGAGAACATCCATTGGTTGGCGTATGTGCATAGACTATAGAAAATTAAATAAAGCCACAAAGAAAGATCACTTTCCACGCCTTTCATTGATGAAATGTTAGAACGGTTGGCAAACCACTCTTTCTTTTGTTTTCTCGATGGATATTCGGGTATCACCAAATCCCAATCCATCCCAATGATCAAAGCAAAACCACTTTTACATGTCCATATGGAACTTATGCATATCGTAGAATGTCTTTTGGATTATGTAATGCTCCAAGCTTCTTTTCAAAGATGCATGATGTCTATATTTTCTCGATATGATTGAAGAGATTATGGAAGTTTTTATGGATGATTTTTACGTTTATGGAAAAACTTTTGATGATTGTCTAGAAAACTTAGATAAGGTTTTGCAAAGATGTGAAGAAAAGCACTTAGTCCTTAATTGGGAAAAATGTCATTTTATGGTTAGAGAAGGAATAGTGCTAGGCCATTTAGTTTTCGAAAGAGGAATAGAGGTAGACCGAGCTAAAATAGAAGTAATTGAACAACTACCTCCACTGTAAATGTTAAAGGAATAAGAAGTTTTCTTGGCCATCTTTGGTTTCTATAGAAGGTTCATAAAGAATTTTTCTCATATTGCTAGACCTCTTACAAACTTGTTAGCTAAGGATGTTCCTTTTGATTTTGATGATGCTTGTCTTAAATCTTTTGAAACTCGAAAAATGCTCTTATTTCTCGCACCCATTATTCAACCCCTGATTGGTCTTTACCTTTTGAAATTATGTGTGATGCAAGTGATTATGTTGTGGGGGCTGTTTTGGGACAGACATAAAAAGACAAGAAACATCATGCTATTGCTTATGCTAGTAAAACTTTAACTGGACCTCAACTTAATTATGCCACAACCGAAAAAGAGTTATTAGTCGTTGTTTATGCTATCGACAAGTTTAGATCTTACTTGGTAGGAGCAAAAGTTATTGTTTACACCGATCATCTTTGCTCTTAAATATTTGCTCACTAAGAAAGATGCTAAACCAAGATTAATACGATGGATTTTGCTGCTCCAAGAGTTTGATTTAGAAATTAGAGATAAGAAAGGAGTAGAAAATTACATTTGCCGATCATTTGTCTAGAATGCATTTTGAGAAACCACAGCAGGAGTTACCCATTAATGACTCTTTGAGGGACGACATGCTCTATCGGATCTCCCGATCCGATCCCCGGTATGCGAGATATTGTTAATTTTATGGTTGCAGGTGTTATGTACCACTGGGGCTGATAAGAAAAGCTCATTTATGAGAGTCGCCATCACTGTGGGATGAGCCATACCTCTTCCGAGTATGTGCCGACGCTTACTCGGGGAGGTGTGTACCGGCAGGTAAGAAGGACTACAGATTATCGAGAAGTGCCACTCAAAGACCATATGGGGGTCATTATGGAGCGTTCCGCACACATGCAAAGATCCGCAAAGTGGATTTTTTTTCGCCAACCATGTATCAAGACACACGAGACTTTCGTGACGAAGGTGCAACGCCTATCGAGACATGGCAATATCAATTCTAGGGATGCCATGCCGCGACGACCAATCTTCAAATCGAGCTCTTTTGATGTCCGGGGAATTGACTACATGGGACCATTCCCAAAATCCGGACCCTACGAGTACATCCTAGTGGCGCTTGACTACGTTTCTAAATGGGTTGAGGCCATGCCATGCAAGGCTAGCTGATCACAAAAGCTCAATCAAGATGTTTGAAGAAATAATATTTCCAAGATTCGGTACACCAAGGCTAGTGATAAGTGACGGAGGGTCCCACTTCATCGACAAGAATTTTGAGAAGTATCTCTCAAATCATGGGATCCAACACAACGCCGCTACACCTTATCACCCGCAGACAAGTGGTCAAGCGTAAACGTCAAACAAGCAAATCAAGAACATCTTGCGTAAAAACAGATTGACCAAATGGGAACTAAATGGAAAGACAAAGGCTACCCGAAGCTCTTTGGGCTTATCGGACAGCCTTATAAGACTCCCATTGAATGTCTCCCTACCACCGGTCTCACGGGAAGACATGTCACTTGCCCTGTTGAGCTAGAGTTCAAAGCTCACCGGGCAATCAAGAGGTGGAACATGGACCTTGACACAAAAGGAACAAAACGAAGAATGCAACTATCCGAAATTTGGAAGAATGGAGAGAAAAAGCGTACCACAATGCCAAGATCTACAAAGAAAGAACCAAGAGATGGCACGACAAGAGAATCAAGAAGAAGGAATTCCACCCAGGCGATCAGGTATTACTTTTTAATTCCAGGGTACGACTTTTCGGACATGGAAAACTACGAAGCAAGTGGGAAGGACCATACAAGGTGGTGAGTTCATCATCACACGGAGCCGTCACTCTTCAAGATAACGAAGGTACGCTATTTAAGGTAAATGGTCATCGCCTCAAAATATTTTTAGAGCCCAATAAAGATTTAGAAGAATTAGATGTTATCGAGTTCTTTGAATTACCCAAAAATATTAATTTTCACGAATAAAGGGCCGACACCAGGTTTTTCGGGATAATAAAAGAGTTAGAGCACCCCACCTACGTAACACGCCGCGAGGAGACACATGGCCAGCCGATCGGCCCAAATAATGAGCCGATCGGCCCACGTGTCCCCCTCTCGCCCCTGTTTTTGTCCCACACGGTCTCTTGCACGTTTAGTTACGAAAAATCACTTTCCGCATTTGTTTTAGTACCGTAAACCCATCTCTCGTCCCCGAAAAAATCGACCCATATATAATCAAGGATAGACCCTCCTCTTTTCTCATCTAAATCTCCAATTAGCGTACCATGGTCGAAAAGCTTTTTGTCCCCTTCAATGAAAAAAAGCCAAGCAAGTTGTTCCTTCCATCAAGCAACCAAAGCCGCCGCTATCATACCCCCGATCGTACCCCTTCCGTTTGTCCCACCTCGTCGCCGCCCTCGCGCCGCCACCACCACAAGGAAGCAAGCAAGTCATGTACGCACAACCGCACGATCGCCGCCGTGAAGCCGCACTAAAGAAGCCGATCCATGTTCCTAGCTACATGGAGGTTGAAAAAACCAAAGAAGGGCGGCGCCTTACACGTGTTCGCATGGACACCAACGGCAACCCGAGGGAGCACAAGTACACTACAGCACCTCCACGCCGCACTACCATTAACTGAGTCCGTGCCAAGGAATCACGAGATCAAGAGGATTCCCGTTATCGAGGAGGCCGGCCGTATGCCCGCGAAGAAGAAGAAGACTAAAAAGACCGTAGCTGAACTCGCACTAGATGTAGCAGCCCTTGTAAACATGCAAGGAGATTCACCGCAGCGTCAATAGCGCCCTCACTAGTTCCGGCCCCTCCGTCTCTTAGAGAATGAAGGAAAGAAGAAGCGTAAAAAACCAAGAAGAGGATGCTAGTCGCAATTCAAAGAAGGGCAAGGGCCCTATGTA
This sequence comes from Hyparrhenia diplandra, assembly GCA_015847255.1. NCBI lineage: Eukaryota > Viridiplantae > Streptophyta > Magnoliopsida > Poales > Poaceae > Hyparrhenia > Hyparrhenia diplandra. The sequence goes on from JADLZK010002082.1 coordinate 140,755, forward strand.
AGCACCACAATTAGAGAGCACATAAGTCTTAGCGTTTGAGTCTTAAGTTTAGTCGTTTAGTTTGGTTTAGATAATATTAGTTTGCTTTAAATTTTAGGAAGTTCGAATTATATAATAAAGTGCTCTTTTATCAATAAAGTAATCCACAAGTTGAGTTAAATATTTTTCTATATTTTTTTCTGGATATGTTTTTGTCTCCACCATGCTTTGTATGCAAGATAACAGGAATTAAGTGTGGGGAGAGACATGCCGACCAAAACAGAAATTTTCGCGGCGAAAATCACGAAATTCGGAATCAAGACGGAACCATCGACTCGCACGAAGAGCCGCGACCCGACACGGACAGGCGGACCGATCGCCCAAATAACAGCCGATCGGCCCCGACTGCCCCACTCAAAGCCCGGCCTTAGTCCACCGCTCGGTTTGCTTCCTAAAACTTTTAAATTTTCGCAATTTATTTTCCGTTCGAATTAAATAAGCCTTTTCTCGTTATGGTACATTTTCCTTTATGAAAAAAATATGTCTTGAACAAAGTTTTGCATGATTAAATTCCTACATATATCTGTCACTTATTGGGATGCTTTAATTGCTTAAATCATGAGAAAGAATAAAGTTAGAATAAATGATCTTCTTTCTTTTATCTTGTCTTTGGAGAATTATTTATTTCAAAATATTAAAATCATTAGTTATGCTTCTCCTTTGTGATCAATGATACACCCAAGAGAGCCGTAACAATCATTAAAGATATATCTAATTAATTGTTACTTTCTTGTGTTGAGCTTTGTCAAAACCACGACCCATGTTGAAATTTGTCTAAAGTCTAAAATCAAGATCACGCATTAATCGCTTTCACTAAAGTATCCATGCTCTAAAAGTTTTAATCTCTATCTCCCATAATTTTTATTGTTGACAAAGGTACAGCTATGAAAAAGCCAAATGTTAAAAATTCTAAGAGTGGAGAGAAAAGTGAGAGAAAGGAGAAAATGAGCAAGTGCTCTACGGGTCAGAAGAACCCCCCTCTCTAAGAAAGGAAAAAGGCAAAAATAAAGAGAAGAATAATGGACAAGTGTCCGAGGGTGAGTAGGGCCCACTTCTCTAATAAATAAGAGAGTAAAAATGGACATGTGTCCGAGGGTGAGTAGAACCCACCTCTCTAATAATTAGCTGGTTACCTCTCGAAAAAAAAAAGAGAGAGAAATATAAATAGGGGAGATAGAAGATTTTCATCTAGAGAGAGCCATGGTAATAATCTTGATTCACATGCACATCTTGATCTCGTGACTTATGACATCTATCTCCATGGATCCACAATTGACTCGGCAATAAATACAAGGTAAGTATGCTACATGTTCTTGAGCTCCACATATGATATAATAAATGAACGTGAGGATATAATATACTTTGAGAGATTTGAGAGTGTCACAAAGGAGTAAGTATAGCTATGATTTCTTTTCAAAACTTATGCAAAATCTCTCCAATAGATTTGATTAAAGAATAAAGGTTATCTTTCTAACTAAATCAAGCTCGAGAGATCCTAAAGTGTGTATGACAATGATCCATGCTTAGACCATCCTTTTATCGAGGACGAGTAAAAGCCTAAGTGTGGGGGAGTTTGTTGACACTTGTTAATGCATACTTTTAATTGTCAATTAAACATGGAAAAGGACTAAAATATAATTAGACAACCTTATTAGGGGTTTATACTAATGATTTCCATGAGTTTTGGTAAAGTTGTGATTTGCGGGACTTAACAGAAAAACGGTAGAAATCGTAACGCAATCCAACTCCGAAGCAAGACTAGAAGGCTCGAATACACCCGACGTGAACTAAACTTGACACCAAAGAAAACATCATCTAGAAGACTCCGAAGCCACGACGCATCACGGGCCCGTGAGTGGAGCCCACCCCGGGCCGATCGCCCAATAATCAGCCGCCGTCGGCCCGGGCTTGGCCCTAATCTGTCCCCTCGTTTCGAACGTTCCTCCACCGCCTCTAAGACGCAATCTAATCCGGGCCGTTTGATGTCGGTTTGATCCGAGGGCGGTTAAGCACGAGATGCATGAAGGTTAATACCACATTGCCTCGGCCGGCCGAAGAGACATAAGAAGACCCATATATATAGACCCCCGTGCCCCCGGATTCAATCAATCTCAGTTCAATCTTCAATTCAATCGATCATCAACGCGGCGACAAGAGATAGAAGCTCTAGATTAGAATTAGATTGAGAGTTAGTTTTGCAAGTTGAGAGAATTAGAGTGCGGTTGAGGCGGAGTTGAAGGAAGGCCGGAGTGCCGGCGCCTCCATCTTCTTCCTCCCTTCCGAGTTGGCGCCTCCATCATCGTCTCCCCTCGAGCCGATGCCATTGGAGCACGACACTACGAGATCTTGTGGATTGTTCGAATTCCATTCGAGTAAGTGATATTGTCTCTATTGTTCTTAAGGTTCGTATTTCTTTGATAAGATTACTTTGATTCCCGCCGCTCTTGAATTAAAGTTGTTAGATTAATGTAAGCGTGGTGCTTAGATTGACTAGCTTATTACGAATACCTTCTATAGGCCGGGTGAAGACACTTGTTAAGGCCGATCGTAGTGGTGACAAAGACTATTGAGTCCTTTGTTACTTTTTGCCCCGTTTATAGAAATCGTAGGAGACCCTGCGTTGTTAGCGTAGAACCCCTTTATTAAGAGTTTCTTCATGACAACCCCTCTTAAGAACAATGTGCAAATGATTTACTTGAAGTGAGAACAAGACCTTCTTACTAGAACTCCTTATCTTTATTATCTATCTAGTTTTATTAAACTACTTAGGGATCAGTAGTAAATCTCAAGAACCCTTCTCTACGTTCTCCCTGTGGATTCGATATTTAAAACCCATTACCCCGGGTGAAGTGCTCACCGGTATCCGCGGCGCTGCGGATTATCTATCATAATATTCCCCGTAGGCTTAGCAAATACCAACAACGATGTGGGTAGTAGTGTCGCGCATCATCACTAATCTCCTCGAAGAAGTGATCACGGTTTTGCGGTAAAGGCCATGCGAAGCCGCATCGCTAATGGGCGCCATCCGAGTATCTCTCGTCGTAAAGTAAGCGGGATGGACGGTCACCACACGAAGGGCACGAAGCACACCGTTGGGCCTCCCAACGTAAGCACACATCCTCCAGAAGGCTAGATAGTCGGGATGAGTCCAATACGACTACGGTACTCCACCGCGAACATCCCAAAGCCATCTTTGCTCATCCAAGAAGCGCACAAGCTCCCGGTGGAAGAACCCCGCTCCATCTCTAGTGGTTAGATTGATGGTCCACCCATCTCGAGCTTGGACCTGTTGTTCCTGTCCTCCTGGAGAGCCTGGGGGTCCATCATCTCCTGGTCCACCATTTCCAGCTCCGGTGTCCTCTCCCTCATCATCACCTTCTTCATCTTCACTATCATCGCTGTCATCGCTGCCAGGAGGATCTCCTCCTCCTCCTCCTGCTGCTGCTGCCCGCTGAAGTTCCGCCTGATGGATAGCATGTCTAGCCTACTGCAGGGCGGCCTGCATCTGCTCCTCGCTCATGGGGACAACATAGAGGTTGGCCTCATCATCGGGTCTTTGCCGCCGACGGAACTCAAATCGTTGATCTTTGCCACCAACGGAAACCGAAGCAGGGCTGGTCGAAAGGTAACCCACACTACTTTTTTGGGCAGTCCGGCAATCGGCGCACCATTGCTAAAGAAATGCAAGAGACATGCGAAGATGATTAGTAACTCATGACAAAAGGTGGTAATGAGAAATAAGTAAACATGATCAAGAGGATAAAAGACAATGCATGAATCTAGGCAGATGAATATCTCGGTGGTGTAAATGCAAACAAATGATGATATGAGAGTAGTATGCACATATGTGGTATTTATGGCAATGAAACAAGAGCGTTTAATGATACTAATAAAGCAAGCTAAACATGGTGATAATGACAATAAAGTGATGAAAGCTGATAGCTAATAAATGCATCAAGGTGCAATAAATGATAAACATGCTAGTAATGGAATGAATGATGATATAACCCATAAAAAGACCTTAAAACGGCCATTCTAACTAGGGCTACATGGTCCTACGGTCAACACAACTCTGGTACCACTTACATCACACCCGGTTTTGAAGGAGCAAAACCAAGTGTAAATTATATGTGCGCCAGGATCAATTTACACACATATAACGACTTCATTGGTCCACGTAGACAATGTTACATAACGAATGAATAAACATAACATAAAACGTACTTTATTACATCACGAATCTCGAGTTTAGCGGAATAAAACATAATAGCATTTAATTAATTGTTTCTAAACATGACGATGACACGACGACTCTCGTAGCGAAACCACAACGCCACGGGAAGGTTGACGGAAGCACCACGCAGCCTAGTACCCGTGCGGGTTCTCCGGGTAGTCATCATCACTTCAAAGATCCTTTATGGTGGTTATAGCAAGGGTGAGTCCATGTCGAACTCAACAAGTAGGCGAAAAAAAGTAATGACATGCAAGGCTTAAACGAGGCGAAGGCGACACGATGTAATCAGTAGGTAGCTCTTTTAATCTTAGTTCATTTTAAGGAACAACCTGTTACTAACGATTGGTTGTAAAGCCCAAACCCTTAATTAAGGTTCAAGTAAACATTAAATTGTTTTCAAAAGAGTGGTTATCATTATATAAAACACTTGAGATCCACCTCAAGCAACACGGGAAGTCCATCCCGCCTAGCACGAGGTTCCAGCCTCGCCCACATCGACATCATTTTCCAAAAGAGAGTAGCTTCTAATCATGTGAGAGCTCTGGGCCGCTCATGACCGTGAGCATGGCTAGTATACCGTTTTGATCAAACTCTGGCGCTGAGAGATGCGCGACTTTCACTTCGGTCATGATTCCCATCCGCGGGGTTTGCAAGTCCAAAAACTCTACCAAGGAGGCAGGGGAACCACTACGAGACCTTTCACAGTATGGCGTGCGGGGAACCACTTTCGAAATAGAGGTTCACTCGTCAGGCAAAAACTTCAGGCATATGACAGCGTCCCCGAACAAAGTACACGTAGATCTACCCGCACCGCCATACTAAAATCCCCGTGAGCCCGGGACGCCATCCCAGTGGAAAGATCCACCCTACGGCCGAGGGACCTAATAATTAGTCAAGCCGAGCCCATTAGGTCCCCGGTTGCCTTTTGTCCCGTGTGGCCGCTCCACCTAACCGGACCTTAGGGAGGGAAGACACGGATGCCTCTAGCAAACCGGAGACGCACTACAAACAACATTTCAACCCTTTGAACCCACCACCATGATGCATCCCGCATCCAACACCTCCAACCATGGTCGCAACCATGAAACATCTCCATAAGCATATTAAAGCAACATTTTAATATCATTAAATAAAGGTGAGTAGATGAGCGAAGCAGACTAAGCAAGCAGCATATCTACCCATGAACCCCCAAGAGGTAACTTTTGGATGATGGTGGCTAGTCGATCCTTAGGGTTCACATGAATTAAGACACATGCATGAATAAGTAAACATTGCATTAAAGTGAATGGGAGCAATATGATCAAATGGTGCCTACACTTGCCCTGGTCAGACTCGTACTACTCAAAATCCTAGTGGTCGTGCTCCTCGTCCTTCACGAATGTCTCCTCTTTTATACGCATCAAACATCACACACGAGAGCAATACATGCAAGCAAACAATTTATAATTAGACAATACACCAATACATGAATTAGCAGAAAACAAGCTCATAAAAGTAATCTACTCGTTGAGATGATTCCGTAGATATGTGGATCACTTTGAAATCGGAGTTAAAACGAGAAAGTTATGGCTATTTAAAGGTACTGATGGCAATTTCAGTAAATAATCTGGACTTAATTTTGAATTAAAATAAATGGAAAAATGGATTAAACCCAAAAGAGGGGGCATATATGTAATTAAAGGGTAGACATAGGGGTTAGACTGCAATTTTGCCCGGTGGCGCCGCCGCCGACGCCACCGACATGCGGCGCTTGCTGCAAGCAGATTGGCCGGATCCGTGGACCGGCTCTAGGGCCGGCCGCGTGGACCGAGTCCATTGTGTCTATGGTGGACCGCGTGGGCGGGATCTCGCCGGATGGGGCGGCGTGGTGGGCGGCGAGGCCGCCGGAAGCGGCGCTGCGTAGGCACGGCGTGGTTCGGGGAAGGGCGCGCGGCTAGACGCGACACGGCGACGCCGCTGGCGCTCGGGCGCGCTGAAGCGGCGGTTCGCGCGGGCGCTGGGCGGCGACGCGCCGCGGGCGGGGCAGCACCACGGCGGCGGAACGGGCGGCGAACGGCGGCGCACGACGCTGGCGCAATGAGGGCGCAGAGGCGGAGAGCGGGACACCGCGTTTCGCCGTGGCATGGTGAAGCTTCGGGCGTGTCCTCACCTTGACGAAAGATGGCGGGTCGACGGAAATCGACGGCGCGCTCGAGCTCGATTAGGGTTAGGGTTCTCGCTCGGTGGCGGCGCACTCATGCTAGGTTTGGAAGGGGGGCATGGCGTGAGAGAGGCGGGCCTCTTATAGGCCGCGGCGATCCTCGGTTCATACGCTGGCCCATAGGCGCGTAGGCGGTAGCGGGCGCCTCTGGCCGACTCCGAGTCCAACCGAGGTGGAGACGCCACCGGGCGCCCGGCAGCGGGCCCACGCGGCAAAGGGGGGGAGCGGAGCGCCGGCTAGCTGGGCTAGGTTGCTGGGCCGCCCACGCATTGCCAAGCGTGGCCGCGGCGTCGCTAGCCGCTTGTCGCGGGCCGGGCGCGCGAAAGATCGGGCGCCCAAGCCAAAGGCTTCTTCACTTTTTTTTTCTTTTTCTATTTCAAGAATTGAAGGCAAGTAGCAAAATAAATAAAAGCAAACTAGATTAAGCAATCAATTAGCAATAGCAATTGAATTTAACTCAATTTAAATACTAATTTGAAAATCAAAAATTTAGGGTGTCATAGGGAGCAACGCCCCGGGCTCTCTTCCGATGATCGGGTGATCTTTGAAGGAACCTCGAGAATAAAGACCATGGTACCCCTAATGGCTAGGAAATTGAGGGGGATTGTTGATTTTTTGTTATTGCATATTTTTAATAGTCAACTAAACATGAATAAGGGCATCAAAAGAATAACAACATAGACTAGGGGCTTTACTAACAGAATTCCACGAGTTTTGGTGATTTATATATTTTTAGGGATTAAACAGGAAAAGCCCAGAGTTTGCAACACATACGATATAAAGACTTGACTGTGAAGTAATTCAACTTGGCTCCTATGTAAGAAGACTCTAGAAGACACCAGAGACAACCCCCTACAAGGTGTGGCCCATCTATCATTGGGCGGCTTCACACTCTAGAGGAGGAGCTTCGGCCTGGCCGCTACTAAGTGGCGTGGCACTCTCCCCTTTGGCGGGGACTCTTCCACCGCCATTGCCATGCAATCTAAGCCGTTGACCAAGGTCGGTTTGATCCGAGGGCCACGGTGCATCCTCCGAGGGCTATATAACTAGTCCCCCTGGCCCCTAGGTGAAACCATAATTCATTCCATTCATTATCTCTTGATCTGTTCATCATCGAGGTGTCCCAATGTGAGGACTTATGATTTATATATTTATCTCCTCTATTTACTTTCATGTCTTTCATATAATTGGTTAGTATAGTTATTATACCATTGAATGGGATCTCCGCTCGTATTGAGGGCTCTAGTTATTCTAGGTAATTAGAGTAGTAATCTATAGTATAGACATGGTGTCTAGGCTATAGGTTACCTGAGGTTGCGCCCAATCCTACGGTTAGTTGTGGTAGCCCCAGGGGTGACAGCCCTGACGGACCTGTGTAATCCACCACGTTTGGGTTGGTGTTTCGTAGAGCTTTTGGCAGCCTTCTCCCAACTACCTTCTTCCCAGTCTTCTTCGAGAGTTGGAAAGGACTCTGCTGCTTGTTGACGGTAACCAATTACAGATTAAACACCGTCAACATACACCAAAACAACCTAGAAATAGGATTTATAAACTAACAAATTCCATAGTTTTGGTGTATATTTGGTTTTGCAGGTAGAACACAAGACATGTGCACTTTGGGCCAAAATATAAGAAAAAAAAATAATAAAACAATAAATAGAAAAAGGCCCAAAGGAGCCAAATGGCAAGCCAAGCTAACTTACCTCTGTTGGGCCATGAACTCCGACTTCCAACACCGACACCAAGCCCAACACGACGAAAGAGGACGCCACGCCAAGTTTGGGCCGATTTGGGCGCGACCAGGGTGCGACCGCACCTTAGGGTGCGCCGCACCATCCTTCCGACCATGGGCCCGAGCATTGGCGAGGCGGTTCAATTACGCCGGAGAACGCGTCGGTGGTGGTGCGGACCAGGTGCAATCAACCTAGATACCGCCTATTCTGGTCGGTTTGGCCATTATGGGGAGGTGGCACATTTCCAAAGACCCTCCTCTCTCCAAGCTATAAAGGAGGCTCTCCCCTCTTCCACAACACACCTCAAGGAGCTACAAGCACAAGAGAAGCAAGAGAGAGAGAGAGAGAGTCTTCTACATCTATCCCCATTCTAATTCTAGAGAGTGAGAGAGGGAAGGCTAGAAGGAAGCTTGGTTCCTTCTACCGGGAGTTGTCGGAGTGCCCCAGGTGTTCCAGCGGTTCCTAGGAGGTCGGAGTCTTGGGACTTGTCGGCATCCGCCTAAGCATGTACCTCTACAATCTACTTACGCTTTGGTAAGATAGATTGTGTTCCTCTTTCGGTTATTACTTTCAAGCACATTATCTTAGTCGTTATAATCTTGCGGGATTGATAGTCGCCTTTGGCGGTGCTCTAGTAGAAGGACCCCGGGGACGGGTAAGCCTTGATATCACACTAGAGTAGTAATCATCAGTGTAAACGTGGTGTTTGGACTAGTGGTTGTTGGTATTTATTAAGTGCAAAAAGAATATAAAGGGTTCCGCAAGCGCCGTAATAAATATACCATTGTAGCTTTTAAAGGGAGTATTCAGTATCGTTATTTATATTTTCCACGGGGAAGCAAGGGTAAAGACTATGATAAATCAAAATCATGTATCTACTAACTTAATATACTAACTAAACTAAAGTGAGGGGGTAAATAATGTATATGATATGTATGATAATTAATAACATTTAACCAGGAGAATATTATAATATAGAGTAGATAACTAGGTCGAGAGGACAACGGGAGAGATCTAGGTTCCTGAATACTTCTCTAGTACTTTGGTTCTATGATAACAATTATTCTAATACACTTTGGAGCAGCGGTACCGTCCGATCCTCGAAAAAGACGGGAAAAGGGTGATCGGGGAAGGCCGCCAAAAAGCTCTACGAAACACCAACCCGAACGTGGTGGATTACAAAGACCCGACAGGTCTGTCACCCCCAGGGGGCTACCACAACTAACCGTGGGATTGGGCGCAACCTCGGGTAACCTATAGCCTAGACACCACGCCTACACTATAAATTACTACTCTAGCTACCTAGCATAACTAGAGCCCTCAATACGAGCGGAGATCCCATGCAATAGTATAATAACTATATCAATAACATGAAAGGCATAAAAGTACTAGAAAAGATATATCTAATTATGGCATAAAGTCTAAAAGAGTTGAGATACAAAGATATACCCGAACGCTGAAGACTTCTCCGAACCGAACGCTAGTTCCGCTCTCCCTAACTCTCTACTAGATCTATTCTAGTACATTGTAGCTTTCTAATCTAATTCTCTAATATTAAGAGAGACCATCCATTCATGGGACAACTCTCAAGTCAACTGTACATGGCTCCTAGGGGTGTAGGGTTACATATATAGGGGTCTCCGGCCTCCCTCCACCTTTAGCAAGCAATATGGTACTAATCTTCATGTATCTCGTGCTTTAACCGACGCCCTCGGATCAAACCGACATCAAGCGACCGGATTAGATTGCGTCTTAGAGGCGGTGGAGGAACGTTCTCCGAAACAGGGACAACTTAGGGGGCCAAGCGGGCCCGATCGGCTCGATATTTGCCGATCGGCCCGTGGTGGGTCCCACCACGGGCCGACGCGTCGTGGCTTCCGGAGTCTTCTAGATGATGTTTTCTTGGGTGTTAAGCTTCGCTCACGCGGGTGTATTCGGAGCCTTCTAGTCTTGTTTGAGGAGTTGGATTGCGTTAGCGTCACGTCCGTCGTATGACACGCTAATTACGGTGTTTTTCTCGTTAAGTCCCCCGCAAATCACAACTTTACCAAAACTCATGGAAATCATTAGTATAAACCCCTAATAAGGTTATCTAATTATATTTTAGTCCTTTTCCATGTTTAGTTGACAATTAAAAGTATACGTTAACATGTGTCAACAAAGGTGGTTTCCTATCTTTTGTGGCGCATCCCACGGTTGAGGGGGTAGGCGGCTGGGTCGTGATGACCATGTCCGTCCTTTGTAATCCCCACGCTCGGTGTGGCGCAAATCAGCAATTGCCGGACACTCGCCCTCTTGGCGTGGGCGGTGCCCCAAGTGAGGAGATAACGGACGAGTAATAATCTGCACCGAAAGTGTCAACCCATAAAGATACCTCATTCCTCTTAGAAGCTTAACCTTGCCTAGGGTAGACACAAATCAAAAGCCCTCTACACAACCGTCCCCGAGTAAAATACGATACCACGAATACCACCGGGTGAAGTGCTACAACGGTATTTCCGTGGTGCTTGCGGACTTTCTTTGCTTTCGCTAAGAAACACCAACACTTGCTCCAAAGTGCTTTTTGTGTGATAGCTATCATAGAACCTAAGTAATAGAGAAGTACATAGGAACCTTGATCTCTCCCGCTGTCCTCTCAACTTGCTAAGCTACACATCCATCATGGAATTCTCTTATGTGTGTTTTATCATTCATAACTCCTATCATATATATCATTACCCTCTCACTTTAGTCTAGTGGTTTGCTAAGTTAGTAGATGCACGATTGTGAATTATTAGATTCTTTAACCTTTGCTTCCCTGTGGATAAATACGATACTCTGGAATACTCCCGGGTAAAAGCTACAATGGTATTCTGTGCGCTTACGGAATCCTTCATATTCTTTTAGCACTTTACAATTACCAACAAGCTTTTTGGTGCCGTTGCCGGGGAAGCAATTGGCGTAAAGATTTTAATAATGATCTTGATGTACGCTAATTTAGTGTATCACTAGCTTTAGTAGGATTACCCTTGTTTACGTTGAGTTGTGGAATAGACAGGACAAAAAGATGTCGTTGCGACCTTCCGGCAAGATTCCACAAGAAAAGAAAAGAAGAAAAATTGAAGAACCCAGGGTGCCTAATCATTCAAGATTCATCAACATTGGAACCCTGCCATCTCACAGGTGTGTATTCATATATATATTCTAACCATTTGTAGAAGTCGCCGTCACAAGAATTCAATGCATACATCTCAAGTGACGAACATTGATGCTGCACTACTCACAAATTTCATCTTGTGAGCCAAGGTAAGTGTGATCAAGAAAGGTGAGGCAGTCTTGCTCATGGACTCTAAACTTTTTGAGTGGTTATCCTTTTAATTCCCTGCATTCACCACTTTGCATGTTTACTTTGATTAACTCATGCATTCACTCCATTTAGTTTAAGTTTTTTCATATTAATCTCACTGCATATTTAATTCCTTGCATATATTCTTGTCGTTTGCATCTAAAAGAAAACAAAATAAAAAAAAATCATCACCATGATCATGCTCTTTTTCATCTCTATTTGAATAAATCTCTATAGTGCTTTCATGCTACCTTTGTTTGCTTTAGTATGCTTTTGGTTTGGAAGTACAGACGCATTACTTTCAAAGGCTTTTAAATTAAGCATGGTGCTTAGGTTAAATAGCCTTCCTTAATTGAATTAGACATGGAGTCTAGTTTGGTTATTGAACTAAAAGTGCTTGTGTGGACATTGGCTATTTTGTGGGACTAACCCATGCAAAGAACTCTCAAATCCAATTGGGGTAAGTCAAGTCAAGAGATGAACTCATATCAGAGATGAAGCAAGGCATATGATGAACTCCAACCTTGTGCAAAAGGAGACTCGGCTCATTCATCATTGATGGAAGAACTGTAAGTATCAAATCATTCTCTTTGTCTTTTGCTACAAGTTACCTTTGCCTTGAGCCATGCTAGAGTGCAGCCACAAACAATATGTGTTATAAAAATGAAATGAATAAAATTTGTGCTAAAAGGCAATCAAAGAACCATATTTTCATTAGCATAGATGAGATCATATGAACTTTGGACAACATCCCTACTTCAAACTTGTTGTATTCCCTCGGGTATGTGTCCACTAATATTTTACAGGAAAGGATCTATGCTATGTCTATTCGATGAAGATGAGTGTCATACAACATGATCTAGAAATTAATCACTCAAAGGAAGTGGATAAACAAAGCAACAAGCCACAAGAAATGTCAAAAAACAGATTCAAGAACAAAGGATGAACAATGTCTAAGGACATGGGAGTTACAACACAATCCGAGGGATGTTTCAACATTCACACTTGACTTCAAGTGTCGAAGCGATGGCAAGGAGCAAGCTTGGGGAGAAAAGCCGACTCCTCTACGGATGATCCAACAAATCTCTTCCTCTTCTCAAGCTCCCGTCACTTTGACACACCGGTTTGCAATCCCTCTACTCACTATTACTTTGTCTCTCTAAGTTTGAATGCGTTTATAAATAACATACATCAAAATCAAACTTAAGATATAAAATAAAATTAACCCATTAGAGAAAAAAGTAATGGTGAACAAATGCTAATTAGAATATCCAACCAAAACTTTTTGTAGCATAGAAGCAAACTTTAGCTCCCGTGATAATTCTACCCTTGTTTAAAATTACTGTATATTCCTTCGGGTATGTGTTGTCAACTAATACTGCAGGAATAAAACCATGAGAGGAGCAAAAAGGTCCTACCACAATTTGAAGAACAAGAAAGAAAGAACGATGCAATAAATGAGGCAAGTGAGGAACAAGATACACAAGAGGCCAAAGAAGAAAAGCTTCGAAAGAAGAAAAGGACCACCACAAGGTGTTACGGTGCCGTCACACTCCAATAATAAGGTAACATCTTGAGGTAAGTTGTCAATAATTAAGCTTTACCTTAATTATGGCTTATTCATAAATAAAGAATCAAACATGATAGAGTAACAACCTTGCTTGATCCGGCTTTATTAGCTCAACTTGTTTCGTTTCTTTAATTGTTCCTACCACCACTCTCTTGATCTCATAGTCCTAATCATGTAAGCTAAAATGTTGCACACCTTGCTTTGGAAGAAGATAATCATAATCATGCCTTTGATACATCATGTATAGATAAGAAAACTCTTCCAATAGTCAAGGAGTTTGATTCAATCTGCCGAAAGTTTTAACCGCAACACTCATGCTCAATCTTCTCGATCTTATCACCCAAGTTAAGCTTAAGCAAAGCATATAACAAATCAACTCTATCTTGTTTAATGTGCCTATGGTTAGAGAAGAATGAATGAAGTTTTGGTTTTGTTGGTGTTTTCCCACCAACAGAGCCCATGCACTTGATCTCTATCTTGACTTTGCAAGCGGGACACACTTTGAGCAAAAGGTGGAGAAGTCTATCTCTTAAAAATTCAACAAGTGAATGTCTTACAAGCATGCACACTAAACAAGATGCTTGCTAACGCCCATTATCGATGCTTCACCCCAACTCGTAAGACTAGCAAAGAACATGGGTGACGCCATCCTTCACCATCTCAAGGAGCACTACTGTCAAGATCAAATAATACACTCAAGGAAACGACGAGGTAAGAAGTCTCGTTCAGAGGACTTAAAACATTGAACCCTCGCCGAAAGTAAGATCGGTAGTTATCCATATTTAGTGCATAGCATATTTACTTCCTTGCATTGCATAATCATTTTTCCTTTAGCATATTTACATTACAAAACTAGCACTACATTAGAAAAGAAAATATTTGTTTGTTGCATATACATTAAAAAAAAACACTAAGCCCCATGTGAGTAATTTTGTGGCGGGTAACAACCCACAAGGATATTTATTGTGGTGGCATAAAAATAAAATAAATATACATGCATCATCATCCTTATTTGCATAGAAAATCTAAAAATATTAATGCAGGCTAAACTATCGTCTTGAAGGAATAATCATAATCCTTGGCAATAAGAAGCTAATAAGTGGCTACAACCACTAACGCTTAACTAGTTCCACTAGCTTTGTTGTCTATTTGAGTTCAAGCAGGATCCCAAGGGAGAGAGACATGACACACATGTCGCCCAAAGATTAAAGAAGATCGACTAACCATCATTATCTACCTTTACTTCCAACCATCAAGAACCGCCACTTCAAAATCAAGCTTGGGGAGAGCACCCCCGATTTTCGAGATAAGTAACCCTCTATCTTATTTAATACTAGCTAGATATGTTTGCTTTATTGAAAAGAAATAAAAAAGATGCATAACTAAGGAAACCAAATAAAAAGAGTCTATCTAGTCTTTATTAGAGTGTGAGAATAAATAAACGAGCATGAGAGAATGTACACCAATTTGCTTTTGCTCAACTAAAATGAACCATAAATACATGGAGATGATGAATAGTTGCTCCGTCATAATTCCTTTTCAAGTACCTAGTTTTTAAGCTTAATTTCTCTCGAGCCTTTAATGCAAAACTGCTTTGACTTGAGATTTGCTGAACCGAAACCTGTGGGTAGCAAATGCTTTCTCTAAAGTCTAGGTGATTGATGGATATGATATATGAAAGTTTGAGCTGTTGTTTCTCTTACTCCTAGTGACACTAGATTTCTGAAGATTTATCTTTTGAAAATTATAAATGCAAACATGATGAGTTCCTGTATGACGAGTGTTGAAACTCCTACCACAGCCATATATACATGCTCTTTAGATAGGAAAACCCTTTTTGATATATATAGGTTGCTTACTCTGCATTGAGTTTGGTCAATCTTGTCGACCCTTAGAAACTTGTCATGCTGCTACTCATACACACACTCTACTCCACTACACCACATTTTCGCTCCACTATATTCCACTTGCACTTATGCTACTTCTACCCTGGAAGTACGCATCCACCAAATATCCTCATAGATCCACCAAAAATGTTCTACTCCTTCCCTAGGAGAGAGCAACCAAAAATATTCCTCACACATATCCACTTTTCATAAAGCTCCTTTACCCTTGTTTTTATCTCTCTACAAGTTTATTGCAAAAAGAGGCTTGGGTTGTATAGTCAAAAAAAAGAAGAAAGAGAAAAAAAGAGAGAATAAGAAGGAGAGTTAAAAAAATGGACAAGTGTCCGCTATGAAAACAATGGGTATTTAGATGCCCGCCTCTCTATGAAAAAGGAGACAAAGAAAAAAAAATAATAAAAAAAGAAAGATTATACGGCCCAGGTTCTCCCAAATACTTCAAAGTCCCAGAAGGAGAGAGATATGTTTCCTACAGGAGCAAAGTAGAATTAGGCTTTCACCTTATTCGCCTCATACACCTACCATCATATTCACTACACCATACACATGCAGTATGACTCGTGACTTTGCACTACAAGAAATCGAAACATCAACGACGAGAGTCTAACGACCACATACAAATTGTGGTCGTCGGATGCCATTGCTGGCTTTCCAGGATCAGCCGAGCTTGCCCATCGACCACTGTCTTTGTTGGTCGTTGTCCAGACTGAATGTGGTCGCTATATATCTCCCTTTTTTTTTCCCGCGAAATTTTATTTTCCCGCTAGCTACCTCCCGCGGGATCCTTTACCGCTATTTTTATTTTTCCGCAATGTTTTATTTTCCCGCGATCCTTTGCTACCATTTTGATTTTTCCCGCGACGTTTTATTTTTCCTTTCCATTGCCGCTATTTTTATTTGTTCCAGCGTGAGGAGATGATTATAATATAAAACAAAAATATATATAAAAAGCTTCATGCATACGTAGAAGAATCGAACACACAACCCCTTGGGCTGAGTTCAAGCTTTGGTCAAAGTAAGGCTGTAAGAATATTTGTACAATTTGAGGAAGGACATTTAGTTTAATAAAAAAAAACTTTATCTAGTAGTTAAATAAGAATAAAGTAGATCAAAATTAGCTAATCCATTCGATTTTATATATTTATATGCATCCATCCAAAAAGAACGGATCAAGCCTGTGCACCTCCATGCTATTTTGCGTGCTCGACACATCCATCCTTGATGACAGAGTCAGCGAATGCGGCGGCAGGCGACATGTGCTTGTCATGCAAATCACCAGGGAGCGTGGGCGGCATGGCTCTGAGGGGCACTACGTGGCTGGCCTATGTGTGTCTTAGTTATAGCACAATTTTGTTGATCACATGGTTCCCCAAGGGACTCTTTTTTGGATGTCAGGACAATGGTAGCTTAGAGCATCTCTAATAGTTTGCTAAATTTTACTATATTGTGATTTGCCATATCACAAACGTATTGGCCAAGAAAAAAAAAAAAAAAAAAAAAAAAGGGCCCTCTCCAATAGGTTGGCAAACTTAACTTGCCAAAACCCAATTTGATGGGCACCCTCGTTCGGCGATGCTGCCGCCGCCCGCCAGGGGCGGCGACCATGCAAGCACGCCGGCCTCACGCCGCGTGCAACAACAAGCTTGGCGCAAGGGACTTCACGCTGCTACCGTCGCCGACCCGCACACGGCCGAGGTCGGCACGCACGGGACGCACGGGTGCTCCAGGGGGCTCGGTCGCGGCACGCCATACATCGAGGCGATGATTTCCGACGACGCTAACGTGCTCTCGGATGTCGCCGGGTGACGAGGATGGCCTCGGCCGATGAGGACCTGGGCCGCTGTGGGCCACGTTCGCGCCGCCGTCAAGGGCCTTCTTCGCCCTGCGCCATGGCCGGGCAACAAGGGACGACGCCTAGGTCGGCGGCGTGAACAACGCACCGTGGCTACTCACGGTCGGTGCAAGCGCAGAGCAGAAGGGCGACGCCCTCGCTCCACCACCATCGTGCAGATTCTGCTCCTCTCGGGGGCTGAGCCGCAACAACAGTGGCGTGCTAGAGTCAGACATCGTGGGTGACGACCTCGTTGGCGGGCTAACGAGACAGCAGGCACGCCCGGCGAAGCTATTTCGCCATGGGCGCCAGCCTCATTGATGCGAATTAACGAAAGCAGGCCCGCCCGGCTAACTATTTCACACCGCCGGCGGCCCTTTTATAATTGCATTGTCAATGTCGAGATATTAGAAAACTCTCATTTATAATATTGTATATTCATTGTTTCAAGAAGCAAAATAACAAGCCATGCACAATGTCAAATCCTGAGATGACTAAATTAATGCTCACATTATTTTTCATATACTATGATTTATTTATTTGAATATATGGAGTGTGATTTGAACAAAAGAAATTCAATGTGCATATATTCTGTTATATTTTTGGCGCTAAAAAATGCGGGATGCAGATCGATCCTGTTTTGGCGCGCTAAAAAATGCGGAACGCTGATCTTTTTAGAATTGGCGCAAACTAATCTAATATCTAACCTCTGCCCACCACTCAGATCTCCAGGTCCTAGCAACACGCAAGGACGGTTTCTACAGCAGCGCCGCCGCCTCACCGCCCCCTACTGTGGCGGCCGTCCTCGCCGCATTTCTGACCCTTGCGCCTCCTGCCGCAGCAGTCCCTCTACCACTTCAATACATCGCCTCCCGCCGTCATCTCCTCCAGGCGCGCATCGTAGAGCCACCGCCTCAACGGCCCCTCCTGCGGCGGCCGTCCTCGCCGCCCTTCCGTCCCTGCACCTCCTGCCGTAGCAGTCGTACTGCAGTGGCGTTCACCAGCCTGGAGGAACCCTTCTCTACTCGTACTGCAGTGGCCTCGCCATCGTTGTCCACCGGTGCCTCCTGTGGGTCAGTTAGCTTCTATTTCCATCTCCCTAATCCTATTTCTATGCATTGATCTGATACAAACCTGCACCTTAAGATCTGATGCCCCTTTGTTCACCTGAAATTAGCTGTACCAATCTGATATTGTGTAAACAACTGAACGTGTGTAGCAGTTTTAGATACAAATTAATTTCATAATTTCTCCATGGAGACGATAAATATCTCTGTTATAGTATGTTGCCATCTTTTAATATAGATCCAAAATTACACGTTTTGCTTGACTGTAGTTCTTTTCTTTTAAGCTGCAGTTGTGTAGAGATAAGGTTGTTCTTGACATTGCATCCTGTGGTTCTAAAGAAGGCAGTATGTTTCCTTTACTCATTACTCAATTCATTGTTCTGATTTTTTTTCCTTATGTTAAGGTTTGACAATCATGTAGGCTTAATTGATCTAGACAAAGATGATATTGCACAAACTTTTCTTAGCAGATAATATTTATCACAAGTTTGTATAAGAATGGTATAGCGACTTATTTAAATGGCACAATGACAATTTTCTTTGTTTCTTTTCTGCAGTTGAGAAGGCTGTAGGGTGTTCTTGATAACGGTGCATCCTCTGATCCTAAAAAGGCGATAGATGAATTGCTTGAATACAACAGGACATCAAATAAGTTCAAATGTCAGCCTCTATCATCTTAAATGAGTAGAAAATCTATTTTGAATTATTTTTTCATTATTTACAGTAAGCACTTATGTATTGCAGCCACCTTTAGTAGAGATGACGGTAGGGCTGTTGATCAAGATAGGATGCCTGCTGCAAGGAGCAGAGATGACAACAGGCCTATTGAGCACTACAAGGCACGTGCTGCAAGGAGTAGAGATGATCACAGGTCTATTCATCAAGAAAATATGCATGGTGAAAGGAGAGAGATTCCACAGAGTTCTACATATTCAATGCAGGATGGTATGGAAAAAATACTTATGTTAAACACTTTGTAGATGCACATATATTTTTTGAGAGTGTATGTTGCGACAAAAAATTACCAATCGTAGAGGAAGAAAAAAAGAACAATGATGTGCTAATAACATAATCACAAATAAGAGTTTAGCATAGATGTTACAATACTCATGTAAATAAGTTCAAATGTCAGCCTCTATCATCTTAAATGAGTAGAAAATCTATTTTGAATTATTTTTTTCATTATTTACAGTTAGCACTTATGTATTGCAGCCACCTTTAGTAGAGATGACGGTAGGGCTGTTGATCAAGATAGGATGCCTGCTGCAAGGAGCAGAGATGACAACAGGCCTATTGAGCACTACAAGGCACGTGCTGCAAGGAGTAGAGATGATCACAGGTCTATTCATCAAGAAAATATGCATGGCGAAAGGAGAGATTCCACAGAGTTCTACATATTCAATGCAGGATGGTATGGAAAAAAATACTTATGTTAAACACTTTGTAGATGCACATATTTTTGAGAGTGTATGTTGCGACAAAAATTACCAATCGTAGAGGAAGAAAAAAGAACAATGATGTGCTAATAACATAATCACAAATAAGAGTTTAGCATAGATGTTACAATACTCATGTACTGACATTTGGACCATGTACTTTTAGATGAATTTTCGTTATCGGATTATGACAACCTGGAAGCTGAACCAGCTTCGGTACAAGAGCAGCAGCAACCTACAGATACATCAGATGGTATGTACACTAAACCAAATAATAAAATACTTTTCTTTACCAAAATGAATATGACTCTTATTCTGTGTATGTTTCAGGCATAAAAAGAGTACAGAGGCGACCAGGCCGTGAAAAAAACAAATGTAAAAAGGTTGCAAAACTAAAGGCAGGCGAGAAAAATTAAAGTAACGTTCTACAACAATCGGGCTATATCTAAAACATTCCCACGACATCTGGGCAGAATAGTCCGTGATTCTAATATTACTCCAATCAGAGTGAAGAAATGGACTGATATAAGTCCATTAGCTCAAAGACACATTTTGATGCAATTAAGGTACACGCTCCCTTACATATATATGTGCAGCATACTCAGTTTTTTTTTTTTTTTTTCCTTCAAGAATCTTGTACTCATATTGAAGCATTGGTTAATAACTATGCAGGACAAGTTTGAAAATGCAAATCCGGACATTAATATTGATGTATACAAAGCTGAGATCATGGAGCACCCTAGAGATCTGTGGAATAATTGGCGTGGAGACTTGAATCGGCATTTTATTAAGCCAGCAAGGAATATGCAGCAAGCTATTAAGAATTGTCCTAAAGGGATTAAGCAACCTGATTGGGAATGGCTTGTTAAGGAACATTTCTACAGCAAGGATTTCATAGTAAGTGTTAATCTTCTCATTTACATAGTAGCAGCTTGTGTGTTGCGCATTTTTATCTCTTGTGACCATGGTTAGTAATTTTTTTCATGGAACTGTAGGAAAAGAGCAAGAGAAACTCCAATAATAGATCCAACTTGAAAATCCTTCATCACAGTGGTAGCAAACCATACAGACAGATCATTTGGGAGAATGTATGTACAATAGTATTCTGTGCTCACTTCTTTCATTTATTAGCTCGTTACTTGTGTTTGATGTTCTACCTGAAATAGGGTGGGAAGGAAAATAATCCTCCAACTTTGGATAAATTATTTTCTCTCACTCACATGAAGGATGGCACCTTTGTGGATCCTGAAACCTCTACCAAGCACGTAAGTTTATAGTCGCCTTTGGATTTTTTTGCTGGGCATTATTAATTGTAGATTAGTTACAAATATATTTGGAGATCCTGTGTTACAGAAGAATATATACACATGTGTTGGTAGCGGCACCTAATTCTTATTACTTTGTTCACAGGCTGAGATTGAGGTAGAAAGGCTACTGAACCCGTCACTTTCTAACGTGGAACTTATGGACAAGTGCTTTGAATCAAATAGGCGTGACCATGTTGTTGGCTATGGCGGTGGAATAAAAGCAAGAGACTTACGGAGTCCGATTGTTACCAAAGCTGAACTGATAGAAAAGCTTACACAGTCTGAACAGGAAAAGAAAGATCTTCAAGAAGATAATCAAGCACTTCATGAGGAAAATCGGAAGATTAACAATCGTGTTAGCCAAATGGAAGAAGAATGGGCAGAATTAAAGCGTAATATGGCTGCTCGTTTAGCTCATGAATAAAGAGTGATCATGTGTAAGGATCTACACCCACAAAGAATATTTATACCTGATTTCTATTTGATTTTATTTGACTATTGTCGATATACATACCTGATCTCTGTATTCTATTTTATATGACTGTTGCTGTTATGAAATTTGCATAATGCAGGGAACAAGATGAAGAGAACATTACCTGTGTGACCTTCGAATTGTTCATGAGAAGTGTGACCTTCGAATTGTTCATGAGAAGGCATTTGGATGGGTGGATCCGTTCAAGCATAGTTTACTACTATTAGTTTCATTTGATGGTTTGATTCCAGCTAGGTGTAAATAACTTAATGCTACCTTGTTATTCATAGGATGACTCTTAAGTTAGCCACTAGTAGTTTCATGTTTTGGATTGTTTTTCTCTTGGTCACATGAACCATCCAGGACCATTGTGAAGTTGGATTTGTGGAATGTACAAATTAATTTCATTTATAAATCATCTATTTTGTGAAAGTATGCTGTTGTGTATGTTCCATATTGGTTGCTGATGCTATAGAGGTGCCATTCCAATATGGTTGTTAATGCCACTACCTTCTAGAAACAATTAGCGACCACAAATTTGGTTGTCAATGCATCATGCTAGATGGCTCTATGATATTAACAATGACAAATGTGGTTGTTATTACTATAAATGTGGTCGTTAATGCTATACTATCAACGACAACTTATTGTCCCGTCGTTGAAAACTTAACGACGGAAATTGTATGTGGTCGTTAATTGTATTAACGAAGGAGCCTTTAACAACCATGGACGACCACACAAATGCGGTTGTTAAAAACTTTTAGCCACCACATATTGACCTTTAACGACCACATTTCCCGTCGTTAATAAGACTTTTTCTTGTAGTGTTGGATCCATTACTTGAACTTACAATATATGCTTAGTAAGTAGATTTAGTTTTCTCCCACCTATGAGCTCCACATATAAGCCTTAGATATAGGGTGAGAGAGAAGAAGGCATAGTGTCCTACTGCCTTATTCCAAAAAATATCACATATTATGTGAGAAAGGCAAAAACAACCTTATTGCCTTAGTGAGGATCCACAAATACCACAAATGAGAGACTTGAAAAGGTCATACCAAAGGAACTCTGAGTTTTATTTTGAAAACTTGCAAAAACTCGAGAATGATAGTTGAACAACGAGTTTGAGACATGGTGCTTGACCCGATTGTTCTATCTTTCAATTGCCCAAGATCCAAAGAAAAGGGCTATAAGCTCCATGGTTAAAGGTGATATGGGTGAGTTGAAGGTTGGATAAGTTTATTCGATCCGGAGGAGAAATTTTGTTTGAAAGCATGTGTACTTTTGAGGCGTGAAAGCGTTGTAGCAACTCCCGATCCGACTCTAAGTATAAATTAATTTTGCTAAGTGACTAGCAAAAGGTAAGCTTGGGGAGTTTGTTGACACCTGTTATTGCATATTTTAATAGTCAACTAAACATGAAATAAGGGCATAAAAAGTATAACAACATAGACTAGGGGCTTTACTAATAGAATTCCACAAGTTTTGGTGATTTATATATTTTAGGGATTAAACAGGAAAAGCCCGAGTTTGCAACACATACGATGTAAAGACTTGACCGTGAAGTAATTCAACTTGGCTCCCTACGTAAGAAGACTCTAGAAGACACCAGAGACAACCCCCTACAAGGTGGGGCCCATCTGTCATTGGGCCAGCTCGGCCGCGCTAGAGGAGGAGCTCGGCCATGCTGCTACAGTGACGTGGCACTCTCCCCTTTGGCAGGGACTCTTCCATCGCCATTGCCATGCAATCTAAGCCGTTGATCAAGGTCGGTTTGATCCGAGGGCCACGGTGCATCCTCCGAGGCTATATAACCAGACCCCCTAGCCCCTGGGTGAAACCCTAATTCATTCCATTCATTATCTCTTGATCTGTTGATCATCGAGGTGTCCCAATGTGAGGACAACCTTTTCACTAGAGAATTAGGGCTAAACTCTCCAATGTAGTAGATTAGCAACTAGAGAGTTAGGGAGAGCGGAGCTGCGCTCCGGTTCTGGACAAGTCTTCAGAGTCTGGTATCTCCTCTATTTACTTTCATGTCTTTCATATAATTGGTTAGTATAGTTATTATACCATTGCATGGGATCTCCGCTCGTATTGAGGGCTCTAGTTATTCTAGGTAATTACAGTAGTAATCGATAGTATAGACATGGTGTCTAGGCTATAGGTTACCTGAGGTTGCGCCCAATCCTGCTGTTAGTTGTGGTAGCCCCAGGGGTGACAGCCCTGACGGGCCTGTGTAATCCACCATGTTTGGGTTGGTGTTTCGTAGAGCTTTTGGCAGCCTTCTCCCAACTACCTTCTTTCCAGTCTTCTTCGAGAGTTGGAAAGGACCTGCTGCTCCAAAGTGCTTTTGTGTGATAGCTATCATAGAACCTAAGTAATAGAGAAGTACATAGGAACCTTGATCTCTCCCGCTGTCCTCTCAACTTGCTAAGCTACACATCCATCATGGAATTCTCTTATGTGTGTTTTATCATTCATAACTCCTGTCATATATCATTACCCTCTCACTTTAGTCTAGTGGTTTGCTAAGTTAGTAGATGCATGATTGTGAATTATTAGATTCTTTAACCTTTGCTTCCCTGTGGATAAATACGATACTCTGGAATACTCCCGGGTAAAAGCTACAATGGTATTCTGTGCGCTTGCGGAATCCTTCATATTCTTTTAGCACTTAACAATTACCAGCAGGGATATTCCCCGAATATGCCAGGGGCGTAAATGTAATGTCACATTCAGTATAACCGAAGGCTATAAATAGAGAGTCTCGACTCTCATGTAAGATGGTTGGCGAGGTCATTAATACAAGGTGACCCTTAGTATTCTCACTACTCAGTGTTCCACACTTAGCCATTTTTCCCCACCGCCTCCCCTCACAAAGACCGCCCGAGTGGAGACCGCCTACCCTCTTGGACTCCCAAGTCCAACAAGATGAAACCGAAGTTCCCTAGTTTGACTCGGCCTCTTTTATCTTTTGATGTCATCCATCCCCATAAACGGGAAGATTGACATTTTCAAAGCACAGCAGAGGGTGAACCTTCGCCAGAGGAGTGTAATCTGCTGTGCAGATTTCTTCAATCAAATTGCGCCCACTAGAATAGCAGACGCTCGAAGGAAAGCCTCACGACAATCCTTGTACTCTTTACCTTCTTCAGCAAGCAAGTAGATTGTACTCCCGGCAACAATCGGAGTAAGCTTCGTCTCGAAGGGGTACCGGACGGCCTCTGCCCCCTCGCTGCCAGTAGAAATCACGGAGCTAGACTTCATGTAGAACCAATAATCCAACCAGCCCGCATTCCACTTGTTCTTTTGAGCATAGGAAATCTACGCTTTTTCATCACCTTGGAACCTTCGTGGAGCGAAGGTGCAACTACCGCATTGGCACTTTTTCTTCTTGCCATCAGCATCTTTGATATCCTTCAACTATTTATGAAGTTCGTAAAAATGCCCAAACGTGTGAACCTCGGCTTAGCTCCGTGGGACTCACATGCCCAAAGAAAATTTAGTGAGCGCTTTAAACGCGTGAGGCGTTAATCGATGTATCTCGGCACTTAAAGGCTTCAAGAACCTCTCGCCACAAAGGAAATCGATGGAGACCTCGAATCCGCGGTGAAGAAGTCTTGAATACAACCGCCCCAACCTTCGTGGAATACAGAATGGTCTCGCCCGTTGGTGCTTCAACACCACCAGCCTCTATCCACCCATCGCGAATTAGCTTATCAACCATATCCTGGGTCATCTTCGACACGCCGAACTCATAAGTGATGTCATCCATCTCAGGCTCAGACTCACTGATCAAATCACTGATAGAAGCGTCAGACACACTGATCAAATCACTCGGATGATGACGAAGGAACCTCGAGAAGAAAGACCATGGTGCCCCTAAGGGCTAGGAAATTGAGGGGGATATTCCCCAAATATGCCAAGGGCATAATTGTAATGTCACATTCATTGTAACCGAAGGCTATAAATAGAGAGCCTCGACTCTCATGTAAGACAGTTGGCGAGGTCATTAATACAAGGTGACCCTTAGTATTCTCACTACTCAGTGTTCCACACTTAGCCATTTTCCCACTGCCTCCCCTCAGAGCACCGCCTGAGTGGAGACTGCCTACCCTGCTGGACTCCCAAGTCCAATAGTATGAAACCGAGTTCCCTAGTTTGACCTGCCTCTTTTATCTCTGACGGATGCTTCCTCACATTACCAACCATATCAGCAAGTAGCCCATTCCCATGGATGCATCCAAGAACCATCATCGTCTTCTACCTAAGCTGCAGAGCATAGTATATGGCAAATTGGCATGTGGATAATATTGACAGCCATGCTGAAATCAGGAAGTAGCCCATTGCCATGGATGCATCCAAGAACCATCGATGTCTTCTACCTAAGCTGCAGGGCATAATACATGGCAAATTGGCATGTGGATGGAGGCATCCTGACAGCCAGCCACTTGCTAAAGATGTCATGTTTCCTCTTTCGGAAAAATTCAGTGTAGACTCTTTCGGATGGTGAATGTTTCTTTTGTTTATTACAAGCCAAGTGGGAAGGACTAATCTTATTTTTGCTTTGAGATCTCGCAATTATTTCATCACATCCTACTGACGACATGATAAAAAACAATAATTTCAGAAAACAAATATTTGGTCACAACTCATCTGAGCACAGGATTGTAAGATGTAATCTGCTGCCATCCCACTTCTTCTTCTCTAGTACAGTCAAGGGGTAGGTAGAAGGTCAGCTCAAGCTGCCCATGTCCTGGAAGCTGTAGCAGCATGGCATTAGGCCACTCTAGGAATAGTGTAGAGGTACATCAGCCATGTTCATGGCTGATCTCAGCATGTACTAGGAGTAGGTAGTTGGTGTAGTCACCATGCTTAGAGTACCAAAGTTGGTACTTGTAGTTTGTATATTTATGCTATGCAATGCAAAGGAGAAGGCAGTTCATTTGCCCCAACATTCAGACATTTAGGTTCATTCGTTCGCCAGCCAACGCTAAAAATTAAACCTATGTGCGTGTGTGAGTGAGGAGAGGGAAGTGAGCTCCTGCTCATCTTCTTCCTTGGTTCAGGGGAGGGGGGAGAGCAGAGGTGAGGTGTTTACTCACTTGGCTGCCATGTGCAGGTACCAACAAGTGGTATCAAAGCCATACACCGTCGCAGAAGCCCAGCGGCTGAGCGATGCCTGGCGGTGAGGATTCCCCGACGACCGGTGGCAAGAAGACGGAGGCGTCCGGGAAGGAGACGGCCTCGGGGTCTTCGAAGGAGGTGGTGATCCGGACGGTGCGGAGGGTGCGGGGGATCGGGGGCCGTAGCTCACCCACACCAACTATGGCAAGTGATCGGTGTTGATGAAGTGGAAGCTCAGAGCCCGCAAGCTCTGGACTGCCGTGGAGAAGGGCACCGACAACAAGGATGATGAGGTCATGGCCATGGAGGCCCTACTCTCGTCCACACCGTCGGAGTTCCATGAAGCCATCGGGGTCAAGGATATGGAGAAGGAGGCATGGG
Organism: Hyparrhenia diplandra; assembly: GCA_015847255.1. NCBI lineage: Eukaryota > Viridiplantae > Streptophyta > Magnoliopsida > Poales > Poaceae > Hyparrhenia > Hyparrhenia diplandra. The sequence goes on from JADLZK010002082.1 coordinate 167,384, forward strand.
ACATGCTCGCGTCATTACGCATTGGCTCGGATCAAGCCAAGAGGGCGAAGGCACAGCAGTTGCGGAAGGATTTCGATGACATCAAGTTCCACCACGGCGAGACCGTGGAGGAATTCGGGCTTCAACTCCAGTCGCTGGTGAGCCAGTGTTGACGGTTGCTAACGTTAATTTTTTACCATAAATAAATAGAACATATAAGAACAAGAACACTAGAAGATAGGGTTTTACTAATAAATTCTACAAGTTTTGTTGCACACTCAGTTTTGTAGGATGATTAAAAATGTAAGAAAAAGAGGAGAAAATAGAGAAAAGGAAGAAAAAGGACCGAAACCAAATGATTAGTATAAATTCCAGGGGACCTAAAGAACAAAAGAAGACAGCTCACGCAGCCGAGGCACACCTATCGACAAGTAGGGTCGGGCAAACATGCACGTGGGGTAGGGCGGCCTCCCTTGGTGGAGCCACGTGTCCCGCCGTAAGCTTCTCACAACCGACCTAAGGAGTAGATCTAAGCCGTCCAATCAAGTCGGTTTGATCCGAGGGCCGAGATTCATCCTATGGGGCTATATAAGCAAGGGCGGACCTTACCCCTAAAACCCTAATTCAAGATCGATATTCGGATCATCATCTAAGTTCCGTAGATCAAGTCATCCGAGCCACAAACCCTAGTTCTTGAGTAGTTCTAGTTCTAGAGAGATTAGCTACATAATAGTAGATTAGAAGGAGATCCAAGTCTAAGAAGACTTGAACTTCGATTCTGTCAAGTCGTTCTATAGGTATATTTATATCTTTGATATATTACTCAAGTTTATCTATAGCATTGTTCTTCATCTTTATTATTTTATTTATTGTAATGTTTATTGTTTTCTTTTTAATATGTCTAGTAGAGTTAGATATTTATTATGGATAGCATACTTAGGATTGTATAGCCCCTCATGTTGTAACGTGCAAGATAGGTGTTATAGCTTATGTAAGTGTGGTGCTTATATATGTTATATCCGCAAATGCCCGCTATATGCCGAAGTCGTAGGGGGGTAGATCGTAGGGGTTCTGACCTATTGAGTCCTCTGTAATCCTCCCTCCGTATATAGTGAACGGTAGGGACGTGTGTCGCGAAGAAGGTGAAGATCTCATTATTGAATCCTTCCTAGTTGATGTTCCTTAAGTATGATATAAAGTAGTAATGCTAACAATGATAGCTAGATGTTTGCACTAATTAGAGTTAGGCAATAGGTTGTGATGATAGTTACTCATTAGTAAATTTTCCTTATATTATTTTATGTGAGTCCTTAGATTAGAATACTCTATTGAATCTTTATCTTATATTTATGATGCTTGATCTCTGCATTTATTATTATCTTTATTATTATTTATCATATATCTTTATTATTTGTTGTGACACTAACCCCTCAAGTATTGAGTAGAAGCATTATTTATTATTGGTTTATTACTATTCCATAGTATAAAGATGTAATTCATACTACGCATTATAGTTATAGATACCTTCCCAAAGTGGTAGAATAGAAATGACAACCCTGGTTATTACTCTAAGTAAAATGCTACAATGGTATAATTATCTATCCGCTGCGTAACCTATTTTATCTCTTTATTTATATTATTCTTTATATTATTTTTCTCGCCTAGTCTTATTTTATTTATGCCACGATATATTTTCTAGTTCATAGTGGGGATGACAACCTAGTCTCGTAGCTAGAAGTATAGGTTTCTTCATGACTAGTCTATTAGTGGCAAAGTAATTTTCATATACCAAAGATTGCTTTGGGGCCATTGTCGTTATAGCATTTTGGCGCCGTTGTTATTTTAGTGATATCGCTAAGCAAAAGTGTCAACAAGCATTTTTGTTGCCATTGCCGGAGAAGGTTTAAAACTTAGGAAGTGTATTAGTACAATTTGTACGTATGGAATTAGTTCAAATAACCAATAATCTTCTACTCATAACAGCCTTCACCCTTTGTTTGACCATTCTATTTCAGTGTTAATGTATGCTAAGTGCTAATCTTCCGCACAATTTTCTCGGTGATTCAGTAAAAGTTAATCAAGAGATAAAGAGAAAAGCTTAGAAAAATACAAAAGAAAGTTATGAAGATCAACACTCCAAGAGAAGCTTATCATCCGATTTTGAGGCTATGGCTAACAAGAGTCTTCGTGAGTTCTCTGCTCTGACCACCAATAACATCCGCACTGGACCAACTGTTGATGTTGGAGAGAATGGATTCTGAGCTCAAGCTTGCGCTCATCACAATGGTGCAAGCTAGTCAGTTTTGTAGGAAGGCACATGAAAATGCAAGTGCTCATTTGCAACACTTTCTCAAGATTTGCAAAGACCTTCACCATTAAGGGAGTGACATGTGATGCCACACCGCTTCACTTGTTCCCATTCTCATTGCTTGGAAAGGCTAAACAAGTGGTTCTACGCCAACAAGAAGAAACACACCACATGGGACCACTACTAAACCGAATTCCTCGCTAAGTTCTTTTTTTTCCTACGAGTGCAAGACAAATGCCTTATGTGGGAAGATATCAAGCTTTCAACAACAACATGATGAGTCATTCCCCGAGGCTTGGGAACGTTTTCAAGATTTAATTACAGAATGTCCTCATCATGGCATGCAGGATTGGCTTTTGATGCAGACTTTTTATCATGGGCTAACCACTAGGACCCGTGAGACAATGGACACTGCTGCTGGAGGAGCTTTCTTAGCACTTATGCTCCCGAATGCTACTTCACTCATTGAGAAGATGGCTTCAAACCAGAGCTGGAATGAAGAACATACCTCCACTCGCAAGAGTGGGGGAGGAGTCCATCAACTCAAGGAGGTGGACATGCTGTCAACTAAGATCGACCTGCTTATGAAGAAGCTAGAGAACCAATAACATGAAAAGAGAGAGGTCATGCACATCAATGACTCTCTCATGACCTGTGAAGAATGCGGAAGCTATGGACATTCAGGGAAGAACTATCCTGAATTGCAAGAGGATGTGAACTACCTCAACAACAATAACAACTATCATCCTCAACAACCTCAAGGGTGGAATCAGCAATAGAGGCCAAACTACTCACGTAACTATCAAGATAATTACCAAGGTAATAATTCCAACCAACCCCCTTTGAGAGAAATACTTGTCGGGTCGGTCTAGACTTATTGAGCAAATTAATAAGAAGGTAGTTTCCAATGACAAAATCTTAGACACCATCAATAACAGATTAGATACCTTTGCTACCGCCATGAAAAACCAGCATAGCTTTAACAAGATGCTAGAGTCACAGCTTATCAGCTAGCCGCTGTTGTACCCCCACTAGAGAAGCATAAAATACCGAGCCAGCCAAAAGAGTTAAAGTCTGCAAATCTTGTTGATATATTCAATGCAGGACATTACTATAAATATTTCTCAAGACAAGGATTGAAGGATGACTCCCTTCCACTCAAGAAAGGAGACCCAGGTAGACCGGCCATCACTATTTAGATTGGGCCACACCTTCGACAATGCACTTTGGGACTATGGATCGAGCATCAATATTATACCAAAGGTAACTACAAAAAAAATCCATGGTGCTCCTTTATTATATACAACCATGTGTTTGTAGCTTGTAGATCAATCAATAATCTACCCAAGGGAATCCTTGAAGACATCTACCTACGAGTAGGTAACTCAGACGTATTGTGCGACTTTTGTCATCATCGAAATCGGAGAAGATGAAAGGGCAACAATCATATTGGGCCGACCATTCTTGAATACGGCTAAAGCTATCATCTATGCTGCACGAGCAAAGATTTGTTTCACAATCAAGGGAGAAGGGAGACCTTCAATTTCAAGAACAAGACGCTTACATCTCCCACTCATCCTCAATATGCGTACAGCTATGAACTTGATGCACCTGTCAAGAAGAACAACAATAGAAGAAGAAACAAGAAGAAGCAACTGCAACATGTGAACATGATCAACGCAGTTCACTCAGAATGGGACAACTTGGCCGATTCACCATACCTGCCAAAGATGGAAGATCCGTGTAACCCGTAGATCGAATGTTCAATTAATCACCTAACCTTCACAAATACCATTTGTGACACGTGCTTAGGAGTCAACATAACGCCTAAGGAGATTTATGAATTTATATATGGTAAGCAACCCTTGTACGAAACATATACTTAGTTGTAGATGGCGGATCAGTCCTACAGAGTTCCAGAAGGAATAGTGAAGGATGTACCAGTCCAGGTCCATGACCACTATGTACCTACAGATTTTATAGTCCTGGACATGAAGGAGCAAGACATCAGTGCGCCTATAGTGTTGGGAAGACCGTTCCTGAACACTACACATGCCATCATCTACATGAGGACTGGAGAAATCCACTTCCAATTCTCTTTAGAAAAGGAACGTTGTTACTTTAAGAATTATGCTAACTATGATTAGAATAAGAAGTCGTGCAACAGAAGGAGATGCAACTCTCGCCACAAGGGATACACCCCGATGACACAGGAAGATTGAGCCACCTACGAGGCGGAGACATCAAAGAATGAAGTTGGATGGGAAGACCGGACGGGAGAAGACCCGAAGAAAGAGGAAGCAAATAAAGACGACAAGAAGGAAGAGGAGGTACAGGAAGAGGTAACTCAACCTTCAGCCAGCTTATCTACCAAGAAGGACGAAGAGGTTGTGAAGGAGGAAGAGCCTACAATAGCAAAGATTAAATCACCCAAAGCCAAGTACATCAATGTTCCTCTACAAAGAGAAGATTTTGTTCCTATACAAACCACATACCAGGGTGTGGAGAAAGAAAGAGAGCCCACCACCGTAAATAGAGACATCCTCTCCTACAACATCTGAGGTAACATCTTCGTAACCCTCAAGTACAGCCATCGATGAACCATGAGAGGAATGAACCTCTACACGTTCAGGTAAGTAAGTTATCCTTTACTTCAGTTTTGCATATTGCATTATTAACTTTCCTTTAGCATATTTAATTCATCTTTATATTCAAGATTAGAAAAGAAAATAAATATGTCTCATGCATGTCATCTTTTAATTAAAAACTTAAAGCCCATGTGAATACTTTCGTGGTATAGCACCCTCGGGAATATTTACCGTGGCAGCTTAAAAAATAATTTTGCATTTATTCATATTATTACATATTAATTTTTCTGTATAAGAAAATCCAAAAATATTAGTTTTGCTTATTCCTGTTAAAAACTGAATGTTTAATATTTATGCTATAGCTATAAAGAAGATCTAGATAATTAAAGCTTAAAATATCCAACCGCTATTCCACAAGCTTTGTTGTCTATTTGAGTTTCATCAATAGGAATTATGAGACATGATGATTGGAGGAATCCGACCACTTGATAACGCAATTACTCAGCAATCAACATCATCAATGCGTCAACAAGGAAGGACGACAACAACCTCCATCTGTCTACCTCATTTCAAGCAACAAAAAAGGACATTACCTAAAGATCTAGCTTGGGGAGAGCACCCCGGTTATCATGATAAGTATCTCTTACTACTTATTCTTATTATTAGTTTATATTATTATTTGCTTTAAAAAGAAATAAAAAGATGTATAACCTTTTAAATCAAATAAAGTTTGTTTTAGCTATATATATATATATATATATATATATATATATATATATATATATATAGGGTGAGGTTTTTCTACTCCGGAGAGTAGTTACTCCCTACTCTAATTGGGTTTTGAAAGCAACCGCAAGATCCATTAGTCAGGCGCTACACATACTCCCTGTTTCAAAACTGCATGCGTGCATGCATCGGAACGATTATATATCTCCCTAGATTTCTCGGGAACTGCATGCGTGCATGCATCAAAACTTCATGCCATATATAATAATGTTGCTGATTACTATATTGAGAGATAGTATAAACCGCATTCTTGACAAGTATATGTATATACTTGCCGTCAAAAAAGTATATGTATATACTTTAGTATGTGTTCATACTTTTTTTTTTAGAGAGTATGTCCGTATACCTGAGACAAGTATATGGTATGTGTGTATACATAGGCAGTATGTCCATATATACATATACATGGTAGTATGCGTTCTTATTCTTTTTAATGAGACTAAGTATGTGTACACATACACGTACAATAATAGAGTATATACACACACTACAAGGCATTAAAGTATGTTGTGATACCTGAGTACTACGCTCATATTTGACATACATGTACAGTAATAGAGTATGCACACATAATACAAGGTCGTCTTAAAATTACTAGTATGAACTAGTACTTTTGCCAAAAAAAAAAATACATTACGGAAAAAGCTTTTGAACAAGCCTGAGTTGTCGATATGAATCTGTCCATGCAGCGCTGATGCTAACAAATCAAATACACATGGACTCTCCCAACCAACGTCAAAATGAAACAAATAATTAAATAACGTGTGAGAAGTCAGATCCGTTTTTCATGGAAGTACGGATCGCCACCTGCCTTTTTATCTCGTATATACCAATGCGGCGCTAATGCTAATCAACAGATTCTATTCCTATTTAGGCAGGGAGTAGCTACTCCTAGGGAGTAGAAAAGATTTTCCCTATATATATATATATATAGGGTGCACTTTCTATACACCCGGGTGTAGTTACACCCATATTCAAAAAACCACATTGTATATGTGTTAATACTTGTTTATCGGTTTGAGTATGTTTAGATACTCATATTAAGATACTCTAGATCTTACTACATGAAAAAATTTTGAAGGAACCTATATTTTTAATATATTACATAAAATGCCACCTTGGGCAGTATATAAAAAAAGTATATCCATATACTCAACGTATGAATGCATACTTAACATATATACCACTATAGATGGTCTAGTATGATCATATACTTCATCCACATGCACTTTGTTCGGTCCTATATATCACAAATCTTGAGATATACATATAGGTGTAACTACGCCTAGGGTGTAAAAAAAATTTACCCTATATATATATATATATATATATATATATATATATATATATATATATATATATATATATATATATACAACAACAACAACAACAACATAGCCTTTAGTCCCAAGCTAGTTGGGGTAGGCTAGAGATGAAACCCATATGAAACAAGTACAAAAGAACATTAGAAAGGCACAAGACGAAGGATAAAGATAGGGTAGATAGAAAAGGAAGCAAAGTCATGGTTCAGCACGTTAATAGCTAGCCTCCAAGCGCCCCTGTGCCCAAAGCTAAATCCTTGGAGATATTCCACTCCTTAAGGTCTCGCTTTTAACCGCCTCGCCCCAAGTCGGTCCTAGGTCTGAGCCTCTACCTCTCTTTACATTATCTACCCGCCTAGAACTCCACTACGCACCGGCGCCTCGGGAGGCCTCCGTTGAACATGTCCAAACCATCTCAACCGATGTTGAATCAATTTCTCCTCGATAGGAGCCACCCGACCCTATCCCCGAATATCTTCATTCGAACTCTATCCCTTCTAGTATGCCCGCCAAAACCAACGCAACATACGCATCTCGGTCACACTTAGCTGTTGGACATGTCGCCTTTTTGTAGGCCAACATTCAAGACCATACAAAGCATCGCCGGGGCGAAATATTTGTCCTATAGAACTTCCCTTTTAGCTTCGGTGGTACCCTCTTGTCACATAGGATGCCGAAGCTTGACGCCACTTTTAGCCAACCTCTTTGCGATTCTATGTCTAACATCTTCATCAATGTCGCCATCCTTACGTAGCATAGATCCTAAATACCGAAAAGTATCCTTCTTGGCCACCACTTGTCCATCCAGGGTGACATCCTCATCCTCGTGCCTAGTCGGGCTAAAGTCGCACATCATATACTCGGTCTTGGTCCTACTCAATCTGAACCCTTCGACTCTAGCGTGTGCCTCCACAGCTCCAACTTCCTATTTACCCCCGCTCTACTCTCATCCACTAACACCACATCATCAAACAAAGAGCATACACCAAGGGATATCACCCCTGTATATCCCTTGTGACCTCATCCATCACCGTGAGTAAATAAATAAGGGCTCAAGTGCTGACCCCTTGATGTAGTCCTATGTTAATTGGAAAGTCACCGTATCGCCATCACATGTTCGAACACATATCGTCGCATCCTTGTACATATCCTTGATGAGGGTAATGTACTTAGTTGGGACTTTGTGTTTTCTAAGGCCCACCACATGACGCGTTTCTCGGTACTTTGTCATACGCCTTCTCGAGGTCAATAAAGACCATGTGCAAGTCCTTCTTACGCTCCCTAAATCTCTCCATCAACCGTCGTATCTAAGAAAATCGCCTCCATGGTCGACCTCCCGGGCATGAACCCAAATTGGTTTTGGGTCACACTTGTCGACTTTCGTGAGGCTTATGCTCGATAACCCTCTCCCACCGGCTTCATCGTATGGCTCATCGCCTTAATCCCCCGGTAGTTAGTACAACTTTGAACATCTCCCTTATTCTTGAAGATTGGTACTAATATACTTCGTCTCCATTCTTGAGGCATCTTGTTCGACCGAAAAATGAGGTTAAAAAGCTTAGTCGACCATACTACCGCTCTCGCTCCCGGACATCTCCACACCTCAATGGGGATGCCATCCGGGCCCATCGCTTTACCTCCCCTTCATCCTCTTCAAAGCCTCCCCGATCTACGCCTCCTGAATCCTCCTCACAAAACGTCTACAAGTATCGTCAAATGAGTCGTCCAACTCAAAGGTAGGACTATCATTCTCCCCATTGAACAGACTTATCGGAAGTACTCTCGCCATCGTCCTTGATCTCCTCGTCCTTCGCCAGCTAGTCGATCCGTCCCATCCTTGATGCATTTGATTTGGTTTATGTCCCTTGTCTTCCTCTCACGTATCCTAGCGATCCTATAAATATCCTTCTCCCCTTCCTTCATGCCTAGCCGTTGGTAAAGGTCATCAAAAGCGACCCTTTGCTACACTCACGTACCGCTTTGCGACCCTCTTAGCTATCCGATAGCCCTCGATGTTGGCTGCACTCTTGTCGAGATGGGCTTTTGAAGCACTCCTTCTTCTCCTTAATAGCCCTTTGTACCTCGTCGTTCCACCACCAGGTGTCCTTCGCTTCCTTCTTGCCTCCCCTACTCACACCCAACACTTACGAGGCCACCTTCCGCACACATGTTGCCATCTTGACCACATGTCGTTTGCATCTTCTCCTTCTTCCCAAGGCCCCTCGCCTAGCATCCTCTCCTTAAACGATTGTGCCGCTTCCCCTCTAAGCTTCCACCACTTCGCCCCTCGTAATCTTGACACGTTTGTCCCGGTGGGCACGCGACCAAAAAACGAAAGTCCGCCACTACAAGCTTGTGTTGAGGGACCGCGACACTCCCGGGTATCACCTTACAATCTAGGCAAGCAGTCCTATCCTCCCTTCTTGCAAGGATAAAGTCGATCCGCTCGAAAGTGTTGTCCACTATGGAAGGTCATTAAATGGGATTCCCTCTTTCTAAAGAGGGTATTCGCTAACAACAAGTCATAGGCCAAAGCAAAATTCAAAACATCCTCCCCTCTTTGTTCCTACTACCGCACCTAAAAACCCCCGTGTACTCGGCTCAAACCCTACATTTGTTGCACCCACATGGCCATTGAGGTCTCCTCCTATGAAGAGTTTCTCACCGATAGGCACGCAGTACTAACCATGCTATCTAGGTCCTCCCAAACTCGACTCTTGGCGCTCTCACTAAGACCTACCCGAGGGGCATAGGCACCGATCACATTCAAGACCGAAGTCTCCAACGACCAATCGGACTAGGATAATCCGATCACCTTGCCTCCTAACGTCCACTACTCCATCTTTAAGGCTCCTATCTATCAAGATACCTACACCATTCCTACCCGATGTTGTCCCCGTGTACCAAAGCTTGAAGCCAGTGCCCTCCACCTCTTTCTCGCCCCTTCCATTTGGTCTCCCCGAACGCATAGAATATTTACACGCCTTCTAGTTGCCGCATCTACTAGCTCTCTTAACTTACCTGTTAGGGACCCTACGTTCCAGCTACCTAGGCGAATCCTAGTTGGCTCGGCTAGCTTCTTACCCCTTCGCACCCGTCGAGGAAAGTGCAAAGGGAAAATCTTTTCTACTCCCTAGGAGTAGCTACTCCCCACCATCATGCACATACAATTCCACGTCGAGCGTAGGACGGTGCGATGGCAGGTTAAATTAGCGGGTTACACCAGACCCGTCCTATTTTTTAGCTAGTGTAGTTGGATCTTCACGGTCATTAATTATCCGGCCGCCGGATTATTTTTTAGTTCATCCATTCATTTACGTATATACATCCGGCTGGTATTTCTCGAGCTTCATCCCGGCGACGCACCTGACACTGCCAGTTTTATTCTTCCGACCGGCGGCGCGCGGCATCGTCGTGGGATCCAAGATCCCTCTTCGTCATCGGTGCATCGGCGGCAACCCCATGCGCCGCCAATGGATCCAAGGTGCCCCAGCGTCGGCGGCCCTTGGCTCCATGGAATGGAGACGACGGCGGCCCTTCGATCCATGCCGTGCAGGAACTACGCTACGTGACTTTTAAAGCCAGCGATCGGAACAAGATAGAGCACACGCAGATCTAGAACCTGGACAAACCTGTTGGTTGCTTGTTTCATGTCATGTTCCAGAGATTAGTATACAAACATACTCCGATCATGTGTGGTCTAAGTACGCACATATACTATCTAAGATCTTGGCGTATGTGCATACTCTATTGCAAAAAAGTATGTATAAATACTATAATCTAAATAGTATGTATAGATACTCAATTTCAAAAGTATGTATATATACGTGCATATGGACATACTCATATGTGTTCGTATTAAAATGTAATCCATCTAGAAAAGTATCCGTACATACATCTTTTAAAAAACTATGAAAAATTACCCATTTTGCTGAAAAACGTGTGTGTATAATACTCAGATTTGAATCTTGTATGTGGTCATACTCACATCTGAAACTATTACTAAAACCTGAATCTTGTATGTGGTCATACTCAGATCTAAAACTTTTGGTATATGATACTCAAGCCTGAATTATGTACACACATATACTACTTCATTTAGGTATACCGATACACTTCCTAATAAATAAATAATTAAATACCAATGTGCAAGTAAAAGTATGCGCACATACTACTACGTTATACAAGTATTCACGCAAAGTATGCACACATACTCGCCTTCTTTTTTTTTAAAAAAAAATTTGTAGTATGCACATATACGTATACCCGTCGTTGGAAAGAATAGACACAGTTATTTTATTCTCAAAGTAGTATGGATATACTATCTTTTAAAAGTAGTAGTATGCACACATACACTCGGTTATGCACTTGCATGTATAGAGATCGGAGACATACGCAATTTCAGAATCATGCATGCGAACTATGGCCACACAAGAAACATAGTACAAATTAAAAAAAAAAAAAAAAAGATAACTACGGCCACCGGCGCAACAATCCCGTGATTAACGCCTCATTAATTAATTCCGGCTCTCACGCTCCGCAAACAATCCAAACCCGTTCGCTCCCGGCACCCACAACTTTATCGGCCCGTTACGTAACATCCGCGCGGGACTGGCTAAACCTCTGCGTATACGTTTAGGTGGGGAGTAACTATTCCTGAGAAAAACCTCACCCTATATATATATATATATATATATTAGAGTGTGGTTAATAAATTTAAAGTTAGAATAATTTGCTTTAGAAATGATGAATAGTTGCTCTGCTCTAATTCCTTTTTAGTACCTTGATTTTAAATTGAGAATTCCTTCAATGTTTTGGATACATTTGTTCTAATCTGAGATTTGCTCTAAACCTGAACTTGTGGGTAGCATATACTTGATCTAAGTCTAGGTAATTGGGGGATATGATATGAGAAAGTCTGAGCTGCTATTTATCTTGTCCTTAGTGAAATTATATTTCGGAGATTTGTTTCAAAAATTTAAAATTCTTTCATGACGAGCTCTTGTTTGGCAGAGTGTTAAATTCCTACCAAAGCCATATTTATGATATTTAGATTAGGAAAAATTTTCCAAATTACATATCTTTGTTTGCTTTGGATTGAGTAGCTCAAGTTTTATCGTTACCTGAGAGTTCAGTCATGAAAAGACAAGTTTTATCCACACAGTCCACATATATTTGTATGCATTGTTCCTACACTGGGAATAATCGCAATACCATCCTTTTCCATCATTATCCACTTGTAAATATTTTATTCCTACACTGGGAATAAACAACCCATAAACTATAGGAAGCCCATGATTATTTACTCCAAATATTCTTATTGTTATCTCTCATTAAGTTCATCGAGTAGAAAGAGATTTGGGCTATTTGCTAAAAAAAAGAGAAGAGTGTAAAAAAAGGATAAGTGTCCACAACAAAACAATGGGTACTTAGATGCCTGCCTCTCCGAGAAAAAAGAAATAAAAAAAAAAAAAAAAAAGTATGTAGCCCAAATTCTCTCAAGTTTCCAAAGTTTCAAGATATATATATATAGGGAAATTATTTTCTACTCCCGAGGGAGTAGTTACTCCCATGTGTATATCTCTAGATTTAGGGTGTATATGACCGAACAAAGTATATGTGGATGAAGTATATAATCATACTAGACCATCTAGGGTGGTATATATCTTAAGTATGCATGCATACATAGAGTATGTGGATATACTTTTTTTATATACAGCAGATTAGTGGCATTTTAGTAATATATTAAAAAATATGGGTTCCTTCAAATTTTTTTCGCATAGTAAGATCTAATGTATTTTAATATGCGTATCTAAATATACTCAAACCGATAAACAAGTATAAACACATACACAAACATGATTTTTTATAGATGGGAGTAACTACTTCGGAAGATGCAAAACCTCACCCTATATATATATAATATATATATAGCCAGCTTATTAAAGTACCGAGGGGTAGTGATTATTAATCACTACCCGACACCCCCACGCGGCCACGCTAGCCGAGCGTGCGCACGCCCACGTCCTGGCCAGCGCTTCACCCGCCTGAGACCCACCCCGCGGCCCCACCATGTCTGCAGGGACACGAGCAAACAGTCCGATCACTCACCGTACGTACATTACGGTTGTCCGTCAGTCTTTGCTTTTCAATTTTTCACGTGATAAATATATTGCGACTGGTATTTTTTTGTTTTCTTTTTTTAACGCAAATAGGTAGGCACCTGTTTTCTTTTACTTTTTCTATCCAACAGTATTTTGCAAGTCAGAATGCAGGATTGACCGTGCCGTTTACCTTAGTTTTTTTTTTTTTTACTCTTCTTGTTAAGTGATTAATATTACATTATTACTTATTCACTTCTGAAACTATATAGTTCCTATAATAGACTTTCCTTTTGCTTGACACAAAGCCGCTATTGAGTGGGTAAAAACTTATAAGCACAACTTTTCAGCAAGATCAAGTACTCATAACAAATTTCGTCAAAAAACACTACTCATAACAAATTACTGTACACTTTTCTAAAAAAAAAAAAAATTACTGTAAAGTTTCTAAAGTGACGGCGCTGGTTATGAGCAGTTGCATATGCTGATCACAATTTTCTAAAGTCACCTTGCTGATCACAACTTTCTAAAATGAGACTGCTTGAGGCCAGAATTAAAAAAAAATTATTAGTGCAACCTTCATATCTGTTGAGAGACCTTGCAACAAAAGTACTACTGATATAAACTGTGAATCTTCCATAATGAATTGATAATGGACACTTTGCACATCGAACTAAGAAGGCCAGGTATTATGAGCCCTATTAGCTCGTCTTGGGGAAGAGTGGTGCCTCATATAGGCACGCAACCAGCTTGTGCTAGGACATCTAGTCGCCTTTGAAGCCATGATTATGAGTAGAAGATCCTTAAATAATTTCACATCAATCTAGTAAATCACATTTAACGGAGGATATCTAATAGTTTAATCAGAAAACTATTGTTACAACCATTGCAGCCGCGGCAGAGAGAAGCCATCAAGAAACAATCCGGTTAGATTAACTGAATCAATTTGCAGAATTATTCAGTTTGGTCGACTTCCATGGCTTTGACAGAGTCTAAGAATTTCTCTTAGGTCTCCTTTCTTTTCGCCAAGCTAATGCACTCCTACATGACAAGTATGACATACGATCAGCATCATGTATTAGTTCAAATGTGCATTATATTTAGAGAAAAACATATATCACGTGGCGATTCAATATGTATACTAAAAAGGTGTAAATTCTCATGAAACAAAAATCAAATGTTAATACTAAACTAGGTAAATTTTTAGTCTTATCAGTCCACTGACATCAGCTAGCATACAAGGATAATATCTTTTATCAGTAAATTACTCCATCCATTCCAAACTGTAAGCCATTTTTTTTTTTTCTATGTATGTAGTTTTGCTATGCATCTAGATATATATGTAAATACATAAAAAAACCAAAACTTAAATTTGGAACAGAGGGAATAATAAAATATAATAAACCTATTCCCTGCTATGACACACTGCAGCAATACACAAAAGTGTTGCATGATCCAAAGACAGAACAGTATATTATGCATACATTTCCATAATGAAACATCCCACTAAGCTCAGATTAACTAACCTTAAGAGTCGCCATGGATGTTACTGCACCTCCAACTTTTTGTAATGACACTAGGCGGTCTGAAGAATCTACAACGACAGTCACATAGGTTTCTATTATCGATTCTTCTTCAGAAGTTGGGTCTGCTAGTATACTATCTGTATGAAGTGCACATGTAAGGGACAATGGAATGTCACCAAGTGTCAGCTTCCTCTTTTCTCTGTTTACCAATTCAAATTTATTTTTTTCCATCATTGCCTCCAACAGTAAATAATCTACCATCATCACCAACGAAAACTAAAGGAATCTCCACTGCAAAAATTACATAAAATTTGTAGTGATTAGAGAGAAATAAGCAAGGTACTAGCAGATAGGACCACTGAGCCACTGAAATGGAACACGAAAAGGACATGTATGAACTGAACTTATTTGAAGAGCAATAGAGGTGAGCACAGTAGAGCTGATAATTTGACTACCAACCTAAACACTCCAAACATAACAAACCACAGATTGCTCACGTGGATGTTTTGACGAAGAAAAGCATAATAGAAAAGAGTGTAGCGCTTAGTCCTAAAAGAACGGGACAAGTGCATGGTGGTACCAAAAGGAAGCACTGAAGCAGAGATGGTGGCAGATAGGCATCAGTTCAATTCAGAGATCAAGAGTCAAGGCAAGCTACTTTGGTCAAAAGAGTCAAGACAAGCTTTGCCACTAAGAGGGTTAGCTAGCTAGAGAAAAGAGAATACTCTCTAAAGTAAAACAGAATGTTCATGATGATCATAGATTCATAGTCCTAGAAACCAGATGAAGTTATGCATGAGAACTCATCAATTCACATGAAAATTCAGGCCCTCACAGCAAATAAAATCTAAACCATATATTTTCGCACTTCCAATGACAGTCAGGGTGATTGCAATTGCAGTTTTCTTGCACAAGTGACCTAAGCAATATTCGATTTCAATCATGACAACAAAAAGACATAATTATCAATTTACAATGTGGCAGATAAAGCACCCAGACATTCTTAAAAAAGCAAGATGTCGTCGTATTCAAAATTAATCAAATATCATCAAACACCAAAAGCATCTAGTTAGAACACAGAAACACACATATTTCCTCCTAAATAAGAAATTTGCATTCAACAACAATTCTGAAGTGCTTCAACATAAATAATTAAATATCCTGTATTCAAATCGTTCAAGCATAAACTTGACAATTGACTAGAAACATAGTAGGAAGCAACTATCTGAGTATAGCAGCTTTTCTTAATTGAAAACACAGGAAATATGTTAGAACCAAAGGTATTCCCATAGGTTGAACAAGGTTCAAGAAGGGCACTAGGTAATCTCTAGGCAATGAGTCGGTGACCCACCGCCTAGAGCCTAAGTGAGCCTAGGCGTTCCCAAGACATTTTCTAGGTGCTAGTATATACTATACACACATAGTATATACACATATATGTTTTAAAAAATAAACACCTTCTAGTTGACTAAGCCGGACCTTTTTGAGGCATGGGCTCCCTCTGCAAATGCATTATAAAGAAAACAACTTTATATGAGTGCGATAACATTAATTGTAAAACAAACGGGTATAGTCTGAACTGAAAATTTACAATTGTTGCCCAACATGGTTATAATTGCGACAAAACTTTTTTTATGTTATGTATGACGATTAGAGACAAATAAAGATTACACATCCGCATTATATAAGCTCATTCAATTAAGTATCTTTCTTTGCACGTATCAGGGAATCTGATTGTGAAAACACTTTGACACTGCCTTAATAGACGAATAATGAGGAAAAGCTAACCTGAGGGGCCAGGTGGCTCCATCCAAAATGATGCAAGCTCGCAAAAAACGTGTGTGGTCAGAAATCAAGGAGCTGCGCGATGCATCTGAAAACGCACATTCGAGTAAAAGGATCAGTTTTACTTTTATAGTTTATTTACCAATGATAACATCATAGATCACAGATCATGAGCGGATTCACAATTATGAAATAGCACTAACTTTGTGAGAGTTATGTTAAGCACCTATTGGGATTGTCCTTCCTTCAACATGTCAAGTCAGTTTCGGTGAGTAGTAATTGCATCTCTGTCAAAAGTTTATTCTTCACCAAGCTGAACCTTCTATGTACCTTTATGGCAAAAGTTTACTTGTTACATATCAATAGGTGTCTGTCTGGTCTGGTTTGCTGTCAGATATAAGTAGCACAGGTGGAGTCACGTATTTAGATTGTGATTTTTAAATAGGATTTCGAATTCAATTCAACCTCTAGTTAATGCAAAGATCAGAATATATGAACACTAAACCGTGTGCTAGACAAGTTTTACTTTGTTTTAACATAACAGAGCAAATAATAGATTGCCACCATTAGTATATGCAAATCAATGGTTGTAGTTAAGATTTTATTTTTACAGCTTAACAAAGGGTGGCATCATAAAAAACGTCCACCATTCTTTATTTCTCTGCTCACTGCAGCCTGCTCTTGTTTCAATGGCCAAACCAGACATTAAGAAATGAGAACAACAGGCTGAAGCCACACCTCATACTACTCTTGAAATAACTAGTATGAATGTATTATTGGATAATAAAATGGTAATAATCTAGTGCAATGCCAAATTAACCTTCTGTTATGTTAAGATAAATTTTGGATTATTAAATATTTTATGTTTGCACTATAATAAACATCTACAAATTCCAAATGGACATTTAGCACTAGAAGAAAGTATAAGGAGATGATAATGACTAATAGGAATATGGAAGATCATAATTTGTCGGCGAAATTCTCCCAATGACTGTTGCTCATTACGGTCAAACAGAGACAATTCTACCATGTCTATCACCAAGCTCTCAAAATTAACTTATCTAAACCTTTGTGGATCCTCAATTACAGCACCAGCTGAGTCATTTGGTGAATTGAAATGCCTCGATGTATCTTGATTTATCTTTGTGTCGGCATATAAATAAACTCTCACGATATTGCGTAAATAAATTGGTAGTAGGATAAACAAATAAGAACGAAGATAGGCACAAACTGACCTATCTGCAATTGAATCATCACATCGAAAAAAGGAAGGGGGAAAGGGAATGAGTCGGAGAAGGGGAGGAGGTAAACAAACCACGAGTAGGGGACTGAAGCGGGAGGAGGGGCACTGGATTTGATGCCGAGATGTGTCGGCGAAGGAAGAACGGCGACGGAGAACACCGGATGGCGACGGGATCCTTCGCTCCCCACAAAAATGGCGGGCAAATCGGAGCTGCGGGGAGTTGGGGAACGGCGCCGACGACTCCTTCCCCTTCCGGCGTTGTGGGCGGCGCTTTGGAAACTGCGGCCGAGAACGCCGGCCCGGGGGTCGACCGCGAAATCGAAAAGCACGCTGGAAGTCAAACCGCAGTAATAGTCGTGGGATGAATGGGAGAGAGCGGGAGGTCGACATGGTGGGAACCGCCGGGGAGTGGGTGCGTGTGGGGGGGGGGGTGGGGGGAGGTGGCGGCTAACCGCCATGGGTCGTGTTCACGATGGGTGTGGGAGCGGAGGGGGGAACGGGGATGGGGCGGCTGCGGACGGGAGGATCCGGTCTTGCGGGGAGAGGGGCGCCGTGGGTTGGGTCGGGTCGGTGTGTTGGGGCCGGCAGAGTGATTATTATTCGCTACCCGGGATAATATATATAATACTATATATATATATATATATATATATATATATATATATATATATATATATATATATATATATATATTACCCGGTAGGGATTAATAATCATTACCCGAGCCCAATTCATCGAGCCGATTCCGGGCGCTCCTCGCCGCGGTTCCACCGCTTCCATCTGGTCTTGGACCCGAGAATACCCAGCGCGGTTTTTCCCCGCCCGCAGCTTATCATATTGATTTATTTTTTCATTCAATTCAATTACATGATCGTGGGGGCTCCATCGGTTTCGCCCAGCTCGGCAGCCCGACCTCGTGCGCGGCTCCTATCCCTCCTAGGTCCCTCCCGCCGCTCCTGCCCTCTGTCCGGCGGCTCCTCCCACCCCCTGTCGCCCGGCGGCGGCCGGCCTCCCACCCCACGTGGCCCCCTCCATCCTGGATGCCGCACGGCAGAGGGCCGCGGGTTCCCGGCCCTAAGCGGCGGGGTGGCGCGGTGCGGTTGTGGCGTCCGCGTAGCGGCGGCGTAGGCCGAGGACAAGGCTGCAGGAGGTGCGAGGTGGCAGGAGAAGTCGGCCCGGAGCAGGTCCACGGCTCATCGTCGGGCACGGGGAGAGAAAGGAGTGACGAATCGCCGGGCAACGCAGTCAGCCCCGCCACCGCCGCACCTGCAATAATGGTGGCAGATCCAGGTGCGCCCTCCTCAAATCCCCTTCCCCAGTTCCTCATTTGCATCATCTTCCCCTTCCCCTTCTTGATTTGAATTGATGATTCGGTTGCAGGATGCATTCCCTTGAGCTTGTCTTGGTCTGATGCTAGTGTTCGATTGTCAGCCCAGTTGCTGAGGAACCACCACGGCCAGGAGCTCCTCTTCACCTGCAGCAAGGTGGAGTCTAGGTCTAAATATCTATTTTTTATATTTTGTGCTTGTTTATTTTTTATCCTATGAATGAATGCAAAAACAGTCACTTGATTGTCGTTAGTTTTCAGTATTATTGAGGGCAATTGTAGCCGCATATCATTACATCTATCTTGTAGGTAGTCTTGCATTTTTTTTAAATTTTTTTGTGGGCATTTTTTCAGATTTGGAGCACTGAGGTGTAGTCGTTTGGATGTTCAGGCCTCATAGAGTCATGAGGTAACTACAACTAAAACCTAGAGAAATTCATCACTCTGCAGGCGGTGTTTGAAGAAATATAAGGAGCCATGGCTGGATTTATAGGCCAATAGGCCATTGTCTGGCGGACTGCGTCATTGTTTTTTGCCTGCGCTATTGTTATTGTGTAGAGCGTTAGATAATTATGTGTGTTTGGTGGTTGAATCTTATTCACATATCATACTGTAATTGATTTATTCTTTAAATTGATAGGTTTATTAGCTCTTGGATAGTTGAATCTTACTCAATTGGTGTATGTTGAATTAATGAATTATATGAAGGCGCTGCTGGTTGGTCCAAAGAAGTTTGTAGATAGGACAAATCCTAGGTTCTGGACAGATAGCAATATAAAGATTCCTAGGTTTTTAGCTCAAAAATAATCTTTACAATCTGTATCAACCTGTTCATAGTTCGAGCTATGGTAACCTTCTTTTTTATATACATATGTAATACAAATAGCTGCACATTAAAGTCCCCTAATTTACAATGCTTGATATGCGTTTTTACATTATTTACTACTGTTTCAAAAATTTGCATACGTTGTGAGATTGAGTGTTTTTGCTCCAAACAATTCCTCTATGTTGCACTTTCCAATTTGATTCCTGCTTGCCTTTTTCGTATTTGGAACATCGACATTCCTAGGGGGCAGCTTCGACCAGAATCAAGAGAATCCATCAATATTGCAGGCAGTGTTGGTATATTCATAAATAATTGTGTAGAGCAGCTATTCTTATAGTGGCCATCTACTGCCGCATTCCTAGTTGCTAAATATCTATCAATTTACAAATATAATCTTGACAATCGTATTATGTCTGTTATTTTCTTCAAGAGAGGAGCAGCTCCATGTTATTGAAATTCTAGCATGCATGTTATTTAAAAAACTCGATGCATATTTGATTGACATTACATTGGGTTCATGTTTTTACATTCATAGATGGTATTATTATCAATCAAGCTCCATTGTTTGCAAATTTCACTGGTTTTCTTGCCTAATTCTAGGAGTTGAGGTGCATGATCTCAACAACATATGCCGAGATCCACTTTGGTCCCACTCAAATCTTTTTGATTTTTGAACCTGAAGAGGGGTCATGCTGTAGTTAAAAGGCTTCTGCATGTGTGGATGTTCTAGTTCTGGGCATTTATGGATTCCTTTTTTTATTTTGCTAATTTTCTTCATGTGACCTAGTTTTTTAGCTAATATTGTTTACAATCTAGATCAGTTGGTGTGCACGCTACGAACTTAAAGATATTGATTTTCTGTAGCTCATCTTGTAATGATTGTTCTTTCTTTTTGAATATGTACTCATCATTTTTAGTCTACTGTTTCTATTAGTGATATTTGTTACAATACATGAGCATATATAGACCAGGTGCAAAAAATATATATTTCAGATAGCATAGGTGCAGTAGTTAGTTCAAAATGAGTCATATGCTTATCACTTGTCTAAACTGAGCCTTAAGCTATCGAAGATGGCACAATAGGGCATATCAGATCGTGTCTCTGCTTCTCTGGTATCTAGGTCGAGTTGGTCGACGCGACTATTAGTGAGCATAAATGCATTCCATTAGTAAATTTTATCAGTCGGAAAGCTATAGACATTCTTTTTGCTCCTTGTATGCATGTTTGCGCATCACATGCCTTGTGACTGAATCCAACATCTGCCATAGATGTGTTGGCCTGTCATTTATTATTTATGCTTGGTGATAAATTTGCTCAGACTATTCAACTAAAAGACTTGATCTTACAAATTTCATCAGGCTAATTAGAATGCGTTTTTCTTGCAAATGAAGGTTCGTGGATTGAAATGTGATGTATACAGTTCAAGTGTACTCAGTTGTAGTGCGCACCATAGCCCCGACATATGATCTAGTTACCAATCAAGCTTGGAGGCAAGCAACGACTTGCACATCAGTAGAAGTAGCAGCTTGATTCAGCTTCACCACATATTTTATATTCATATCAAACAATTTCTGAATGTTTCAGCAGCTTTTGGTCTAAACTGATATTTTGTCAAATGATAGAGATCTCCATCCTATTTTTATAATCCACTTTACCCTCAATATTAGTGATTATGCTTCCTCCTGGTTAGAGCTAATATTATCATCATTGTTATTTATCCTCTTTTATTTCTCTTTGCTTTTGTGTACAGATCCCCACTTGGGTACTAGCACAACCATTCGTGATGCAGCCTCTTTCACTTACTGACCATCAACCCATCTATCTATCAGATTTAAGTTTCCTGTGCTGATCTTGATAGAGCAGTGCCAAGAAGAAGCCACAATCTTCCCACCTTGGTAAGTTCGATTCCTCGTGTACTCTATTCCTAGTTAGTCCTTATGCCAGTTGTTGCTCATTGCGGTTATAATTCTAAAAATGCTGCACAAACTCATATTCATGGCTCCATGCTATTTTGTTAAAGTTTTCTCTGCTTCCCTATATTTTCTTCTTTTCCTCTTGATAATTGTAATTCTCATTTTTCCTTTTGCTATGCAAGATATGAACATGATAAACAGAGCTAGGTTCCTCTATAGAACGCTCACAGGCTAGTATTGTTGAAGATGTCAACATCACTGTACTGTTGTTTCTAGTTGCCATGTTATCATTCTTATTTTATCTAATGTTCATATGATTTTCGTTTTATTTTAAGCATCTTATTAAATCTGTCCTTCCTCCTATTTTGGGAAACTGCAAGAGAACCTTCAATGCGTACTGCATGCTACCACTAATTGCGAGGGCAGTGTGTAATAGAAGGCAATCCATTGAATTCCTCTATAGAACACTCACAGGCTAGTATTGTTGAAGATGTCAACATCACTGTACTGGTGTTTCTTGTTGCCATGTTATCATTCTTATTTTATCTAATGTTCATATGATTTATGTTATATTTTAAGCATCTTGTTAAATGTATCCTTCCTCCTATTTTGGGAGACTGCAAGAGAACCTTCAATGCGTACTGCTACCGCTAATTACGAGGGCAGTGGGTAATAGAAGGCAATCCATTGATAGGTTCAATGGATTGATCTTACCCGTTCTTAATTTGAACACAATCACTGTCTCAGCTTAATTATCTAGAAATTGTGCTTTTGGGTTCACCATGTCGAAATGCTTAGAATTGATATTGGTTCTACAAATAATAGTTCATTTTTGAAGGCATACAGATAATAGTACATTGCTTAATTGATTTTTTCTTCTGTACAAGAATGCCACATGCTCCCTTTTGTTTGTGTAAACATCACTCATGAAGGATAGTATCCTACTAGGCAATTGCTTTTTCGTCTAGAATAAGGGCCTTTGGCTTCAAATTCTACTAACCTAAACTTGCTTAGTTGGTTTGTTTGGCTGTAGTGTTGATTGTCACTTGCTGACATTACAACAAAAGTAGAAGAAATTGATAGGAATTTCTGCCCTAATGGATCTCTTCTCGGATGTGTAGTTTCTTTTCTTCCCTACTGCATATCTGTATTCTTTTTCTCCATGATGTTTATGATAGAATTATGTTTTCTCAATTACTTGGCTAACCCTAGACAGGGACAATATAGTCCATACATGGGCCTCATGGGCCAAGCCACATGGGCTTAGGATACTCATACTCCAACACTCCCCGCTAGATCGAACTACCGCCGCAGCCGAGTTTGTAGACCGGATACTAAAAGAAGTACAACACAGAGCCCCCACGGACGCGAACTAGCCACCGGGTGATGTTGAGGCCGAGCGAAAAACTCCGGTGAAGGTCGAGGACGGGAGACCCTTGGTGAAGATCGTCGGCGACCGGGAGGTGGTCGGGACGTGGAGGACCGAACCGCCGATGGCGACCCGATCACGGACAAAGTGTAGATCGATCTCCACATGCTTGGTCCTCCGGTCTTTGCCGCGGGGGTTGGTGGAGAGGTAGGCGGCGCTAACGTTGTCGCGATGAACCAACGTGGTCTGACGAGAGTTTGTGGAGCTCGGGCGAGGAGGCTGCCGGAGCCGGGACGCCTGCCACGCCATTAGCATTGCCGTGGTACTCCGCCTCGCGATTGGGGCGGGAGGCGGCCCGGTGACGCTTGGGACGACCGGGGACGCAAGTTGCCGCCTAGGAAGACGGGCGTGGCCGGAGGTGGAGCGCCGAGTGTCTGGACACCGGCCCGGTCGGCGTCGGTGTAGGCGACCCCGGCTCGGTGCGGAGGAGGCCGGTGAAGCGGAAACCATAGTCAACGGTGCAGCGCGAGTAGCGAAGGAGGCACTTGAGAGCGAGCCTGGGTGGGGCTCTCGGGGATCATGCATGTGGAGACAAATCTGGCCGCACGGCGTGAGGTGATGTCCGCCCCGGTGAAAGTAAGGTACCGGTGCACCGAGACTCCGGTACTCTGAGGGTTGCGCCAGCTGATCGCCTTCCGCCTCGACGCTTGCCCCCGCGGTGTCAACCGGAGTGGGGCAAGACTTGTACCTCGTCATCCCTCGCTCCGGGATATCAAGAGTGTCACCGGTGAAGAAGAAGTCCGATGGGGACGAGGCTCAACAAGTGACCGAGAAAGTGGTGGAGTAGACCCGCATCCTTGACAGAAACTCTGGCACAAGAGCGCGCTTGATGATGCGTGCAAAGTAGTGAAGGATTGGAAGCCTGTGGAGGACAATGTCATCAACATAGAGCGGCCAGTAACGCGAGCCTCGGCTCCATGGTGGTAGATAAACGGGGGACGTATCGACTTGGCCTCCACAAAACCCCGGTGACACCAAGAAGGCCGCAATCAGGAGTGCCACACCCGAGGGGCCCGCTTTGAGGCCGTAAAGAGACTTGTTGAGCCCGGGACCATGTCGGGACAAGAAGAGTCAACGAACCCCGTAGGCTGATTGCAATAGATTGTCTCACTAAGGCTCCCATGTAGGAAGGCGTTTTTGACATCCGGTGATGCACCGGCCGGGAGCGAGCAAGAGCCGGAGAGCGGCGTGGCGGACGGTGGCCGGCTTCACAACCGGTGAAGGTCTCATCATAGTCAACTCGGGCGCCGGTGAACCCGCGAAGAACCCGGCCGGAGCCTTGTACCGCTCCGGGGTACCATCCGCGCCGCCGCTTGTGTGTCGGATCCACTTGCCGGTGACGACGTTGGAGCCGGCGGGGCGGGGCACCGGATCCCCAAGTCCGGTTGGCGAGGAGAGCCGCGTACTCCTCTTCCATTGCGCGGCGCCCGGTGAGGGTCCGACGGGCCGCTGAACGGAAGAGGGTACGGGGAGAGACCGTGAGTCCCGGCGTCGCCGCAAGAGCCCGGGACCGCGAGTACCGCCGCGTCTTGGGTCACCATCGGGTGGGCGTGGACGCGGTCGCGGTGGAGAAGCGGCGGGTGATACACGGCGTCACAAAGGCCGGGCCGGGGGGCCCGCGGCGGAGGAGTCGGCGTGGCGGTGGCGAGGAGGGTCCCGCCGGCGTGGTAGGGCCACCCGGGTGGTGGAGGTGGCGGCACCGCCCGTCCGTCGGCCGGTAGACATGGGCGAAGGGGTCCGGGGTGCAACGGGCACCCTGGCGGGAGCCGCCCGGAGGGAACGCACCGGGCGGCCCCGGGTGCCGCGGCGGGGTCGCCCGGAGGGGGCGAGGCCACCGGCGTCCCTAGGCCGCGGGCAGGTCGCCCGGAGGGCGGGCCACGGACCCGCACAAGGTGCCGGCGGCGGAGTGCGGCACCGGGCGGCGAGGGACACGGTTTCTGATGACGGGACTGCGAGCAGTGAAATGCGAAGAAGGTGGCCGGGCCACCGTGTCACGGACACAGTCAAAGAAGTCGAGGTCGGAGTGGAAACCGGGGAGGTGGTGGTGGTGGTGGAGAAGGGGAAGACCGACTCATCAAACACCACATGGCGAGATGAGGACCCGACGAGAGGTGAGATCATAGCATCCAGAACCCTTGTGGTCAGGAGAGTACCCGAGGAAGACACACGGGGGTTGAGCGGGGGGGCCGATTTGTGGGGAGCAAGTGGAGGCGGTGTCGGGTAGCACGCACACCCAAAGACACGGAGGTGCTCGTAGCGGAGGAGGGGTGCCGAAGAGGGCATGGTGTGGCGTGGGAGCCGGGCGCATAAATGGAAGGAAGGCGGTTGAGAAGGTAGATGGAGGTGTGAAGACTCTACGCCTAGGAAGGGACGCTGGAGAAGAAGGGTGCGCGGGACGTCGTTCGTGGTACGGATCATGCGCGCCCGCCTTGCCGCTCGGGAGGAGGTATACGGACAAGACATGCGGAGCTGGACCCCTCGTGCTCAAGGAAGAAGGCACGGAGGTGCCGTTATCGAACTCACGGCCATTGTCACACCGGGCGACCTTGATGGTGCAAAACCGAATTAAGTCAACACCCGAGGCGAAAAAATGGTGAAGAGAGGGAAAAGCCTCCGACTTGGCATGCAAAGGAAAGTCTACGAATAATGCAAAAAATCATCAACCACCACCAAATAGTATTTATAGCCAAAGTTACTGATGACAGGAGATGTCCAGAGGTCGCAATGGATAAGATCAAAAACATGAGCCGCATGTGAAGTAGAAGAAGAAAAAGGAAGATGAACATGGCGGCCCAGTTGGCACGCATGACACAAATGCTCATCGTGAGCTCGAGTACATCGAATGTCTGAGCTACGACTAAGCCGCATCAAGGCATCATGTCCGGGATGGCCGAGACGGCGGTGCCAAGTAGTAGGGGGAAGTAGTGGGCTAAAGCGGTGTGAAAAAAGGCCGGCGACGAAGAGGAAGAAGACGCCGAAACCGAAGAGTGTAAAGGGGCCCCGTCTTTGTCACACCGAGCAGGACGCCGGGTAGCCAAATCCTTCACAAGAAGACCGTAAGAGTCAAACTCAACGGAACAAGAATTGTCACCAGAAAACGACGAATAGAAAGGAGGTTGTGAACCATGGAAGGAGCAACAAGAACATCGGGAAGGCGAAAAGAACCGCGGAGCCGGCGGCTACACGGAAGTGACGGAAGACACGACCCATTTGCGACCATGATGGACGAAGGAAGGGAGGAAGAAGGAGGGCTTAACCGACGAGAGTATACCGGGGGGGTGAGGTGGTGTGGTACGTGGCTCCCCGAGTCGGCAACCCACTCGCCCAAACAGAGGGGTCGTGGCCGCCGTCCGCGGGTAGGCGCCCAAGGCCGCAAGTCACCGACCGCCCGGCGAGGCACCCGGAGGAGCCCAGTGGGCCGAGTAGGCGCCGGAAGGGTCCGCCCACCCGAGTCGTGTAGGAGGACCCGGGGTAGCACCCGGCGGCGGGCGCCGGCGGGACGAGGTGCGCCCACGGGAGCAGGTGCTGGAAGGGCCACATCGAGATGCGCCCGGACCACGGTGCCGAAGAGTGGGCCGGGGTGCACCCGAGGAGGCGCGGGCGCCGGAGGGTGGCCACCGCCACCGCCTCCACGGCCACCGCTTTGCCGCCACGACGACGGGCGGCCACCACCGCCACCACCACCCGGCCCCCACCCCCGCCGGCCCGAGGTGGGAAGGAGAGACGACGACGACGGAGTGGACCGGACGCGAGAGGTGGGGTGGCGGCGAGGCGTCGAAGAGGACGAGGGTGCGGCCAGCGAGACCGTCTGGCCGAACACCGCTTTGAGCTCCTCCATGACAAGGTCGTCACGGACCGGAGGAAGGTAGGGAAGGGGTGACTCAGTGAGGATGCTCTTGAGGTGAGCGTAGCCGTCGGCGAGGCAGCGGAGGACGTTGAGGACCGGGATACGGTCCTCCACGGGCCGCCCAAGGTCGCCGAGAGAGTCCGCC
This sequence comes from Hyparrhenia diplandra, assembly GCA_015847255.1. Taxonomy (NCBI): domain Eukaryota; kingdom Viridiplantae; phylum Streptophyta; class Magnoliopsida; order Poales; family Poaceae; genus Hyparrhenia; species Hyparrhenia diplandra. Next base: position 194,510 of record JADLZK010002082.1, read on the forward strand.
ATGGCCTTCATCTTGGCGGCGTAACCGCCGACGGAGAGGTCGCCTCGACGGCGTCCGAAGCTCGCCTCGAGCCGCATAGCCCGTGTCTCGGCGTTTCCCTAAAACCGCCCTCGAGCGCCCGGCCCAAGGCGGCGTGCTGGCGTGTGGAGTGTTGAGGAGGAGGCCGTGGAGGTCGACGGAGATCGCCCCCACGATCCGGGAGAGGACGATACTGTCGAGGCGCAACCACGAGGCGGTGGGTGGCACGTGTTGGAAATAATCTTGTCATAAGAAATGTGTAGATGCATCTACATGCATCTATGGCATGAGTTGTTCAAGTCAAAAGGAAATTGACTTGTTCTTTGATGAGCTAATGCTTAGCTAGCATTAGGTAGTAAAGTTGGATTTGTGTGCTTGAAGTTTCTGGGTAATACTTTGGTTATCTTTGGGTGGGTTATCCTTAAAGAGATCAAAGTCAAATTGGCTAGGTTATGTAGTTGTCAATGAGTTGTAAAGTGAGTATGCTAGCTAGTGATTAGCTAGAGATGAGTTGTGCTCTTGTATGACGGTTTGTAAGTCCTATAAAAGGACATGTACCCCTCATGTGGTGAGTATGAGATGAGAGGTGATGTAGAATATGTAGGGCTTGATTGTGAAGATCAAGTAAGGGCTTGGTTGTGAAAACCAAGTTAGTAGTGTGTGTAGTAAGATATAGATGAGAGTAGTGCTTGGTTGTGAAGATCAAGCAAGGTGTGTAAATTTATAGTGTGAAACTACTTGTGATCTATCAATAAGAAACAAAGTGAGTTTGTTTGGGGCCAACAATTGGTATCGGAGCCAGGTTAGGAAGAGGTGTGCGAGCCGAAGACCATGTATTTGGAGGAGCTCGTCGGCAGGCGCGTGTGGCAAAGGAGCGTTGTAGCGGCGCCCAAGCGATCGAGGATGGTGTCGGGCGTCGCGGCTCATGGAGGAGCAAAGGCGGCGCTTTGGCATCAATATCCCGACAAGAAGTGCTCAGCGGAGGCGGCGATAAAGCGCGGCGGGGCGGCAAGGAAGGCCACGACGACGCCGATGATGGGGAACAGCAGCCCCTACTCCAAGAACGGCGAGCCCAAGTTGAAGGGCAAGAAGGACGAGTATGGTGACAATTTAGTCCATGGATGGCAGTGTGAAACTGTGTCCATGGAGGTGGCGGTGTGAAGCCGTATTTGAGGATATGGTGGTGTGAGACCACTAAGATTAGGAGGAAGAGCCGGTGTGAAGCTGGTAGTAACGGCAGTGTGATTCTGCTAGGCGGTATGAAGTCGCATTGGAGGTGTGAAGCCATGTTAGTAAAGGGTGGTGTGATGCTACCAAAAGGCCACAGTGTGGAGCTACGGCAAGGCAATGATGGCATGAAGCTGCTAGGATGAGGTGTAGGCGATCTACATAAGAGAGTCAACATGACAAGATTAGGGGGTGATACTACCTAATGCTAGCTAAGCATTAGCTCATCAAAAGAACAAGTCAATTTCCTTTTGACTTGAATAACTCATGCCATAGATGCATGTAGATGCATCTACACATTTCTTATGACAAGATTATTTCCAACAAAGACGCCACGGGGTCGCACTGGGACGTGGTCGGTGAGGGCGCGGCGGTGAGTGAGTGAGGACCGGTCGCGCCCGGCCGGCGTGGGGCCGCGCGACGGCTCGGGGCCGACGGGACCGGGAGGCGGATGTTCGACACCGCCGGCCCGGTAGTGGAGTCTGCGTCACCGTGGGTCGGCCGGTCGTGCCGTGGAACCACAAGAGTGGGCGACACCACGGTGAACCGCCCGGCCGCTCCGCCGCGCGACAGGAGGTGGCCCGCCGCCGAGGGGCGCAGGGAGGCGAAGATGCTCCACGCGGGCACCGGGCAGCGGGGGCATCACCGGCCGCGCACTCGGCGTTCAGTAGCGAGGGTAGCCTCTGCGAGACGCGCCCGCCCCCGCCGCTGCTTTCGCCGGGCAGCGAGGGCGCCGTGAGGGCGGGCCGGCGATCGTCGGCCCGGGACGCCCGAGGAGGTGGTGGTGCGCGGGAAAGGAGCGGTGGTAGTCCCCTTTTCGCACCGCCCCGGCGGTGGCCGCAAGGTCGGAGTCCACGGCGGCATCCCATAGGGCCACGTGGCGATGAGAGCACCCAAGGAGCGCCCCCAGCGGGGAGGCCCCACCGGTGATGGCGATGGCGGAGGGGCGTCTTTGCCGGTAAGGCGGGAGGGTGGTGCGCCCAGCCGGTGGGCCGGGAGGTGGCCGGGGCGTGGTTCTAAAGCGCGGAGGATCCCATCCGCCCCCCAGCGTTGTCGGCCGGCCCGGCCGGCAGATCGGGCGATGGCGGCCATGGCCACGCCCGGGCCCGAGGCGCAGGGGCCGGCCCGGCGGCGGCCGCGAGGGCGGCGCGAGCTTCGCGCCCGCGGACGGTCCCCCGGGCGACGAGGGCGGGCGCCGGCTGGAGGCCGCCGCACCAAAGAGGAAGAACGACGGCCCGATGCGGGTTGGCGCCGGGCCGCCTCGAGCCCACGCCGGGCCGGGTAGGGAGGGCTGGGAAGTGAAAGAAGTAGTGGGGAGGAGGAGGAGGAGGAGGGCGCGCCGCCGCCATGGCGGCCCGGCGGGCGCGGGCGCACGCCGGGGCCGGCCCCCGGGCGGCGGCGGCGCTTAGGGGGAGGGGAGGGGAACGGGAGAGAAAGGAACCAGCTTGATACCATGATAGAATTATGTTTTCTCAATTACTTGGCTAACCCTAGACAGGGACAATATAGTCCATACATGGGCCTCATGGGCCAAGCCACATGGGCTTAGGATACTCATACTCCAACAGTTTACATTTCAAACTTAAAGTTGTGTGTAACACTCTGATTACGAGGGAACTATCTATGAAGAATAAAGTAGTATTTGGTCTATGTTTACAGACTATAGCCAATACATAGACGGATTGATATGAGTGCCTAGCTGCACTACAGAACTCTCACTTTCTTTTTGTATTTGTTGTCTACACATCTATAGTGGTTGTGCTAAAGAACAAAAATAGTATGATCATTTTCCTCTGCCATGGAACATGAAGAACTAAATGGCTACTGATTTTTAGATCTTATTTTATATCTGATGTCAAAATGGAATAATTGCGTTGTCAGGCTTCTAAAAAATTATGAGCAGCAATGTAACAATAGGAAATGTTATAAATAAATCTGAATTACCTTTGGCATGCAAATATAATAGTGTTGATTTTTTTTTTTTTTTTTTTTTTTGCATACTTATTTCCCAGCTGTAATAGTTATTCGAATGATTACTGGATATTGTGCCATTGGTGTACTATGCTCTATTTATTCATCAATGCATATAAGTCAGGAAAAGTGAAAGAGATCTCGACATCTGCAGGGACGGTGTGTTGCTTCAAGATGCATCATTAGATCACTCAGTGAACAAGACAGCTTCATTTTTACAACAATAGTTATTTTCTAGTTTCTGATCCACAATCTCTTTTGTCCAAAGTTATATGTAGCCCAAAACATTCATTTTGAAACCACCTATTGTTTCCATGTGATATGCAAATATCTATGCATGGCACTCTGTTTTTAATCATTGAAGTTCCCCTTCTTTTGAGAGGTGAAGCAAATGGTGGTCTGGTCATTAGAGAGGGGCGGCTGAGTGCTGATGCAAACCTTCAAATTTCTTGCAGTAGCCACCATCAATCCATGGCTTCAGCGTTCGGGACCGCTTCCACTTGCGGCATCAAGCCTGCATCTGCCGGCGTTGCGCCGCTACGCCCAAGAAGCACCTTTTCCTCGTCTCACCCCGCTGGTTTCGCTTCCGCGCAAAAGACGAGGCCTCAGAGGAAGTCCAACTTCAGAGTAAACGCCGCAAAGGAGCTGCACTTCGACAAGGATGGCTCGGCTATTAGGAAACTGCAAGTGAGTTGCCTGACAGACCTATAATCAATCACTCTTTGACTAGACCACTGCTGCTCCTCACGTTCAAGTGTGCCATCTTGGCGTTGCACTTTCTAATTACTTGATTTTTCCTATGTCAGAATGGGGTCAACAAGCTTGCAGATCTCGTTGGTGTTACTCTTGGACCAAAGGGACGAAATGTAGTCCTCGAGAGCAAGTATGGCTCACCTAAAATTGTCAACGATGGTGTCACTGTGGCAAAGGAGGTGCACATCTGATCTGACTACAGATTTACCATCGTTTCTTCTTGTTCATACTGCAACCATACTCTGTTGTAACTACTTGTGGCGGCTGTGTTTCCTCATCTGTTCTGGGCTGTGGCCATGCACCAGGTTGAACTTGAGGACCCTGTCGAAAATATTGGTGCTAAATTGGTCCGCCAAGCTGCTGCTAAAACAAATGACTTGGCTGGTGATGGGACAACCACTTCGGTCGTCCTTGCTCAAGGGATGATTACTGAAGACGGGATGTATTATTTTTTTTTAGAATAAAGTAATGTAATTTGGCGTGAGTTGTTGGAACCCCAATATTAATTATTCCGGGGAATAACTTATACAGAGCTACAAAACTATGTGTATTCAAACTGCAAAGTGTATCGTAATCTTTCATGATACATTTCTTAAAAAAAAATGTTTCCAGTGAAAAAAAAGGTTTATGGTCTATGAGTCGTAGGATTATAAATGTTTCTTGGACGTTCACTCATCCTCAAAACTATCAGGCTAAAAGAAAATTAGCAGCAAGAAAATCCGTTGCAAGGAACAAAAATCAGAGTCAACCATGACACCAAGAAAATCTGTCGCAATCACAAAAAAAAAAAGAGTCAACCAAGACCCCACAGGACGGAAACAGGCAAAAAATAGAAAAAGAATCGGCCGCAAGAAAATAGAAAAACCTCTGTCATTAGCGGGAGACTCACGCGCGGGCAGGACTAGTGGAGGGACTCACGCCCGTCTAGGAGGGCTTCACTCGGGCTGGCGCAGCGCGTTGGACGGCCTGCCGCACGGGGGGCTCGGGTAGTGATTATTAATCGGTAGTGATTCTACCCATTATTAATCACTACCTGCGACTACTTAAGCGAGGCTCTACAGTATTTTTATATGGAACCCGCACCAAATACATTCAGTCCCCCAGCTTATTTTTAAGGCACACCCGCAAACAGGCCTGCCCCGCAGTTCGGACCCAACTCCCGAGGCTCATGGGCCCGGCCCATACACCCACGAGCTCGGCTCTCATATCAGCTCTGAAGCTGCCCACCCCACGATTTGTTTGCGGTTCCATTTTCCAGAAACCCGTCCGCACGCCTTCCTGACGGCGCCGCGCGTCACCGCCGGTGGCTCCCCGCCCTTGCTCGCCGCCGCGCCTGCCTCTGGTCTGATCCAACCCCCTCGCTGCCTCCCCACCCTTTGCCGGCTGCGCGGCTCTGCTGCAGGGCCCCGCGACCAGCGGCGGACCACCCTGCCCCCACCCTGTTTCCCGTCGACGGCAGCGGCATCCCCAACCCCTCACCCGGCTGTGACGGCGGCGCCCTTCTCCGTCGCCCTCCCGACGGCGTGTGGGAGGCACTGCCGCCTCCTTTACCTGCGCTAGCGGCGGATCAGGCCTCGCCGGAGCCGGATGCCGCGCCGCCTAGGGCCGTCCCCACCACCGACGCTAGCGGCATCCATCATTCCATCCACTGGCGGGCTCGCAGGGTAGGCGGAGGCTCCCTCCCCTCCCCAACTGCGGTGGAGACTCTTCCTTCACCGACCGGCGGCAGCGCTCGTCTTCAGTTGGATCCCGGCGGCAGCATCCTTCGACGTCCCCTCCCCGGTGGATCCTCCCTTTCTGGCTTTTTGTGAGTACTTCTAGCTATCTCTGATCTGAAAGTATCTGCATATATAGGATTCAAAAGGTGTGTTCAATTGCAGGTACCAAATTTTATACCACTCTGTTCCACGTTTGGTGCCGTACCAAATCAATGCAGGTACCAAATTATATGCCACTCTGTTCCAACAATTTATTTTTCTTCCTGTACTTCTGACATGTCCAGCAAAGCTACCATTCCCCTAATGAGGATTTAGCCTGCATTGCTTTGTGGCTATGTTTTTGTTTCAGCATTGCTCTAATTTTTTATGCGTTGTGTTCTTTTTTGAATGTATTCTCTGCAAACAGAGGTCACTTGTAGCTTTTATTCAATCACAAGAGTTCTTCAGCGGCACTTACTGGATATCTGTGTTTGTTTGGCAGAGTTGCGGACACATTGAATGTTCCCAAAAAATTGAAGCCACGCCATATGGTCACTATCAGCGATTTCCTCTTTTCATACACTTTCCCCAGGTTCCATGTGAGTTACTATGTCAATTCGAGCTTTAGATGAAGCGATCTATTTATTGTTTTGCATCAGAAAATGATAACAACGAAATTGTTCGAAAATCATGATATGCTAATCTTCAGACTGCTAGCATGGATTGTGATCCATGGTTATTATTGGCAAATTAAGATGAAGTTGAGGCATGCCTATTCATATCAATCAATTGACTATGCTAACTGATTATTTTCTTCCATAGGGTAAATGTTAACTCTTTCTAAGATAAAAGATCAGAAGAGAGTGATGCTGTGAACAAAGATGGAAAGCTCGCTGGTAAGATGTAAAATCCAGTGCAGTTGCGTATTTTTTTCTTGCTTGATTGTGGTTTGCAACCTAAAATCATAGTGATTGTTGTCGACAACCGTCCTAGGAGGCGTCTGGGTGTTGTGGAGGGCAGAGTTGCTTGTGGAGGCGGGGAGTTTAGATTGGGAATGCAGGCTACTGTCCACGTTGGGTGCACAATCTGGTAAGATCCAAATTGGCCCCTTTATTTCACAGTAAGGGCTTGCATTTGTATATATTCCAGTTCTAAGCCTAGTGATTATTTTTGCAACTATTCCTGTACAGAATAACAGAAATATATTATTGTGCAGTACTTTAATAAATAATTAATAGGTTGTGTATGTGCAGATGGTCTTACCTATTAGGCTATTAATCTAGGAGAGAATTATCAATGTATCCACCATCCGTTGAATTGCTCCACATCTGCCTCCCAACCATTTTTCTTCTTCATCAGACCTTTAATGCTTGCATATTGATGTGCGATTTTCGATTTGTTGCCAATGATGGTTTATTGGTTCAGCCTTTTTTCCCCAAACATATGAGCCAAATTTCATCATGTTAGTGTAAGCTGGCAATAAACGTATATTAAATTAGTGTTCCCTTCTCTCTTTGATGTCTTTTCCTTCTTTTTTTCATTAACTGTAGGGTATGGTTGTTTTAGTCCATGATTTAAACTCCATGAACTATGATGTTGCAATCTTTCCTACTGGACACACTTTTATCAGGCAAGTTCAAACTTGAATTGACATGCCCAAATCGTGACTCGGGGCTCATGTTGGGTTTCAACTCTAGCCTACCCCCAACCTGCTTGGGACTTAAAGGCTTTGGTGTCGTTGTTGCTGTTACTGTTGTGTTCAAATGAACTAAAATTTTCTAGTTTTCAGCTTATTTATTCCTGTTGCAGCATGTTCAGTTGGGTTTTTATTTTGTCTAGTGATTTCGTGGATACTTATCAGTCGCTTTTTGGTGGACACACTTTTCTAATCAGGGAAGCTCAAATGAACTTGAAGATTTTGTGGCAGCATGGCACAGAATCTATCAACCATGATTCTAGGTATAATAGAGGCGCATTGATCATACAGCACTACTTCATTTTAGTCTCGAATTATCCAAATCGGATTATATGAGTCTCTTGGATGCTCCGTGTTTGTGTTAATGTTATTATATTGAGTTCTCTCACATAGCTGGTTCAAGAATGAGTTTTTTAACTGTACCAGATTGCCTCTACTATTAAATTCCCTGATTAGAAAACAAATCCACAAGTGATCAACATATCCGCTTTCGATATGCGATTTCGTCTTGTATAGCCATCTGTGATTGATGGAAATTTTTTCTGTGTTGGTGCAGCACTAGATTGATGGAAATTTTTTTCTGTGTTTATTCAAAGAAGGACCAGCATTTTGCTAGATGTTTGGATCGATCTCTGCAGGCTGTAGCTGTAGCGACCAACACATTAGTAGATCATGCAGGCGCAGGCGTGGATCCTTGCGTGTCGAATCTTGATGGACTTTTTTGTGTAATGATTTAGAGAATCTGAGACAATTTTTATTTTCTCACAAGACCAATTCGGAGTAATTCCTTGAGTAGCTCGCTGTGTGGTTCAAATAGCTTGTTTATACTGTTTTGTGATTTTTAGGAATAATTTATTTACCCAGGAATAAATATTTGTTTCAATGTAGCTGATATTATTTTCACAAATAGGTTTCTGCTGTTAAAACTTTTTATGCCTGCAAGACTTTTTTTTTAAAAAACTTTTTATGCCTGCAATCAGAGATTTGAAACTGAGGCAAAAAATACTTTGCTTACTGCTACTTGTAGTAGAGTGTATATATGTTTTTGTGCACGCTTGCAATCAGAGATTTGAAACGGAGGCAAAAAAATACTTTGCTTACTGCTATCTTATACATGTTTTTGTGCACGATTCCAATTAGGGATTTGATGACAGCTTCAAATTTTGCTAGAGCAGAGTCTCTGTATGCACACATGTTTTTTTCTCCACATACCTATACTATGATAATAATGCTGCACCAACAGCTGGCTCCTCGTGTAGGTACAAGCAGATATATAGACCTTATGGACACTAATTTGGAAGACTCTTGAGTTTGATCAATAGTCAAGTGGATTGTGGACAGTCTCGTTATTATAGCAAATTTGGTCATGTGGACTGTGGACTGTAGACTCTTAGTTTGATCATTAGTCACGCAAAGTCAAGGATTTTGTGCATTCTAAATTGTTCTATGCTTGATGGGTCAGGTTTTTACATATTCAGCCCAAGGGCCAGGGTCAACTGATCTAAAAGTTGTCTGTCTGCAAATTGTAATTTTTGTTTGTCCCAAGAGGGATATTTAGGTGACAGATGGATTTTACATATTTATGGCACTTGGCTGTCTCTATTTTTCACCAATCATCATAGTGAGCTGTTAGTTTGGTGTATTCTCATGCTCAGTTTGTCTTCAAACTGCAGATACTGTCATGTTGCTCGGTGGCAGGTTCACCTCACACATGGGCACCACTTTTATGCAATTGATTAATGCGGTGACGGGACCTCTTCTCTCTTGGCCCGGTCTTCCTCTCACAGCTTGTTGATTGTTGGGTACCATAGCCGGCGGTGTGGTGCACATCACTGGCGGGGGCAGATCGACCCACAATCGCTGAGTATCCCTGGAGTTCTCTTCTTGGCGTAGGAAATAAATTAATCCCCCATATGCTCCATTGAGGACATCACGACATGTGCGTGCTCATTAATGGCAGATCTAGCAGCTTGCTCGTCCTGGATGTCATGGCGAGATGGCCAGATTTGTCTTTCAGATCGTGCATTTGGCATCCTCCTTAGCGGCAGCGGATACCACCCCTGAGGCAGCCACTGTTGTGGCGCTGTGTACCCTGTGTGGCTGGAGGCCTAGCGCCAGCGACACACACTATCTGCTAGACATCGAACCGTCTCATGTCGCTGCCCCTTACACTATGCACCTATGTCCTCGTGATCTGCAGGTTAGCCTCCCTTCCTTGCCCCATCTTTTATTTTTGATCGGTGCATGGATTGTTGGCCATCATGAATCATAGAAGTATTTGTCATAGAAGTATTTGACTGCATGGAAGATCTCGTTGCCTCTTGCTAGCTGGTTAATTGATTTCCAGTCCTAATTTTCTGTTTAGGTGTTGAAGTTTTAGGTTGACTCCTTCATAGGGACTACCTGATTGCAATGCAATCTGATCCTTTTATTAGCTGACAAGGAGAGGCTTAAAGTAACGTATTTATGCTAGTAAAATTGATATCATGCCATTAGCCTGTACGGATTTTGTATGTTCAGTTCAATCTGCTACTGTGTGTGTGTGTTCAGTGTACATTCAGTAATGGTTTACTGGCATTTAGCCTGAACTTCTAAGTGTGCATATGTTTTGTTTGCAATTATTTTGTATGTTTTCCCTTATTACTATTTTCTCAAAAGTAATCAAATTATTCAGAGAAATAGATAACATATTATTTATTGCATAGTTGGGTATTCTATCAGTCATATCGTCTTGTACCATGCAGTTGCAGAGCTATCTATTCTGAATTCCATCAGACCAGTCAATTTTTGATGATAAACTAAAACTACATGTATAGATACCGAAGTTACTCATAATTTACGTGCTAATAGACCTGACATCTTTGTGTTACTGCAGAACGTGTCAAAATGCTGACAAACAGGCTTGCTATATTCAAATTTCTCTAGCTTTTACCAAGTTTATTTATTTTTCATGCACCTACATGTACAAAAACAAATTAGCTCCTTTAATTACGCATGAAACATGTCTTTACAGTGCATCTATTTGTAGTTGGAGATGCTAGTATGTTCCTTTAAACTTGTTCAAAGCTAGATAAGTTTGACTTAGGACAAAGTTAAAGTGAAGTATATATGGAACGGAATATATTTCAAAAGGTAGAATAGCACCAATGCCGTGAAAGCAGTTTTCAAACATTCACAAAGCTTCTTGATTCGATTTGATGATTTGAGTGCAGGATGTGTTCCCTGCAAGTGTTCGGTTCTCAGTGCAGGTCGCAGCCAGGAGCCCCTCTTCAATTGCAGCATGGTGAGTTTGTCTCGGCTGGCAATGCTGGTTCAATGCACTCGTGGGGAAGGATTTGGTTCTGTAATTGTGACCAATACCAACTTTGAATGCGAATTGTGAATGCACTATCCATGTCTAGCGACAACATTTACATTTTCATTCACAGATGGTCATTCTTTTGGTCTTCCTCCTTTTATCTTCCTTATTACTCCATTCGACATGCTGTAGGTTCATTTTCTCTATTCCATCACATTATTTCCCACTTTGACAAGTGGGAAATTCACCTGTTTATCATGTGTTTTAACTTTCAACTGCTGATAAATATTCAAAGTAAATTAGTTTGTTATGATCATCCAATAGTCCCCAACAATGAGTATTTGTTTTTGTTAAATGACCCACAAATTAGAGCTCCATGTGCTTGTTTGGAATTTAACCTGATGCTAAAATCTGCAGAATTTAGGGAAGTCGAGTTCTTGTGTTAACATACTCTATTATTTTCACTAGGTTATTATTGTAATAAACAATAAATAAATGTTTTTATAGTTTATTGGACAATCATTTGCATCAACATTTCTTTTTTTTTTTAATGTGAAATCAGCTTGTTGCTAGATACATAATTCAAGTTGTGGTTTGGAAACTAACTTGATTATAAAACGTGCATAATTAAAGCTTTTATGTGTCAACACACAATACTATTTATGATTATGCCACATTTGTTTTAAATAAAGGTAGATTTTTATAGTTCATATGTTTAACTTTGTTGTTTTCCGTCAGGCAAAGAGATTGACTAAGAAGTTCATCCTCCAATATCTAACAAGTCCCATTTGGATGGGGAGGCTCATCCTCAAAAAGGCCTTCAGCTCTCAAGAAACTAGACGGAAATTTGAATGAAAGCATTGAAAAGAGATTGACTAAGAAACCAATTAGCATCCTGATCGGCTGTCCTTGCTGCAGCTGAGCCTGATCGGCTGCCCTTGCTGCAGCTGAGAACGGGTGCTCCAAGCAACAATGCCTGCAAAGAAGAAATCAACTGGCCACAACTACCGTACGAAAAAGGCAGCAGATTGGTTCACGCTGCAAAACTTATCTAGATTATTGTCCATTGGGTCGACAACATTCTCAAAACATCTATTTGTCTTTTTTTTTTAGAGAAGTAAAAATATTTTCTTGTACGGACGTCTTCATATAGGCTGATTTTGTACCGCTTGCACTTAATTTATATTTTTCTAAAGTGCTATATATTTTTTCTAAATATGCTTTTACTCAATTTTCCCCTTAATTTCTATCAATGTTATCAAAGTTCACTTTGGTCGAGAAAAAAAAAATTATCTATGTTCCACATAAAAGACAACAAGGCATGTCATGCCGTGTGAGAAAAAAAAGAAAATAGGACCCCACGTTATGTGGTAAGCAAGTCATGCTGTGAGAAAAAAAAATAATAAAGAAAAACGGATACCACGTTGTATTAAGAAAAAAACCAAACAAATGTGAGAAAAATGAAAAAAAATGTGAAAAAAGAATAAATGAAACAATGAGAAACCACCCGCACGTGGTCATTCGCTGGGATGACGTGGGAGCTGAGGCAAGTCAGGTGCTGGCCGGACTGGGGATCTCGGATGCGGCGCGTGGGCTGTGCGGGGGAGGCCGGGGTCTCGAATGCATTTGGACCCCGGGTCCAAATAGTCTTTGGCGTGTATATATATATATATATTCTATTGATGGAGTAAAAAGTAGAATTAGTTCTAGCCACCAAATATACACCTACCCACCATATTCCATACACATGCAATTCTTATTTTGACTGGCCGAACTCTCTACGGTTCCATTGTTTGAGCTACAATATATTCTTTGTAAATATGCTATATTATTTAAGAGTGCCACTCCTATAAACTCCATATAAGCCTATATTTATTGAGGGAGTGAGAGAGATGAGAGAAGGCTTAAAATATTCAGCCTTGTTCCACATAAAGATTACATATTTAAGAGTGCCACTCCTATAAACTCCATATAAGCCTATATAAGCTTGTTGACGGTTGCTAACATCAATTTTTACCATAAATAAATAAAACATATAAGAACAACAACACTAGAAGATAGGGTTTTTACTAATAAATTCCACAAGTTTTGTTGCACACTCAGTTTTGTAGGATGATTCGTAAAATTGAAGAAAAAGAGGAGAAAATAGAGAAAAGAAAGAAAAGGACTGAAACCAAATGATTAGAATAAATTCCGGGGACCTAAAGGACAAAAAGAAGACAGCTCAGCGCAAGTTGGTTCCCACTGGCCGACAGGTGGGGCCGGCAGGCCGTGTGGGATGGGTGGCCTCCCCGATGGAGGCGGCTTCTCACAACCGACCTAAGGGTATATCTAAGCCCTCTAATCAAGTCAGTTTGATCCGAGTGCTGAGATTCATCCTATGGGGCTATATAAGCAAGGGCAGACCTCACCCCTAATTCAGTACTAATATTTAGATCATCATCCGAGTTCTAGAGATCAAGTCATCCGAGCCACAAACCCTAGTTCTTTGAGTAGTTCTAGTTCTAGAGAGATTAGCTACATAATAGTAGATTACAAGGAGATCCAAATCCAAGAAGACTTGAACTTCAAATTCTGTCAAGGTGTTCTATAGGTACATTTATATCTTTGATATATTACTCAAGTTTATCTATGGTATTATTCTTCATCTTTATTATATTATTTATTGCAATATTTATTGTTTGCTTTAATATGTCTAGTAGAGTTAGATGTTTATTATGTATTGCATACTTAGGATTGTATAGCCCTCATCTTGTAATGTGCAAGATAGGTGTTATAGCTTATGTAAGCATGGTGCTTATATATATATTATATCTCGCAAATGCCCGCTATATCTTCGAGTCATGGGGTAGATCGTAGGGGGTTACATTTTGTAACACCCCAGTGTTACTTACCGGTTAAGTTAGGGTTTGGATAAAATTAAGTTTATTTTATGTTTTTGATCCTAAGTGTGATGTTGAGTGAGGGTTGGATAGTATAGGTTGGGAATCTGAAATTTGAATCAAATTCGATTTGAATTGAAACTCGAAAACCCTAAATTCCTTTCTTTCTTTACCCCCTTTTCTTTTTATTCAAAATTTAAAAGGAATTTGGGTATGGTTATTAAAGCAATTTTGTAGAGTTTTCAAAGTTGAACAAAGTTGGTGTTTTGAGTTTTCAAAGTTTAGTTCAAAAATTTAGAGTAATTTTGAAAATACCAAACTTAGGGTTTTGTCCCCTTTTGATTTAAAAACCCTAATTCAAAATCTAAGCAAAATTTGCAAAAACTTTCAAAAGTGAGTTTGTAGATCTTGTTGAGATGAGCAAAAGTAATGTACAAAGTTTTTCAAGTTGTTACATGATTTTAAAAGTAATTTTGAATTCAAATTTCAAAATTTTGAACTGTTTTTCAAAAGTCATATTTAGAGGCTGATTTTGAAAATGCTCCAATTGAGAAAGTTTTAGATCTTGAAAAATTAGCCTAAGTCACTTTTTGGAATTTTTCGAGTTCAGTTCAAATTTTGGGAGAATTTGATGAAATTCAGAGATTTAGGGTTGAGAGAGCTACGGTGAGCGTGGTGGAAACCCCCTGTTCTTCCCCCATACCGGTCGGTCGCCGGCGTCGCCGTGGCCGTTCTCGCGCCGGCCGCCCTCGCACGTCACCGGCTAGCCTGGCCGGCCGCGAACGCCGTCCCCATTGGTCCATGTATCCCTTGCCCTATAAAGCCACCGCCGACGCCGTCGCCGACTTTTTTTCTTCTCCATCGCCGCCGGAACCGCCCCGCCCCTTTCCTTTGCCGCCGTCCTCAAGCTCCAATCCGTCTAATTAGTTTTGCCATCGTGTTCGCAACTTTGTTGGGGCGCCGCTTGAGCCAACTCGCGTCGTGGTTCGTCGACCGAGTTCGCCCGCAGCGCCGTCTTCTCCACGGCCCGTGGCCGCTGCCGGGCCGCGCACCACCTCGTCGTCGTCGGTCGTCTCGGTGAGCCTCGTGCAAAACCATCTAGAGCTCTAGCGGCGCCTTGAGATCGTGGTCATGATGCGCCGGTCGTTTTGTGATTGCCCCACGGGACACGCCGGAACGCCGTTGTTGCCAATGGGGAGCACCGCCGCCGCCGCCGCCACCGCCGCCAACCTCGCTCCGCCTCGTCTCCGTCCCAACCGGCGCGGCGCACCGCAGCCGGGGTGAGCTCCTGCCCGCACTCGTCGCGTCGGTTGGGTCATAGCCGCGCCGTAGCCACCGGAACGCCGGCCGCCGGCGGAGTTTTACGGTGCCGCCCGCCGTAGCCAGAAGCCGCGTCGCTAGAGGGCGTTAGGTTCGATTAAGTGGTAAGTCCGGGTCGCTGGATGTGTTAGACGTGTTGTCGTGCTCGCCGCCGCCGGAATCGCCCGACGAGCATCTCCGCCGCTGCCGCGCCGCCCCGTCCCGCCATGGTCGCCGGCAAGGATGCCGCGGTGCTTTAGGGTTTAGGTTTGGGGTGCCATGGGATGCGCTGAGTTGTGGGGGAGCACGTAGGGGCTAGGTCTCGTCGCCGGGCGAGGTCACCGCCGGCGAGAAATCGCCGGTCAACCGCCGCTACGGGCCGTGGTCGTACAAGATGGCCGACGGGCCGGCTCGCTGCATCGAAGCCGAGGGTCGGGCCGCACAAAGGTTTGGGCTGCACAATCTTTGGACCGAATGGGATCTTGGGTCGGTTTCGCCCGAAAGTCTGCTTTGTTTTAAAACTTGATTTATCTAATTTCCTTTGTTGTGAATAGTGCCGATTCTTTCAAAATTCATAGAAATTTGAAAATAGCTCTTTAAATTCTGAAAATTTTTTGTAGAAGCTTCTTATGAGTTTATGAATCCATGAAAAATTTGAAACTTTGAATTTGAGTAGTTTTTGCATGATTTAAAAATACAAATTTTAATTGAAAAATGCATCCTCCATGATTTTTAGAAAATAAAATATTTATTCAAAAATCATGAAAATTTATTTGGTACTGTTTTTATGATGTGACCTACTTGTTTAAAAAGTTTGGAGTCGTTTTGAAATGTTTAAATTATTTTCTATATTATGCTTTATTTTATTTATTAGGAAGGTGAGTGTTTAGAGTTTAATGACTTAGGTTTTGTGTGATCTTAGAATTGTTTTGTGAATCTTGGATCATATCATAATCAAATGGTCCTTAAGAACTCCTTAGGCAATGGTGATGATATCTTGTAGAGTAGTTCAACAAGTTGGTTTTGTTGGGTTGCAACTTTATCGTGAAGGAAAGTTGTACTCAAGTGTTTATCATTTCATGCATCATCAAGCATCATATTTACCATTTCATCATGTTAAGCAATGCATCATTATTACGTGTAGTGAACGAGAGTGATGTGGTTAACGATGATCAAGCTTTGGAGAAGGTGCATCCACCCGAGGTGTGGTGTCAAGTGTGACTCGGGTGATCTGGTTTTGGATTCTGACTTTTCCCTGCAACACAGGCAAGCCCCGGAGCATAAACCCTTCTCTGTTTTACAAATGTTTTTATTCACCTTAAGTCTAGTGTAATGTGCATTAAGTTAGTAGGAGTTGGTTGATACCGTTGCTGCATGATTACCTTGATCTACAGTTATTCCAATGTTATCCCACTAGTATGAGTAGGTCGTTTCTCTAATGCTTAGTAATGCTTAGATGTCGGTAGAAGTCGAATGATGGCTTCATCGTTCGCGAGATATAGGTTTTATCTTTGTTCCTCCTGGCTATGGAAAAAGAGAACACCCTGATGGTGGTCCATGAGAATAAATATGGTAGTATTGAATTTGAGATCGGACGGGACGTAGGTTGAAAGCCGGCGGGATACCTAGCTGTGCTTGTCCCGTGTTGGTCGTATAAGGACCGTCCGTTGTTTGGATTGTTAAGTTCGGGACTTTTTGAGCGCAAATGCGCCTGAGGCCTTCTGGCAAAGGCACGGCTGCCTGGTTGTCACCCCAGGTCAGTCGACCCTAACTAGCCACATACTCCGGTAAGCCGGATCTCGGTGGAGCCAAATCGGGAATGGCAACCACGCACTGGGAGTGGAGAGATGGCGGGAGTAGCGTGTACCCACCCTACTGGGTAAACTGTCATTGTCATTAGGACTGGCGGGGTAGGGAGGTGGAGTCTTGTACTCTCGGGTGGCGCAGGCCTCGTTCCCGTTTTGGACAAATCTGAAAGAAGGTTGATATATGCAAGCTTAAGTGCTACATATGTCGTGTGGTTAGGGATCCCCAGCTGGGTTTGAATCGATTCGCGGATCGCCGTTGCTTCTCGGTTATGGAGACCCGTTCTTCTGTCCATTCATCGTAGTAATTGAAGAAACAAGGTTACTCATGGTTATGAAAGGAAAAAGAGATGCGAGTTAAGTTGAGTTGTGTTGCTTAAAAAGTGTTTGAGCAAGAACAGGTGCAAATCTAGCTTAATTATGCTTCAACAAAATTGATGCTAAAAATATTGAAAGTAAGGATCCACTTGTAGTAAGCTTTTCTCGCAAACTCTCCTTTTCTAGCTCTACTTCCCTTAAGCCAAAGATATCCTTGGAGTTTTTTTTTGTCGGGTAAGTCTTGCGAGTACATCGTGTACTCGGGGTTTGTTAACCCTTGTTGCGGTGTTGACTCGTGATGTTAACCGGGGTTATGTCGGTGGGCACGGCATGATCCGGTTGTCTTCTAGTTCTACTCGGCTCCCGCAAATTAAGTTGAGTTTACTAAAATGTAACTTATTCGCGTTATGTAAAATTAATGTTATTATTTTTCCGCACTCTGATCTATATTTTTGTAACAAATGTTGTAATGTTGTAGCTACTCCTTTGTTGATCCTGGTATGAGAGTGGTGTAATCGGGGTTTCCGATGACACCGACAGGCTTCTTAAGTTATTGGGTGCATCTGCACAGCTGTTAGAGGTCTTTGGGACAAAGACAGGTGCAGGTGGGCCCAGTAATTAGGAGGTTACGTCACAACAGCCCTATTAAGTCCTCTGTAATCCTCTCTCCGCATATAGTGAGCGGTAGGACGTGTGTCGCGAAGAAGGTGAAGATCTCATTATTGAATCCTTCCTAGTTGATGTTCCTTAAGTATGATATGAAGTAGTAATGCTAACAATGATAGCTAGATGTTTGCACTAATTAGAGTTAGGCAATAGGTTGTGATGATAGTTACTCATTAGTAAGTTTTCCTTATATTATTTCATGTGAGTCCTTAGATTAGAATACTCTATTGAATCTTTTATCTTATATTTACGATGCTTGATCCCCTGCATTTATTATTATCTTTATTATCATTTATCATATATATCTTTATTATTTATTATGACATTAACCCCTGTTATTGAGTAGAAGCATTATTCATTATTGGTTTATTACTATTTCATAGTATGAAGATGTTATTCGTACTATGCATTATAGTTATAGATATCTTCCTAGTGGTAGAATAGAAATGATAACCTGGTTATTACTCTAGGTAAAATGCTACAATGGTATAATTATCTCATCCACTTGCGGAACCTATTTTATCTCTTTATTTATATTATTCTTTATATTATTTTCTGCCTAGTCTTATTTTATTTATGCCATGATATATTTTCTAGTTCATAGCTAGGGATGACAACCTAGTCTCATAGCTAGAAGTATAGGTTTCTTCATGACTAGTCTATTAGTGGCAAAGTAATTTTTATATACCAAGCCTTTGTTTGGGGCCATTGCTCTTATAGCATTTTGGCGCCATTGTTATTTTAGTGATGTCGCTAAGCGGTGTCAATAGCCGCCTAGCAACGTTCGGGAAGAAGGTGGATGAGGAAGATGTCGTGTGCAAGCCGCTCCGTGTCGCGCCGGCCAAGTACAGCTAGATGGCGCTCACCATTGAGACCACGCCGACCTAGACAAGGTCTCGCCCGGAGGACGTGGTTGGGCGACTCGGCTGTCGAGGGGCGGCTCGACACGCCCTCGAGTAGAAGGAGGATGGCGGCAAACCGCCGCTCACCGAGGAGGAGTGGACCGCGCGCATGAAGGAGAAGCGGCGGTCTGGGGAAGGCTCTTCCAGCCGCGGCGGCAACGCCAGCGGTGACAAAGGGCGCTGAAAAGCCCAATGGCAAGGGGAAGAAGAAGAAGAACTTTGACCCCAACGCCTGCCGCAAGTGCGGCAAGACGGGGCACTAGGCAAAGGAGGGTCCGACCCGCAAGCAGGAGAAGAAGGAGGAGGTGCACCTTGCTAAGGGACGAGAGCGACGGCGAGCACACACTACTGATGAGCGAATACTGTGCATTGTAGGAAGGCGAAGCAGAGGGTGCAGAAGTGGAGCAGAGGACTACACTGCATGCCATCGACATTGCCGAGCCGCGTGCACGGGTCCTTCTGGGTGCAGTCGGCGACGAGCTCAAGCAATGGTGGTACCTGGACTCCGGGGCAAGCAACCACATGATGACTTGTAGGGCCGTCTTCTTTGACCTCGATGAGAACAAGGTCAAGACGATCAAGTTTCGTGATGGCTCGCAGGTCACCATCCATGGGCAAGGCACCATTGTCTTTTCGATCTTTCGCAACGGTGAGCACCGCGCCGACGACTGCACTGTACTACATCCCCTAGATGCCCTCGAGCATCGTGGAGCCGGGGGTAGCTGGATGAGTACAGATGCAGGTGCTCATCCGGAGCGGGGGGTGTTGCAGATCGGGGACCAAGAATGGCGCCTTCTCGCCAAGGTAACACGTCCCGTGAACCGACTTTATCTCCGGGACTTGAAGGTGGAGCAGCCGGTGTGTCTCGCGGCGTCATGCACGGAGGAGCCATGGCTGTGGCATGGACCTTCGCCACTGAGCTTTGAGGCGCTTTGGGCGCCTAGGCAAGATGGTGACCGGCCGCCGCAGATCAAGCACGACGGGCGAGCTAGCGCGATAGTCGCTGGGCTGGGAAGCGCAGGTGCCCCGCTTGTTCCCGGCGGCGGCAAAGTACCGGGGCGCGAAAGTGCTTGAATCGGTCCATGGTGACCTTTGTGGGCCGATCACGCCGGCGGCCCACGGTGGTCGAGGTATTTCCTCCCCGCCGTGGGCGACTACGGCCGCTACATGTGGCTAAAGCTCCTGATGAGCAAGGGTGATGCAGCGGAGGCCATCAAGCGCTTCAGGCGCGAGCGTAGGCGGATTTCGGGAAGAAGTCGCGGCGTGCTCGGGGGCCGACCACGCCAGCCGAGTTCACGGCGGTGGAATTCGCCGGCTACTACGCCGGAGGAGGGGGTGGTGCGCCACCACACCGTGCCATACTCGCCACGCCAGAGAATGGCGTGGTCGAGCAAGCGGAACCAAACCATCGCCGGCATGGCACACTCGATGATGAAGGCCAAGGACCCGCCGGTAGAGTTCTCGGGCGAGGCGGTGAGCACGGCAATGTTCATCTTGAACCGCTCGCCGACCAAGGCCCTAAAAGGGATGACGCCTTACGAGGCATGGCACAGCCGCAAGCCAAACGTTGCCTACCTACGCACGTTTGGTTGCGTCGGCCATGTGAAGACCACCAGGCCGGGCCTCGGCAAGCTAGAGGACAGGAGCACCAAGATGGTGTTCCTCAGCTACGAGGAGGGGTCGAAGGCCTATAGGCTCTACGACCGGCCGGTGGAAAAGTGGAGGTGTCCCGGGATGTTGTCTTCGATGAGGCGGTGGTGTGTAGCTGGGATAAGGCTGTGACGTGGGAAGCAGAGGAGTCCGGCGGGCTTGAGGATGGCTTCATAGTCAAGCGGTAGTGCCACAGAGCTAGAGGCGGAGGCGGTGGAGCCGCCAAGTCCCTGGTGCGGCGGGCCCGGCCGCCCGATTCCTCCGTTCCGCCCCTGGCGAGGGGGCCATCTCCGGCGGTGGCGGTGGAATTCGCAACTCCACCGAGCAATATCTCGAGTTTGTGGATGCATTCCACAAAGGGGAGGACATGCAATTCGCCGGGTCGACAATGTCATCGGATAAGCAGAGGCACCTAGCTTTTGCTCATGAGCATAGAGGAACCTGCCACTTTCTCCATTGCAGAGCGAGACGGGGAGTGGCAGAAGGCGATGCTCGAGGAGATGTGGTCGATTGAGGACAATCAGACCTGGGATTTGGTCGATCCGTCGACGGGATGCCGACCGATTGGACTCAAATGGGTCTTTAAGGTAAAGAAGGATGAGCGTGGTGCTGTGTTGAAGCTCAAAGCGTGGCTGGTGGCTCGGGTTTCATGCGGTGCAAAGGCATCGACCTCGAGGAAGTCTTTTCCCCGGTGGTGCGCATGGAATCAGTGCGGCTCTTGCTCAACGACGACTTGAGCCGGTTCATCACCTTGACGTCAAATTGGCTTTCCTCAATGGTGACTTGGTGGAGGAAGTCTACGTCAGGAAGGTGCCGGGGTTCGTGGTGAAGGGAGCTGAGCACAAGGTGCTCAGGCTCCGCAAGGCACTCTACGGGCTACGCTAGGCTCCGTGGGCATGGAACGCCAAGCCGGACACCACCATGGCGAAGCTCGGGTTCACGCTGCGCCGCACCACGGAGCACGCTCTATACACCCGACGACATGGAAAGGGAGCGGCTCATCATCGGGGTGTACGTCCGATGACCTAATCATCATTGGGGCATGACCGGAGGACATCGACGCCTTAGGAGGAGGAGATGGCGGCCCGGTTCTGGATAGGTGACCTGGGCGCACCGCCCTATTACCTTGGGATTGAGGTAAAGCAGGGGAAGGAGATGGTCACGCTAGGGCAGCGCGCCTATGCGTTGAAGATGCTCGAGCGGGCGGGATGGCGGGTCAGAAGCCCATGGCGACACCGATGGAGGAGCGGGTCAAGCTGTCCAAGAACAGCACGACGGCGAGGGTAGATGCGATGCGCTACCAGAGCATCGTCGGCGGGCTACAGTGGCACACTCACACCCAGCCGGACATCTCGTTTGCCGTTGGGTACGTGAGTCGCTTTCTGGAGGATCCGCGGAAGGACCATTGGACGGCGGTCAAGCGGCTATTGCGCTATGTCCAGGGCTCACTGGACATGGGAATTGTCTTCCCCAAGCATGGCGGGCTACAGCTGACGGCATTTAGTGGGGCTCTGTGTCACACCCTCATTTCTAACGATCCTTAATCACACGTATTTGAGCCAGGATCACGCACAAATACGCCTACTTAAGTACAGAATTGATATAAAAACTATACTTCTATTGCTAATGAGGAAAACATGATACAAGGTTTGGGTTTACATGACTTGGGCCATAGGCCATTCATCATAAATCTACGCAGACCTATAACTGGGCTCTATTCCTACAGGCAAGCTTGGAGTGCGGACAAACCCTGGACTTACTCCTATGGCATGATCCTATAACTCGATCACAACATCCTCATGTAGCTCCTTCATGATCGCCTCCGTCTTCAAGTGTACTCCATCGTGGTTCCATCCTTGCGTCGGCCTTCATAGCTTGATTTCCTTGGATACACTCCCTGTAGCTAGCATTCAAAAAATAGAAATAGAGGGGTGAGTACTTTCATACTCGGCCAAGTCCCAACCGAAAGGTGATGGGTTACCATTAGGGGTTGGGCCCTAGTAGAGCATAACTATGCTCACTAGTTCCCGGGTTAGTTATTAATTATCCAAGCTCAAGTTAATAGATTACATATCAGATTATCTTAAGTGTGTGTATGTAGTCATAGATGATCCAGCCTAGCATCTGCCCATTCTAAGGACGTGGCTATTCGAATAGATTTGAGTAACTCTGTAGAGGTTGTACAAATTTTCCCACATGATAGGCGTTGTCTACGCCATGGCCAAATGGTTCGACAAGCCTAACGAGATCTCATACCCGCTTGGGCCGTCACCCTAGATATCCATATAATCCCTACCGCAGCTTCTCAGGGGTTGGAAACACACTACAGAGGATGCAACCCTGTACGTAGCTTCAATGCACACTATGGAGGCTGCCATCCCTGTATGTAGCGCCTGCCCTACGGAGCATGACCACCCCTGTACGTAGCTTCAATGCACACTACGGAGGATGTCCTCCCTGTACGCAGGGGAAACCAACTACGGAGGCCGTCACCCCTGTACATGGCGAACGGTGCTACAGAGGATGACGTCCCTGTACGTAGTAAAACATCTATATATAATCTGTGCACAACATGGCCAATAACATATAAGGCGGCGGCGTGGATGGAGACAGTGGGCGCTGTGAGCGGCTTCGGCATCCCGCAGTGAGTGAGGCACGTTCACTGGGACGAGCGCACCGGGCCTCGGCGTCGGTTGCGTCTACTGGCAGCACGAGAAGAGGAGAGGGGGAGAGGAGAGCTCGGTGACGTATGGCAAGGTACCAGCCGAGCTCGAGCTCGAGGGGCACCCGGGGAGGTCTATTTATAGGCGACGGGGAAGCTGCGGCTCACCGGAGATATTTTCCGGCAGCCGGGCAGAGCTCCAGCTCGACTTGATGGGACGCGACGGCGGCCTTAACTCCGGCGGGGTTAGCGGCAATAGTTGTCTCAACGACCTGGCGACGTGACGCGACGGGGCAGGCGCAAGCTATCGATGGACGAGACGGCGGCGCCATCAATGGCGGCTTGACAAGACGCGACAATGAGGTCGGTGGTGAGTCGTTGCCGGCGTCTTTGCTCATGGCCAACTTCGCACGGAGCGGTCTTTGGGAAAACGCCAAGCGGCGGTGGGCAAGAACCGGGAAGGTGGTGGCGGACTTAGAGAACCTCACATCGATGACAAAATGCTTTCGTCACGTAAGATGCCTTCGTGACGAATTAGTGACGAATTTGAAATCGTCAGAGTGAGTGTCACATTTGATGCACCATGACGAATCATGAAATTTCGTCATAGAAGTGCTTTTTTTCCATGACGAACAATCATTCGTCATGGAACAACTCATCTTCTATGACTAAGACAAAACATCACCGATTTCATCATGGAAGTGAGCGCCACATGGTGCCACCTATAAAGTCCCACCCGAGCCCACTTACATCTGGCACCCGGGCCCACGTACATCTAGCAACTCTCTAAGAAACAAGACTGTCCTCACAGACCAATACAAGTTTTTTTTATGCACTTTGTTCTCACTCATGCGCATCCGGGAAGAACTTCCCGGTCGGTCACCCATCCCCAAATTTCTACAAGCCAAGTACGCTTAACTTTAGAGTTCTTTGAACTTGTTCGCTTGGCTTATCACCTAGCCACCCAGCAGTACTTTTTCTCTCACAAAGATCGGCCCGACCCGGCCAGCACCTTTCTCTCGGAATAAATCACCATCGGCCCACCAAATTTAGCAGGACTCTTTGGATTGGGGCTTACTGAAAAAAGTTACATCTTGTTGTTATGAGTATTCTATCAATCTTATTAAGCCCTGGGCCAGGATGTCACATCCTCACCCTCTTAGGATACCTCGGTGGGACCATGGTGGTGGGTCCCACCTGTGGTGGCCCACCAATTCTGTTTTGTGGGACCAAGGTCAACGTGGAATGCCAGGCAGTCGTGGGGCCACTGTGGCGTGGGTCCATGGTCGTGGGGCCCACCTGTGGTGTCCACTTATGCAGTACAGTGAGATCATGGTGGTAGGGCCCACGTTGGCGTGGAAGGCATGTGGTCGTGGGACTGGGCCCACCTATGGTGGCCCACCGATTCTGTCCAGTAGGACCAAGTTGGTGGGGCCCATGATGACGTGAGTGCCAGGTGGCAGTGGGACCACTACATTGTGGGACCATGGTTGTGGGGTCCACGTCACCACGTGTACTTGGGATGCCACATTGTTATGTGGTTCTGTTTGGTGGGACCACGATGGTGGGGGACGGTGGTGGTGGGACCCCGGTTGATGTGGAACGCCATGTGGCAAATGGGACCGCATGTGTGGGACCGTTGTGGTGGGGTCCGCGTCGACGCCGGTGGGGACCGTGGAGGTGGGGCCCGCGTTGACTGTAATGCCACGTGGCTTACAAACGTGAGACCGCTGTGGTGGGGTCCACGTCAACACGCCGACGGCCAGGTGGGACCGTGTTGCCTACATGTGGGACCCGTGGTCGGACCCACACTTACATGTGGGACCCATATTGGTCTTTGAAGCATGGACATTATTGTTTTGTGACGATGAGTATGTTGTTTTGTGATGAAATTTTGCATTCATCATTGGTTCCCACCAGGTTAGAGGCGGAATGATTATCGGTGACGAACAAGTTTTCTTGTTTTGTGACGCTCTATTGTTTTTCATCATTATTTTTAGTGGCTTGGCTCCGTCACTCGTGATATGTGACTAAGTTTCAAAATTTGTCACCGAAAAACTACAGTTGCATGACGAAATTTCAAATCGTCACAAGGCAATCATCATAGAAGATCACACTTCTCATGATGGGCGTGGGTCGGTTCGACCCATTGTTCGACGAACCGCCCAAAAAGCTACCCCAATGGGCCCCTAATTCGATCCATCAAGGCGCAATGGGTGAATGGATCGGGAGCGGCTCCAACCGGAAGGGTCGGCGGTTCGACCCATTCTGTCTGTCTCGTCTGGCGTGGCGGCGGCCGCCCGAAACCGCCGCCCAAGCTCCGCCATCGGCCAAGATCCGCCCCCGACGGCCATGGACGGTGGTCGCGAAATCCCGCCCCCTCACCGGGCGCAAGGGGAGGCCCGAGGCTAGGGCCAAGCTGCTGCCGGAAGGAGGCGGGGACCGAGCAGCGGCGCCGGCTATGGCCGAGGCCATCGCGCTATCGCCGGGGACGCTATTGGCCACGAACGACGTCCACAACTCCGTCTCGCCGGTGAAGTCCCAAGTTACCATCCCCTACCTTCCCTCTTTGTCGACTAGCATTGTAGCTCGTAGGATGTTGTTTACTGTCACGATAGATCCCCGACTGTCACAATCGAAGTCCCAACTTGATTGAATTTGAGTCGTGGTGTCTCAAGATTGGGTTTGCGATTATGTGCCAGCCTTCACCGAACTTCAACATCAATCATCGAAGGTTGTAGTTTTTCACTAGTACTAGCCTTCACTGCGCCCATGCTGTTTTCTGAATTGCAATCGTGCCTGAACATGCTTGTCGAAATAAATCAGCTAAGCCACAAGCCCCTGATCAAACTTAGAAATGAATGAACATTTGTGTAACACTGTGCCAGTTGAATCGATGATTAGTTGATTACTCTGTTCAGACTTGTTCTTCATGTATGATAGTATTTCTCATGCTTGAAATTTGCTACTTTCTTTATGCAATGGCAGAACTGTGCCCATTTGAGTTCCTAAACAGAGCATCCATTGGTTAGAACAATTAGATTCAGTTTGCAAACTGTTCAGACTTTGTTCAGACTAGTTTGCAAACTGTGCACAAGGGCAATGTTTAGTTAGCAACAATTAGATTCAGTTAGAAACTCTCTTGAGAATTTAATTATTGGAAAATTGTTATTAGTATTATGCAGGCTTCTCTCTCTTTTTGGCACATGATAGCAATTGAAATTTCAGATATGGTTGTAAACTTTACCATCTTGCCTACCGTTAACTTGATTGTTTATGATCACTCTTGGCACTGCAAGATCTGAGTGTGCTCCCTCCTCTTGTCCACTGCAGGAACAAGCAATGGAGAGCATTGCAGTTTGCAAATGGACACAGGTGCAGTGCAGACAGGTTTCATTACTGCAGCTGATCTTTGAAGTGGTTGTATTTTATCTTTGAAGTGCAGACAGGTTTCACAGTAGGCTATGGTGGCTCATCGACGAACTGTGAAGAACTATTAATAATCTTTATTAGCATTTGGTTGGATGATCTGTTTGATGTTTAATTTACTTGATGCAGAGGGCATCATTTTTCCTTTGAATTGGTAGATGGATTCGACACGATTTGTGTGTTACTTTAATACGTTCTGCACTTCTGCTGAAGCCTGAAATCAGTTTGAATCCCTGCTGCTTTTCTCGAACGTGTATGTTGATCTAGAGTTGACAATCGTCGTGCAATGGCTGTTGAATCACTGCTGCTTTTTTTAATAGTTTTCTGTTAGACGTCATCATGTTTGTTTGTGGTACAATAGCTTAATCCCTGTACGCTTGGTCAACAAATTGTTTTATGTTGTACATGTCTGTACGTGCGTGTACAATAGCTATCAGCAGCAGCGCACTGGTAGCATCAAGTTCGTTCAGCAACAGCAACTGTGTATCAGAAGCAGCTCCCTCGCGTGGTGTTGTACGTACGTGGGGTGGGTCAAACCACCAAAACCATCGGTGCACCTGGAGCATAACAATAATAAAATGGAATGCTCGGTGCTCCACTAGAGAGGAAATGGTTCGATGGGTCGACTGCGGTTCGATCCAAGGATCAACCATCCCCATCGTGACACACTTCTACTAGTGTCAAGATTTTTCTCGACACGGCGGCAGCCGTGTTAATGCGCTCGCTATGCTTGCACAGCGCTGCTCGGGCGCGTGGGAGGAGCAAAGGGGAAGGAGGATGGAACCGACAACAGGGAAGGTCCACGACGCTGCTGTGCCATCTTCGTTGTCCACAGTCTCGGCGTTGACGCATTTGCGGCAAATATCTGGCTGTCGTGTGCTTCCCGTGTGTGACAAGGCTGGGGTGGGAGAAGGAACTACCATGTGGACCCGACATGTAAGTGAGAGGGAAGGGAAGGAGAGGAGGTGCTGTTCGGCTGCTGCTCTTGCTGCTGTGGGCTTTTGCCGAGCTGGGCCGGCTCCGCGACTTGGGCTGGGCCCATGCGGTTGGGCCAAGGAAAGGGGGCGCCTGGGCCAAGTGGAAAAGAGGAAGAGAGGGGCTTGACAGGACGCGACGACAAGGTTGGTGGTGAGCTGTCGCCGGCGTGCTGCTCATGGCCAACTTCGGTACGGAGGTCAGCGGGTGCCGGGAAAACGTCCAAGTGGTAGTGGGGCGGCAACCGGGGGCAGGGCCGTACCTACGATTTGGGAGACTCAGAACGAAACGCGTGATGTGCCCCCTAAAATTTATAAAGAAAATAATATAACAATAGAATAATTTAACTTCATTATAAAGTATCAAATATACGTCGTTCTTATAGTATTTAGAACATATGATGCTAAAACAATACAAAAGTACTTAAGTAACAAACCTGACCTTTATATTGTACTAAAAGCATCATTCGCCTAGTATTCTTGAAATGAAGTCTTCAATTATATATTTGATCATCTCCAAGATATCATTTTCAAGTGCTATTGTTGCCAACCCATTGAGTCTTTCTTGTGTCATTGCACATCGCAAGTAGGACTTCAATAACTTGAGTTTAGAAAAGCTCCTTTCCACAGATGCAACAAGTAACAAGAATGGTTAACAAAACTCGTATGCAATAATGGCGTTTGGGAAAGAACCATGTTGTTTCAAATATTTCATAATATCAAGAGGGCCCATAGATCTGTTAATATGATCTTGAATGAACTTTAACTCCACATATAATTCTCTTCCATCAATATCTGAATGTTCTCCACTTTTGAGTTTAGCTTCCAAATTGACACAAGAAGAAAGCAATTTTCTATCATCCAAGGAGCACAGCTTATCTGAAGTAAATAGGAAACCAAAAATATTTTGGAATTCCCGATATTGTTCAAATCTCCTAGAAAGTGAAGCTATGGCTTGATCAACAACATGTATAGAATAAGTACGTCGAAATAAATCTTCTAGAGATTGTGAAGCAGAAGATTCATCATCATCGGGGCTCTCATCAAATTGCCTTTTCCTTGTGATCTTACGTTTGGTGCGGAAAATCGGATCAATATCCATTTCTAGTGCAATTTCTGTTGCAACTTGCAAAGATTTTGAAAAGCCCGTTTCTCTCAGACTCATTGAAAAAGGATATTAGCTCTTGTATTTTCTCGATGGCAATATCAATAATCATATCCTTTGCCCGTAGCCGCTTGCGATCAAATTAACAATGGATAACAATTCATACCGATGACTATTGCTAGTAAAATTTCAAAGCTACTAAGCTCATTTTCTCGCTAAGGATTTAGCTTCACTACTTGACACTTTGGATCTTTATCACTTTCGGCCACTTGCAAAGCAAGGCCTCCCTTATTTCTTGCATCCGGAATCTTATAGCCTTAACACTATCGACACGACTCTCCCAACGAGTAGTTGACAATGGCTTGAGTGTGAATCCCGTAATATTATCCAAAAGAATCGCCATTTCTTAGTGGATTTACCAAATGCCATATAAATGCGTTGTATGACTCCAAAAAATGTTTTGCTTTACCACAAGACATGGCCATATCACATAATGTTAGATTCAAACTGCGTGACAACCACAAGCTGAATAAAAAGCTCGGGATTTATATCCAAAAGTTTCCTTTGTACCCTTGATGTTTCCCTTTCATATTTGACCCATTGTCATATCCCCGCCCTCTCACATTGTCTATATCAAGGCCAAGATTCTTCAATTCATTCTGTAAGACATCAAACAACCCATAGATCAAGCCCACTAGTATCATTTACCTCCAAAAATCCTAAAAAGGGTTCTTCAACACAAAAGAATCTGAGGACATATCAACATATCTTATGATCAAAGACATTTGTTCTCGGTGGCTTGCATCGAGTACAATCAAGTATAAGCGAGAAGTACTTCGTTTGTTTTACCTTTCTAATGATTTCACTCCTAATTGCATCAGCAAGCAAACTTATTAACTCATTCGGATGCCATGACTAAGATAGTGCTTATGAATTTCATCATTGGTGATGCGCCGGACATGCTCTTGGATAATAGGGTCAAATTCAGCAAGCAATTGAACCATTCCTAAGAAATTTCCATTGTTGTCTTGGTATAATCTGCTATTCTTGCCACGGAATGCTAGATTATGTGATGCAAGGAATTTTACAATCAAGATAATTCTGTACAACACTTTTCTCCAATGCTCCCTTTCCTTTTGGATTTCTCTTTGAGCAACACGTCAATTGTTTGATCGATTCGCAACCCGAGGCGCAACTCATACCAAGAAGCCATATTGAAAACATGCTCGCACTAGTTTCATGATCGTTAAGTCTAGTGCCTAAATGATTCCAATCACTGAACGCATCATTTGCTAAGTGTCCTTTTGAATGCCCCTTTCTCAATAATTTGCAACAAAAGCAAAATACTCTATCTAGAGGTTTGCAATATACAAGCCATTCTCGTCACAAGTTTCACCATTTGCGAGAACTCTAGTGTAAAATGTTGCTGAAAATCTTCTAGAAAATATATCTTTAGGACCTTTAAGAATTGATAAATCTCTTTTAGGACCCTTCTGCAGCAATATATCAATTATTTTAGAATCAAGTGAATCCCAATATCTTGGATCACATATGTCAGGCTGAAAAGAACTATTGTTGTCAGTGTTACTTTCAGTTCTAACATGTGCTTCATCAACATGTCCAGTACCTTCATTGTTAATTTCTGCAGTATGAGCCCCAACTTCTACTGTGTTGCTGGCATCTTCAGCATGACCCTCGCCAACATTAGCATCTGGGGTTTGATATTGAGAAGTAATCTGAGAATCTTTCAAAACATGTCTATCAATAGCACCCCTCTGAGTTTCAGCTGCAGCTTCTAATCTCTGTTTCTTATTACGTTTTTCATGACCAGATTCAAATATCCTATTTCTTGAAGACATGATGCAAATCTGAAATCTCCTGTGAAATTCCTAATTATTAATGCAGATTTTTAGACTAAAATGCTTTTCAAGGTACAAGTGTACAACTGTACACAATTGGGGATGAAATTTGTGTGCGTGCCGACTACCGAGCTGCCGATGGCGACGTGTTGGTGTTGGTTCTCGGCGCCGGCGGATGACAGCTGCTTCTTGGCGATGCTGATCTTTGCGTGAATCGTGATCGCCGCGAGCCCGCGATGCCGTGCCGAACAACCGCGTGTAGGTCTAGCAGCTCCACTCGCAGCGGCGCAACGATGAAAGGATTGCGGCAAACGTCGCTGCCGAGTGCCGACTTCCAGGCCTATATGTGTACGTATGGGCTATGGACTATGGGGAAGAAGGAGTCCGATGGCCTGCCAAGTTTCATGGGCTGATGGGCTATATATATGTGTACTAAATTTGGTGGCCCTGAAAATTTGGAGGCCTAGAACAGGTGCACACTTTGCACCTGCTGATATACGGGCCTGCCGGGGGAGGTGGTGGCCGGACTCAAGATTTTTCTGGACACGGCGGTAGCCATGTTAATGCGCTCGCTGTGCTTACACAGCGCTGCTCGTGCACGTGGGAGGAGCAAAGGGGAAGGAGGATGGAAACGGCGGGGAAGGTCCACGACGCTGGCGTGCCGTCTTCGTTGTCCACGGTCTCGGCATGGACGCGATCTGCGGCAAATATCCGCCGTCGTGTGCTTCCCGCGGCGTGAGAAGGCTGGGGTGGGAGAAGGTACTGCCATGTGGACCCGACATGTAAGTGAGAGGGAAGGGAAGGAGAGGAGGTGCTGGTCGGCCGCTGCTCTTTTTGCCGTGGGCTTTTGCCGAGCTGGGCCGGCTCCGCGACTTGGGGCCGAGCCCCGTGCGGTTGGGCCAAGGAAAGGGGGGCGCTGGGCCAAGTGGAAAAGAGGAAGAGAGGGGTTTGAGCCTATGTGGCATCTCCCGATTTCCATTCCCTTTATTATTTTCTATTTTCCATGTATTTTTTTAGATAACGGATTAAAAATCCGGCTTCATCTATCGCAGATAGAATCGGGCCAATTATTACAAAGTATCACGGGATAAAAAAAGTTGACGGCTGCAACATGTTTGCGAGGCGAAGCAAAATAAAGTTTTTTCCTAAACATGACCAATATATCTTGCGAGATAACCATC
This sequence comes from Hyparrhenia diplandra, assembly GCA_015847255.1. Classification (NCBI taxonomy): domain Eukaryota; kingdom Viridiplantae; phylum Streptophyta; class Magnoliopsida; order Poales; family Poaceae; genus Hyparrhenia; species Hyparrhenia diplandra. The sequence continues at coordinate 225,902 of JADLZK010002082.1, forward strand.
CACTAGAACAAAAAATTGTAACGCCGATGACTCGAGATGTTGTGCAGCGTGTATCGGTCATTCCCGCTGATCCTCATGCCGCCGCAGAGACTTGCCCACCGGCATAGCCAATACGTTCCCCCGAACAGTACTGCAAGAAAGATTTTGGTCTACATTTATTAAAAATCACATCGTTCCTTGACAACCAAATTGCCCAACAAAGTGCAGCAGCTGCGGTTAAAAACAATGAATTATACTTTTTATTTGCAATTTTTGACCACCTTATGAATAAGTCATTGATATCAGTGGGAGGAGCTAAACCAAAAAGTATATGTATAGCACGCCATAAGAATTTGACATAATAACAAAAAAAAAAGATGTTGAATTGTTTTAAAGTGGCAAACAGAATAATTTTTGTCACCATTCGATTCGTCTAACTAAATTATCTTTAGTTAGGATCACACCTCTTTTTAGGTACCAAAGAAAAATTTTAATTTTTATAGGAACCTTAATTTGCCGGATATCTTTTGACACTCTAACACCATTGTTAATTAACTTAGCATACATAGACTTGACTGTAAAGATTCCGGATGCATTAAGCCCCCAAATAAAGACATCCCTTTGTTCACTTAAATTAATGTCTTGTAAGGATGCAACAATTCTATGCCAAGCATTTAGATTTACTCCCACTAAATTTCGTCTAAAGGAAATGTTTAGTGGGACTGAACTAAGCACTTGTGCTACCGAATTATTTTTTCTCCTAACAATATTAAACAAAGACGGGAATTTTTCTTTGGTGGCTTATTACCCAACCAAGTATCATACCAGAACCTGATTTGGGTTCCATCCTTTACCCCGAACGAGCCAAGATCCAAAAACAATCTTTGATATTCACCAAACTCTTCCAAAAATGAGAATCCGTTGGTTTTTTAACGCAACTCCCTAAAGCCTTATCTTTAATATATTTGTTTCTTATCAATTCTTGCCAAAGGCCATCTTCATTTAGCAATTTGAAGAGCCACTTGCTTAGTAAACATTTGTTTTGTATAAGTAAATTTTGAATTCCTAACCCTCCTTGGTCTTTAGGTTGGCATAAAAACTCCCATTTGACTAATCTATATTTTCTTTTGTGGTTGTCATTTTACCGGTAGAAACGTGATCTAAAAGCAGTCTATTTTTTCTAAAACTCCTTTCGGCAGTTCAAAAAAGACATCATAAATATCGGTAAACTAGAGAGTACCGAGTTTATTAAGGCCAACCGCCCACCCTACGACAACATCTTACCTTTCCATCCACTCAGTCTCTTTTCAATTCTTTCCTCTATAATTTTCTAATCTTTGTTGTTTAACTTTCTAAAATGCATAGGCAGGGCCTAGATAACGAAAAAGGATACTTGCCGACAAAGACATCCAAACAGCTGCGAATAGAACCCTTCTTGCTCTTTTTTGCTTTACGAAAGCAAAATATCTCGCTTTATGAAAGTTTATCTTTAGACACGATAGTTGCTCAAAGGTGCTTAGTAAAAGTTTCATGTTTCTTGCCTTTTTTGAACATCATGGCTCATAAAGATTACTTGTGTCATCCGCATACTATAGGATGGATAAATCATCTTGAATAAAATTAGGTATAACCCCTTCCACCTGGCCTGCTTGCTTAGCTCTGGCAATTAGCAAAGCTAACATGTCAGCCACTATATTAAATAGTATGGGCGACATAGGGTCACCTTGCCTTAAGCCTTTATTAGTTTGGAAGTAATTGCCTAATGTATCATTCACCTTAATGTTAACATTTCCCCCTTCTGTAAATCTTTGTACCCATTGACAACATTTTCGTGAGAAACCTTTCATTCTTAATGTTTGTTGTAAAAAAACTCCATTTAACCTTGTCATATGCTTTCTCAAAATTTATTTTAAAAATTATGCCATCTTTCTTTTTAGAATGAAGTTCATGTATAGTCTCATGTAGAATCACTGCACCCTCCATGATATTTCTTCCTGGCAAAAAGGCCATCTGAGTGGGTCGTATTATCTTGTGTTGTGGTAGTTAACCTAATGGTTGCGACTTTTGTGAAGATTTTGAAGGACACATTCAGTAAACAGATAGGTCTGTATTGCTGAATTACTTTCGCATCCTTCTTCTTAGGTAAAAGAATGATGGTTCCAAAATTGAGGCGATTTAAGGGTAAATCCCCCTGATGGAATTCCATAAACAGAGCCATCAGGTCTTCTTTTAGAACATTCCAAAAGACCTGATAAAATTCTGTAGGAAAGCCATCCGGGCCTGGTGCCTTATTGTGTTCCATCTGAAAAATCGCAGCCCTGACCTCATGTGAGAAGGGTTCAGCTTAAAAATCATTTTTCGGTGAGAAACCTGTGGAATGTCCTCGGTATTTGTCTCATCCAGCGTGTCGGGAGACCTCTCGAAGGACCAAGCGGACTTTTATAATAACGGTAATATGCTCCTTTAAATGGGCATCACCACTTATTACATTATTCCCATCCTACAAAATTTGAAAGATACGAGTTTTGCGATGTCTACCATTAGCAAGCAAATGATAATATTTAGTGTGTGCATCCCCTTCTAAGAGATGTTTTGCCTTGGCCCTTTGGTACCATTTAATTTCTTCCTCCCTTAATAGCTCGCCTAATCTCTCATTTAGCACGTGTTTTAAGTCCAATTCGATTGATTAAGCATGATCGGTTACGCTTTTTATCTAGTTCATCCAATTTGTTTAACAAGTTTGTCTTTTCTTTCTTGTATGTACCACTGACATTCTTGGCCCAACCACGAAGATTTGGCGAAGCCTTCTAATCTTGGCCTGCCATCTTTCTATAGGTGAGCCATCAACAAGAGTATTTTGCCACACATTGGTAACCATCTCACAAAATCCATCTCTCAAGCAACCATCCCAATTCAAATTTGAAGCGATGTTGGTAATTTGTAGATGGGTTATTTGTAGAGAACAGTAAAGGTGTGTGGTCTCGAAATTTCTCTATTCGGGGCATATGCGGTGATGAGAGGAAATTTGTTTTCAAAGTCAGTGCATGTAAGAATTCTGTCTAACTTTTCAAAAGTTTGATTAGGTAAATTATTTGTCCAAGTGAAATTTCTACCCGACATCTCTATTTCTCTTAGATTTAGCGAATCAATCACAGCATTAAACATAAAAGGCCATATGTCGCTATAATTATCATTATTTTTCTCATCTGGTTTCCGTATAATGTTAAAGTCACCACCTATAACGATAGGTACGGCTTCTTTAGAACATACACGGACTAGCTCGGATAAAAAGTGAGATTTGTGTTCAGGGGCCATAGACCGAAATTAGATTAAATTTAAAATCATCTTCTTTGTGCCTTAGTTTAAAACGAATGTAAAAGTCACCTTCCTCAATTTCACCTATGTCAAAAGTTAACAAATGAACTCCTAGAATCATGCCACCGGATCTACCCGTGTGGAGCCATACGATTACCGTAAAAAATCTACGCCCGCGCAGATATTATTCAATGTGGCTTGTGGAAAATTGGCTCTACCGGTCTCCGATAATGCAATGAAATCTAAGTTTTTCTTTTGTTAAATCCGACAAAAACCTATACTTTTTCTGATCCGCAAATCCGTTACAATTCCGGAAAATTCCTTTTATTTAAACCGATTTTTGTTGTATTTTAGATTTCTTCTTTTTCCCTTTTTAGGTCTCTTACATTGTGATACGGGGTTTGTAGACACTTGGGGTCACAACCTCCATCACCCAACCCCTCTGCAATTTCAGAACAAATTAAATTTAAAGCCTCTAAATCTAACCCATCCTCATTTGAGCAAATTGTCGAAGAATCATCAAAATCAACATTACTTAAAACAACTCTCTTTTGATTCTCAGCTAACCGTTGACACTCAATGTTCCTTAATAACTCTAATGATTTATGAATTTCATGAGAATTATTCCCTAGCAGAATACCCAAAGATTTTGTAGAATTAAATAGACATGTATCATCTCGAAAAGTAAAAGACGTTTCTTTGGGAATTATTACCTTTGTGCGAAGAGGTCTCCAAGTTTCGACGCCTTTTAGCTTGGCCGCCTTCTCCACCGGAGTTTCGATCCAAGGTCGAAGCATTCCTCTTGCTAGATCTCCCATGTGACACTATCCCACCAATCTGGTCTTTTATTTTATTAATTGTTCGAGTCATTTATAGGGCCCTTTAACTTAGCATTCCATTGACCATTGTTATCGGGAGCCAACAAAACAACTGGTTTGGGAGCAGCCCCCCCAACTAACTGAGTGGAAGCACTGGCTTTAGGCAGCTGCATTGCTTTGTTAGAGCCCTGATCTTCTTTTTGGCCATCAATTTCCATAGGCTTATCCCCAGCAGTCTCATCTTTGGGATCACTAGTGGGGTCGGCATCTTCTCCCTCCTTTGGATTTCTCGTCCTCAATGGTATAATCCAGATCAATAAGACCTGGCTCACCATCAGGCTCTCCCTTTTCCACTCTGAAGTGTAGCTGGTATACAAAGTCTCCAATGACCACATCCACAAAAACTGGGATAAGGCTAGAGTCCAGCACTGCTACCTTCATTCTTGCTCTACCAAATTTCTTAGTAAATTTCATGTCCACAGATCTCGGGACACCTAGGATAGAAGCAACTGCCCAAATAATAGGAAATTCTCTTAATTCCTTTGGTAGTCCCCGGAACTGCACCCAAACCTTCTCTATTTCATACTTATAAATATCCCCCTCAGAATTCTTCTCAAATTTAATCTTTTCTTTAACAGATTTTGTGTCCATGGCACCCCAGTTCACTACAGTTTCCAACAATTCATAAGATGGGAAATTAGTGGTGAAGGCATCCTTGCCCTTCTCCTCAATTTCCCAATTAAAGTTTCCTGGTAGTAGTTTGTCTAGTTCCACTGCCAATATTTCGACAGTAATAGAACCTTCCAACACACGTACCACAGCTGACTTGTCCTCTGCCTTATCCTTAGAATTCTCACCAAAGACAGGAATATAATAAAAGCCTAGACCCTCCACAGCATAGCCATATGGTAAAAGCCGAAACATTTGTTTTCTTCATATTAGGGCATGCCTTTGTGACATGATCACCACAACATAAATCACAGAACACAACGGCAGTGCAATTATGTATGGTATGACCTTTTGTAAGGCAACGATAACAGTAAGGTTTTCCTTTCTTTTTTAGTACCCTTAGATGACTCTGGAACATCAACTAGCATGGCATTGCTTTTCAGAATTTGGAGGGACAATGTTCAAAAGTACCTTCGACGCAGCTTTGTTGTTGATCAAGTCCCCAGCTTGCTGTTGTAGTCCGGACGAGTCCACACCGCCCATGGTCGGTGATCCGGGCAGCTGCCAAGGTTTGATGCGGTGATGGCGGCACTTGGTGGCCCACCGTGGCCAGCCGGCTGTTGGCCCGGCCGATGGCCTTGCCTGGTCATCTTCAAGTAATGACCGAGTCCACGTGCTTGCTGCTTTGGGAGCCGGTTGGGTTTGCTTGCTGACCTGCCGCAGTCGGTGAGGATCGGCTGTGTCTTGCTGACCCGGCCGCAGTACGGAGAGTGACCCGCCGGCCATGTGCATTACCGCTTCTTTGGGCTGCCGAGGTATGCCCACCGCCGACCAACGCCGCCCGGTTCTTGGTCTTGCGTCCGGCGCTGCTGGCCCAGGGACGGATGGTGTTGAGCTCCCATGGCCATTGCGGTGAAGGAACCACCGGTGGCGTAGCGGCGCCAAGGCGGGTGCGCGGGAGGGCGCCATCGGCGACCGGACCGTGCTGCTGCTCTAGCCGGCGTTGACATGCCGCCCGGTTGGCGAGGCGAGGGCAGCACCATTGGGATGCCCCAAACCGATTAGGGTTTTCGCCGGTGGCATGTCATGGTGAGGTGCTGACCTCGATGCCCGGCTCCGAGTTCCGTATCCATCACCGTATGCACCGCCACCACCACGTCCTTGGCCATCACCGTATCCACCACCGAAGTGCCGGCGACCCACGTAGCCATGGCGTGGTTGCCATAGCCGCCCGTTGCCGCCAAACCCGCCATAGCCGACACCAAAGCCGCCTCCCACCTCTGCCGCCACCACCACGGCCACCACCATAGCCGCTACCTCCGGCGCGACCACGCGGATGCCCGTAGCCGCGACCACGCTTCGCCGAAGGCCGGATCAAACCCTAGGTTGAATCCCCGGGTTAAAGCCGGATTCCTCCTCTCCCGCCCTCCACGACCACCAAAGCCTCCAACGTTGCCACCGTTTCCCCGCCCGTGCGCCTCCATTTTCTTCCCTCGCGAGCGACCTCCGAGAAGGTGCGTCGAGTTTGCGATGAAGATATTGGCGGCGGCTGCGTAGGGTAGAGAGCGATAGTTCTACGTCATTTGTTTTGGTACCAGTTCGGGTGAATAGGGCGCCATACAGCCCTTGGTGGGCACGAAGAACTTTCCCGGGGCGAGAGGATACGATGTGGTATAGAGGTCGTGCCGGACTTGTCTAATCCGATCGCATCGCGAGGCTTAGAGCCGTCATGGACTCAACCATACCGTGCGTAGTGTTTACGTCCGAAGTCGTAGCAACTACGTCGGTCAATGGAGGAAAATCCGGATCAGACTTCTTGGCAACCCGGTGATTCAATTTGTTTTGAAAAATCCACTTTCCTATCCGATCCACTTTCACGGTGAGGTTTTAGTGTTGCAAACAACCGCGTCGGTTGTACTCGCGCTCGCCGCCAGGGGAAAATAGGATCGGGACAACCGGAATTCAAAATTTCAAAATTTTTTGAACTAGACATGGCGGCCGAGGTAGAGGGTGACATCGTCATCAACCTCACCAGCGATCGGCCAACAACCGAAGCCGGTGGTTGCCGTGATCCGAGAGTTGGCCTCGTCGGGGACTTATTCAGATGGAAGCGCGCGTTGATGCAATCGCCCAAAGTTCTCGGAGGAGATACTTCGATGCGATGGCGGCGGACCTTGCCATGGAGCCCCGGCGTTAACCTTCCTCCCGAACCATCGTTTCCACAATTGTCTTGGGCGGTCGGATATCATTCGAGCTTGGATCCTTACCTTGCAAAGCTTTTTCGGCCGTGATAAGTTGCTCCACGTCGAAACCCGCTTGCTTTGCCTCGCCGATGAACTCCGGCGTCGTTAGATCATCATCGTCATCGGAAGAATCTTCGTCGCCCGGCTTTGCCCGAACTTGAAATGAATCGCGTCCTCTTGAGCACGAACCGCATGTACCGGCTTTGGTCGACGACTTATATCGCCCACCAAAGGCGCCGCCCCGTAGCGGTTCTTGGCGTCCTTCCCTCGCATCGTCGATCATCGTCTTCCTCCTCGGCACCATCCACCTCTTGATCTGCAGTAGAGACGGACGAAGTGCGCGTAAGCGTCTCTCCGGGCTAGGGTTACTCGCCGCCTCCGTCGTTGTGTCCCCGCAAGCGTAATCGCGTTGTCGACGCGCTCTGATGGCTGAACGTCCCTCCGGCGGAAGACGGGAGACGGCGGCCGCCCTCTACCGTCGAAGAGGTCGACGGCTGCCGCACGGAATTTTTTTAGATAATGGATAATAAAATCCGGCCTCTACATCCGGGGATGTACCACGGCCAATTATTACACAGTTTGGAAAATGAAAAAGCGGCAGGTGCAAGCCGAGTGTGCGTGACATAGACATTGTAACTAAAGCAAACGAAAATTATGCTTCCATCCTCTATTGGAAATTTCTAGAGCAACCATCTCCAATTGTTTGCTCAATGCAACGAGGGCGTCCTTTGCTTGCTCAACACGCCGCAACCGGGCCCTAAGCGCATCCAATAAGCTCCCCCGAAGATAACCCGCATAATAGAGTTAGATTTCATTTTTTTAAAAATCGTGTCATTACGACATCTCGGATGGCCCGTAATAAAGCCGCCACACCAACCCAAATTAGTGGCTTAGACTTTTTATGTTGATTATGAAGCCGGTACCAAACATATGGTTAATTGAAACAGGTTGGGTAAGCTTAATAGCATAGAAAATAATCCTCCAAATCATCTTGGCAAAAAGGAGTCAAAAAATAGGTGTTGGATAGTTTCATTCATATTACAACACTCGCATTTTCGACTCCTTTCTAATTTTCCTCGCGAGGTTGTCTTTTGTCAAAACGACACCTCTTTGTACAAACCAGGAGGAAAATTTTAATTTTATAGGTATTCTCCATTTCCGATTCTCTTATGTCGGAATGGTGGATTTGTATCTATAGCATCAAGATACATAGACCGGACGGAGAAAACTCGCACTGGATAAAAGCCATCTAAAATAGTCTTTACCATCCACCAAAGCCACATTAGAAACACGGGCCACTAGGATTAGCCACTTTCGTAAAGGTTATTATCCACTAAAGATCTCCTAAATGAGATATTAGGAGGGTTAGAGGACAAAACTTTCAAACTGTTGCATGCCGATCCCTTGCTATATTAAATAAGCTCGGGTATTTAAGATTGAGGGGCTTATCACCTAACCAAGTGTCCTCCCAGAACCTCGTAGTGGTTCCATCTTTAATTAGGAAACAACCTTTATCAAGAACCTTGTTGACACTTGTTATCATATAAATTTATTAATCAAATAAACATGAGAAAGGGGTATAAATCACAATAACAACCTAGAATAGGGTGTCATTAACATATTTCCACCAGTTTTGATAAAGTTGTGAATTGCAGGGACTAAACAGGAAAACAGCAGAATTCGCGAGCCATACGACTACGCGACGTAATGCAATCCAACTCGAGAAAGACTCTAGAAAGCTCCGGATTAATCCCGACGTGATCAAGACTTAACACCCAAGAAATAGGAGTCCGGAAGGATCGAAGCCACAGCGCCGCGGGACCCGAGTGGGCCCCACTGCGGGCCGACCGCCCAAATAACAGAGCGGTCGGCCTCCCCTCCGCCACGTCGGCCCCGCTTCCAGAAGCTTCTCCAACCGCCTCTAGGACGCAATCTAATCCGCTCGTTTAATGTCGGTTTGATCCGAGGGCGGCGGTGGAGTACGAGTTGTAATCTAATCCAACACCTGGCACCTCCTTCGGACTATATAAGCAGCCCCAAGGCGCCCCCAAGGGACATCATCTCCTCATTAGCTATCGATAGAGAAAAATCTAGGGTTTCATATTAGAAGAGAGAGAGGTCCCTCTAGTTGTCTAGTTCATCTAGTTCTAGTTCTAGATCTAGTTCTTCTAGCGCATCTAGTTGTAAGATCAAGGAGAGAGGAGCGGAGAAAGCTGGAGATCCGGACCTGTCGGATCTTCATCAACATTGTACATCTACAGCAACTAGTTCGTCTTCAAACAATCTCCGGGTTCTTCATTTATTATTTCTATTTATTCTATTCAATTAATTTCAGTTCTTACTTTACAATATTTCTTTGGATCTGCTTTCGTATTGAGTGCTCTAGTTTTAACGTGAAATTAGAGTAGTAATTAATAGTGTAGGCGTGGTGTCTAGACTAGAGATTACCCAGAGTTTGCGCCCCCAATCCCACGGTTAGTTGTGGTAGCCCGGGGGGGGGTGACACCACCTGTCGGGTCTTTGTAATCCACCACATTCGGGTTGGTGATTCGTAGAGCTTTTTGCGGCCTTCCCCCGATCACCCTTTCCCAGTCTTTTTCGAGGATCGGGACGGTACCGCTGCTCCGACGTAAGTAAAGTAAAGCAAGCCTTTGATTATTTAGATCAACTTAGAATACTTAGAAAATTCTAAACTCTCTCCCCATACCATTATTATCTTAGGACGTTCTAAACCTTTCTAGTACACTTTCCGTTCCCCGTGAAAAATCGATACTGGAACACTCGGGTGAAAGCTACATCGGTATCCGCGGCGCTTGCGGTTTTCTGTTGTTGGCGTTAATTTATACCAACAAGCTTTCGGGCGCGCGTTCTTGCGGGAACGGTAGCCGTGCTAGTTAGAACCACGATCGTCCCTTTACCTTTTTACCTTTTTTCCCTTCTACCTTTCTTTCCTTTTTCCCCTACCTATACCACATGGATTTCACTCCTATCATTAAATTCTTTGCTCCAAAGGGCGACATGTTGGAGTCTCCATCATCTTCACACCCTATTCTTCAGATGGCTATGAGCTTCGCCACTGCTCTTATAGCCATGGTTCGAGCAATCCTTCTGCAGGTTAGCACATGAAGATCCATACACCCACCTTAGAGATCTTGGCTTAAGTTGTGTTCTTGCGAGGAATATTCACGGCATGACACAAGAGACCATTAAATGGAAATTATTTCCGTTCTCCCTTGAGGGAAGAGCGAGAAAATGGTATGCTCACTCTATAGGAAAGCGTAAATGGAGATTGGGATGAACTTCGAGACAAATTTTGTCTTGCCTTCTTTCCTCTTTATAAAATCGCTGACCTTAGAATAGAAGTTCTTACATTTAGACAAAAAGAGAAGGAGACTCTAGGAGCAGCCTGGGCTAGATTCACAAGCCTTACCAATTCGGGCCCAAACCTTTCCTTGCCTGACCATGTCCTGCTCTATCACTTTTATCGCGGTCTTAACAAGGAAGCTGCTCTCGCATCTCGACATCACTTCGGGAGGATCATTCTCACATAAACTAGTTAGTGAGGGAAAAGCCATTCTTGAGAAAATCCTTGACAACACTCCCTACACTAACATTTTTGATGAGTTACCCGAAGAAGAAATCGAGCCAAGCCCCGAACAACAAGAGGAGACACACGCAACCAAATCTAAAATTCCTATAATATCTTCTAAAGATTTGGTTGCCATAGAATCTCCTACTATGGAAACACATCACACTCTAAACACTTTAGAGAGTGATGAATCCCCATCCTTCCATCGAGGTTGATCTTTTTGAAAATTCTAGGAATGCCTCGAATTTATCATTTAGAATGCATCCACCTAAGAGACCTCCAAGTGAATATATTTCAAATTCTTTTTGAGGAGGAGTCTCTTAGAAAATGTTCTCGTTCCTACAAAGGATATCGGGAGGAATTCTATGATGGCATGTCTAGTGATGCCATAGAAGGAGAGCCAAGCTACCTAGAAGACGATCTTTTTCTCCCCTTCCATGCCTAGACAAGATTACATATTCGAACCCATTTTCGGACCCATCCTTAACCCCGATGAATCCTTGTACTCTCTTTCCCTTGAAACCCTTGAGGGCCCTAAAAATTCATCAAGACAACCTAAATATAGGAGCCATCAAGACCACCGGGAAGACCAAGAAGAGCGACAACAATGGCTAGAGGATAATAAAGAGTTATATGCTTTCGGACCGATGAATGGATGGACGAGACCTTAGATGAGATCGACACGAGAGACACCACTCCAAGAGAAACTTTAGATATCTATGACAAATCAACCTTGGAGTTTGAGAAGAAGGATGACATCAATGAGCATGGAAGCTACTACATAGACACTTCATCTAGTTCATGCTCACATGAGAAACTTCCTGAACTACCTAGTCTCTCTAGTCTAACCACTCTCAAGACGTACAACCCCTCGTGCTCTTGCCTCCTATAGATTTTGAGAGGGTGATTGTAGATGCGTTCATCTATAATAAATATTCTAGATCTCGTGGTCATGAATCTTGATATAGGTGGTGTTGAAGGGGGAGACCACTTCACTATCTTAAGTAGCTTTCAAAAGGTTTCCTAAGGACGAGCTTGTGTCCTAAAATAAGAATTCTTTACTTTTCCTTGTGATATGAGTATATAAATATACATGTGAAAATATTCCTTCGGGAATTTCTGTCACTAATCATTATAGGATTGGGGCGAAAAGAATCTTTTGTTGGACTAACCTGTAGGAAATAAGACACTCTCAAATAAGCTTGGGGAGGTCCCGAGATGAGCTCACACTGAGATGAAGCAAGACACAAGGACTTCTACAAGATGTTCCAGCGCCATCATGCTCCAAATATTAAAGGTAACATCTTGAGGTAAGTCATAGAACCTTCTCTTTATCATGGCTTACTCATAAAGTCAAACATGTTAGAGTTACAACTTTGCTTGATTCTATCGATGATCTCAACATGTTTAGCTCTATAATTTGTTCTTCACACCACTCACTTGATCACTCATCATTCATGTTACAATTTTAAATGCTACTTTCATGCTTGGTGTCCGATCTTGTCACCTTTGTCATAAATAAATAAGACACATGATGTTACCATGTTTAGATGTGCCCAAGGATAGAGTAAGATGAATAAAGTTTTGGTTCTATTGGTGTTTTCCCACCAATAGAGCCCATGCACTTGATCTCTACCTTGTCTATGCAAGCGGGGACACACTTTGCGCAAAATGTGGAGGAGTGCGCCACTTCTCCAAAATTCCACAAGTGAATGTCCCGACCTACGACATGCACACTGAGCAAGGAACATGGGTGATGCCATCCTACTAGGAGATGCAAGCTGTCAAGATCAGATGAAGCACTCAAGGAGTGATCAAGCAAGATTTGAAGGACCAAGAGGGTTGACACCTCCACAATTGTCTACCTCACTCCAACATCGCTAAGAGACTAGGTGAATACCTAGCTTGGGGAAGGGCATCCTCCATTTATCAAGCCCAAGAAGAACAAAGACGCGGAGACGCTACCCAGAAGAAGTAAGCATGGGGAAAGAAAGAATCATCACCTACTAAAGAGGACAACAAGAGTACACCTTAGGGAGAAGACCTACCGCTACCCGCGTCACCAACTGAACAAACACCATCGGCTACCTCATCTCGCCACTCGTCGAGATCATTGAAGACATCATACCGGACCACGACATTCCGGCGAGGCGTCGAGAGATGACAAGACGCCATGGGAGTAAGTACTCAAAACTCTCATCGAGAGGTAACTTCGGTATTTATCTCGCATATTTATTTTACGCAAAGCATATTTAAATTAGCATATTTCCTTTAGCATATTTACTTTCCTACACCTGCATTAGAAAAAGACCATAAATATGTTGTTGCATTTGCATCTGTTTATCTTTAAGCCCCATGTAAGCACTCCCTTCTTTGTGGTGGCACAAAAATAGAAATATAAAAAAATATTGCATTCATATGTTTTTGCATCATCATCCTTTTGCATAGAAAAATTTTCAAAAAAATATGTGGGCACATGAAGGTCCATGCTTTTATAGAAAAACCCAAAAAGAAGTGAGCACATGAAGGCTCACAACATGTTCCTAGAATTTGTTCCTTCGGGTATGTGGAATTAATATTTGCGGGGAGAATATTTAAGGAAGACCGAAGGCGAACAAGCTCAAGGAGGAATCAAAGGACTACTTCAAGATCCAGCTTGGGGAGAGCACCCCGATTATCACGATAAGTATCACTATCCTATCCATTTTAATATTAGCTAGTTATATATGTTTGCTTTGCTAGATTTAATTGGTCATAATTAGAGTCTTAGTTTGTTAGAGTCCGAATAAATTTGGAGTACGCTAGTTGGCTTTTCTCTTTAATGATCTTGTTGGCATATGCTTGGAAATGATGAATAGTTGCTCCGCCATAATTCCTCTTAAAGTGTTTACATTTCGGACTTAGATTCTCCTAAAGCTTTAAGCTGCTTAATTTGCTCTAAACCCAACACGTGTGGGAAAGCACATGCTTAATCTGAGTCTTAGCATTGAAGGATAAAGATACATGAAAAGTTGATTGCTTTGTTTATCATATTCCTAGAGATACTTGATTCCTGGTTTTTATCTTTGAAAATTATAAAATATTACATGATGAGTTCCTTAGCTATGACCCTTAAGAGTTTATCATTCATATCAAGATCATCCCCTCCACCAAATCTATTTGCTTCTAAATTAGAAGTACGCTTCCCCATACTCTATCGGCCGCTAAGCCATAATTAAAATAAACTCTTGCAATCTTTGGATATATCTCTCTCGGTGTTTTTATGCCAAATAGAGGCTGGGCTACATTCAAAAAAAAAAGAGAGAGAAAGAGAAAAGAAAAATAAATATTTTAGAGAGAAAAGTGAGACGAGAGAGGGAGAGTAACGGACAGAAGTCATACTAGGCGAGAAGGGCCTACCTCCCCTAATAATAAAAATATATATCTAGAGATGAATAATGGACACGTGTCAGGGGTGAGTAGGGCCCACATCTCTAAGGAGAGAGAAAAATGGACACAAGTCGGGGCAAAAGCCCACCTCTCCAAGAATGGACAGCCCCAGGTCTTAGCAATTTTTAGAAAGAGAGATATGGTCCAAGAAGCTTGAGAAGAAAAATACTAGAAAAGGCTAAGAGCTATTTACTACCTTTCATCCTCATCCACTTCACCACTATCATCCCACTATGTATGTCCTACCACATGTGTAACTCCACTACATACCATCTACTAAAGAGGGTCATACATAGGATCTCTGAGTTTCTTTTAAAAAATATTGCAAAACCCCAGGATGATAGTTGATCAAAGAGCTTGAGACATGGTACTTAACTTGATTGTTCTGTCTTTAATTACTTATGATTCTTGAAAAGGCTACGCCCCATGGTAAACAGGTATAAAGAGAGCAATCTGGTTATGAGGAGAATTTATTTCGATAAAACACAAGTACTTCGAGGAATGAAAGCGTAGTAGCAACTCGATCCTACTATAGCATATAGCTTTGCTAGGGACTAGCAAAGGGTAAGCTTGGGGAGTTTGTTGACACTTGTTATCATATAAATTTATTAATCAAATAAACATGAGAAAGGGGTATAAATCATAATAACAACCTAGAATAGGGTGTCATTAACATATTTCCACCAGTTTTGGTAAAGTTGTGAATTTGCGGGGACTAAAGCAGGAAAAGTTGGCGAGAATTCGCGAGCCATACGACTACGCGACGTAATGCAATCCAACTCCGAGAAAGACTCTAGAAAGCTCCGGATTAATCCCGACGTGATCAAGACTTAACACCCAAGAAATAGGAGTCAGGAAGGATCGAGAAGCCCAGCGCGCCGCGGGACCAGAGTGGGCCCCACTGCGGGCCGACCGGCCCAAATAACAGAGCCGGTCGGCCTCCCCCTCCGCCACGTCGGCCCCGCTTCGAAGCTTCTCCAACCGCCTCTAGGGACGCAATCTAATCCTTTCGTTTAATGTCGGTTTGATCCGAGGGCGGCGGTGGAGTACGAGTTGTAATCTAATCCAACTCACGGCACCTCCTTCGGACTATATAAGCAGCCCCAAAGGCGCCCCCAAGGGACATCATCTCCTCATTAGCTATCGACAGGGGAAAAATCTAGGGTTTCATATTAGAGAGAGAGGTCCCTCTAGTTGTCTAGTTCATCTAGTTCTAGTTCTAGATCTAGTTCTTCTAGCGCATCTAGTTGTAAGATCAAGGAGAGAGGAGCGGAGAAAGCTGGAGATCCGGACCTGTCGGATCTTCATCAACATTGTACATCTACAGCAACTAGTTCGTCTTCAGCAATCTCCAGGTTCTTCATTTATTATTTCTATTTATTCTATTCAATTAATTTCAGTTCTTACTTTACAATATTTCTTTGGATCTCTTTCGTATTGAGTGCTCTAGTTTTAACGTGAAATTAGAGTAGTAATTAATAGTGTAGGCGTGGTGTCTAGACTAGAGATTACCCGAGTTTGCGCCCAATCCCACGGTTAGTTGTGGTAGCCCCAGGGGTGACAGCCCTGTCAGGTCTTTGTAATCCACCACGTTCGGGTTGGTGATTCGTAGAGCTTTTTGGCGGCCTTCCCCCGATCACCCTTTCCCAGTCTTTTTCGAGGATCGGGACGGTACCGCTGCTCCGACATAAGTAAAGTAAAGCAAGCCTTTGATTATTTAGATCAACTTAGAATACTTAGAAAATTCTAAACTCTCTCCTCATACCATTATTATCTTAGGACGTTCTAAACCTTTCTAGTACACTTCACGTTCCCCGTGGAAAATCAATACTCTGGAATACTCCCGGGTGAAAGCTACATCGGTATCCGTGCGCTTGCGGATTTCTCTGTTCGCGTTAATTTATACCAACAAACCTCATCTTTAATATGCATGAGGCCTCTCCAGAAATGAGAGTCATTTTTGTTTGGCTGACACTTGGGTTAGAGTCCTAGAATTCAAATATTTGTTCCTTAGCAAGGATTGCCATGTACCATCGGTATTTATAAGATTGACAATCCATTTGGCCAATAAGCATTTATTTTGTAGGTGCAAATCTATAATTCCAAGACCACCTTGATCCTTAGGACGACATAGGATGTCCCACTTAGCGAGTCTATATTTATGTTTTCCTGTAGACCCTTGCCAAAAGAATCTTGATCTGAATTTATCAAGATTTTTGAGGACTCCTTTTGGGATCTCAAAAAAGGACATCATAAACATAGGGAGACTACTCAAGACAGAGTTTAACAAAACAAGTCTCCCCCCATAGGATAGGTATTTTGCTTTCCAACAAGAAAGTTTTTGTTCAAAGCGTTCTTCTACTTTTCTCCATTCAGAATTTAGGAGTTGTCTATGGTGCATAGGGATACCTAAATATCTAAAAGGATATACCCCTGTATTACAACCAAAGAGTGTTGTATAATAATGTTCCATCTCTTTGGCATCACCATAATAGAAGATTTCACTCTTGTGGAAATTAATCTTTAGACCGGATAATTGTTCAAAAACGCAGAGCAAGAGTTTCAAATTTTTCACTTGCTCGGGTCATGGTCTAAAAAAGATAATGGTATCATCAGCATATTGTAAAATGGACAAACCATCATCAATTAGGTGTGGGATAATTCCTCCTATTTGTCCATCGGCTTTTGCTCTATTAATGAGGAGAGCTAGCATATCAGCAACGATGTTAAACAAAATAGGAGACATAGGATCTCCTTGTCTAAGGCCACGTTTGGTCTGGAAGTAGGGGCCAATGTCATCATTGACTTTAACCCCTACACTACCTCCTGTGACCATATTCTGAACCCATCTACACCATTTGGGGGAGAACCCTTTCATACGTAGGGCTTGTTGTAGGAAGAACCATTTGACCTTGTCATAGGCCTTCTCAAAATCGATTTTGAGAATGATGCCATTCCTTTTCTTAGTATGTAATTCATGGATAGTTTAGGTGTAGAATAACTACTCCTTCCATGATGTTTCTTCGGCATGAATGCCGGCCGTGTCGGACTCACCCACTGTCTTAGCTACTTTATTCGGTCTGTTAGTTCCAACTTTTGTGAAAATTTTGAAACTAACATTAAGGACACAAATTGGTCGATACTGCTGAATAGTAGTAGCATTTTGGGTTTTCGGGATTAGGGAGATTATTCCAAAATTGAGACTAAAAAGATCAAGACACTCCTTATGAAATTCCTGAAAAATGGATATAAGGTCGTCCTTAATCACCTCCCAAAAACCCGATAGAATTCGGCAGGGAAACCATCAAGTCCTGGAGCTTTGTTGTGTTCCATTTGGAAAATAGCTTCCCTCACTTCAGATTCAGTGAAGTTAGCAACCAGAATATCATTTTCCTCTTGGGTTACTTGTGGAATATCTATAATATGATCTTCCATCAGAGTTATTTCGGTTTGCTCCGGTGGTCGAACAGATCTTTATAATAGTTTGTAATGTGGCTTTTGAGACGGTCATCACCAATAACAACGCCTTGATTATCCTCAAGTCTAAAAATATGTTGTTTTCGGTGTTTCCCATTGGCCACTAGCCGCACGGAATGGAATGGCGACGATGTGTCCACCTCGCCTCGGACGCTGTCCATCGCCGAGCATGGGGCAGGATGTGGAAGCCGTTGCCGCTCGGCTTGGCGACCCTGCCGTGTCACGGCACGGCCACCGCCCGCGCCCCTCACCGTGCCGAGTCACGGACGCCGGAAAGCCTCGGCTCGGCTAATGCCTAGTGCTTGATTGTCTGTCCCTCATATATTCATATTGTGTATATACATATATTCATATATACACTTATTTATATATACACACACGTTCATATTGTGTATACTTCTACACGTATATTGTAGGTATATATATACTTATGTGTCCATTCATGTGGCTCTCGTGCATATACGTACCTTTGTTCGTATACATGTATCCGTGTGCATATGCATATATGTGTATACATGAGATAGCTTCCTTTAATTCCCAGAAAAGATAAATAAACTACGTACTTTTGGAACTGGTAAATTCAAGGAGGAGGTCAAGAGGTATTTGGTGGGAAGATCAAGGATTTTATTATTTGATGCCGAAATAAATTCTAGCGAGCCAAACATGCAAGCAACCAAATCATACAAGCACTCAAACATTTATCCTAAATCTATATGGTGAATTTTAATGTAGGGTATTGGAAAACGGTTTTGGGTTGTGCGGGAAATAAATCAAATTTTAGTTTGTTTCAAAAAGATCAAATTTTTAGTAATTTTTAAAATGATGCAAAAACACGGGTGTTACAGATCTACCCCACTTAGAAGAATCTCGTCCCCGAGATTCAGGTAAACTAGAGAGAAAAACTCAAAGAAGGATCTAAAGGGAGAGAAAGGAATCTAAGGGGAAGGGGTTTTGATTTCCTACGGTGCTATTCCCTGGGAGTATTCAATTTTCTTGTTGTCATAGAGGAGTCTTGTTCCTTGATAATCGCTGAATCCGTTCCTGCTCATCTTCTTGTACTTTATTCTTGTCTCTTTTCGTCCAAAATCTATCTTCTGACATCTCCGCTCTTGCAATACTCTAACTTTATTGGTTTAGGCTACCCACTTAGAAAGTTTTCGATCTTTCAATGTCTTTCCAAATTGCTAACTATTCCTATTCTCCAAGTTATAGAGCTTCTCCTTGTTTCTGGATTCGATGACCTTCTACGCAGGTTCTACTTTATCTTCTGACCTAGCCTTCTTCGTCAACTATCACATGGGAGGGCTTCATTCTCTGGTGCTCATGGCGCTTCTTGGCTGACTACAGGGAAGGTCTTCTTTGTGGAGGGTGAGGAGGGATCTCCTTTCACCTAACGGCTCTTGTAGGCGCAGGGCAAACATCCTTTGTTGGTTGTGGTGGTCTTCGACTTCATTTGGGGCTTCCATATAGTGGTGTGGACTGGTGTCGAGGGGTGGTGAACATAGGGGTACTCTAGTCTTGATGACCGTGCGGTCGGGGGTCTTCGTCGGCTTGTGACCTTTCTGCTCCACAATTGGTGTCTTGATGGAGAGGCTTCTTGGTTTCATCTTCTTGTCATGAAATGGTAGCACCAAGTATGTCTTTTTCTTCTTCTTCTTCCTTTGCTTAGGGATGCTAAGTATCGATAATCTTCTATCTCTTCAAAATTTCTGGAGTAGCTCACTGCTTCCTTCTTTGGGTCACGTATTCCCGCTTTTTGTTGATGCCTTCCTTGGTGTCTGCATATTTCTTCTGATCTCGTAATTCCACAGGTATCTTGGTGCTTCTTTCCTCTTGGCAATGTATTTTTGGCTTCCTCTTGATGTATTTGTGGTGATCTTCAACATGCAACAATTATCACTAGCTTCCTCTTGGGCTTGATGGGGTGATCGACACTTTGAATAGTGGGGCTTTTATGGGTGACCATTGCTGATGGCGTGTCATCTTGATAATCTAGAGTTGTCATGGGGTAGTTGGGGTGCCTTTAGTGCTTGACTGACATGCATTCTATGGCTTTTTTCAGGCTGTCAAATGTGCTCTTCTTCAGATGGTGTAGTATGGGATGTTTTGCTATCTTGGATGATTGTTCATGTTCTTGTTCCTTCTTGGCCTTCTAGCAAAATTTCCAAATCTTCGTTTGTCTTCATAGTAAACTTCGAGTAGTTGCCACCATTTGCGTGGTCTCCCAGGGTATTTGCTGCATGGTTAGTGGAACACGTACGGAATGGAAAGGGAACATCTATTCCTAAGAAATGTAAACAAAAGGGAGAGATTTCTAGAGGGGGATTTGTAACAACCCAGAGAAAACAAGCAAGCGTTCACTACTTTCGCATATCTATTGTTCAGAGGAGGGGGGGAGAGCAGAGGTGAGGTGTTTACTCACTTGGATGCCGTGTGCAGGTACCAACAAGGATGACCACGGATCCTCACGTGCAGGAAATCAGCAAGTTAGTGAAGTTAGCGAAATGAAATGCAGTAAGGCATTGGCTCGCAGTTCGGTGCTCACCGTCAGCATCGACCAGCCTCCCAACGCATCCGAGGCGGAGGCGCCCGAGTCCCCATGCGGCCAGCTCACCCGCCTTGCTCGCCCACCACGTCCATGTCCTCCGGCTCGCGGCCGCGGGCGGCGGCTGGTGCCACACACACCATCCGCGTCACGCATCGCGCCGGGCCCCTTTCCTCCCCGCCGCACGCAGCCTCGATGGATGAAATACGGCTGCAGGCTCCGGCGGCGATGGAATGGGTCCGACCCTTCCGAAGCCATCCACGGCGGCGGGCCCCCGGTGGCGCCCAAGGGCTCCTCGGTGCGGTGGCACGCCAGTCGAGGGAGCGGCGTCTCGCGGGCGTGGGGTCGTGGAGGATGAGGAGGTGCGGTAGGGAGTAGAGCAGAGAAAGGGCAGCGGAGAGGAACAGAAGTTTGGAGAACGAGGAGGTGGGCGCACCGAGCCCAGCTTGGGTCGGGACCCGAGGCTGGCCGAGGTAGAAGAAAGCCGGTGGCGGGACCCACCTGTAAGAGATAGAGAGGGAAACGGGCCAGCGGACAGGTGGCTGGCCAGTTGGGCCGAGCGGGTCATGCGGTGAAGGGAAGAGAAAGAGTGGCCGGGCGGGCCAAGAGAAAGGGAGCCCAACCGAGCTTGCTAGCTGGCCCGTGGGGCGCAAAAGGGCGAGGGCGCCTGTTCGGGCCGGCCCAAGCGGGCGGAAAGGAAAGAGAAGGAGATGACAGGTGTGGCCGGCTGGGCCAAGCAAAAGGAGAGAAGCGGCCCGAGAAGGGGAGGAGGGAGAAGAGGGAAAGGTCCCTATATATTAGCAATATAATTTCAAACACTTCACCTAGCAATATAAAACAAATGCAAGAAACACAAATGCAACAATAAAAGTTTTTTAGCGTATATTGATTTTAATTTTTATATTTCAGAAAATTTTACTTGCCTTTGAATAAATAGGACAAAATCTAAATAAATCTTAATAAATTTATGAATTGTTTTGAAACAACTAATTATAATTAATTAAATTTTGAACTGTACCATTTCAAGAAAAAAATTTAAAACTATGATAAAACTATTTATTTATTTATTATTTTAAAATATTTACATCCCAAAATTAGAGCAAGCGAGCAAGTGGCAGCATCTCTGCTTTACCAAACATCTAGTAGTGGATTGTGACTGTGAAGCCTGTACAGCACTTGATTAAATTGCCAGCACTCAACTTTTGGTGTGCTTGTTTGGCCTCACTTTTGGCTTGGATTGTTGCCTCCCCTGATGGGACTAGTAATTCGGAAGGTGAGGTAGGTCATAACCTAGGAGCCCAGCTGGTTCAGAGGAGCTCAGAGGGCAACGGCCATTGGTTTCTGGTCATGGCTTTTTGCTGGCATGCATTCAGTTCTAGACACGATGGCACGCAGTTCCTACATGATCCTACTGTAACATCCCAGATATTAAAAAGTAATAAAAATTTTAAATATAATCATTATCGTGTGTGATTATCAAGTATCATGGCGCAATAACGCATTTCGTGTTTATATATTGCAGTTATATGTTATAAATAGTGTGTTTTATTTGCTACATGATATATCGACATTAAACATTAGTTATAATGTTTTGTGATTTTCAGATGGTTGATTAATGATTGTTCATTAATTAAGTTGGCTAATTAATTATTTTATTAATCCTAAATTCAAAATCCTACTTTCTAAACTACTTGGAATTTGGCGATGAGCCCAAAAGTAAAAGCGTAGTTCTCATTATTTTGAGAAACTTTTATTTTGAAGATTTTTGAGTTGCTACATGATTTTGGGAGATATTGGAAGAAAAAGGAACAAAGACGTACTAGTACAGACTATGTAGCTGCCGCCGAGCTGCTTGCCTGCCGTTGCCACCTCCTGCTTACCGACGATGCGCCAGGGTTCCTCTCGCAGTTTCCTTGCGCGGACACGCAGCTGCATGCGTGGACGTGTCCTAGCAGCTGCCGGCCAGGCCTGTAAGCCACGCACCTATCATTATCTCGTCCAGCCGGTCGACCTCTTCTTTTCTTCTTCCTGCTGCATCCAGTACAGCTCCATCTGCGGATCAAATTCACCACCATTGTTTCGCCGTCACCCGCTCCAGCTCACAATTAGCCTCATCATATCCTCATGATTCGTTTGAGACTTTTCGCGCCATCTATGTCGGCCAGAGCAGCCCATGCGCGCCGTTCCTATCATGGCCGTCCGCCATGACCACCGCTTCAGCTTGCTGCGCGTGTGGCTGCAGCAACACCGGCCACGCCGGGCCAAGCTGGCTGCGCCATCGCCTTGCCCTAACCGCGCCCGCCGTCCCTTGCTGCCGGTGCGCTCCCCCCACGCCGGCCGAGTCGACAAGCCCGTCCGTGCTCTGCTCGATGTGTACGTGAGGAAGGAGAAGAGCTGTAGTGGGCCGGTCCTGTGCAGCCCAGAGAGAGAGAAAGGAAAAAAGGTTTTCTTTTTCTTTTCCTATTTTTGGCCGAGTCTTGTGATTTTCATATCTAATGTTTGGTGCATGCTAAATTCATGAAAATTTGTCTGTAGCTTCCTTATGATCATATCTATGTAGGAAAAATATGAAACATTGAGAATTGATAGTTTGGGTATGATCAAAAATTACCTCTTTTAATTAAGAAATGCTACGTCCATAATTTTTGTAGGTTAAAATAAATATCCGATGATCATGAAACTTCTTGTGTGTATGTTTCATGCTAGTATCAACCTTTCGCAGAAAGTTTGGGAATAGTTTGATGATGTTTAAGTATATCCTTAATTATATACCCCGATTATTAGTTAATGATTATCAAATTGATTAGCATAAATCATTATATGATTTCGGTGGATTTCTTTGGAGTTGATTGTAGACCAGGGAACATGATCACCTCTGTTGTTCCTCGGCACTGGCTTAGTTGTCTGTGATGCTCATAATCAACTTGTGGTAATTAACTAAAGTGTTTTATGCTCATTACTTGCTCCTACATCGTGAAGAAAAGTTGTACTCAACTTTCATAAGTTGTTTAAAGTTCTTTTATGCACTTGTATGTTTTTTCATCCTGCATCGTGGCATGCACTCCATTATGTTAAGCAATGCATCATGTATTACGTGTAGTAAACGAGAAAGAGAAGGGTTAAAAGATGCAAGTACCAAGCATGTGATGCTTTGGTCTCGTCGAAATTAAGGCAAGTGCATGACGAATCTTTGCTTCGGCTTCACGCGCCTATTATTCGAAGTTTTCTTGCTTTCCAATATCCAAGTATTATATTTCTGGTTCAAGTTCAAGTTTCTTGTTCATGAGATTCAAGATTCAAGTTTTTATTTACATTCAATTCTAGTCTTTGGTTTATCAGGAGGTGCAATTTGGTTCTTATATTCAAGTGCCGCGTGAGTAAGTGCTTTGGCCCACTTGCTCGGCTTTACCGCTAAATGCTAAGGAGTATTCAAGTTCGTCCGTTTTGGATGGAAACTACTTGATTATTTGCTATTCTAGTAATTTATTCTGGTTTCCCATGAGATAACAATTCTTTTGGTTCTAATTGTACTTGCCGAGTGTTTTCACTCACCCTTGTATTTATTTGGTTTCTAGGTGCTAAACCGCCACGACTTGCATGGGAACTGGGAGTAGCACCATCATCACAAGTACTCACTTTTCGTTTACAAACGCGTAATCTTTTACATAGCGGCTGCAATGGGTTTGCTTTAGCCTTAATGTATGTGTTGAGGGTAGCCCTCGATGGTGTTTCTAGTCGGGCGTTACATTTGGTATCGAGGCGGGTTATAGATTCTTGGAAAATAAGATTTAAAATGACAACACTTTTGCACTATATGATTGGGTTGCATGGGTTACATTACTTTTGTGTTTCCGTTGATTGTTGTGTGGATGGTATCAAGAAATTTTCAACTCATCTTTTGAAAATCAAATGAAGAGTCAACTTCATCGACGAAATTCTGTTGGGAGCCATTCTTCTATCAAGTTAAGAGAAAATAGTTTATAAATATTTGCCCTATACAAGTTATGTCGACTAACGTGATGAAGACGTCACAGACGAGCATACATTATGTTATACATATAATATAGTGTTGAAATATAATAATTATGTTGGAGACCTCCTCCTTTCTCCTTTCATCCCGGATAGTTTGTTCTTCTTATAGCTATTCTATAAATTTCGTCAGTACCAAGTTTTTGTCACTTTCGACTATTCTTTGATAATTCTTGCTCTAAAATTTCGACCTTTGGGGAACTATTGATTGCACTCTAAATTACTTCATCAACTCGAACCTTGGTCTATTCCTTGACTTCTCAAATTATGCATGTCATATCTTCGTTTCTTTTAACTCGACACATGTTATTTCCTTGACATTGCTTGGCGACATGTGTTGTGCGAAGTCACTATAATTGTGTCCAATAGGGGAACCATGATCCGTGACCAGGAAATAGCGTCGAAACACAGGGTCTCCGTGGACTGCAGCCACAAGGAAATACTCGCCGGGCGCCTCGATATCGGGTGCGTGGTCATGATTCACTATAGTCCACAATTAATGTGCTTTCACCTTCCTTGCAACCTCTTTTGAAATTCATATCCGTACTCTGAATTTCTGAAAACCTCTTATTGATTGGAACCATATCTTGATTTCGATTGCAATCTTGATATCAATCTTTGATGTTTTGCAAATATCTTGCAAGTCAAGGTGCTTGACACATTTTCTTTCCATTGCTTACCCCACGGATTTGTCTCTCCAAAATCTCGGGGACGAGATTTCTTTAAGGGGTAAGGACCATAACATCAGATATTAAAAAGTAATGAAAATTTTAAATATGATCATTATCGTGTGTGATTATCAAGTATCATGGCGCAATAACGCATTTCGTGTTTATATATTGCGGTTATATGTTATAAATAGTGTGTTTTATTTGCTACATGATATATCGACATTAAACATTAGTTATAATGTTTTGTGATTTTCAGATGGTTGATTAATGATTGTTCATTAATTAAGTTGGCTAATTAATTATTTTATTAATCCTAAATTCAAAATCCTACTTTCTAAACTACTTGGAATTTGGCGATGAGCCCAAAAGTAAAAGCGTAGTTCTCATTATTTTGAGAAACTTTTATTTTGAAGATTTTTGAGTTGCTACATGATTTTGGGAGATATTGGAAGAAAAAGGAACAAAGACGTACTAGTACAGACTATGTAGCTGCCGCCGAGCTGCTTGCCTGCCGTTGCCACCTCCTGCTTACCGACGATGCGCCAGGGTTCCTCTCGCAGTTTCCTTTGCGCGGACACGCAGCTGCATGCGTGGACGTGTCCTAGCAGCTGCCGGCCAGGCCTGTAAGCCACGCACCTATCATTATCTCGTCCAGCCGGTCGACCTCTTCTTTTCTTCTTCCTGCTGCATCCAGTACAGCTCCATCTGCGGATCAAATTCACCACCATTGTTTCGCCGTCACCCGCTCCAGCTCACAATTAGCCTCATCATATCCTCATGATTCGTTTGAGACTTTTCGCGCCATCTATGTCGGCCAGAGCAGCCCATGCGCGCCGTTCCTATCATGGCCGTCCGCCATGACCACCGCTTCAGCTTGCTGCGCGTGTGGCTGCAGCAACACCGGCCATGCCGGGCCAAAGCTGGCTGCGCCATCGCCTTGCCCTAACCGCGCCCGCCGTCCCTTGCTGCCGGTGCGCTCCCACGCCGGCCGAGTCGACAAGCCCGTCCGTGCTCTGCTCGATGTGTACGTGAGGAAGGAGAAGAGCTGTAGTGGGCCGGTCTGTGCAGCCCAGAGAGAGAGAGGAAAAAGGTTTTCTTTTTCTTTTCCTATTTTTGGCCGAGTCTTGTGATTTTCATATCTAATGTTTGGTGCATGCTAAATTCATGAAAATTTGTCTATAGCTTCCTTATGATCATATCTATGTAGGAAAAATCTGAAACATTGAGAATTGATAGTTTGGGTATGATCAAAAATTACCTCTTTTAATTAAGAAATGCTACGTCCATAATTTTTGTAGGTTAAAATAAATATCCGATGATCATGAAACTTCTTGTGTGTATGTTTCATGCTAGTATCAACCTTCGCAGAGAAAGTTTGGGAATAGTTTGATGATGTTTAAGTATATCCTTAATTATATACCCCGATTATTAGTTAATGATTATCAAATTGATTAGCATAAATCATTATATGATTTAGGTGGATTTCTTTGGAGTTGATTGTAGACCAGGGAACATGATCACCTCTGTTGTTCCTCGGCACTGGCTTAGTTGTCTGTGATGCTCATAATCAACTTGTGGTAATTAACTAAAGTGTTTTATGCTCATTACTTGCTCCTACATCGTGAAGGAAAGTTGTACTCAACTTTCATAAGTTGTTTAAAAGTTCTTTTATGCACTTGTATGTTTTTCATCCTGCATCGTGGCATGCACTCCATCATGTTAAGCAATGCATCATGTATTACGTGTAGTAAATGAGAAAGAGAAGGGTTAGAAGATGCAAGTACCAAGCGTGTGATGCTTTGGTCTCGTCGAAATTAAGGCAAGTGCATGACGAATCTTTGCTTCGCTTCACGCCTATTATTCGAAGTTTTCTTGCTTTCCAATATCCAAGTATTATATTTCTGGTTCAAGTTCAAGTTTCTTGTTCATGAGATTCAAGATTTAAGTTTTCATTTACATTCAATTCCAATTGCGGTTTATCCGGAGGTGCAATTTGGTTCTTATATTCAAGTGCACGTGAGTAAGTGCTGGCCCCACTTGCTCGGCTTTACTTGGTAAATGCTAAGGAGTATTCAAGTTCGTCCGTTTCGGACGGAAACTACCGCTTATTTTCTATTCTAGTAATTTGTTCTGGTTTCCCATGAGATAACAATTCTTTTGGTTCTAATTGTACTTTTGAGTGTTTTCACTCACCCTTGTGTTTATTTGGTTTCTAGGTGCTAAACCGTCACGACTTGCATGGGAACTGGGAGTAGCACCATCATCACAAGTACTCACTTTTCGTTTACAAACGCGTAATCTTTTACATAGCGGCTGTAATGGGTTTGCTTTTAGCCTTAATGTATGTGTTGAGGGTAGCCCCTCGATGGTGTTTCTAGTCGGGCGTTACACCTACGCTGATCAAATCCGAGCAGAAATGCATGACAGGACGACGAAAAGATGTTTGTAGGCCACGCATATACCTGAACTCTTATATATGGCTATATGATTATGACTTCTATGGTATGCATTTATCCTTCAGTCATTACGTACGTGCATTCTTCAACTTCTACAGTTCAATGAGACTTTGGAGAAAACCAAACCCACGCTTGCTTTCTAGTGACAAGAGCTTGTATTCCGAAACAAAGTGTTTTAGTCTATGGATGAAATGAAGCTGATCTAGCCATGTGTGGATGTGGATTAGACAAGGGTGTCAGAAATGAGATGGGTTAGATAATCACTGACACAGTAATAAGTTATAGCAATTGCTTGCAGCAATCCATGAGCTGGTGAGATTTGATCTATGGTTTATTGATTAGATAATCTGTCGGATCATAATACTTTAGTATAGTATTGGAAAACAAACGTCCTTGCACTGGTCGTGTGATTGCTCTTGCTCCTGAATTGAACACACTTTAGGTGAAATGAGTTTAGTAAACCACAAGAACGTGGATGTGTAGTAAAGTTTACTAGAGTTGGATCTGCATGGAAAAAAAGAGACGATTTTATTAGAAAACTGAGCAGCAGCATAAGTGCCTTTTCCTTCTCTGGTTAACACTGATGTTCCTAGCAAGAAGATGGGAAGAGCTACGCAGCCATGACTATATTATATATTATGCCTTATGCATTAATGTATTTTGGATTATATTTATGGTCACATACAATTACGTGAGATAAAATTATGAAAAAGATCTTCTCGTTTAATTATTTTTATAAGTGCATCCCTTAAATGAAACCATAGCAATGTACGGGCACTATACTAATAATCATAAGGGAGCAGATTAGATAATCTGCCGGATCATAATACAACAAAATAATCATAAGTGAGCAGACGATCGAGTAGTAGTGTTATTTTAGCACGAATCCTTTGCACAGTTCTCAAATTTGGGCTTACTAAACATGATTATGAAAGACATGTAAGGGTGATATGAAAATCAGTCTCTTCAGAAAACTTAGGTATCATATAATGCATTGCGAAAACATGGTTGATTCTAACCATTCGTGTTTAGCTTTTGTGACGAGTGATTTTCAACAACTCAGCATTTTCCTTCTATTTTCTCTTTCTTTCTACTTCGGTTACACTTACTCGGCACACGAGGTGTGTCGCTAGACGTTGTCTCTCGGCTCGTGTTGTGCAGGTGCTGAGCTCGAGACGGTGGCCGACGGTGAGGTGAAGGCCAAGGAGGACGTGTCGTGCTGATGGACCCGGAGCGGTGAAGGGCGGACGTGAGGTTTGGACCAAGGGACCGCATTGCCGGGTGGCTAGCCGTGGTGGGTCAGAGAGCAGTGCTGCTGGCCTGATCTTTTCCATCGCTGAGTCCGTGCGTGAGTCCTTTTCTGCAGGTCGTCCGAGGCTGTCATTTCAAGTGTGCTGTTTGTGTATCTGCGTTCTTGGACAGTGCAGCTCTTGCCCAGCGCTCTGTTCTTGTGTTAGTAAAGGTCCAGTGCTTCATCGTTCAGTAGCAGCCTGTCTGGTTCGGGAGATCGATTGTTTTGGTGATCAGCTCTTGCGTCGGTGTGCAGCACCACCGCACGCCTGTTCGCAAATTCGGTGCAGGTCAGCAGGCATTGTACGCCAGCTAAGCTTGAGAGAAGGCTGACTCGTCCGAGCTGCTGTTAGGCTGTGCACCTTCGAGTGACATGCAAATCCAGCTTTTTCTATGTTGTTATGTTTCTACCGCACCAAAGGAATTTATCTAGGTACTTTCGTCACCAGTTGGCGTGAGTATTTTAGATTTGGGAACTCGCTTCTTCTCTAGAGGAACCGAGTATCTCATTTTCTGTCCTTTGGTTCGGAGTTCTCTCTCGTCGGCATTGTGTGATCGTTTGAGGTGTCCCGCTGTGTTCCTAGGAAACATCCAGCCATTTGGGTCGTGGACATCTCAGTGCCTTGTTTGCTCTTCTGGAGGTGAAGTTGGGACAGTGGCCTAAGTATTTTCGAAAGAAAAATTTACGGCTCCCATTCATCCCCCTCTGGTCGCTATTTCGGTCCTTCATGCATTGTGATCAATGTCAGTTACAATAAACTATATATATTTTGTAGTTAACATTTTTTTTTTTTTTTTTTTTGCATTGTTCGAAGCAAGCCAACATATAACACATGGAGACAAAGTGTCACTGCATTGCGTCAAATGGCTGATGGCTGGAGGTTATATCACTATTCAACTTGATACGTATTTAGATATAATAATAATGTGTCTAAATACATATCAAAATGGATAAACCAAAGTCAAAGCGATTTATAATACTAAACGGAGGGAGTAAAGTGGAACCCACACTAATTTTTCATTTGTAATTCTAAGACACTGCTTGAACAAATGGTATCAAGCAAAATAACTTGGTTGGATTGGTTTGTTTCGAGCAAAGTTCTGGGATTCGGCCTGAATGGACCAAATTTCACCGAAATTTGCTGATTTTAAACCACTCAAAATATTTTGGCCCGATTAATTTAAACTTTCAGCTAGTTTATGGTCCAACAAGAGTCGACGAACATTCCTCAAGGCTGATGAACTCCCTCACGCTCGCTAGCCTGCCCACCGTTCTTGCGGCCGCGCCGCGGTAGCCTCGTCTCCGCTTCTCGCCGCATTGCTGCAGCCACTTCACGAGATCCAGTTGCTTCCCAACGTCCGAGCTCGCACACCAGGTACGCTCCTCGACGCCACCCACAAGCCATGGCCACTCCTCGATGCCCTCCGCCGCGCCATCACCGCATCTGATGTGTGGTCGCTGCCATATGCACCGCCCGTGGAGGGCGCGACCTTCTCCTCCGGGCCAACCTTCTTTGGTGCCCACGGTGCAGGGCCTGGCCTGGAATTCTCCACCTTCGACGCTACCTGCTCTCTCCTTTAGCGCCCAAGACGCACGCCTCCTGCTCGACGCGATGACTCACCGACGCAAGACCAACAAGGCGCCTGCAGAGTGCGGCAGGGAGCCGTTGCGCTGCGCGCGCGCGCTCCCGGACGCCGTCGTGCACCCACGTGTTGGCCGGGCTTGATCCGAGCGCGAGACGGGGTGTGGTGTGTGGGCATGCGTGCTCGTCTGCCGCTGTTGCATACGTCCCTCTCCTGTGCTAGGGATCCTCGCCTGGTGGTCAAGGATCTCAAGAGTCAAGATTGCCAACTCGCTGCTGATAAGGTCTTGTCCAAATCCTTGAAACATCTTCAAATCAGAGGCTGTGAACTCTGTTGGTAATTTGTCCCAACTCAACTCAAATATCTGCGCAGAGTTTGATTTCACTACAGCTAGATGACTATGTTGGAGAAACTCCTCTTCTTCAAAGCTTGCCGCCACTGGAAACAGCATCTATCAAGCCTGGCCAAAACAGTGAGGATTACTGTCTGTGACTTCTGTGATAATGCTGGCTCTGGAGGATGTACTTGTGACATGTGTTCCATATATTATAATGCCAATGGTAGCAGAAATGATGCCTGTTTTCTTCTTCGAGATTTGTCAAGTGTGACATATGTGGATCTGAATACTTCCTCTGAAATGGTATGCTTACACAACTACACTTCATTTCAGCTTGCTTACTCAAATTCATGATCATCTCATCTTGTTATGCTGAACTAAATCTTTAACTGCAATTACTATGTTGCACTTTGCACAGGTTACATTCGAAATGTTGCCCTGCATACAGTACTTTGCTCCATCCAATACACACCAGTTCTCAAGAAACACTTCTTCAACTCTATGTGGTAAACACTTCTTCAACTCTATAAGGTAAAGATGCCTTTTGAGTATTGGTGTTTCCTTTCTTGAGCCACGATGAGCGATTGATTTTTCAAAGCAGTAGTCTAAATGAGAGGCAACAATCTCATGGAACAGTCACTTAAACTCACACAACTTAAGATAGTCGAAGGTAGATGTCTAATAATCAATGACAGTGTTTGTTAGAGTAAAGCATCTCAATCTATTACAAAGGCCCGAATGGGCAAATATACATCATTTGGGCAAATATAAGGTTTGTAAATATGCAAATAAGCTCCTATTTATGGGCTGATTACATATGACTACATATACATATAACAGCCTCACTTCAAAGCCATGGTTGGTCAAAACACTAAGTTTGGAATAATATAACATACGATGCACCCTGGTATGCAGCTTTGTGAAGAAATCAGCCAACTACAAGTCTAAGAGTGATAACACGCTCTTGGACTTGAGAGTGTGTATAAGAAGCATCCTATCCAATTGTTTCGTAAGCTCATGCTTCACTGTGTCAAGAAATGCTAATAGCTCTGGTGTTGTCTAATAATAGGGGAGTAGGTCTCAAATTAGAGACTCCAAAATCAACTAGGAGTCACCTCAACCAAGTTATCTTAGCTGTCATCAATGCTATAGCTCTTAACTTAGTTTCATTACTAGAGTAGGATATCATTGTTTACTTCTTAGTCTTCTAGGCAATGACAGAGGAGCCAATGAAAACACAATAGGCAAAAATAGACTAGCGACCAAAGGGATCACTGGCCTAGGTTGCATCAGGATATGTTTGGTGGTGCAGAGTGCTAGAGCATGGAAAGAGAAGGAGACATGAGATGGTTCCTCGTACATAGAGGGCATGTGTGGGACAACAAACTTACCTAGCTGGAGCAAAAACTGGAGATGGATACACATATACCTCCTCATGTAAATCTCCATTAAGAACAGAATTTTGACATCAAACTGATGATAGATAAGCCTAGTGTGGTCGGCACTTGTATCTTTTCTGCAATTTACTTTCCTTGGCTTCCAAGCCTTGTAATAGGATATGCTCAGCATCCACTTTAGTGGTAGTAGAATATGCTAGAGTAGGCAGAAAAGTAGAAGATGCCCTTTGTCTATAAAGCAAGGCGCATACCCTTGCATCAGACAAGCCATTGCATTTTCTTTCAATCCAAGCGGCCAAGGGCCAAGCTGCCCTCTGGGCTTTCCTCCCCAATCTGAATCTGAGATCCATTTTTGCAGCCAACAACTGAGATATAGGCCACTAATGAACTGAAGCAACAACAATGAGTGCGTGTATTAGTGCGCTCGGACATAACGAGGCAAGGGAGCAAGATCCCAAGTATTAGTGCACTAAAGGGCTATGAGTCTGTGCCATGTCATGCTGCCACTCAGGGTGAAATTATGGTTGTGCCCAACATGGCTATTGGGTTACTCCTAAGTACGCGTATCTTGTGACTGCAAAATGATTTGACAATGCTTGACATTTTCTTGCTCGTTTGCTAAATTATGCAACATGGGCGTACAAATCTACACTTAGGGTGGATATTGAGCCAGCTAGGCTCAGGTCGTTATCTTAACAAGCTAGAAATCGGACTCGGCTTGACTCATTTGCTAGCTTGAGCTGGCTCGATTAGTCCGCGAGCTAGCTCAACATGAGCCAACTGAGGGACCTAGATCAAACACAATGTGCTTCGAGGAGCTCCTCAAAGGTGGAGGCTTCATGGTGCCCCTTGCTGTGCTCTAGACTGTTGACGAGCTCGGCATCGGAATGGTTAGGAGCTGAGCTCACGGCGCTGTCGCGTACGCGGAATTCAATCCTTGCATGATCCAGTGAGATCTAGACAGGATCCTTAGGAAATCTTGATTCATGGATCCGTGTGGGCAGAGCTTGACATTGTAGTTGTGCTGCTGTGGGCTACTTCTCCAGATCTCACAAGGGAAGCTTGGGAGAGAGGGAAGGGAATGGGATGAGATGAGAGCACTCTCACTGCCTGCTTGTGTCTGTATTGTGTGAGTGACTGCACGACTCGTGAGTGCAGATGGGGCCATGAGTTGGGTAGCTAGAGACTGTAACTAGGCTATATGTTGGTATTATCAGAATTGGATTTGTGTTGCTATTGGGCCAGGCTGCCCAGATGGATGCTGGGCTGCTATCTACTTAGATATAAGATGTTTCCTTTGCCAGGCACTTAGATATAAGATGTTTTGGCTTCTCTAAACACATAGCTTTTGCTATGCACGTAGATATCAACTATGTCTAGATATATAGTAAAAGGAATGTATCTAGAAATGTCAAAACGTCTTATAGTTTGGAATGGAGGGAGTAGTTAAATACTGTAACAGTATACATTGTTATCGTAGTCTTTAAGCTGCACAGTCCCATACTGACACATATTTTCTTTTTTCTAATTATGCACATTTGCAGTAATAGAAATTATGTATTGTTATCTCCCAGAGTAAAGTTTTAGTTTTGCTCCGGCAAACTTAAAAAAAAACTGGACCGGTAGGGGAAGAACCGCCCCTACGGCATTGCGGTTAGAAGAAGATCCAGGCAACCGGCCCGAAAACCCCCAAACCCTGGCCCATGCCCACTTGGGCCAAACCGACTTGGGCCGGCAGCATCGAACCCGGGCCGGCAACCGGACCGTGCAGCAATCAAAGCGCACACGTCCACGGCATTTCCGGCATTCCGTAGCCCGGCCGATGCGCACCAGCAGCCCAAGCCAGCGAGCACAGTGAGGGGGTTATTTTGTGTGAGACCGGGGTTCGAACCCCGGCCAGTGGGCACGACCACGACCAGCCTCACCCGATGTTGAGTAGACATAGCTCCCATGTGTTGCCGTCGCCCTTGATAACTGGGTGTGTGGCAGAGTTTTGTGCTATCCAGGTTATCCAAATTCCCTCTGGCTATGAGGTGGAAACTAATGGTGGGATGCCATATGAAACTTCATGGTTTGTAGAACATATTTTATATTTTGGCTGTGCTATTACTTTGTATCAGCTACCTGCTGGGTTTCTACCCAGTGTACTGCCTGGGGACTCTCCAGGCGTGTTGCCTGGGATTTCCCCCCTCTTAACTCTATAGCTTAGCCTCTCTATATATCTGTAACCGAAATGCTCTTCATATTATCAAGATTCAAGAAATATAGAAGCATGTTTATGCTCTATTACTTGTCAAATTGATCTGTTCTCTGGATG
The DNA here is from genome assembly GCA_015847255.1 of Hyparrhenia diplandra. Taxonomy (NCBI): domain Eukaryota; kingdom Viridiplantae; phylum Streptophyta; class Magnoliopsida; order Poales; family Poaceae; genus Hyparrhenia; species Hyparrhenia diplandra. Next base: position 260,047 of record JADLZK010002082.1, read on the forward strand.
TTCTTGTATTTCAATAAAGTTTCATTGACCCTTCATTTAGTTACTGCTAATCTGCCAGTGCCAGTTCTCATTTCCTTTTGTCGTAACTTTTTTCTTCTTTGTTATATTTGCTGAGGTTTTGATTTTGAGAAGCATGAGGAATTCCGCTGCAGCTCAATCTACTTATTATCATAGCCAATATGAAATGGTTAGGCTCAACTTTGTTTTAGATAGTCGGTCCAATTTTTCTCTTGCAGCTATCTATACTGACTGGCTTGCTCTCAGTGTGACATGGTTTCTTGTGAAACTTCAGCCATCTAATGTATCTTGAATTGTTCAACTTTGTTAAACTATGTTGGGTTTGTTCAACTTTGTTAAACTATGTTGGGTTTGATGGCAATCTTTTCTTTTATGCTCTTTCAGTGAACACTGGGCAACAGGATAGAAGTTTGTCCATGTTAAAGTAGCAGCGTTTTTACCCAGTTTCTCTCTAATTTCTAACCCAGCTAAACCCTCAAAACGAAACCACTTTACACCTTGGACATATTTAATGTTATTTTCATGTTCCATGATTAGGTCATTGTAGCTAAAACATGACTACATATAAATGCATGTTTTGGTGAAAAATCTCATGTATGTATTAACATATTTCCAAGCTTAGGAGATATATAGTGTGCAAAAAAATGAGAGAGCCCAAATATCAAATGTTCCCTGCTCTGGAATTCTCTGTCACCCTACTTAATCTAATGACTTAACCCTTTTTTTTCAGTAACTCAATATGGCACACAATGCTCCCTATGGGTATTTGCATTAGTGCACCAAGCTGGTTATTAATTGATCAGGTATGTGAATCCCACATCCATTGCGAAAAAAGAAGGCAAATCAAGCAAGTATTTTGCAGCTTTGTTAATCATGTTAATGTAGCAAATACACACCATGATATTTATTAATTAATGGGTGACATGTACATTGTATTACAGTCATCACGCAGAAGCACACAGGGTTCAGAAATACACAAAATAAGATACATGGGCACATATAAAAAATACACTGCAATCAGAAGCATGCATAGAAGCACATATATAAAAATACACTGCAAAAATGTTAGATCTCAATTATCAAATGTTCACTGCTCTGGAATTCTCTGTCACCATATTTATTCTAACGACTTCCCCATTTTTATGCTGTAACACAAAATGGCATACAATCCTCTCTCTGGGATCTGCAGTAGTGCACCAAGCTGCTTATTAGATGATCAGGTATGTGAATCCCACATCCACTGTGGAAAAAAGATAGTAAATCAAGCAAGTATTTTCTGCTTTGGTAATCATGTCAACATAGCAAATACACACCATGATAATTACAGGTGACAGGTACATATATTACAGTCATCACGCAGAGGCACACAAGGTTCAGAAACACACAGAATAAAATACATGGGCACATATAAAAACACACTGCAATCACAAGCATGCATAAAAGCACATCAACTCACACTCACATTCAATCCTCAGGCCTTGGAATCGCCCCCGTTGTTGTTTTCCACTTGGACTTGTTGAGTTATGACATCAGTAATCTTAAAAAGTTCTTCATCCTCAGCTTCGATGTGTCGCATAAGCTTGGAATAATGACCATGAATCTCAACACGGAACTCGCTGCTATGGCTCACAATATCCAGATTTTCAAGCTCAGGAAGTGCTGGCTCATGAATTTCCAACCTGCTGATTGTCTCCTCATGCACCGTCAACTCCTTGAGGCTGTGAAATCCATCATTGAAGATAAGGTGCCTCGCTTTGAAAGAATTGCTGCTTAGTTCAAGGGTGGTAAGGAACTGTAGGTCTCCAAGTTGGTTGATGAATTCCTGTGACACCTCCGTCCCCAAAAGCCTCAGCTTCTTGAGGTTTGGGAGGTGAGTGCGGACTTCCATCCTTGGGAGGGCATGTTGGGGGAGGTCAAGCTTCCCGACCAGTTCCATTGCCTTGAGACGTGGGAGGTTGGACCTGGTGACCACTTCTGAGGGAATGACAGGAGCTTTTATGATGAGCACAACAAGGTACTTGAGTATGGATACTGCTTTTACCAAGGCGGCCTTGTTCTTTCTGTTGGAGAAGATGTTCTGGCTGCCCTGACTCTCACTGTGCCGGATGTGTAAGTACGATAGGCGGATCATGTGGGTGAAGGTCTTGTCATCCCAGGCATGATCGTCATCATAGTCAGGCTTTATGCTGTTGAGTGTCTGCAGATTCCTCAAGTCACCGACACGTTTAGGCAAGATGAGACGGTCGCCCAGCACATGACGGAGCGTCTGAATCCTCCAGAACCCATCTGGAAGGCTTCGGACCATGGTGCCTCGGACATCAAGAGTTTGGAGGTTGCACAGCCTGCCAATTGATGATGGAATCTTCTCCATGGAGCAGGAGGTAACTCGGATGTACTGCAGGTTCACAACATTTCCGATTCCGGCAGGAAGCTCCTTGTCCACCTCAAGGCCGTTGAAATGGATGACACGGAGGAACCTTGAATTATGTAGCAGGTCCTGCACACAAGACTTGGCTTGCTTTTTCTTTTTGTTTGCCCCTCGTATTGAGAAACCAGGGCATCCATTTCCATCTTGTTCTCCTCCAGCTTCACCTGGCAGCTTCTCGCCAACTTGTGCAGCCTCTTGTTCTGTCTCAAAGTTTGACAGGATGGCTCGCAGCTTTGGTAGAGGGTGTGACAGAGCTGCATACTTGTCTTTGTGATTCTGGAGCGACAAGCGTCGAACATCCGACAAAGCTGGGATGTCATCACCACTATGGATCTCCACGAAGCATTGCTCTTGTGCTTCAAGCTGCAGGAAAGCATGTACTTTGCTCTGAACAGCTACACGCTCATACCCAGGAACATTATAGCCCACTGGCGCCAAGTTGACAAGGCGCCTATCTATCAGCTCCTTCAGGTACTGCTCTCCTACTTTCTCCACTGTTGTGGCCTTTGGTACAACGAAGCCCTCCGCCATCCACATGCACACAATGTTCCTTGCCCTGATAAAAGTATTCACCGGCAATGCAGCAAAGTAGAGGAGGCAAGATTTCAGGTCATAATGAAGGTCATCGAAACAGAGGGATAAAATCTTGTCAATCTGCTTTGACTGCATCCTCTTCAGGTGATCAAACACCGTTTCCCATTCATTAGGGTACTCCTTGGTCCGCAGAAGGCCTGACAAAAGAACTACTGCCAGCGGCAACCCTTTTTGTGTTCTCCAAAATACTCTGGCTGTATTTTTCTATTGCTTCGTCAGGAAGTTCATTTCTGCTATATGTTAGGAAGGTTTCCTTGAAAAGATTGATGGCAACTTTGTCATCAAATTTTGGAACCTCAATTTTAGCTTCTTGATACTGTGGGGGTGGCTTATGTGGCGGAATCTGAGAAATTCTCACTATTCTGCTGCAGGCATTGACATCCACACCCTTGGGGTTGGGGAGCATAGCAAAAATGCGATTCCACTCTGAGTTACTGAGCTCAGCATCTATCACCAACAGATACTTCTTTCCCTTCAATATCTCCTGCAGTTTCCTTTCAATATTGTCCTTGGAACATTCTTCTCCATCTGTAATGCGTCTGATGATTATCATGAGGACATCAGAGGCACTAAGATTAGGCCCAAAGCTCACCCACTCATAGATGTCAAAATGAGACAGGGTCTGCCTCCTGTCGTACAAGGTCCTCACCAGCTTTGTCTTGCCGACTCCACTTTCCCCAATCACAGTGATCACATTTTCATGATTTACACTGCTTTTTTATAAAGATAATACTTAAGCTCTCGCACCAGTTCCTCTCGTCCCACTAGTGGCAGCACCACATCGTCCCTGTTGTCATAATTTTTGTGTTAATCATGAGGTACATTGATAATCCCTAATACTACTAAAGGAAATCCTCATCAACAGCAACCACGCCTGCATATATAAATGTAGCAAGAAGACCTATCAACAGCCAAGGATTCTAATCAACAGTCAAATTTGATAACCCCTGATCTACCGATTTTACAAGGGAAGAGCATATTTTCTGCCGATTTGTCATCCATTCCAGGCCAAATAATCGTTCATGGTCCATCACATGCATCCTTTTCAAACTGGTATAGAACAACATTTTCACAGACAATTCTCATCAACAGGAACCACACAGCACCCATATATGACACTTCAGAAAAACGTCTGTGCCCAGTGTCCTACTCATGCATGACATGCACGGCAATGGGTGGGAGGTTTAGTACAATAATACTGCTGGGCCTTGCCCTATTTAATAAGCAATAAAAAGAACTCATGCCCATAAGTGGGGAAACTGGTAAAAACTAGGAACTAGAAGGATCCTTATCAGTTCGGTCAAAAATGAAAATAGGGTTGGGAACTGCATAACAAATAGCAATACAATGCATGGATGTCCTTGTGTTGGTTTTGATTTTTGAGATTGAAAACACTAGGCCCCGTTTTGATCCTTGGAATTGAATTCATTCTAATAATTATAATTTAAGCACATATTAATTAAGCTAATATGGTTGTATATGGAATATATTTGTATACTATTGTTAGCCATACAAGGGAGATATTTATACGTTGTATTTCTAGTGTAGGAATGCGAGTTGAGAAGCATGCTATAAGTTGAAGAGTAGAAATATAGCATGATGATCTATATAATCAATTTCCATCTCCCACCACCCTATCAATTTGAGTTAGGTTTATATGTGAACTTGTGAAAGTTGTGAAATGTCAAATTCAAGCCAAATAGCCTAATTCATTAAGTAGATTCCAATTCCTCCAAAATGAAAGGATCCAAACAGCCCCTAATATCACTTGGTGAGATGGATTTGATAGATTGAAAATAGTAATTTATGCTTAGTTTTTGATAGATTGGAAATAGTAAATGCGCTTTGTGTTGATCCATTGAAAATAGCAATTACGGCTTAGTGATGGATGGTTAGTTACTCCCTCCATGTTCCTAAAGCAAGTTGTTTTGAGGTTGTCAGTCAAATATTTTTTAACTTTGACTACAAATACATTCTTTTGGGCTGAGTTTGAAAATATGAAAGTGGCGTAAGTAGATTCATCTTGAAATGTAGTTTCATAAAAGTATATGTTGACTATATTTTATAAATATTTTTATAGCAAAAAAGTGGCGGTCAAAGTTGTTTTTGGAGACCGTGTCGATATCCAAAAAGGACTTCCTTTAGGGACATGGAGGGAGTACAAAATAGTCATTGCATTTAGTGACGGATAGTTAGTTATATGGATGTCTTGTGTTTTTATAGGTTTGGTGAGGGATCGTTAGTTATTATATGGATGCCTTGTGTTTTATAGATTGGAAACAATAATTGTGCTTAGTGAGGGATTGTTAGTTGAGGATGAGGTCTCATTTCGCATTACAGATTTTCTGTAGGATGATAAGTGTAGCTTATATGTTGAGATTGAAATTAAACTAGTAGTGGTTAGTGTGACAATTTGCGTGGATAGCTTGGATGTTGAGGTAGAAGGCTACATTTATCCAATCTCATTTAAATTAAATCAAATAAGTTTAAGGGTCCATAACAAATGCTAGATGCAATAAAAGATTAATTCTATATAGAAATTGACTGGAGACTGACTCACCTTACATATATAGGTCATTTTTGTGAGGTTAGGAAAAATGAAATACGTGTCAAACCCCCTACAATGTGCACCGATTTGTGTGAAGTCACGGTGCACATGGCCTTGATGTTCAAGCTGCCATCAAAGACTTTGTAGATAAAGAAGAGGGGTCGGACTGATGGACAGAAGAAGAGGTGTGGGAGTAAGGAATGAAAAGATGGGTAAGAAAGTGATGATGAACTAAAATCTAGGACAAAGTTTCTCCTACAATAGAAGGCTGCTATCAGCATGTGCTACAAGTGAACTTTTATATGCCGTAATTAAGTGAAAACATTAAACCGAAAGAATTTTTTCCCAACTTGTTGCAGCTGGGTACATGCTTTTGTACAAGCAGGGAATGTTGGTATAAAAGTGAATGGTCAGTTAGGACTGTAATTTCCAAACTAGGAAAGGGCTCATACAAGGTGATCCATTATTGTCCCCATACTATTTAATATAGTGGTAGAAATATTAGCGATCATTATTGCGAGAATCAAAGAGGATGATTATAAAAGGGATAGTGTCTCATCTCATAAAAGATGGTTTATTAATCTTGTAATATTGAAGACCACATTGGAGACGCAATATAAGTGAGGCATTTTTTCCACGTCTCTAATGGAAGTCTAGCCTCGTCTCTAATATGAAAATCTAACATAGTGATACATGGTTAGAGAACCAACCTTAAGCCACAAGTTCCTGAACTTGTTCAACATAGTTTGTAAAAACATGCAACAGTAATCAAAGTATTTAGCACTGCTCCCCTTAATGTCTCTTTTAGGTGAGGACTTATTGGGAACAAAATGCTAGAATAGAATAATTTGGTAGCCACTTTATACTTACAAGCAAATGTAATCGAAGTATTGCTAACGTAGACTTACAAGCAGCGAAGGATACTATCATATGGACCTTGAATAAAAGTGGTAGTTTTACAGTTAGGTCGATGTGAAACCTGATAACTAATGACATCAAAGTAACATACGAAATTTGTCGAGTAAAATTGCCTCTTAAAATTAAGATATTTATTTAGTTACTCAAAAAAAGCGATAATACTAAACAAAGACAACCTAGCTAAAAGAAATTGGTAAGAAAGCAAGTAATGCTGCATCTGTAGTAATTTTGGGACTATTCAACATTTATTTTTGTGTGTAAATATCCTAAGTTTCTGTGGCATGTGTTGCATATGGTGTTTGGGATTCCCTTACCGCGTACCAAGCAAACCTTTTTAGGAATTGGTATAAGCAGTATGGAAAAGATTTAAATTTATTATTACTACCAGTTGTGGCAGCCTTTTGTTGGTCCTCACGGCTCACTAGAAATGATAGTGTTTTTGACAAGTACAGTCCTAAAACATTTTGCAGCTCTTACTAAGGGAACACATTGATTCTGAGTTGCAGCGGAGCGAAGAAGAGAAAGAATACATCTATAAGGCTTGTCAAACCCTAGAAACCATCGGCTCTAGCCTTTTGTGAGGATCGCGAACTGATTTTCTGTTATTTTTGTGAATCTACTTATACATGAGTACGAGAACTTCTTTGTATCTGATTACTCACTTGTGAGCAATGATGAAGCCGGATGGTTTTCCATTTTCTAAAAAAGGTGAAAACATTATATGACGTAATTAATTTAACTAACTAATTATCTTTCAAGTGAATTTTTCTATTTCTGAGTTTAGGTCGACCAAACTTCTTCAGTGGTACAAGTTTTGTATCGATGCTCCCTCTAGAGAGAGAAAACAAGCATGCTTGAAACTATGTCCCATACAATTCATATGGATCCGTACCAAAAAAGAACAATTCGATACACGAGATGCTAATATGTGAACAGGCTTGGAAAGAAGCACATACATCTTTTCTGAGAGAGGTGACGTGGAGCTGGATGGCCTCCATATTGATCCTAACGTAGTAGATTCTCCCAACCTGTACCTGTCCTTGTGCATTATGATTCCCTCTAGCCTTGCATTGATCAACCGGATCCTGCTGGAGAGGTCGCGCCGGACCGCGACTTGAGTGGTAAAGGTGGCAAAGAAACTGAAGATGGTGCGGCTCCAGCTAGGGAATCTACAGAAAAAAAAAAGCATACCATTAGTTCATGGATGATGTTTAAATCTTTTTTTCAACCCTGGCGTCCGGATAATCAAATCAAGAGTCATGACCTTTCTCTTTAGGTACTATAAGTTTTCTTTTGCAAATCGCACTATAAACCACACACTCATAAATGTGCGCGCACTCACTCTCTATGAATGGACATACATGCATACGCACTCTACCCTAATGAGCAGTTCTGAGAGACTAAAACTAAATCGGATGAGCCGCTACTACGAAACAGATTTACAGAGTCGGCCAGAAATGAAACCTCCGTCTATGGCATGTGGTCTCTGTTAATGAAGATTAATAGAGGCGGAATCCTATACCTGGCTCTGCAAATGTTCTTCAAAATTGAAAAAAGTCCCAATAAGCCCATTGACGAGGCCCACCAAGCCCATCAACGATGACAACTGAGCCCATCCAACACTCGCTGCCTGTAGGGCCCTCCGCCATTGCGCCCTCGACATCGCCATCAAAGCACCGGGTGTTGCTGCTGATGAACCGGGCCCTTGATGGGGTGATCTGATGCCACATAGCCTCGTCATTACCGCAAGGCTCAATGACTCATCACCACTGGAGACCCCATTGTGGAGCCCTCACTAACACCACAGACCTGGTGCCGCATGATTTCATTCCACCCAAAGTTGAAATCGAATAGAATCTATCTACAGGGAAAGAGAGAGGGCAAGATCCAGCGGACTCACACGAGTCAGTTGGACTTTTTTTACCGAACAGTGTTAGATTTTTTCTAATGGGCCGACTGGGCCTCACACCAAATAATAGAGGCGAGCCTCATAAAAAGGTCAGCCTCTTAAAATAGACTCTATTTTTAGAAGTGAACCTCTTAAGAAACCCGTCTCTGTTAATAGTTTTTGAGAGATGGTAGTTTTTCTACTGTCTCCTAAAATGGCTTGACCGCCTATGAAAATAGTTGGATATTAAATAAAACAACCTTTCTTATAATTATTTTTACAGTAATGGTACTTTCTCTACTATTGAAAGAACAACACCACTAAAATTTGAAGTAAATCCAGAAGTCAAATTCTGAAATAAATATGTCAAGTGGAGGACTTAAACCTAATGTTCCACGGCAGGAGACCTTTATCGGTTGTGTGCCTTTTTTCGGGCCGTGCCTATGGTAGTGCATCGGGCCTGGCCCTTTTGGACATCTATACATTTACTTAGAGGTTTCCTACCACCGCTATTGTAACGATATTCCTTGAAAATTATTTTGACTCTCAAGAAAATTATTTGCTGCCAAGGATATTCTGTTTTCTGGCAGTACCCATGAGATATATTTTCAATTGTTACAACAACCTCTATGAGATCTCCTTTTTCTACTAGTAGGCACTTGGTTCTATGGAATTTGATTTATATACTTGGTTTCTAAATTATGGCTTTTTAGCTTGCTACGAAACCATAACATGAGTAATTTTTGTTTTCTACATATGTGCTCCCATGTGAGCAACAGAGTCCGTCAACATCAGCAAGCCTACAGTAAATTTGAGCCATAACATTGATTGGAGTGCCTTGGGGGGCCAAGTCGACCGGTAATGGCTCCGATGTTATTCTAGGCCTTGGTAAAATCTGGTTAAAATCGATCTAATAATATGTTTGCTTTGGTTCTGTCTTCAATTGCCAATCATGTTTTTAAAATCAACACAGTCATGTTATTATATCTAGAATAATCATGCATTGGGTAGCTAGTAAAAGAGAAAAAAAGCAAAATGATTAGATGGGTTTTGCAATCTTTCCAATAAATATTCAGTATTCAATAGTTTATGGTACTGACGTGTACTACTAACTGGTACTAGACGCGGTTCAGTAGTATTCAGTATTTCGTGGTCAGTATTAGCTACATCTAGTGTGTAGTATGACATTGTCGTATACAAACACACTACTACTATGATACTATCCTCTCGAAAAAGGAAAAAAAAAAAGGAAAAAGAAAAAAGACTACTAGGTACGTGTAGGTGGTCACGTCGTGGTATTATATACGAACCTTGAGAGATCAATTTGGACAAAGTACTGGTCCACGGCGTCCTCGGCGTCGAAGACGGCGTCGCGGGTCTGCTGCAGCCACACCTTGATGAGCTCGTTGGGCTGCACGCGGCGCGACGGCTGGACGTCGCGCAGGAAGGCCTGCATCCACATGAGCTTGTCTCGGAGGCTCCGGATGTCCTCGTTCACGGCCACCAGCGTCCACGCCTCCCTGGCCGCCACCTGCTGCAGCTTCCATAGCATCGACCCCACGATGGCCTCAGCCATCTTGGCTTAATTGCCTTGCTTTCTTTTTTTCTTGATAGATGATGATTGGGTCGCCTTAGCTTAATTATTTACTCCCCATTGGCAGGCTCATCATCTCTCGCTCGATCTCTCTCCTTTAATTTGCTCGCTCTGGATTACTTAGAAACCTAGCTTTGTTAGTAGGTTATTTCTGAAGGGGTTTGCATGGATATTTATGCACGGCACGGCAATAATCTAGCTTTGTCGAGTATGCCCTTCCTATATTTTTGGCACTTTGAGTAGCTTTGAAGGCAGGAATCAGGATTTGTTCTTGCCGTCATATGGAATAAAGCTAGCCAGCAATGTAATAGTTCAGAGAGGATTCCTTTTGAGTAATCAGTCTCTCTCAGCAAGGAACAAATCCTTTGTGAAGTTTCCAGCTGTTAGCGCATCCATTAGCACTTTAAAAGTTATGTTTCCTGTTAGAGCATCGATTGCTTTGAAAAGTACATTTATCATTACCAGGTTTCAAACTAGCCATCTCAATCCTTTGCCAAGTTTCCAGCTGTTAGAACATCCATTACTTTTTTTTTTTTAAAAAAAAAGTATTGTTTCCTGTTAGAGCTTCCATTACTTTAACAAGTATTTATCATTACCGGTTTCAAACTAGCCATCTCACAGGGAATGGAACCGATGATCTCAAGCATCACCCATGGTGTTTTTACTACCTAGCTACATAGTAACTTGTGACAACATATGTAGCCGACACTGTTTTTCTAAGCTCACATTTATGAATCTTGTATTGTATATTTGAAACTGCAAACCGTCTCAAATGAAAAGAAATAAACTGTAAAGTTGTAGATATCGTCAAGTACTACAACTTTTATGCTGATTTTGTTTCTATCTGGAATCGTTTATTTGGTCTGAGAACACATATTAAATATTCGAATGTCTAAACCATCTGAAATCAAAAGGTTATCGACTAAAAAGTTATAGATCTCGTTTAACTCAACTTTGATATAAAGTTTGTCTTCATATGACTTCATACTAAAAGGGTTTTGTTTTCATAGTGTATTTATTTAAACTTGTGGATGTTAATATTATTTTTGTAAAAACTCAGTAAAAGTTAGAAAAAGCTAGACTTAGGGTATAGCTAAGGCCAGCTTTCATTTGGAGCGAGCAGCAATACATAGTGGCCTGTTCAAATTACTCCATGAGTTGACAACTAGGCGATTATGTTTTCAAGTGCCTTGTTTATATGCCTGCCACACTAATAAATATATATTTACTACTTGTGGCTAGCAGAACTGAATATGGTCGGGACTTTCACTAAGAAAATCCTGTGCTATAGATGACAGATAGAAGATTCTTAGCCCAACTAAAATTAGATAGTGGCAACAAAATTACTGTAAAGAAGTTGGACTAATCAGCAGAAATCTCAGCTTTCTTCTGACTGGCATCTGACGAGCAAAATATTTTGCCTAAATTCAATTTGCATCTGCCTGTAAATTGGTTGAAGTCAAGAGTGTGGACAGTCATGGTATGAAGAAATCCCAGCTGAGCGTTATAAATATATTGAGGCTTTTTGTCAACAAATGAAAAATCTAAATTTGGTTTGTATTGTGACTATCAGCTGTGTACCATCTCTGGATGGTTAAGGATGGAACTTTGTTCCATTATCTAAAAAAAATATATATTTATTTGTGCAAGCCTGCAAGGTAAAATAAAGGAAAGCAATTCATGTAAAAAGTGTTTGAGCATAACTCGATACAAACATCCGAATACATCTTGTTTACATAGATATAGTTGCTTTGAAACACAATAGTACATAGTAGCCTCTTCAAATTAGCACAAGAGGTGGCAACTAGGCAGTGCAGTTCGCTATGTTTTCAAGTGCCTTGTTCATCTGCCTTCCACTGCAGGTCATCTGCAACACAATCGACACCGCGATGCCCACCCCATAGGCTGAACCAACAAAGAGCCACAGAATGACAGCTTCAAAGCTGTGGTTTGTAGCCGTAGCCAATGCTGGTGTGGTAAACATCTATAACACGAAGAGAACATGACTCTCCCAACTCATCGGGCCATATTCCGCTGAGGTGATTGCCCCTGGGGGGTTTTGCACCCATAGGAAGTTACTGCAGCCTTTCAGGAGATATGGTGGGACTAGCCCGCTCGAGTAGTTACTAGATAGGTCAAGTATTTTTATATTATCATACTGCTGACATTCCATATATGGGATAGGGCCACTTAGTTCGTCTTTTGCCAGGCTGATTGTGTTAGCGTGCCTGAACTGTTGGACGAAATCAAGGGATGGAATGAAGGAGAGTTTGTTGTTGGAGAAATCAAGATACGCCCCTGCGGAAGGGAGCGGCACAGAACCCCCGAGCTTACTGTAGGTGAGATCGAGGATACGTATGAGGGAGTAGCCCCACATTTGAGAATAGGTTGTGCTGCAGGTGCAAGACATTCATGTTTCTCCAGATCCAGTCTGGTATTGTTGGAGAGATCGAGATAGTCTAGTTTTGGTAGATATTTTATTACACTGGGTACCCAACTGGTTAGGCCACAAGGTGCAAGTTCTAGTGTATCAATAATACTACTATTAGTGCCATCTTCATGATCCTCCGCAGAAACAGATAGCAAGGGGTTACTGGAGGCTCTTATGCTAGAAAGGTTCCTTAGCATCAAGTAAGGCTACAGATTCAGCGTACCCATGAAATTGTTTGAGTTGAGCTGTAGTTCAGTGAGAGCCCTGAGCTGCGAGAATGAGGTTGGAATCGCCCCAGAGAGCATATTTTTAGACAAGAAAATTTCCTTCAGCATCCTGGATGGATTCTGGAATACCTCGATATGACCCGATATATGCTTATCTCGAAGGTCCAAAGGCTGCAACGCTGGCTGGGAGAATATGGATGCTTGTATTTGACCTGTGAATGAATTACTACTCATGTCCACACTCTGGAGGTTACGGAGCATATTTCCCTCGCTCGAATATTCCCTGTACAAACAGGCATGGTCGGATAATTATTTTTCCATCCCTTAATGAAAACTTCAGAAAAATATCTCACTTATAAATACAACTTCTAGATGAGGAAATCATAGCACGCCTATATGCTAGATCACTACGCTAGAACATGCAAACGCTGCTGGAGCATCACTACTGGTTGTCCTAGAGCCAACAGTGATTAATTATCACTACTGGGTGGTAAGCCTAGGAACCAGAAACTTTTAGGGATGTTATTCACCCTGCAATGAATGTACATATCACTGCCGAATCAAACCATCATCCGATAGTGATATATCACTGCCCAGTCAAGCCACACACCAGCAGTGATAGGTGTGATATCACTGCCGGTTTGGGCTACTACCCGGCGGTGATGCCGGTGCAAGACACTGATGTTTCTCCAGATCCAGTCTAGTATGTTGCCATGAATGCCATTGTTGGAGAGATCAAGATAGTCTAGTTTAGGTAGATATTTTCGCACACTGGGTGCCCTGGCTAGGCTGCAAGATGCAAGTTTTAGTGTATCAATAATACTACTATTAGTGCTATCATCACGATTGTCCGCAGAAACTGATAGCAAGGGGTTATTGGAGGCTATTATGCGCGAAAGGTTCCTTAGCATCAAGTACGGGTACAGATCCAGCGTACCCATGAAATTGTTTGAGTCGAGCTCTAGTTCAATGAGAGCCCTGTGCTGCGAGAATGAGGTTGGAATTGCCCCAGAGAGGTTATTGGTAGACAACAAAATTTCCTTCAGCGTCACAGATGGATTCTTGAATTCCGTGATATGACCCGATAGATGATGATGGTTAGCTGTAAGGTCCAAAACCTGCAATAATGCTGGTTGGGAGAAGATGGATCCTTGTATTATACCAGTGAATAAATTGTGCCCCAGGTAAACTTCTTGGAGATTAGGGAGTATCTTGACATCGTTTATTAGAGGAACAGGTCCTGTACAAAATAAACATGGTCAGATAATTTATCTTTCCTCACTTACGCAAACTTCAACAAAATCATTCATATATTAAATAGATGTTCGATATAAGTCTATTCTTTTTTGAATCCACATATATTGAATTGTCGTTACACATATTGTTTTCTAGCACTCCTTAAGCTACTTAGTCTGAAATATCTAAGGTTAATCAAAATGTATAGAAAGTTTCATATTTCCGTTTTTTCATGAGTGCTATGTCATCTGGAGTTGAACTGATGAATGAAACATACCCCTCAACACAATTGTTTCATTTTTGTTCTTTCATATATAGGGGCCATAGGATTTACTTACGATGCACGGACTTAGATGTAGCTGATGAAATGAAACCCTCTTGCCTTCAATAGCGGTATCAATACATTTAAAATACATGGAAGCTAGCAAGGTGACCCGCGCATATAGCGCAGGCTAGCTAGCCTTTTATCATGGCAACAATTGAGATCGTTTGTTTTTTTTTTTTTTTTTTGCAAAATAGCATTTAAAAAAAAATATTATAATTGTCCGCTCTTCATGAGTCTCTACTGCATCCGTTGACTGTCATCATAAACAATGTCAACCAAAATTCCCTTAGCTTAAAACTCTATTGTGATCCTTCCTTTTTTTTTTGCCACCCTTATCTTGTGGTCGTACAGTTATTACTTATGCCAGATCAAGACAGCCTTCACTTTATTTTCCCAAGCTCCCTTTCTCAATAATATCACTATTAAGTGTCCCACAAATTGTACAGTTTCTTTGTCTTCCTGTAAATTTAAATTTTGGAGTATTTCATACCTTTTCTTGCATGAATCAATAGTTGCCTAATTCATCATAATTCTACTACACTACGACGATAGATCCAGTGCTTATTTGGATTCTCCTTTTTCCGAAGGATTTTAGACTTGCATATATGTTCTTCTTTTTGCCATAATAGATTGGGCCTCTTTCTTTGAAATACGTCTGTTTACTTTTATTTTTGTTGATTTCATCTTTATTGGCCGTATTGAATATAACAAATTTTCATTATTGGTAAAAAACAATTTATTTTTTCAATGGTCGTGTATAGTATTTATTAATTTAATTTTAAACATTTTTATAGATTTTGAAACGCATACCGTTAATCTATGGCCCTTATAGGTGTGCTACATAATGTGCATCTTCTGTAGTTTTTTTCCCCCCCTAAAAGGGACATCATGGGTATAGCGCATTGCACTGTTTTTTTCTTTCCTTGAGATATTTTTCCTAGTTCATTATATTAGTGGATGCTTGAAGCAGCAGCCGATTTAATGTCTTTCACCTTAAGATATTTTTCCTAGTTCAGCTGCATCTCCCATTAATTGAAGTGCCGATGTTCATCTCGGCATGTCTCCATCTCCCTGTCTCAAGAAGTCCTTGTTTAGTTGGTTCCCCAATTTGTTCTTAATCAAATCCTAGTTGAGGACCTGAGGGACATATGACAGCTTCATGATTCAGGCACGCATGAAGGAGCAAGATGACCAAACCAATGGCAGATGTAGTGCATGGTGGGTTTCGCGTGCACTCTGCCTTCCACTTCTTGGACTTAATATCATGGGCATCGCCCCTATCCATACCAGCCAAACCGATGCTAGCATCCCCGACGGAGGAGACCAGAGACCATAGACTTAATAGACATCATGGCACCGGCTAAGTGCTTCCTCCCTATTTGTGTGGCTTAATACTATGTCCAATCAGAAGGCCTATTGGCCTTTTGCAAGCTGATGTTGTGGCAAATAGATGAGGCACGATGATCTAGCTAAGGCACAAAGAGCCGACCTCCATTACAGCACGGGTGGCTAGGATTAGGGAGGGTAGCCAAGATCTAGCAGGGATGGTCTGAATCCAGCTTCTTTGTCCTCTTCGTCTTCACCAAGCTACTCTACCCGTTCCTGAAACTATCTTGGGCAGAAACCTTGGTCGACCATGCTACTAGTGATGCCTTCATCATCTAGGCCTACAATGCAAACATTCTCCCAAATGACCCCACGGTGATTCACTCCCCACACATCATGCTATCACTCCGTTTTTTTTGATAGTGTCTATTTGTAGATCGATGGTGAGGAGCCATCCATGGTGCTGACCTTACCCAAAATGGCTGACGCAAGAGGATGCATTAAGATGTCAGCTTCCTTTTGCTCCCGTGCGTTCATCACTCTTTTTCACACCGGGTTATTGGTGATGGATACATCAGTGCCATGCTCAACATGCTCCACAATGACAAGCCCCTTGCGTTGATGCGATGGTGCCATGTTCAGGATGCTCAATGGCAGTGAGCTCCATATATGTTGTTTTTTCTGGTTTTTTGGTATACGTGGGCAGATATTGGTGTCTTAAGAACCCTTGAAAACCGAATTTTTTAAAGACCATGTGTCAACCTCCTATGAAAATATCCTATTTTCTAAAACCTTTGCAAAGAGGGAAAATGACTCACCCACCTCTAAAATCATTTATGCCCGCCTATGAAAATCACTTGTGTCACTACTATAAAAAGGATCTGAAGAGACTATCCCCCTGATTAACAAAGGATTCCGAAACTGGCGAGGTGGGCTCTAGGAAACCACTGGCCTGTATTAACAATTTACAAAGGCAATTGTCCTAAGCTGACCACCTCTGTTAATAAACTATTTACATAAGTAGATGCCTTACAATACCCATGTCCATTAATATATTTATATTGGAGGCCAGGTAGAATATTGCCTCTATAAATAGATGATTGATAGAGGTGGCACCTTTAGGAATCAGGACGCACACATCTATTAATGGTTTATAGGGGAGGTACCCTTAGTATGCCTACCTCTTCTAATAGAAAGTCTATTTCAGCCACTCTTCTTCCTCCCCAAGCTCGCTTACATGGACAAGGTGTTGTCCATGCTCTAGGAGCTAAAAAAGGTGATTTTTCAAAGGGGGTGACCTTCATTTCTTTGGAGGAGCTGGATCTAAGAGGTTAGTTTGTGCTCCTCCTCATCCTTTTTTGTTGTTTCCTTGCTACTTTTTGCCTCTTTGGATGGGATTTGATCTAGAGGTGGCATGAGGTCTTCCTTGCTTGTTATAACATCATTTGAGCTCAAACTAGTGGTCCATCTTTCTTGAGATACTAGTGCTCTCATATGTATATCCTAGTGTGTAGAATCAATTTCATGTTTTATGTTGTGTACCTTGATCACCATGAATGGAGAATTTTCCATGTAAAACTAGAACTACATGTATATGTAGAGAAAGAGGAGGGGAGAAAGAATGTGTGTGTGTGTGTGTGTGTGTGTGGGGGGGGGGGGGAGGGCAAGAAAAGAAATATAAAAAAATGTCCATATATGTTTTTAGAAATGTGGTCATAGTGCTAGAATCCTAGTGTAGAATCATATCCTTCTCAATATTGAGTTTTGTGAATTAGATTATTTTTTATTAAATTAGAAAAGGGAGTTCGTTTTTGAAGAAAATAAAATGGGACCAATTTATGAAATTAAACCGACAAGGCTACAACATAATCATTGGAATGTTAAGTTTCAATGCACATCTTGTATTAATGTTTTTGTTGCCTTATCCTCTCACTTTTTATTAGACCACTTTTATTTTTCTATGTAGATGTTGATATGTATCTCTACTATCTGAAGCACGAAGTGTGTTGTCAGCGCAGAAAAGTTTTCATCCGACGCTTCGTGCGCTATACCGCCGCTTCGAAACGCACGGACTCTTCCTCTCCACACGAACCCATGACCGTGGGTTCGCGCCCGCTCCGCATCCTCCCCGCCATCTGTTGGAATGTGATTTTAGGCCAACATATTTGTTTCGCCAATATTTATTAGGTCCACCTGTCAACGTGAAACAGTTAAGTTATTTGCAGCGATCGGTGGCATCCCTAAGGGTTATCTGGGGTCAGCACTGGCCCCACAGCGTGTATATAAATGAGACCAAAGGTGATTTCGGGATTAAGGCTATTCTCTCGACACCTAAAACCATCTAAGCGATCAATTAGACGCTGGAGGGATCGGAAGCGCGACTCCTTATTCTAGGAGTCCAGGAGGCTGCACATCGGATCTACACCGAGTTCTTCATCAAGAGAGAGCACTAGTTCTCAGATTGGTGCATCAACTCCTACGTAAATTGCATGGGCACAGATGGCATCTGCCGACTCTGGTTAGTATTTAAGATCTATACCACATAAGTTTAAATTAGTGATCATGTTTAGGCTAAGTTTAAAATCCTGTTAATCTAAGTTTTATTTCAACAATCGGTATCAAGAGCCAGCTTAGACCTAACATGATCCTAGGCCAGAGTCAGTTTTGTTTTTATGTCTCTGTCATATATTAGATTAGTTTCGGCTAAGTCAGATTAGTTTGAACTAAGTCAGATCTGATTCAATTAAGTTTTAATTAAGATCGATCTTATATGCTACATGCATGATAAGCCTCTGATGTTTATCCTAATCTAATGATGCATGTTTATGTTACACTAAGTGCCAAATTACATTTGTTTAATTTATCAGTGAGTAATTAGACCTTAATTAGATGCAATCTGACTTTAATTTAACGGTTAAGCTAAGTCAAGATAAGTTATTAGGTATTAAGCAAGGGGCTCCTACGACAGTCGTGCTGGTGGAGTTCATGGATCTACTAGACGTACTGCAGGACGTTCAACTACAGGAAGGCGTCGAGGACCGTTGGATATGGCGCTGGACGTCCAACGGACAGTACTCCACCTCCTCAGCTTACCGCGCATTCTTCCTGGGAAGATCCGGACTCGCGGGGGCTGAAGAGGTGTGGAGAGCGTCTGCACCGCCGAAGGTTAAGTTCTTCATGTGGCTGGCGCTGCACGGTCGACCATGGACGGCTGAGCGTCGGTTCCGCCATGGGTTGCAGTCCTCCGCCACCTGCTCCCTTTGTGATCAGGGAGATGAGACTATCGACCACTTGCTGACGGCCTGCGTCTTCACTAGGCAGGTCTGGCATCTCATCCTCTCCCGCGTCGGCCTCGACCAGCTGTGCCCCCTGCAGGACTCCAGGCTTGTCGATTGGTGGCTTCAATCCCGCAGCTTGGTCGCACAGGACATCAGGCGTCCTTTTGACTCCGCTGTTCTACTAGTCGCTTGGGTTATTTGGAAGGAGCGTAACAGGCGTACTTTCGACGGAACCAGCGCTGGAAACACGCCTCTTCGACTGCTACAGGTTCTGCTTGACGAAGGCGAATCTTGGGTGCAAGTAGGCTTCCGAGGAGTGTCACCGCTCCTTCGTGTGCTTCCTTAGTGTTTTTCTGGGATCTCCTTTGTCGCGAAATTGGTTTTTCCTAAGAGTATAAGTTTTTAGCTCCACCGTTCTAGCCGGTGCCTTCTGTCGTGTGTCGCCTAGTCTACCATCTGGTATCTCACCAGTGTGTTGACTAGGATGTAACTAAACTTTCCAGCTTCTCTTAATGCAATACGGGCAACGTCCCGGTTTCGAAAAAAAAAAGTTTTCCATCAGATTAGAACCCAAGCTAAGCATTTAGAAGGAGGGGATTGAACCAAATCAGTAACCATAAGCAAAAATCCTATTTTTCCCTCAAATCATGAACCTAACCCTAAGTTAAGCATCAGATAAAGGCGCATTCCTGTGCGGCTCGTACCCTGTTTTCAGATCGGGTTGCCGCTCTAGGTCAGAATGGCTCGTACCCGGTTGAAGGCCGGGTCGCCACCTTCAGATGACCGCGTGCAGCAAGCCTTGGCGTGCGGCTCGTACCGGCGCCTTGGCCGGGTCATTGCCACCGCTGCTGACTGGGCCACGCCGCCATGAGACCCGCTGTCGCGTGGGTCCCTAAGTGCGGACTGGGTGCCGTTGAGGGCGGCCGCCACCGCCTTGGGCCGCGCACATCAGGACGATGCGCACGGGCTAAGACACGCCGCCTCGCCTTTGGGGTGCCGCCCTGGCGGCTAAGCGCGTCCCCGCCTGACCACCTACGGCGCGTGCGTGGGCCTTTGGGACGCTCGTCCGTTACCTCCGCGTAAGGGCCGCTGCCGCGCGTGCTTGCATGGCCAGCGTGCCGCGTGTGGGCACCCGAGCAGTCGGGCTCAATGACACCTGCGCGTGGATCTCAAGCACATGAGCACGGGCCGGCCAGAGCACCGAGGCCAGCGTTGCTGCGCCATCATGCTGCTCTCTCTCTCTCTCTCTGCTACGATGTGACAGCTAGAGAAGGGAAGTAGAGAAGTGAGGAGTGAGTGATTGAGTTTTTAGGGTTTTATTCCCTTTTATATGAGTCTCTCCGTGTCCCGATGAATGGTAGCCGTTAGATTGAGATGAACGGATGAGATTGGGCTACCGTTTGGGTTTTTCATGAGTTGGGCCAAATCTGGGCCTTAAGGGGGGAGAGGCCACGCGGGCTCCAAAGAGGCTGCGCATAGGGGGAGCGCCGCCTTGGGCCATCTGCTGGGCCGCTTCGCGTTTAAGGCCAAATTAAGTTTTTTCTAATTTCCAGATTTTGAGATTGGTTTATTATTTGTTTTCAGTCCAATATTTAAATATTTCAAGTTAAGTTTTAAGTTAATTAATGTTAATTTCCATTGCTTATGAGATTATTTTCTGCTCATAAAAACTTGCTCACTTGAGATTTATGAGTTCCCCTGTGTGTCTACTGCGCTAAGGAGGAGAAAAGAAATTAGTAATTGGATATTTAAGATTTTAGCCGGGTATTTATACTCATGAGTTTGGCTAAATCTTAGACGTCCGTTGAGTTCAATAAATGAGATCATCTCAGCCACTAAGGTTTTCTAAGGGCTAAGTGCAGACTCTATCGTAGAGTCCATAGCTATTAATTGCACTCGCCACGTAGATCATTTGCTGATGTGGCAAAGGAGAGAGAATGAAAAACGAAGAAACGACGTCTAAGTTAGACGCCGAGTCAACGCTCCGTCCGAGGCAGTAGAAACGAGGCCGCGTCCGCGCTGTGGAGTCACCGGTCGTTTCCATGGATCTGGTGCGGCTTCCCCTTCCCTCCCATCGCCGCGGTCCCAGGAGGAGGCATCCAGCCCCACCACCGCCGACTACTCGGAGTCCCAGCTCCTGTCGGCATCGCTTGCTCGGACGGGGCCGCTGGACGCAGGACGCCTGCCCTGCGCCGCCGCCGCGGTCTCGCGGGCCTTGCTCGTCGCGGCCGAAGGGGAGGTCCACGCCAACCCGCAGCCCACCAAGAAGCTGCTCTTCATGCGACTCTCTGACTCCGCCAGACCCGTCCTCCTCGCCGACGGCCTCACCGTAGGGGACCTCGACCCCCGCTTGTCTTTCTGTCTGTCTGCGTCCTGTGGAGGTGGTTCTCATCTCGATCGATCCATCAGCTGCTTCGTGCGGGGGTGGGTGGTGCTTCATCCAATTGCAGTTCCTAGTCTAGATACAAGTCAATACATGCTTATGACCAAATGTTGTTCTTTTTAATCTTCCAAGATCAATTGAGCAAAGATTCATGGCCTTTTTTTTTTTTCTGTACTTTGATTCTCTAGCCTGAATGAATACAACACAATAGGAGTATATTCCAAGATGTCCGATGAATCCTATGGGCTGGACTACCCACTCCAAGTGGCTGAAGTTAGCATTGGGGCAACCAAATCTGATCGTCAGGTTTGCCTAATATGACGACGAGGGCGAGGGCATGACAACGATCATTCAGGCCAATTGGATTATTCAGACCAAGGATTGCTTCTGTTATGATGATTTTTTTGAAAGGTGTAGGGTGGATCACATGGTTTATGCCACAGCTGATCACCTTTTTTTGTGTTGAGTAATAAATGTTTGTATCCATAGAAACTACTACTACAAATTATGCATTGGTGACTATAGTTTCTTTTGATAGAGTCTTCGACGTATAGACTCTATGGGTAGAGTCTGCACCGTGAGTGCTCTAAGTGGCCTGTTTATATTATGTTATTTAAGGGGAGAGCTGGCTGGTCCGGCTCGGCCATGAGTAGGCCCTGGTCTGACATAGTCCATTTGGGCGACTGTTGGCCTATTCTTTAAAGGCCAAACTAGGATTTATTTTAGAATAAGTTTCCTGTGCTATTTAATATGAGTGCAGTATCTAAGTGCTTAATTAAGTATTAAGTTTTTTAATGCCTTCATTATGTCTAATTTTTAGCTTAAGTTTATTCCCATCAACTTAGATATTGATTTATTGTTTTAAGTTTATAAATTAAGTTTGTTGCTCACATAACAATGTATATTCCCATCTCAAATAAGATTTAATTATGCCCTTTTTATGATGATATGTAAGTTATTTTTAATTATGTTTTGGGGATATATTTTTGTTCAGGATATTTAAGTTTAAGAAAACTTATCTTTAAGTGCAATTATCTCAGTTAACCTTTTTGCACTATTTAAATAAGTTTTAAGTCTAAGTTTTAATTTCAATTCCAGTATTAAATTTATGCTTTCATGAGCATTTTATGTTTTAACTCATGTCCTAGGATTAAGTTTTGTTTAAGTTTGCATTCAATTATAAGTATTTATATATACATTATATCCACCACTGTGTAATAAGATGGTCTCGGGTTGAATGGAACTAACGAGAAGTTTAAACGAAGATTACTCATAGTTAATTTTTAACACTGCCTTTGCCGGTCCCAAGCCCGGATGCGAAAATATGGAGGGTTCCGTTACGGTGTGGCGAACCAGCGTAAAAACTAGCCAAATCTTATGGAGATGAAACCACAAAGAAAATCGTTGGGGCGTAACCCTCTTAGTGACGCGCCATATCGGAACCCGGGTATGGTGTTAAATGAGCAAGGGCCGGGCCGTCACCCCTTAAGTGACGCGCCGTCTCTTGATCTGGAGCCGGTGTTAAGAGAGCAAGGGTCGGGTCGTCGCATCCTTAGTGGCGCACTACATCGGCGCCCGGGTGTAGTGGAAAATGAGCAAGGGTCTTCGCATCTTCCTCGGCGGGTGCGAAGGGTAAGGAAGCTAGTCGAGCCAACTAGGATCCGTGTGGGTAGTTGGAACGTAGGTTCCTTAACAGGTAAGCTATGAGAAATAGCCGACGTTGCAGTGAGGAGAAAGGTAAATATTTTATGCGTCCAAGAGACCAAGTGGAAAGGACAGAAGGCGAAGGAAGTGGAAGGTA
Organism: Hyparrhenia diplandra; assembly: GCA_015847255.1. Lineage (NCBI taxonomy): Eukaryota > Viridiplantae > Streptophyta > Magnoliopsida > Poales > Poaceae > Hyparrhenia > Hyparrhenia diplandra. Next base: position 283,042 of record JADLZK010002082.1, read on the forward strand.
CAGGCTTCAAGTTGTGGTACACGGACTGCAGCAAACAAGAATGGAGTAGGCGTACTGATCGACAAGAGCATTAAAGATGGGGTAGTAGATGTTAAGAGGCTAGGAGATAGAATCATCCTAGTCAATCTGGTCATTGGGGACTTGGTTCTCAATGTCATCTGTGCGTATGCTCTTCAAGTAGGCCTTAATGAGAACTCAAAGAGAGAGTTCTGGGAAGGCTTGGAGAACATGGTTAGTAGTGTGCCAGTTGGTGAGAAGCTCTTTATAGGAGGAGATCTCAATGGCCATGTGGATACATCTAACACCAGTTTCGAGGGTGTGCATGGAGGCTTCGGCTCTGGGACTAGGAATCAAGAAGGAGAGGAAATCCTGAGCTTTGCCCTAGCCTATGACATGTTTATAGCAAACACTTTCTTTAGGAAGAGAGAATCCCACCTGGTGACCTTTAGTAGTGGCCAACACACTAGCCAAATTGATTTCGTCCTCTTGAGAAAAGAGGACAGGCATGCCTGTTTAGATTGCAAGGTTATACCTGGAGAGTGTGTGGTAACCCAACATAAGCTTGTGGTGGCTGACTTCCATTTTAAGATTCGTTTACAACGGAATAAGCATAACAAGGTCACTAGAACAAAATGGTGGAAGCTTAAAGGGAATATGGCCCAAACGTTCAAGGAGAGAGTTATCGAGGAGGGCCTTGGGGTAAGAGGGTGATGCAAACATCATGTGAAGGAAGATGGCGACATGCATCCGAAAGATAGCTTCAGAAGAGTTTGGGTTGAGTCAAGGAAACAGAAGGGAAGTTAAAGACACCTGGTGGTGGAACGAAGATGTCCAATAGGCTATCAAGGAGAAGAAAGATTTCTACAAATGCTTACATCATGACAAGTGTGCAAATAACATAGAGAAGTACAAGATAGCGAAGAAGACTGCAAAGCGAGCGGTTAGTAGAGCCCGGGGTCAAGCCTATGACGACCTTTATCAAAGGTTGGACACAAAGTAGGGAGAAAAGGATATCTATAGGATGGCCAAGATTCATGAGAGGAAGACGAGGGATGTCAACCAAGTCAAATGCATCAAGGATGAAGCAAACCAACTATTAGTGAAGAATGAAGAGATCAAGAACAGATGGAAGGAGTACTTTGACAAATTGTTCAATGGAGGGAATGAGAGTTCTACAATAGAATTGGACGAGTCCTTCGATGACAACAACAGGAGCTTTGTATGATGGATACAAGAATATGAAGTTAAGGAGGCGCTAAAAAGGATGAAGGTAGGAAAGGCGATGGGCCCGTGATGGTATCCCTATCGAGGTATGGAGATGCCTTGTAGACATAGCGATAGTATGGCTGACTAAACTTTTCAACACCATTTTTTGGACAAACAGAATGCCCGACGAGTGGCGGCGGAGTACGTTAGTACCAATCTTCAAGAACAAAGGGGATGTTCAGAGTTGTATTAATTACCGTGGAATTAAGCTCGTGAGCCATACAATGAAGCTATGGGAGAGAGTCATTGAACACCGCTTGTAGAAGATGACGAGCGTGACCCAAAATCAGTTTGGTTTCATGCCTGAGAGATCAACTATGGAGGCCATTTTCTTACTAAGACAACTTATGGAGAGATTCAGGGAACAAAAGAAAGACCTGCATATGGTCTTCATAGACTTGGAGAAGGCTTATGACAAAGTACCTAGGAGTGTGATGTGGTGGGCCCTAGAAAAACACAAAGTCTCAACAAAGTACATTAATCTTATTAAAGATATGTACACTAATGTTGTGACAAGTGTCCGAACAAATGATGGAGACACCGATGACTTTCCAATTAACATAGGACTACATCAAGGGTCGGCTTTGAGCCCTTATCTTTTCGCTTTGGTGATGGATGAGGTCACAAGGGACATACAAGGAGATATCCTATGGTGTATGCTTTTTTGTCGATGATGTGGTACTTATTGAGGAGAGTAGGGGTGGTGTCTCGCAAAAGTTGGAATTGTGGGAGGCGGAGATTTGGAAGCAAAAGGTTTTAGGCTTAGTAGGTCTAAAAGCAGTATATGAAGTGTGATTTTAGTGCCATGGGGTATGAGGATGGCAATGTTAACCTTGATGGTCAAGTGGTACCCAAGAAAGACACTTTTCATTACTTAGGATCAATGCTTCAGAAGGAGGGAGACATCGATGAGGATGTCAGTCATAGAATTAAAAAGTGGATGGTTGAAGTGGCGGCAAGCTTCGGGTGTCTTATGCGACCCCCGGGTGCCACACAAACTAAAAGGCAAATTCTATAGGACAGCAATCCGGCCGGCAATGTTGTATGGTGCAGAATGTTGGCCCACTAAAAGACGACATGTCCAACAACTAAGTGTGGCAGAGATGCGTATGTTGCGCTGGATATGTGGCCACATAAGAAGAGATCGAGTCCGGAATGATGATATACGAGAGAGAGTAGGAGTGGCACCAATTGAGGAGAAGCTTATGCAACATCGTTTGAGATGGTTTGGACATATCAACAAAGACCTGAAGAGGCACCAGTGCGCATCGGAATAATTAGGCGTCCCAAAAATGTGAAGAGAGGTAGAGGTCGACCAACCTTGACGTGGGCAGAGGCTGTGAAGAGGGACCTGAAGGAGTGGAATATTGATAAAGAGCTCACTGTGGATAGGAAGGGGTGGAAGTGTGCAATTCACGTGCCAGAACCCTGATTTGTAGTTTCGCTTTTCCTCCTTAATCGTTTGACTTTTCTTCTTCCCTCTTGAGTTCTTGCTGGTTCTTGTGGGTTTTATCTCTTTTTGTGTTTCCCCGTTTTGTTGTTTTGCGGTTCTCCTTTGCCTTTCTTTTCTCTCTTCTTTTCTTCGGTGGTTGAGCTCTGTGTTTTTCTTTTGGGTTTCATCTCTAGCCTACCCCAACGTGCTTGGGACAAAAAGGCTTTGTTGTTGTTGTTGTTGTTGTTGTTGTACTCATAGTTAATTTTTGACCAACGTTGACTTTAATTATGAGTTATTTAGATGGATTTTATTTTGTTTCTACCCAACGGTGATGTAAATTAAAGTCCTTAAGCATGTTGTTAATTCTAACCAATGTTGATTTAATTGCATGCTTTAAGTACACCTTATATACAGCTTACTAATTGAGACATTATTTCGCTTCAAATTTTTTAGTAAATTATGCAGACTATCTAAGTAAAATAGAACCCCTAAGTTGCACTAATTTTCCTACTTGGAATAATCAGGTGCATGCCATTTTCAAGGAATTTGGACCTTGATTATGCGCTTCATGAGGAAAAACCACATGCTCCCTCTCCTATTTATGAGTATTATCTTTGAGAGGATGAAGGAGTACATCCCAAAATTAGAAAAATGGGAGAAATCATTTGGATTGCCAAAATGATAATAAGATACTCCCTCTCAGTTAATATGATGACGAGGTTTCTTTCTAATGGAAAGAACACCGAGGAATTAAGTGCTAAGGAGTTTCACAACTCCGTAAAAGCACACTTTGGAAAGGTTTTCCACTTTGATAAGTTAATTAATTCCTGTGATGATGGGATAAGTGGTCTGGGTAACCACATTAAAAGCTTGTTTGATATGGCTTATGAGTTAAAGGCACTTGGATTCGATGTGTCCGGTGAGTTTATGGCAAATTGCCTCATGAGTTCTATGTTAGAAAACCACACCAAACATGCCCGAAATGATAAGTTTCCAATGGTCTGCAAATTTTGCAAGTTACCAAATTAATGATACATGTAAGAATGGCTTCGAAAGACAGGTAACTTAAGTTGTCTCATAAGTTTTAGTTAAGATATTTCCCCAACATATGGTGGATTAACTAAGGTGCAGTAATGCACATCTTAATTTCTCCTCAGGTTTTACCAAACCATAAGTAATATGAGGAGGAAGGGGAGCAAAGTCTAAGGAGCCATTGATGGAATAAATATGAATAAGATTATAAAGCATGGAACTTTAGAAATGAAATAAATTTCATTCAAATTTTGTCCCTAAAGCCCAATATTAGTCTCTAATTTTAGCATGGCTTGCTTTCACTATTTCTGGCCAAAGCTGATTAGTGTTTGCATGTCCACCAAGTTTTTTGTTCTAGTTTATTCTAGCCAACGCTGATTAGACTAGTTCATAGATCTTGTTTTTAGAGACTTATATGGCTTATGTTTCATCATTCTAGCCAACACTGATTGATGAACAACAAAAGTTTTTACTGGGCAAAACCTCAGCAAGACATCAGTCTAGCTTAGGATAAGAAATGAGATTCTAAGTAAATGAGCTAACCACATGGCACCCTGAAAAATTCAAGGGATTATGTTCCTAGAGAACGCAGAAATCAGTGGGAGCAAAGTCCAAGTGATTGTGTTTCTACTGTTATAGTTGTTTCACTAAGTTCTTAAGATATGATGTGTTCCTAGAGAATGCAAGAATCAGTGGGAGTTCACAATGGAGGAGATTAAATCTTGGAGAGATACAAACTTAGTTGTATCAATGACTCAGGAAGACATAAATATCTCAGTTTGTGCCATAAGTCATTATACCTCCATTTAAGTTACTACAATTTCTATTGTGGATTTTCAAGAATCAATTAGTAAGCCACAACAGATATATGTAGCAAGCATTAGTTGATAAGTAGGCACATAAGTAAACCTCTATTGTTATTAAACTGTTTGTGATCTATGGTAAATCTATAAGATGATCACAACAGAAGAGGAAGTTTGTTATTCTAAACTAAGCTATTTTATGAGCTTAAGTAAGTCCATAAGTATATATAAAGTGTGGGTGCTAATAAGTTTCCTAATGAAGTCAAAACAGTAGGCTTGAATAGGCTCTAGATTTCTAAGTGTGACTTCTGAAGGAGTTTTGAAAGAGATTAAAACTAAGCTCATAGCCCACTATGGTTGATAAGAAAAAGGTGGAAAAGGTTATTGTCCTAATACTCGACATGGGTGAATTGAGTTAATACATGGCAATAGGAATGCCACATAAGAGTTTTCTACTCGCCCAAAATTTTAATATGTTATGTTTTGGTGAAGCCTCTGAATTTTTGGTTATTGAGATACACCAATACAGGACCAAATGAGTATTAGGACTATCACAAAAGGCATATCAAGAATATGCATAAGTGATAGATTTGAATAAGTAATGTCACTCCTGTCTATTTGCACAGTGCAGTTGCACAATAAAGTAAGTTTAATTATCCTAAATCTTCTAAGAATAAGTTAGTAATAGTTGAAGAGGAAGACGTTCCATATGCTTCAACTATCATTAACTTTAAGAATGCTCAAGTCAATACTAGTCTAGACTTGGCATCGGGATACTTGGCAAAATATTAGTTTATTAATCCAGAATAGGTCCACTTGAAGGTGCTAAAGAATTTTAGATTGAGGAGGCACCAAAAGAATCATCATGTCACTTATAAGAATTAAGAATTATTCTATTGCCAATTATCTTGAGTATGTATAAGATTGCGCAAAATTAGATTATACCTACTCTTGTAGAAAAGGACAATTTTATTGAAAGCTCCAAACATTATTAGTATTAAGTTGAGCTAAATTAGTGGCATGTTTAAGAATGAATACGATACGCCATGTGGCTTAAGAGATATTATCCCAAAAATTAAGTATTGACATACTGTTACAGGCCTACAGTTAAGTTGCAGTATTATTTCGAGTAACAACAGATCAAATGCTGATGCCAAGCACATTGATTAAATGTTGTGAAAGAAAGAACCCAGGATCAAATTATTAAGCTTGAGAAAATAAGAACTAAGTTGATGATAGCATACTGTTTATCTGAGGCTTTACACTTATCCCATTTATGAGCGTGCAAATCAGTTCGGGTTTTAGTGTAGAGTCCCTAATTTGATTCTAGGATACAGGGCCGTATAATTAACTCCCAATAAGTAATAAGCATTCTAACAAGGTATTGCAGTGAACTATGGGCAATGGGGTCTCAACAGCGATGAAATGCAGCTGACGATGCATTGGTTTGGTCTTACTGTTATACTAAGTGTGAACATAAGTTTAAAGTGAACATAAAAAATTGTTAGCCATTCAATCAAGTGGGAGAATGTTGGAATGTGATTTCAGGCCAACATATATGTTTCGCTAATATTTATTAGGTCCACCTGTCAACGTGAAACAGTTAAGTTATTTGCCGCGATCGGCGGCAACCCTAAGGGTTATCTGGAGTTGGCTCCGGCCCCACAGCATGATATAAATAAGACCAAAGGTGATTTTGGGATTAAGGCTATTCTCACCTAAACCCATCTAACCGATCAATTAGATGTTGGAGGGGTTTGGAAGCGCGAGTCCTTATTCTAGTAGTCCAGGAGGCTGCACATCGGATCTACACCAAGTTCTTCATTAAGAGAGCACTAGTTCTCAGATTGGTGAAGATAAGTTCATCTACATCAACTCCTACGTAGATTACATGGGCACAGATGGCATCTGCCGACTCTGGTTAGTATTTAAGATCTATTCGCAGAATTTTTAAAATTAGTGATCATGTTTAGGCTAAGTTTAAGATCCTGTTAATCTAAGTTTTATTTCAACACAATCGGCCTAGCTTTCGCAAATCCTCCCCCGCTCCGGTTGCACTGCTGGATCCTCTCCTTCTTTCCTGCCCACCTCCTCAGTTCCTACCATGACACCGCCTCCCTCTCTCATATGTGAAAAATAAAAATGCTCCCATGTCGAGACACTGTCCCCAAATCGTCTCTGCTCCTACACCTCAAAAAAAAAAAAAAAAAAAGTAGGCCGACCAAGAAGGCAGTAGTGTGGCTCGGTGGGGACGAAAGAGGAGATGGCGGTGCGGCACCGCAGGCAGCGCGATGAGGGTCAGATGAAGGAGGCGGTGGCACGGGCTCTGTGGGCAGCCAGACGAGGAAGGGACAAAGGAGGCGATGACGCGTCGACAAGGGTAGTTCGACAAGGGCGGGACGAAGGAGGCGACAATGTGTCACCGTAAGCCCACAACAAGCCCCACCCCTGTGTCCTCACGCACGCTGCTGCCACCCTCTCATGAGAACCATTGTAGATCTCATGATGGGTCGGGGAAGAGGCACCACATTAACTGGGAGGGCGTTGCCGCCGGCGGCCGGTTTCCCAGCTGTGTCATTTAGCTGCGTGGAGAAGGGAAAGAGATGACAGAGGATGAGCTCGTGTGGGTCTCATGGAGGATGTGTGGCAACGTGCGAGCACGGTGCCATGGCTCCACGCCTCCACACACATGCCAGGGGCAGAAGAGCACCAACCAGGACACCATGGTCATGTGGGAGGTGAGCTCGTAACCGCCGCTTCTTGCTGGGTGGTGATTCATTGGCAGAAAGGTATAATTGTTTATTGATTTCTGTTTCCTTTTTCCTTTTGCTCATGACATACATGGTTGGCTATTTGTAAATTACCACTATCCTTTACTCATTTTGTTGCAAGTGCTTGAAACTTTTTTCTCTCTTTAGGGTTCAAGGATCAGAAAATGGAGAGCGATTGTCACAACAACCCATAGCCGCCGGCCTCAGCAGGGTTTTTCTGGGATGTCTCGATTTCACGTAAGTCTGGTAAGGGCTGTGTTACTGTTCCATTGAATCCTTTGTTTCTTAGGTGGATTAATAAAACTTGCATGGTATTATTGCTTGATTACATCTACTCTTTAACAGGATGTCAAAAGGCTTTGCTTTTGTATCTTTCACATGGAAGCAGGATGCAGAAAATGAATGGTCAGTACTCTATTCAGTTGGAGTACATAAATCCATTTAAATTCCTAATGGGCCATAATTTGTTTTTTCTGAATTAGGCTACAAAAATATTAATGGAAAAGTTGTTGCAAGAGACCTGTGGATGTTGATTGGGCTGTTCTCAAAATTGTACACTGTTGCTGCAAAAGCTGATGCTAAGGATAATGGTAAATATAAAGTTTCCTTTATCCGCTATCTTTACGCTTCCCTCATTCCATAAGTCATTCATCCGTTACGCAAAATTAAGAGTTCTTAAAAGAAATAGAGGCATTGTTCTGTTAAACTTTGGAGGAGATAAAGGAAGTGCATGTTTTGTTCTCCTACTTCTCCTGCAGGCTCATTGTGTGATGTGTAGGTCTTAAATGCTTCATTGTTAATCTTGATAGGAAAGATGAGAGGATTGAGCGCACAAGGATTTAGGCCGCATGTGGAGAAACAAGACTAAAAGGGTCATGGCGTCTGATGACCATGGGTTGGCAAGTTTATTACCTTTTAGACTAATTGATAAACCTTGACCATTAGTGATTGGCTTTATGCATGTACTTGAAAGGAACTAAGTGTCTATGAGTTCAGATTTTGTTACAAGTGTCACATATTTTTGTACTTTCTAAACAAGTACTTCAAGTTTTTTTTTGCCAACACAAAAAAAAAAAAAAATTGAAATTGTCTTTGACTGAAAAAGAATCTGAATCATATATATACTTCGTACAACTCAAAAAGTCAAACCTCAGCCTCAAGGTGTATGCTTTGAGATATATAGGTCAAGATAGGGTATTTGTATCTAGGATAAATAAAGATCGAACAAATCTCCGCAACAAAGTTCTTGCATATCTAGGTTCATGGGTATGGCATATTTGGAATGACTATACCTTGTTATTTTTTCTAGATAATGGAATAAACATCCGACTTCATCCTCGCTCATAAGTGAGGAATTAGACCACATTATTACAAAGAAGCTCTCACACTTATGTTTAAAGCAGACTCACAAAAAAGACAGAAAATTAGTTCGCAATCCTAGACATAATGGGCCATCCATATGAGGAACTAATGTGTTCCCCTGAATAAGACCTGCAAAAATGTTTTAGGACTACATTTGTCAAAAACACTATCATTTCTAGTGAGCCATAAGGTCCAACAGAAGGCAGTCACCCCTGCTAGTAATAACAAGCTTGAATCTTTTCCACATTGCTTATACCAATTCCCAAAAAGGTTTGCTGAAGTACATGGTGGGATAATACCAAACACCATATGCAATGCACGCCAAAGAAATTTAGCATATTTACACTCAAAAAACAGATGTTGAATAGTCTCAAAATTACTGCAGAAGCAGCAATATTTGCTTCCTTGCCAATTTCTTTTAGCTAGGTTGTCTTTACTTAGTATTACACCCTTTTTGAGGAACCAAAGAAATATCTTAATTTTAAGTGGCAGCTTTAAACGCCAAATTTCCTATGTTACCTTGATGTGATTAGTGATTAGGTATCTATACATCGACCTAACCATAAAATTACCATTTGTACTTTTATTATAAATGTTCTATGCTAACTTTTTTAAGAGTACCTTTTTGCTATGCCAATTAAACTAACGTTTATAGAGGAGTAGAGGAGAAAACTTGAGTCTTTGTTGGTGCACATAGCCTGGACCCTTGGAATAAACGATTTCTGCTAAAATGTCCTTTTTGATAAGATGAAGGCTCTACAAGTTCAGAATCTCATGTATTGAGGAGATAGATGCTCATTGCAAGCGTGGCTTCTCATGCAGTGATGAGTAACCTAACCTTTTTAGCAATTGGGGTATATGTTGTAAACACCGGATTCAATTCTATATAATAATTTTTTTTTTTTGTGAATATGAAAGGAAAGCAATTTGTAGGAGTTTAGATAAGGTCATTGTTCATGATGGAGATATGCTTACATGGGTCCCTAGTTTTATATTTGTTCACAATGGCGTGAATATTATGGCGTAAAATTTAGTTTCAAGTGCAACGGAGAGGTACTTCATGCTTCTCTTATGACATTGAAAAAACTTCAGCTCCCGCGGCAGCGACGCGGTGTTGACGGTAGAAATACCCTGTTTTTACATAGTCAAACCGTCAACCAAGTACTCCTTTTGGAAGCTAACATACATATAGATAATGATTTCTTATGCAAATAACCTAGTTCCACATGTAGATGTCATTATTTGTATGCAGATGTGAATTTGGTGGAAATCTGACTAAAACGACACACTTAGTCGCCATCCAGTCGATGCCCCAAGTATGGCCATTGGAAAATGTACCATCACTATCATGATGAGCATGACCTATGACGCTTCCCTACAAAATTTGAAGTCATTTGGCCACAAGTGACAGGTCGGCCCACTTGCCCACTTCAGCCCACGGCCATGCCATGTCACCTGCCATATCACCAATCCGTGGGTGAACAAAGGAGGCACCTGATTGGTCCGTCAAGACGTCACATGGATCGTGTTGGTACAAAATATACGTCACAGCAAGTTCCCACCACAAGACGAGGTCAATGGCGGTGGGACCAACTTCATGGACCCAAAGGAAGGCCCACATGGCGGGGGAGTGGGTTCGGCCGACCTTGCCACTTCGGCCGACCTGGTCCCACTCCTCTACCGACTTTGTCCCACCTTCTACACATTGTGCACATGCTGAAATTACCTCAGCCCTCGATGGAAAGGCGGTTCTAAGGCGGTTTGATCCAACGACATACAAGCAAGGTCACGCGGATCGATGACATGGCACTGGAGTAGCCCCTACTCCACCCTAGGGCTATAAATACCCCCTACCTCCTCACTTCCAAGGCATGATCACAAGGAAGAGCTCCACTCCCATGTAGTAGGCGTAGCCCTGCTCCTTTAGTGTAGTAGTAGTAGAGAGAGAGAGAGAGAAGTCATCTGGAGGAAGTCCCGGGCTTGTCGGGAATCTCCTCCAAGGCGCTCCTCTGCGGGTGTACTTCTTCTAGTAAGTAATACATTTGAGTTCTTTTATAGTTTACATATCTGGTTTAGTATAGTAGCTATTCACTCGTTCTTCATTGGTACATTGCTTTACTTTAAGTAATTCACTTGCTTCTAGTAGAGTGTTCTAGCTCTTGGCCAGAGTTAGAGTAATAAGCATAGCGTAGACGTGGTGTCTAGATTATTCTTATCGGTGTATATCGCTTGTCGCTTGGATTGATTGTGGTAGCCGGTAAGGTAGTGAGTCCTTCGTCTCTCGTATAAACCACCATGTGTTTATAGGCAAGTTCTTAAAAGGTAAGGCTCCAGTAAAATAGTAGCTTGTTTAGTGATGATTTTGTTCACCACTTCTCACCTACTGCCTCCGTGTCCGATGGCTGACAAAGCCACGTTTAGCTATCTAGCCTATCCAGATATCTTAGCTATAGAAAGCCTCTCATCTCAACTACCATAATACATGTTGACATCTCTAACACGATCCACATCTAGGACGGCGCTAGAAATGTATAAATGATATCTATCTAATAAGTTAGCTTGGATGTGGAGTTAATCTCACATTCCAATAAAAAGTCAGTCGGAGAAATAAAGTTAGACGGAATTAGTTATGGTTTATGACTTTCGTAACATTATCGATGGTGGAGTTAATCTCACCACGATAGGCACAAAAAGCTGTACCACACATTCTAGCATTGCCTCGAAACTAGATGGTCACCCTAGCTCACAACGCTAAAGAAATGCGTGAACGGGTATTCTTTATATAACACTTAAAACTCTTGCTATGATAATATAATTACGGTATCGATCCGCAGCGCACGGATAGAATTACCCTATTGTAGCATCTCACCGGGATTCTATCCGTGTATCGTATTTATATTCTACCGAAAAGGAGAGGGGTAAGCTATGGGTAGGTTGATGATTTAATATTGATTCACTTGCGGTGGTGTAATGTAGAGTAAACCATATGCATCATACTAAACTCAAACTAGGTAAGTCACAAGGTAAAGTTAATAATAATGATAATAATAATAACATTCCAAGTCAAAGATAATGGTATGCCACTAGTTGGTGTCATAAGCGGCTAAATATCATGGTATAGGTAGACTAAGATGGAATATCCCTAAGTTACTCCTAATTATATGTCAATGCATACTACAATTAGTGCAATACATCTAGTCATCATCGTATGAAAGCATTATATCTACACATGGTGAATATTACTAAGGAAGATTAGGAACAAAACCAACCAACCATAGTAACAAAGTTCAACTAGCCCTACATTCGGGGGTGGACTCCAAAGGACTCAATGGGAGTATCACATCCACGATCTACCACACTTTCGAATATAGGGTGATGTCGAGGCAAACGTTGTATAAACACCACGTTTACACATTGTCGACCACCCATATAGGAGCTCTCTACATGAGCGCTATACGACTCCATGCTTGAATATAAAGACAAACACACTAAACTAAATATATAATCATAATAAGCATGGAAACATATAAATAAGAATATAATCATTAAATAGAATAAAGTCATAGCAATTGTATTCTAACTAATACTTACAATGATGAATACAAGAGAGAAGCCACGAGAAGCTCTTGCTTCCACTACTTCTTGACGATCGGAATTCAAGACAATACTTGACTTCCTCTAGAACTAGCCTAGATAGCTATTGCTCTTGTTATGATGGAACTAGGGCTTAGGGTCTTGACTTGGAGTTGGATGACTTGAATGATAATAACTTGGGAATGAATTAGGGTTTCACCTGGGGGTGGGGTCTTGTTATATAGCCCGAGGAGGATGCACGGGAGCCCTTGGATCAAACCGACCTTGATGGATGGACTAGATTGCTCCTCATAGGCGGTGGTGAACCGACCTTGAATGGGAGGCGACGGGGGGCCACCACGGGCGGCCGCCGCCATGCCCTAAGTGAGCCGCCTTTGGCTCTCGCTAGGTGGGCCCCACCTTCCTTCCTTCGGTGCTCTCTCGGTCTCTTACGGAATGTTCTAGTGTAGGTTCCACGTTGGGTTACGTCACGGACACGTCTTTATGTCGTAGGGCTTGCAATCTCTTGGGCATTTTACATTTTAATCCTCGAAAAATATATAAATCACCAAAACTAGTGGAATCATGTTAGTTAAGCCCCTATACTATGTTGATATTCATTTTAAGCCCTTATTTTCGTTTTAAAAACCTCTATATTTTTATGCTATAAGGTATACCAACAATACACACCTTGTATAATCATAGGACAAACCTTGATTCTGCGTTAGTTCACTTCACGTTCCTCGTGGAAATCGATACTTGGAATACTCCTGGTGAAAAGCTACACGGATAGCCATGCGCTTGCGGTCTACCATTTGCCATCCTTACGTGTATCAGGCTTTAGTGGTAAAGCTAAAGCTTGCCAACAAGCTTTTTAGCGCCGTTTCTGCCGAAGGGCGGTAGCTGTCTTAACATAGAATTGAGTCGCCCCGAGAGTTTTTTTTATTTTTACCATTCTTTTCTTTTTATCCTTTTCCATCATAAACCAAACACCCATGGAGAATCCTTCCTATCAAAACATCTCTATCTCTAGGGGCGAGTTCGTCTTAGAGCAACCATCAACTTCGTCATCTAGCTACAAACTTCGTCCCAACCTTATAGCCATGGTTCGATATCGACCTTTCTCTGGAGCGATTGGTGATGATCCTCATGATCATTTAGAGGAGTTCAAAGAACTGTGTGTTCATGTTTGGTAATGCGGGCATGCCACGAGGAAACTTTGAGGTGGAAATTGTTCCCTTTCTCTCTCATAGATAGAGCGCGAGCAATGGTACACCCGCACGGTAGGGAGAGTGAACAATTGGGAAGAACTACGAGGCGACTTTTTGTTACTCGCTCTCCCCTTTTGGATGCATAGATTCTTTACCACGTGACTCCCTCAAATTTGAGCAATTAGAGGGAGAATCGATAGGTTCAGCATGGGCTAGGTTCCTACACCTGTTGGCGTCTAGCCCAGACTTGTCTATACACGATGATGCATCATTGTGCATCTTTTACTCGTGCTTAGACAAGGAATCTGCACAAGAACTTCGACATCCTTCTTTGGAGGTTCGTTTGAACACCAAACTCCAATGGAAAGAAGAGATAACCTAGATTGCCTCTTAGAAACCTCTTCTTCCCATACCGATCAACGAACCCCACCCGGACCACCCGAGTTTGAGTCGATCCATGAGAGTCTCTCAATAGATGAATTTGAGCCTTCACCTTGCGCATCTCATGAATCTTTTAGAGAGCCTTCTCCCAAACCACGAACACCGAGGGAAGAAGAAATTCAACCTTCGGAGTTCTCTTCCCGATTCGAGGATAATCCTTCTATAGACGTTAGAAATGCCTCGAATCACTATAGACATTGATGTGCCCTTATGAGTCCCTTAATGAAGTTTGGAATCATGAGACAATAATGGACGTGTCAAAGGAGTTAAAGCATACATTTGAAGCAATTCAGACGAGCTTGACTGCCACGACCATCCGTTGTTCCATGAGGGGAAACACCGTAGAAGCCATTCATGACCCTACCGCAGGGGCTTGTATCATATCTGAGTACCTTTTGGATACTCTTGTAGGTGACAAGCCTCTGATCCCGGCCTACCGATAGATACTTTAGAAGTCCCTCTAGAGACTACCTTTTCCAATGTTGGGGGATCGCTAGGGATGTACCGATCATCATAGACAAAATAGAGGTACGATTAGATTTCCACATCTATGACATCATCTATTTTGATCTTCTCCTAGGTTTTCCTTTAGAAAAACTTCTTCATAAATCTCAAGGGTGCTCAGATGGAAAGTTTAGGGAATCCACTTCTGTCCATGCTGATCATTCCAGAAATCCTTTGATAGAACCTTCCCCTAGGCCTATGGTACCTCCTTTACCTCCTAAGCCTCCTAACGATGCCATGAAGGAGGAATGGTTAGATGGAGCGACATGCTTTTCTGAAGCAATTTGGAATAGTTGAATTTCCATAGAGGCCCATTGTAACCCCATCATGGAGGTAAACATCATGCCATGGTACCTAGCGGAAACTCTTTTGGGCAATGTCCCACTAGGACCATCCGATATGCTCCTCAAGAGCTGTCCTTTTGGACACGTTCTTGAAAGTCGAGGTGTCGCAAGTGCCATACCACTCATAATAGACAAGATCGAGATTAGCTTGGACTTTCACATCTTCGATATTCTCGATCTTGATCTTCTCCTAGGTTACCCACTACAAAAACGTATTGACACATCTTCAGGGAGCCTAGATGATAAGCTGAGGGAAGCCACTTCCGCCATTCCTACCTCTTGTTTAGAACATCCTATGGTGAAGCCTCTTCCCAAGCAAAACCCACTCGAGGAAATGATGCATATATCTCCGTTCGCATCATCCGAGCCTACTCTCGTCGAGGATGTAGAACTTTTTACTCCTCATGAGTATGAATCGGAAGATTTTCTTCACCGTTGTGAAGACGGACTATCATCATTCCTCTTGGTCGAGTTTGAGCCTCTTCCCGCTGGCCCGTACTATGTTGCTTTCGACCATGATCGAGAGCTAACATCGAGCTTTCATGATGAATCTCTTGAGATAGAGAATTCATGGGCCATGGAACCTTGTGAGGCATCAACTCTGGAGTTCATAGGAATGGATTCCATTGACGAGCATGGTAGCTTCATCCTTGGTACACCACATGAACCATGCTCGCATCATGCCTCTCTAGAGTCAGTCATGCTTAGTGCACTGTGCACGCACGAGTACTATAACCAGCTTCTGATCCTCTTTTGTAAAATGTTTAGAAGGTTGATTGTAGATGCATATGTTTACCATAAGCATTGTAGATTTCATGGATGCACTGTTGAAATCTCATGTTTGGTTTTGGCAATTGATGAAACCCTATTATGCTAATCCTCTACTCTAAGTGTGCTTATGAGATAGGATAGCATGGATGGTGTGGAGCTACATGATCATGAACATGGACTATGGTGATGGACATGATGGATCATCAAGCTCACATGTTGGAAAAGCAAAGACCCGGAGATCAAGGCAAAGGTATACTTGATAGGGTTTTGACTTTTGGTGATCAAGACACTATAGAGAGTGTGATCAAATGTTGGATAGATAGCCGACTATCAAGAGGGGAAACCACGGCTATTCCGCATTTGAAGTGCCTCTAGATTCATTGTGACTTGCATATGCATTAGAATCTAGCGCACTAACTTCGCCCTTGAAAATGGATTTCAAAGTGCTAACACACGTGCTATGGACATGTACTCATGTTGGCAATATGAGACAAGTGGCAAAACTTGGATCGAAGAAAAGACGACGATGAAACGACGACATCTCGCTAAAGGTGGCTGCGTCAGATGCCGGCGCCGCACCAGGTGCAAACGTGACTGATGCCAGGGTTCAGGACCCCAGCGTCCGACGCATGCAACTGGGTGGTTGGCGTGCGCGTGGCGGCGGCGACGGACATTTGCGGATCGGGCGCATCGCGCGCGCGCCGCGTCTCAGTGGGCACTGCACGGGAGGTCCGCGTCGACGCCGTGGCTGGCGCGTCGGCGCACGCCCGACGCAGATCAGTGACGCCTGTGCGGGAGGGGTGTCGGACGCCACCACGCGCGGCGACGTCGGTCGCCCGAACGTGGCGGCCGCCAACGGTCGGCGGCGGCGGCGCGGTTGCACGCGACGGCACGCCAGGCGCTGCCCGCTGGCGCATCCGGCGCATGCGCAGAAAACGGTTCAACCCTCCCAACGGCTCTATCTTTGAGTGGGGCGTATAAATAGAGGAGTGGCCGGTTGCTAGCTCTCCCTCTTGCACATTTGATCATTCTAACATCCTCTTGAGCTGAGAATACTCCCCTCCACTCATCTCTCTTGCCTAACTTTGATTCTTGTTGAGATTGAGTGAGATTCAAGTGCATTTGCTTGTTGATTGCATCTAGAGGCATGTTGGGGACAAATTGCCAAACAACTCTTTATTGATGAAGATTTGGTTCTGAGGGCAACCATTCAACATGGCTTTTCTGAGGGGGTGCCGGGGGTATTTATAGGGGTCCCCGACTTCGTGATACATAGAAAATACAAAACTTTACATCCGGAATATTACAAAACTTTCTTTCCAAATGAAGTTGTCTCCACTATCTTCGCTTGAATTCTTGAATCATGATTCTTCATATTCTTTGTTCAGCTAAGTTGTCTCCGCCAACTTCTCTTTCATTGTATCTTTTCCCTCTTGGTGTTCAAAGTTTTCTTCCTATAACTTCAAAGTTTAGGATAAAAGTTTTAGGAGCAAATTCATCTTCGCATCAAGTTCCTGCAAGTAAATTTCGTTATGGTAAAACAATGTTTTCAACTCTAAAGTTTGTTGACGAAGTCAATTTTAAAGTTTGAGCACACAGAGTTTTTCGACGAAGTTAACTTCAAAGTTTGGGAAAAAGTTTTCTGGTGAAGTCAAATCCCCAACAGCAGCCCCTGGGAAGAAGGCCTACTCCAAAGGTCTGAATCCCACGAAGTTTTGATTTGAAAACGAGGACGAAAACATCGTCCCGAACTTTGGAGTTGGCCGTTAAACCGCGAATATTTGTAAGTTTAAAATTTTAATAGACAAATTTAACTTGGTGAAAATTGGTGTTATAGTTTTTAAGGTCGTTCATGGTGCGAAACAATTTCTTCCTGAATGAAGAGTGGATTAATTTTTGGTTTTATAATAAAAGTCCTCTTGTTGAGGAAAAGAATCGACAAGGGGTCAAATGATTAAGTGATATCCATTGGTTGCCAAGATGAGCAAAAATAGTTTTGAGTCCGTACTTGGTCTTAGTTGCACTATGATATCAAAAAATGTGAAAAATGCATGAAAGCTTGCTGTTTTGCAACAAGGAGCTAGAGATCGATCTCTGCAAAGTTCTAAAGAGTGGAAATTTTTACACTTTTATAAAAAAATGTTGTCAGAGAAGTTACTTCTTCCTATAAGATATCGTTTTAATGCAAACTGTTGAATTGAGGGGGTTTTTTTTTTTGAAATGTCAAACTAATTGCTCCGGCTGCTAGGAATAAGTGGGATGGAAAATTGGTCAGAGTTCTAGGTATATCATACTATATATTGTTTCGATGGTTGAAGAAAGGGATTGGCGAACTTTTTATGCTCAAATTTTGTTATCAAAATTTTTTGCGCTCACAGTTCTGCTCTCAATATTTTGCGCTCAAATTTTTGCGTCAAACTTTTGCAATCAAACTTTTAGGCTTAAACCTTTTTGTCAGTCATTTGCGATCAAACTTTGGAGCTCAAATTTTTGTATTTGCACTTGTTCAAAGAAGGCATAGTGAATTTGATTCAAGATTGAAATCTTCCTTGACAACTTTGCTTGGAAGTAAAATATTCACCATAGTGAATTTACAAAAAAAAAGTTGTTCCTTTCTTTTTTTTTCGAAGTAGACACGAGAACTTCTCGCTTGGAAGTCAAAATTCACCTTAGTGAAATTTTGAAGTGAAAAAATTCAACTTAGTGAATTTGAAAACGTTGTCCCTTCTTTTTTGAAGAGAAGTTGACGGAAACTTCGCTTGTAAATCAAAATTCACCTTAGTGAAAATTTGAAGTGAAAAATTCAACTTAGTGAATTTGAAAACGTCGTCCCTTCTTTTTGAAGAGAAGTTGACACGAAAAACTTCGTTTGTAAGTCAAAATTCACCTTAGTGAAATTTTTGAAGCGAAAAAATTCAACTTAGTGAATTTGAAAATGTTCTCCTTCTTTTTGAAGAGAAGTTGATGCGGAAACTTAAACTTGTAAATCAAAATTCACCTTAGTGAAATTTTGAAGTGAAAAAATTCAACTTAGTGAATTTGAAAACGTCGTCCCTTCTTTTTTGAAGAGAAGTTGACGCGGAAACCTCGCTTGTAAATCAAAATTCACCTTAGTGAAAATTTGAAGTGAAAAATTCAACTTAGTGAATTTGAAAACGTCGTCCCTTCTTTTTGAAGAGAAGTTGACATGAAAACTTCGTTTGTAAGTCAAAATTCACCTTAGTGAAATTTTGAAGCGAAAAAATTCAACTTAGTGAATTTGAAAATGTTCTCCTTTTTTTTTTTGAAGAGAAGTTGATGCGGAAACTTCGGCTTGTAAATCAAAATTCACCTTAGTGAAATTTTGAAGTGAAAAATTCAACTTAGTGAATTTGAAAACGTCGTCCCTTCTTTTTTGAAGAGAAGTTGACGCGAAAATCCAAGCATGTAAATCAAAATTCACCTTAGTGAAATTTTGAAGTAAAAAAATTCAACTTAGTGAATTTGAAAACGTCGTCCCTTCTTTTTTGAAGAGAAGTTGACGCGGAAACTTCGCTTGGAAGTCAAATTTCACCTTAGTGAAATTCAAGTGAAAAATTCAACTTAGTGAATTTGAAAACGTCGTCCCTTCTTTTGAAGAGAAGTTGACACGGAAACTTCGTTTGTAAGTCAAAAATTCACCTTAGTGAAATTTTGAAGTGAAAAATTCAAATTAGTGAATTTGAAAATGTTCTCCCTTCTTTTTTGAAGAGAAGTTGACATGGAAACTTGGCTTGGAAGTCAAAATTCACCTTAGTGAAATTTTGAATTGAAAAATTCAACTTAGTGAATTTGAAAACGTCGTCCCTTCTTTTTTTGAAGATAAGTTGACGCGGAAACTTCGCTTGGAAGTCAAAATTCACCTTAGTGAAATTTTGAATTGAAAAATTCAACTTAGTGAATTTGAAAACGTCGTCCCTTTTTTTGAAGAGAAGTTGACGCGGAAACTTAAGCTTGGAAGTCAAAATTCACCTTAGTGAAATTTTGAATTGAAAAATTCAACTTAGTGAATTTGAAAACGTTGTCCCTTCTTTTTTGAAGAGAAGTTGACGCGGAAACTTTGCTTTGTAAAGTTTTCACTTTAGTGAAAATTTAAACCCAACATTTCTCCTTAGAGAAAAACATGAAAATCCACCTTAGTGAATTTCAAAACGCTGTCCAAACTTCTTGATTACGAAGTGGACGTGACAACTTCGCTTTGTAAAGTTTTCACCTTAGTGAAAATTTGAAACCAACTTTTCTCCTTAGGGAAAAACTTGAAAATTCACCTTAGTGAATTTCAAAATGCCGTCAAACTTCTTTATGATGAAGTGACCGCGAAAACTTCGCTTTATGATTTCATGATTTTGTTTCAAAAAATCAATAAGTTAGCATTTTTTGATTGTATGAAAATTAATGCTATCTTAAATTTTTAGAAACTTTTGCCGATATATGAGTATACTTATGATATACTCTTCGGCGTTAAGGTTGTTTTTATTAAAATGAAAGAGTCATCTCAATTTTTGGGGAAACTACTTTCTCGTTTATATTTCATTATTTTTGACAACATAGTTTGGTGAAATATATAACTTATATTGCATGAAAGTTTTAGTAGAGTGCTTTGCTAACTGCTCATCGACATAGGACTCTAAGTGAAAAAAAACATTTTCTTTGAATGAAAATCTATGCATATTATTTATAGTTTTCTTGTGGGGGTAACTTCATAAAATCGATAAAACTTGTGAGCTTAAAAGTTCTTCATAGTTAAAATTGACAATGTAAAAGGTGTACAAAAGTCCTAGCATGCATGTGATAAAAATATGGGTTTTAGACTAAGCAACAAATATGTTACTAAGATGGAACGTGACATGACATGACATAACATGACTTTATTATTATGCGTTCCATAGTCAAACTTTCACAGATTTTTTTATACATGCTCATATAAAAGATATGCTCATAAGAGAGATTTGAATAGGGCATAATAATAGAAATGAAAAACTAAAATTCACCTTAGTGAAAGTTTTACCTTAGTGAAAAACACGAAAATTCACCTTAGTGAATTTGAAACACCGTCCACACTTGTTTATGGCGAAGTGGACGCGATAAACTCGCTAACTAAATCTTTCACCTTAGTGAAAGTTTGAAATCAAGTTTCACCTTAGTGAAAAAACTTGAAAATTCACCTTAGTGAATTTGAAAACGTCGTCCACACTTCTTTTTGAGCGAAGTGGGCGTGATAACTTATTTGAGTAAACTTTTCACCTTAGTGAAAGTTTGAAAAGTTTCACCTTAGTGAAAAAATGTAACACCCGTGTTTTTTGCATCATTTTAAAAATCACTAAAAATTTGAACTTTTCGAACTACAACTAAAACATGATTTATTTTTCCGCCAAACGAAACCCTTTTTTGAAAAACCCGCATTCTAAATCTCACCATATAGAAAATTAGGTTTTACATTTGCTTGTTGCTTGTTGAGCTTTTATGGTCTTAAAAGGATGCAAGGTAAGTTCTAGATTTATTTATGGAAGAATATTGCATGAGAAATGATTTACAAGTTTTCTCCGGGAATAATAAATACCGAAACACGTGTGTACCAAGAATATATATGTATGAATATTTTATGAGCACAATAAATAAATATTCTCACCCACGAAGGTCATGGGAATATAAATGTGCTTGTATAAATATTTATAACATATGAAATCACAAACTCGAGAAAATGTGTGTACAAACATATATACATATTTTATTCAAAGGTACAAAAGGGCAAATATTTCCAAGATATAGATTTAGGGAATGAAAGCCCATGTACTTGAGTGAATGGAAATATGTATAGAATATATTTACACACATAAAATAATGGGAAAGGAAAATAAGAAAGAAGGAGAAGGAATAGGAAAAAAAAGGAAATAGAAAGAAGAAAAGGAAACCGGGAAGGAGCTCTCGGGCTCAAACTTCCCTCCTTTTCCCTTCCGCCCGGCCCACCGAGCCTTCTCTTTCTCTCCCTCTCTTCCCATCGCGAACGGGCCGCCCATCTAGCATCGATGACAACCGAGGCAGTTCTACTCCCACTCCCTCGGGGACCGACGGGGCCGCACCGTCTTCTTCCTCCGTCCCGCGCGGCGACACCAGCGGTCCCGCTGCGTGGCCCGGCTCACATTGCGGAGATGACCCCCCACGTGGGATCGCTGACCACATCGTAGGATCGCCGTGTCATCGTCTCGCTGCCCGGCCGCACGCGCGCACGGTGAGGCGGTCAAAGCCCACGCCGCCACCCGCCGCTACGGTGGCCGGCAACCACCGCCGCCACGGCGAGTCCGGACGAGGGGCGCGATTGGCCGGACGGCGGCGAAGACGAGCACGGGGGCTTACTAACTCACCACCGACCCACGGCGCGACAGGACACGGGTCAACTCCTCGGCCAGCGCCACGGGCCTCTCGGTCACCATGCGACGGCCGGGCAACCGCCGGACTTGAGGACGCCACCGATGGACGGTGGCCTCACCGATGATGGGACAGGGCGTGGCCGAGGGACGAGACAATGTCGAGCACCAGGTGGAGGTCCATGACTACACCGGGGGTGCCGGAAAAGATCGGCGCCGCCGAGAAATATCTCGCCGTCGACACCACCGCCGCCTCGCCTATAAATAGCGCCGCTCGGGGGCTTAATCGGCCGAGCCATTCGACTCCCGAGCTCCGCCCTAGCGTGGAACACACGGTGCTCGCCATCTCTTTCTTCCTCCCCTCCCCTCCGGCGAGGAATCCAAACTTCCCCCAAATCGGCCGCCGCCGCCGCCATAGCTAGGGTTGGGTGTTCCCGTCGGAGTAGCCATCGCGGGTCGCAATTGGCAGGTCAGTGACGTCCCTCGATGCCAGTTCTTTCATTTCCCCCCCACTTGGTCCTCGCTACTGTGCAGCCTAGTATCACGGTGAAGCATCGCCGCCGCCGTCTGCCGCCCGAACCGCCGTCATCGTACAAAGAGGGCCACCAGAGCCTCCCTAGTGCCGGCAACCAGACCGGGGTGATGACGGGAAGCTGTAGAGTCCAGAGCCCGGCGCGAAACGGGCGGGGCGGTCGGAATCCGGCCAACTCCGTGGCGCGCGTAAAAGGCCCGACGGACGAGAGGTGGTCGGCCGTCGTCGCCGTTCACTCACAGTGACGACGTCAGGACGGAAGCCAATGATGTGGAGACACGTCGACGTCCCGTTCCACGCCGTCACCCACCGTGAGGGTCATCCCATGATACACGTGGCGTCAACGTGTCCGCCACCGTGGCGTCCACCTGGACCCACGTGGCATCCACGTGTATAGAGGCTGTTCTGTGTACACTAGGTCAATTGCTATGTATACCCGACAATTGTACACAGAGATCTAAAAGTATACCTTCCCGTGTCAGAAAAATTCCCAGAAAATTTGTAAATTCATTATTTGATTTATAGAATTTTATCATGTAATTAGTTCCAATTTTATTACATGATAAAATTATATTATAATATTACCCTAATGGTTTAATTAGGGATTAATATTATAAATTCCATATCTCATGCAATTTAACTCCATTTCACGTGAAAGCGACTTCCATAATTCATCAAAAATCTAGCTCTATGCATCTAACCTATTGCCACCATAATGTTCTATGCTTGTTTTGGTTGTTCTAGTTCAAGCTAGGTTATCGAAGTACCCGAGGTAGTTTTCGACGGCCAGGTGTAGGAGCTTCCGTCCGAGGAAAGCTAGAGACGTTCGACGCCGTGCCGGTCGTAAGAACCTCCCGGGCAAGTCCTTACCCCTTAACCTGACCTAATTACTATAATAATTAATAAGATGTTAAGATAAGTATAACCCGAAGGGCAAGCCGCGGGGGAGTACTCACGGGCTATGTGCGTGGGGCTTCGCTACGCTTTGTCGTTAATATAACCTTGTTAATAAAATGAACCATGTCAACAAAAAGGTGAGTGGTGATAGTCTACCGGCGTGGACTAATCACAATCGGGGATGAATCCGCGGAGAGATACTCGCCTCCCTAAGGACCGGTTCATAGACCTTCTACCTGGTGCAATTATACGTACAGCCACACGCCGGGATGGGGCAGCTTGATTCCACACCCCGTTGGGTTGAGGTATAGTTTCGATCCAAGGTGGCCGGCATAGGCAAACGACCTATCAGGAGCAGACATGGGGAGAGTGGCCCCATGGTCCGGTTGGCGTGGATGCTGAGTGATCTTCCACGTAAGATGTTTGGGCGCGATGGGCGCAAGTGCTAGGTGCACATATTTATGATTAATGATTGGGTATGGTGTTTGACAGTATAGGTTGGGTAATAAGGTATTACACAAAGCCGTGGGTGATTTCGTATCACCATATTGTCTAGGATGATGCGTCATCCTTCCAACCCCTGAGAAGTCGTGGTGAGGATTATACCAATATACCTAGGTTGGCTACCAAGCGGGTACGGGATCTCGTTAGGCCTGTCTAAACCAAGTCGCGATGGTGAGGACAGTGCCTATCGTGTGGGGAAATTTGTACAACCTCTGCAGAGTTAATTGAATCTATTCGAATAGCCACGTCCTTAGAATGGGCAAGTGCTAGGCCTGAACATCTATGATTAGATATACATTGATGATGACTAACCTGTGGTGTCATGACAGCGGTGATGACATGAGATAATTCGGAAACTAGCGAGAGCGTTTTTTAAAGACTCTGCTAGGGCCCAAAACCCTTAATAATTACAACCTGGTTGGGACTTGCTGAGTATGTTTGTACTCACCCCTCTATTTTTATAGATATCGGTACATGTGAAGGTAAGATCGATGACAAGGTAGAGTACCCGCGTATCGTAGGAGCTCGCCAGATGTTTGCTTAGGAGAGGGACGTTGAAGCCCGAAATTCATCCATGCACAAGTGCACTTTTGTGGAATACGGGCGTGTGTCATAGTTAATCCACCGCTTCTCGGTTGGCCAACTCGATATTGTAACCCGGCTTGGTGACCCTCCGTCGCCCTTTGTAAGCCCTTTCCATCCTATATTTACGAAGCTTGGATTATTATTATTTCGTCTACCATTATCGTGACTAATAGACGTGTTTGTGGCGTGATCGGGCGCAAACACGTGTGATTCTCGACCCATTAAAGGTGGGGCGTGACAGGAATGGTATCGAGCGAGCTTGTCCATGGGATGAAATTTGGGTTAACGTAATTTTAACTCCACATAAGGATGACTATTTTTAAACTTGTTGCTACGAGTACGCCTTACTATGATAGTTCATAAGTTACGGAATCGATGTTAACATTGAAACTCTAGTAGCAATGGACTAGTAAGGATGATCTCAATCGGACTACGACCAAAGGAGAATTTCCACGGCTCCTTTCGGGAAAAGCTAAAGCACTTAGGATACCTTGGCCTTCCTCGATATTAAAATCGAGAGTTTTTCGAAGACCAAGTACCAAAGTGCGAAATGAACTTGTATGCGTTTCCAACGCTCCCCAACAGGAAGGACTGTCAAGTGCTACCCAGTATGCATCTGGAAAATGCCAACGACGTTCGAGTACCTAAATGGGCGCTAATGTGAGGTGCAAGTCTAGCCTCTGATATGGTTTAGTCCAAGCAACGAAATAAGTTTAAGTAGCACGATCCATTTGCATGCTTGTTGTGCAAGCGATGTCTTAGCATTAGTAGCTAAGCATTCGCTCGCGGTCATAGATGCCTAGGCTTCAAGGCCTTTAGTAGGTGAAAAGTCACGCAATAATCGTCATGGCAGTTACTACGTATGGTGCGACCATGTAGCATCAATAAAACTGTCCTGTGATGAGAACCATTGTCGCGCTTGTTTGTTTAGCATAATGTCTAATTTCCTTTCAATCCTAAAGGAAATTTCTCCATTATTACTACTCATAGTGATTAATGGAAGGAAGATTCTCGATAGGATCTCGTGAACGCATCGAAAAATCTCTCAAGTCACGAGTAACAAGACAAGTTCTACACAAACTTCGTTCGCCGTGACAAACCTTTTCATACGTTTCACACCAGGTAAGTTTGTATTGTACCCCGACACCGGTGTTACTAGGATACCCCGAAGTCTATCCCTACCCAAAATGCTTGCTTTCCCTCTAATCCCTAGTTAGGTAGACCCGTATCGTACCTTGTGCTTTTCCTCCCCACCCCTTTCTAGTCCGGATAGAATAGGAACTAACTTGCGGGAACATGATGACAACCGCTGGACTCCACGATCAGTAGCGTTGAACCACACCGGTGTTCTTCCCTATAGCCGTCACACGCCGCCGCCTCGGTGTTCTTGTGGACCGACGATCGCGGCAACATTGCCGACATATCTTTGTCACCTCAATGCCGAAAGTCGGGCCGATATCTTTGTTACTTTGACCTCGAACCCCGACCGACGGCCGTTCAAGACACGGTTAACAGATCAAGTGGCAAACCGCTGATGCAAGCCGAAGCCGAAGATTGGTACTACAAGTACAAGATGAACAGAAGACTACAGTGATTGAAGACAGTCATCAAGCCCATAAAGGATGTTTATGCCCAAGATCAAACAAATACCCCGAAAGCATAAAGTAATGAAGCAGTGTGCCGACAGTAGAGAAGACACACAGTTTCCACGACAGGAAATCCACCAGCCAAGATCACACAGTCCCCATGACCATGACACTATTGCAAGGTCAAGGAATACAGGAGACTCACTCCCATTCCTTCCACCACACACCACCACACACCATGACCACAGTACCAGTCGACCAAGCTTCTCCCATAAGCTATTATCCTTGACCTACTACAAAAGAGCATCACCATCACTCTCATGACCCTCCCACTCCAACCATTTCATTGCTAACCTTCACTCTCCTCCTCTGCCATCACACTCCTTGCCATCCACCCACCGAGAATCATCACCAAACACCGCCAAAAATGGCCGACACTTGGGTTAGCAGCCAGTGCTTCGACACCCCCGGATTTCTCCAGCTTCTCTATGCCACCATGCTGAACCTTGGCATCCGAGATCGCCCTGTGTATGAGGGCAGTGAGTATGAAGAGCATGGCACCCATCGCCGCAAAGTCACCATCCACATCGCTAAGAGCCAAGATTATCCCACCACCACGGAAGAATGGAGCATGACCACCATTGGTTTTCGCTTTCCCGACACCTACCAAGCCGTCGCTCGTAAGGCACTACTCCGCCTTTGTCACCTCTATAAGGAACCCATGGCTCGCACCCCCATGAAGTACCGCCACCCGAAGGAAAGAACCGCTTTTACGGACTACTCGCACGGATCTACAAGATCCGGAGATAGTCCCATCATCCAAAGACTGATGTCCTACCCGCTCACCCTCGACGAAGCGACGAGCGACAAGATGCCGCCCGAGACCAGATCCATCGAGCCGAGCAAGCTGAATGCTACGTCCAACAACTCCTCACGTAACACGCCCACTTGCGGAAAAAGTTGCCGCCGCCGTGACGCCCGGGAGACTACACTCGCCAAGACCCTAAAGACCATCCAGGAACGACACGCCCAAGAGCTGAGAGACGTCTACACCATCGCCACCTCGAGGAGCCGAAAGTTCAACATGTACGAGACAGAACCTACAAAGGAAGGGATTTCCGCTAACCCCCCCATGAGAAGAAGGGCGAGACATCACCAAACCATCGACGCCAATAGAAGCCCGGACAAGAGGGACCCCTCCTATCCCTCGGACCAAGGGAAGAAGACTTCACTCAAAGCCAGATGATGGATCCACGGAACCAAGAATAAAGCCACAGCGTCCGGCAAAATAGAGTAGTCCCTCCCGAGAGAGAAGTAACTGTAGAGTCGTATCTTCAGTTTTGCTCTACTGTTGTAACTCTCTCGGATAATCCAGAATCCATGTGTGAACTCACGACCTAAAGCGTGATTCACAAACGGCTAATAAAATGACGGTGCGTAAGTGAAGTACGATGCGAGGATAAGAAGAAAAATTTTCTAAGTGGGGTAGTGCTATGTGAAGAAAAGAAAACACAAACGGGCGAAAACAAGAAAGAGAAAGAACAAATTGGGGCGAGAACAAAAAGAAATAGCGAAGTACAAAATGGGCTAAGACGAGAAAAATAAAAGAGCAACAGAAAACCTAGGGTTCCAAACGACAAATGAAAACCCAGGTACCCGATGACTGTATCCCGGAGAACGTAGACAGTGAGGTACACCGCAGAAGACCGCGAAGGAACAAGCAAGAAGACAGACACCGGAAGACACCAGAAGACCGAAGACCTTAGAGGAATAAATCCTCTAAGTGGGGTAGCCGCCAAGGAAGACCTGAAGACTAGACAAGATGCAAGACCAAGAAGATGGGGGTAAAAGCAGCAGTAATCACCAACAGCAGAAGGCATGCCCTCCACAGTATCGTGTTGCACTAGTAATAGAGTAGCACGATAATCGTAGAGGTTCGGAAAAGACAGCACTGTAAGCAATGGAAAGTTTTCCCTTCCCTCTATCTCTATATCTCTATCCCTTTAGGCCTTAATTAGGACCTTCACTCTGTAGACTAGGAATCTCGGGGACGAGATTCATCTAAGTGGGGTAGATTTGTAACACCCGTGTTTTTGCATCATTTAAAAATCACTAAAAATTTGAAAACATAAAATATGTATAGAATATATTTACACACATAAAATAATGGGAAAGGAAAATAAGAAAGAAGGAGAAGGAATAGGAAAAAGGAAATAGAAAGAAGAAAAAGGAAACGGGGAAGATGACCCCCACGGTGGGATCGCCGACCTTCCCGTAGGACTGCTCGCCCATCTAGCATCGTCGTCGTCTCGCTGCCACCGACGGGGCCGCACCGCGCTTCCCTCCGTGAGGCGGTCAAAGCCCACGCCACCACCGGAGATGACCGCCGCTACGGTGGATCCGGCAACCACTGCCCGCCACGGCGAGTCCGGCGAAGAGAGCGGTCTGGCCGGCGCGGGCGCGGGCGGCGAAGACCGAGCAGAGGGGGGCTTACTAACTCACCGCCGAGCCACGACGCCGCACAGGACACCGGGTCAACTCCTACAGCCGCGCCACGGGCTGCCTGGTCACCATGACGGCTGGCACCCGCCGGACTTGAGGACGCCACCCGATGGACAGCTGGCCTCACTGATGATGGGACAGGACGTGACCGAGGACGAGACAATGTCGAGCACCAGTTGGAGGTCCACGACTACACCGGGGGGGTGCCGGAAAAGATCGGCGCCGCTGAGAAATATCTCGCCGTCGACACCACCGCCGCCTTGCCTATAAATAGCGCCGCCCGGGAGCTTAATCGGCCGAACCATTCGACTCCCGAGCTCCACCCTAGCGTGGAACACACGGTGCTCGCCATCTCTTTCTTCCTCCCCTCCCCTCCCTCGGCGGCAAAACGGGGGCCATAGCTAGGGTTGGGGCAGGTCGGAATCCGGCCAACTCCGCCCCGATGCCGAAGCGCCGCCTGCGCGACCTAGTATCCGTAAGGCCCGACGGACAGGGTCCGACCGTCGTCGCCGTTCACTCAAGTGACAACGTCAGGACGAAAGCCAATGATGTGGAGACACGTCGACGTCCCGTTCCACGCCGTCACCCACCGTGAGGGTCATCCCATGATACACGTGGCGTCAACGTGTCCGCCACCGTGGCGTCCACCTGGACCCACGTGGCATCCACGTGTATAGAGGTCGTTGCGTGTACACTAGGTCAATTTCTATGTATACCCGACAATTGTACACGAGAGATCTAAAAGTATACCTTCCCGTGTCGAGAAAAATTCCCGAGAAAAATTTGTAAATTCATTATTTGATTTATAGAATTTTATCATGTAATTAGTTCCAATTTTATTACATGATAAAATTATATTATAATATTACCCTAATGGTTTAATTAGGGATTAATATTATAAATTCCATATCTCATGCAATTTAACTCCGTTTCGCGTGAAACGACTTCCATAATTCATCAAAAATCTAGCTCTATGCATCTAACCTATTGCCACCATAGTATTCTATGCTTGTTTTGGTTGTTCTAGTTCAAGCTAGGTTATCGAAGTACCCGAGGTAGTTTTCGACGATCGTGTAGGAGCTTCCGTCCGAGGAAAGCTAGAGACGTTCGACGCCGTGCCGATTCGTAAGAACCTCCCAGGCAAGTCCTTACCCCCTTAACCTGACCTAATTACTATAATAATTAATAAGATGTTAAGATAAGTATAACCAGGGCAAGCCGTGCGGGAGTACTCACGGGCTATGTGCGTGGGGCTTCGCTACGCTTTGTCGTTAATATAACCTTGTTAATAAAATGAACCATGTCAACAAAAAGGTGAGTGGTGATAGTCTACATGGAGGTGGACTAATCACAATCGGGGGGATGAATCCGCGGAGAGATACTCGCCTCCCTAAGGACGGTTCATAGACCTTCTACCGGGTGCAATTATACGTACTGACCACACGCAGGGATGGGCGGCTTGATTCCACACCCGTTGGGTTGAGGTATAGTTTCGATCCAAGGTGGCGGCGTAGGCAAGCGACCTATCGGGGAGCGAGACATGGGGAGAGTGGCCCCATGGTCCGGTTGGCGTGGATGCTGAGTGATCTTCCACGTAAGATGTTTGGGCGCAGTGGCGCAGTGCTAGGTGCACATATTTATGATTAATGATTGGGTATAGTGTTTGACAGTATAGGTTGGGTAATAAGGTATTACCTGTAAAGCCGTGGGTGATTTGGTATCACCATATTGTCTAGGATGATGCATCATCCTTCCAACCCCTGAGAAGTCATGGTGAGGATTATACCAATATACCTAGGTTGGCTACCAAGCGGGTGCGGGATCTCGTTAGGCCTGTCTAAACCAAGTCGCGATGGTGAGGACAGTGCCTATCGTGTGGGGAAATTTGTAAAACCTCTGCAGAGTTAATTGAATCTATTCGAATAGCCACGTCCTTGGAATGGGCAAGTGCTAGGCCTGAACATCTATGATTAGATATACATTGATGATGACTAACATGTGGTGTCATGACAGCGGTGATGACATGAGATAATCCGGGAACTAGCGAGAGCAGTTTTAAAGACTCTGCTAGGGCCCAAAACCCTTAATAATTACAACCCCTGGTTGGGACTTGCTGTGTACGTTTGTACTCACCCCTCTATTTTTATAGATATCGACACATGTGAAGGTAAGATCGACGACAAGGTAGAGTACCCGCGTATCGTAGGAGCTCGCCAGATGTTTGCTTAGGAGAAGGACGTTGAAGCCCAGAATTCATCCATGCACAAGTCTGCCTGTGGAATACGGGGCAGTGTCATAGTTAATCCACCGCTTCTCGGTTGGCCAACTCGATATTGTAACCCGGCTTGGTGACCCTCCGTCGCCACTTTGTAAGCCCCTTTCCATCCTATATTTCTGGCTTCGGATTATTATTATTTACGTCTACCATTATACGTGACTAATAGACGTGTTTGTGGCGTGATCCTGGCGCAAACACGTGTGATTAACGACCCATTAAAGGTGGGGCGTGACAAAAAACTTGAGAATTCACCTTAGTGAATTTGAAAACATCGTCCATACTTCTTTGCAGTGAAGTGGACGCGATAATTTCGCTAAATAAATCCTTCACCTTAGTGAAAGTTTGAAATCAAGTTTCACCTTAGTGAAAAATCTTGAGAATTCACCTTAGTGAATTTGAAAACATCGTCCACACTTCTTTGCAGTGAAGTGGAAGCAATAACTTCGCTAAATAAATCTTTCACCTTAGTGAATTTGAAAACAAGTTTCACCTTAGTGAAAAAACTTGAGAATTCACCTTAGTGAATTTGAAAACATCGTCCACACTTCTTTGCAGAGAAGTGGACGCGGAAACTTCGCTTGGAAGTTAAAATTCACCTTAGTGAAAATTTTGCAGTGAAAATTCACCTTAGTGAATTTGAAATCACCTGTCCCTTCTTTTTTGCAGAGAAGTGGACGCGGAAACTTCTCTTAGAAGTTAAATTTCACCTTAGTGAAAACTTTTATAGCGAAAATTCACCTTAATGAATTTGAAAACGTCGTCCCTTCTTTTTCGCTGAGAAGTGGACGCATTCCCATTCATCAAGTTAATACAAACCATAATAATTTAAACCAAGTCAATACAAACCAGATGTTCATGTACACACCAAAGTTCGTGCAAACATAAGTAGATCACCAAGTTTCACTACGTCATACTATGAACTCGGCGAAGTGTAGGTCACCGATGTGGTATAAGAGATTACTATCGATGTAGGGCAATGCATTAAGCACTGCACTCTCGCTTGCTTCACAAGTACGAGCATAGGGTCTACTAATGATGATTAGGAGTGGTCGAGAAGTGGATACGTTAGAATCTCTTTTAGTCACAAGCAACTTGTCCTAGAATCCTTGTGTAATGAGTGTTGGCCTTTCAGCGGCATATTCCCAATCATAACCGAACACTATTACAGAAATGATTTTTGCAGACGCCTCCCATTTCTATTAGAGGCGGACAATATAAGAAACCGCTTCTAACTATGATGAAGAGCATTATAGCTCATGAACCGCCTCTGAAAATCTATTTTCAGAGGCGGTTCTATTAAGAAAACTATGAAAATACATCTATTTTTAGGAACGGTTGCATTAAGGCAACCGCTTTTAAAATATAATTTTTAGAGCCGGCTATATGTTATATCCGTTTCTAAATATGCGTGAAAAAGGACCGTGTGTGGTAAAAAACTTTAGCCCGCCTGCATAGTTTGAATGCGTTTCGCCGTTCCACTTGCATGTGCATGGGACCCACGTTATCTCTTCGTGCCAGAGCATCCTTATCTTGATTGTCTCTCTCGTCCGTGCTTCTCTCTCACTTCCTCTCCCTTCTCTCTCACTTGTTTACGCTTCTTATCAAGGCAGTGGCGGCAGCTGCTCGTCGCAGCGGCCAAATAATGCCACAACGCATGGGCATGGCTCCGGCTTGCAGGCAAGGTAAGGCAGCGACGGCGTGGCAGCAGTGGCGCGGTCGCGACGACGGTGTGGCTGCGACGGCGCGGCCGCAACTACGGTGTGGCAGCGACGGCGTGGCAGCAACGGCACGCCCGCGACGACGGCCGGTGTGGCTGCGACGGCGCGGCAGCAGCGGCATGCCCGCGACGACGGCCGGTGTGGCTGCGACGGCGCGGCCGCAACGACGGTGTGGCCGCGACAGCGGCGACGGCGACGCAGCCGTGACGACACAGACGATGGTACGATGCGGCAACGGCAACAACGACGATGGCGTGGCCAGATGCACAACAAGCAGCACCCCACCAGCTCGTAGCCAAGGCACAACTAGCGGCGCGCGGCTGGCTGCCTAGCATGGCCTGCCTGACTGTACAGAACCGACGTGCGGCCCTGCGTGACAAGGCCGGCGAGCTGGCCATGCGTGGTGGCTCGCCTTATTCTCAAAACTCATTTTCACAAGCTCGTCCGACTCTGAAGATAGATTTTCAGTATCGGTTACCACAGCAAAACTGTTGACAATGTATGATTACAAAGTAATCATTCATGATCCCGTTCTGAAGGATGTCGGGGGTATTTCTAGGCCCCCTTGTCTTGGATTCTGAGAAAGTTAAAAGCTTTACAAATTATCTTTACTTCTATCTATCTTTTTAGCGAAGCTGTCTTTGTCAACTTCGCCAAACAATCTTGTCTTCGCCTATTCTTCTTAAAGATGTTGATCCAAGCGAAGCAGGCAAAACCCTTCCGCGAAGCCACCTTCGCTAACTTCGCCTTGCAAATTTACGGAGGACTTTGATATTGCTCTTCTCCAATATCTTCGATCGCAGCGAAGTCATCTACGCTGCCTTCGCTTGGGCAACACCACGAAGTCGAGGACTTTGGTCTTTGCGTTTTTTTTTCATGTGAAGACACCTTCGCTGTCTTCTCTTTGACATTCTTCTTTTTTTGCCGATCTTTTCCTACAACTTCAAAGTTTGGGATTAAAGTTTATCCGAACAAAGTTAGTTCCCAACAAAGCAGCCCCTCGTGGGCGAAGGCCGACTTCAAAGGCATGAAACCCACGAAAGTTTTATCAAACTTTGCGTATATAAACGTCGTCCCAAACTTTGAAGTTGGACTTCTTTGAGAGGTTGAACACCTTCGCTGAAACCCTTTTTTTTTAACGGCTAGTTTGACCATTTGACTGCTCATGCCTATAAATAGCGAAGCACACCCCCTCTTTTCTCATCTTTTCGAAGAAGGGCCACCTTGTTGAAATTTTTTTCCTGTGCCTCGAAGTCCATTTTGCGAAGCCAGTTTTCTGAAGCTGACTTTAGCGAAGTCATTTTTCAAGGTTGAAAAGAAACTTTCTTTGAAAAGTATAAACTTCTCAAGAGGTGAGTTTTGTGAAGGTTTCAAAAGTTAACTTTTAGGTCATAAATAAATTATACTTCAGTATGCTTATCTATTTTTGTTTCTATAGATGGCTAATGAACAAAGTGTGTCTAATTCTCGCGAAGAGTCGGAAAAGATGAAGAGAATTCAGATGAAGGACTTAGTGGCGTTAGTGCTTACGTTTTTACGAATTGGTTCGGATGATGGTTACTCTTATTATTTTGGGAAGAGCAAGGTGAAGTCTTCCGACTATGAAGAGCTTGAGAGAAATGGAATTCTCAAGAAGGATTATTATAGACCTCTTTGGTCTTGATGATGAGGCAGTACCAATGCCTAAGCCTGATGAATGTGTGGTCTACAAAGATTTTTTTCACGGCTGGTCTTCGATTCCCTTGTCAAGATTTTCTACGGAAGAAGTTCTAAAAACTTATGACATTGAAATTCATCACTTGACTCCCAATGCAATTGTTCGTCTGTCAGTTTTCATTTGGGCCGTGCGAAGTCAAGATGTTGTACCTGATATTAATGCTTTCTGTTCTTTGCACGAGCTTCACTGTCAGTATCGCAACAAGATGATTGACAACAAAAAAGTTACCTACTACTTTGGTTGTTGTAACTTCAAAACTGCTCGTGGAGAGAAGCAAATTTCTCCAGCGGCCAAGAACAAGTGGGCTGATGGTTGGTTTAAATTCTGGTTTTATCATAAGGTACCTTATGTTGAAGAGCGTGAAGGGAAGAAGAAAGTTGTTAAGAAATATCCACTGGCTGCTGAGATGCACAAACGTGAGTTTGTTATCAGACCAACTGTTAAGAGTTCCAAAAATTCTAGTGAGTGTTTGAAAGCATTTAAACTTGCTGCTTCTTTGCAAAGTTCTCGTGACCTTGTCGAAGAATATATTCTTTGCGGGGTTTGGCCACTTTGCCGTGGTTGGAATATACTTCATTTTCATACGAAGGAAGTCCGTGGCAAAAGTTATAAATTTCCCGATCGAGAAATTGTAAAGCCTGCTGAATTTCAGAATGATGAAGAATTTGTTGAAGCGGTTGAAGAAAGAGCTTGTGAACTACTTGGAAAATATATTCAGAAGGAAAAGAAGTTCATGGATGAACAACTTGGTTTAGATTATGTTAGACTGAATCGTGTGTTTGCAGTTGGTAAGGTTACTTATAAGAAGCGACCTCCTCCAGCTTATTCTCGTTCCAAAGATGAGCAAAAATTTGTTGAAGAAAAAGATTCAAAGAAAGAATCCAAGAGAGGAACGAAGAGGAAGAAGATTGAGGAATCAACTTCGACGAAGGCTGCTGTGAAGCCTAAAAAGGTTCTTGCTAAAAAGCCAAAAAAACCTTCGCTAAACATGGTCGAACTTTCTGATAGCGAAGACTTG
The DNA here is from genome assembly GCA_015847255.1 of Hyparrhenia diplandra. Taxonomy (NCBI): domain Eukaryota; kingdom Viridiplantae; phylum Streptophyta; class Magnoliopsida; order Poales; family Poaceae; genus Hyparrhenia; species Hyparrhenia diplandra. The sequence continues at coordinate 318,275 of JADLZK010002082.1, forward strand.
GCTGGTTTGGATCTTTGATATGATGACGGGTACTTCTCTTCAAGATTTAGAGGTGAGAAAAATTAGTATGGTGTTTGCTCCTACCGGTTTGACTCCTTCGTTGCTGACTCCTCTTGCTGGTTACTTACAAAAGTTTGGGGCTTACGGCGGTCTTTGGTTCTCATAAAGATGTTAGTATGGTGATGCTTCTCCGGTTTGGTACAGCTACTCCATCTTCTCCGAGGTTTAGGTTATCAACTCCTGCGATTCCTCCCGGTTGCTCTAACGAAGGTGTTTTAGGGCTTACTGGCTCCTTCTTACGAGCCTGTTTTGCACTGGCCGGCGAAGTTGGCTCAAAGTATTCATGAAAGTAATGTGTTATTACCTTCGGAGAATCCTTCTCGGGATGAGAAATCTTTAGAAGAAAAAAATTGTTGAAAAAAACTGAACAAGCTGGAATTTCTCTTGAAAATGTTGAAAAAAAGTCTAAAGAAGATGCTTCCGTTGAGTTATCTGCGGCGAAGAATGTTGCTTCGAAGATAAAGGTTGGCTCTTTAGATATTTGATGACTAAGTTAATTTTTTCTTTCGAACTTCATGATGGCGAAGTTAAATTTTGTTTTTGCTTATTTTTAGGAAAAAGTGGTAAAGAAAAGGCTCAAGAAGCTATTGAGTCTATCAAGAAGTCTCTTCGGCGTGAAGAGGGACAAAAGACTGCTGCTTTCTCATTTGATGACTTTGATGATGTAATTGATGAAGAAGCGGAGGCAGATCAACGAACTCGTTTGGCGAGATTCTTTTGTAAATGTCGAATCTCGGGGAGAAAGTTTCTTGTCCTTTGAAGGAAGGTGAATAAATTGGTAATTTCAAAAAAAATTTATGCTTCGTTTATTTCTTTATTCTAGTTTTTACTTTTGTTGATTTTTTACTCTTTTTTTTTGTCTTGTAGTTGATTATTTCCACGATGCTTGACATCTTGAAAGATAAAATTGTCAATGTTGGCACTATGAAAGATGTTATTCAAGAACAACTAACTCCACAAATCCAGGAAGGAGTTCTTTGGGACTTCGTCGAGGTTCATTCGACCCTGTAGAGAATGCCTTGAAATTTTTTTGTCGCGAAGGTGGTGTAAATTTAGATGCTTATAAATTTATTGGCATTGGTGTCGAAAAACTTTGAATGTTACCGAAGAAACCCAAGGTTCAACTTTCAAAGTGCATCGATGATGCTTTTCCGTTTCGATCTTTGAGGGTGAACTAGCGAAGATGGATCCCTTGGAACTTGCTAATGCAAGTGTTTCTTTTATGTATAAGGTACTTTATATTTTTTTCTTGCGAAGTTTAGAAAATTTTGGGACTTTATATATATATATATATATATATATATTATATATATTGACAGTAGTGTGTTTTTTATAAAATTTTTTTGTAGGGTGCTCTTCTATAGCGAAGTCTGCGAAAATCTTTGGAAGATAAAGCAACAGCATCTGCTCTTCGTGAGAAAAAGCTGAAAGAAGAAATTGAGTCTTTGAAGCTGCAATTGGCTGAGAAAGAAACGGAACGAGGTGAAGCTGTAGATGAAGTCCACAGAGTTGAAGGATCTTATCATGCGGCTATGGATACTATTAGGGAGAAGCAAGATGAGATTAATATTGCGAAGGCTACTATTGCTTCCTTTACTCGAGAAAATGAAAGTCTTGAAAGAAAGAAAAAAAAGGAGCAGGATGAATTCTTTCTCACCAAATTTAAGTCGAATGTGGGACATTTTTAAGAATATTTATGAAAAATGGGGTGCAAGGCCGGAGGAACCATCTTTGGGAACTTGGTGAATTTGATCCTTTCTTCATTTGGTTGTGCCATCAATATGAAGATTTGCATGTAGTGGTTCAAACCTGCTGAGACACAAGTGTTATGTATGCTACTCGTGCACTTCTTCATCGATGGCGAAGCTCGGGATCCTCTTTACAAAGAATTTGCAAAACAAGAGTATCATTTTCGGTGAAGCTCGAAGAAGATTTCTACTCGTACCCGGCTCTTGTGCAAGAAATTCTTTGAAGAGCACTGGTGCCGGAGGCGGCCGTGAACATTGTTGGGAGAAAGTTAAAGAGAAGATGAAGAGGGTATGATGTTTTTATTTGTTTTGACTTCGTTTGTTTTTATTCGATTTTGATACTCGACTATCTAAGTTTAATAGATTGAGGCTGAAATTTTGCGAGGGGGAAGAAGAGAAGGCGAAGAAACAAAGAGAAGAGGAAGCGCCACGAGGCCCGTGATGATGATGTTGGTGAGCGGGATCTTTAGGCCTAGCGGCAGCTTTTTTTTTGAGAGTTTTTGTGAGGAGCTTTTTAACTTTGGATGATGTTTGTAAGTTAAACAACTTAAGTATTTTCTTGTGATGCATCTGCGCGCGAGGTTCCTCAAGCGAAGCTGCGTGAGGATGTTGCTACTTTAATTCCTTTAATGATTGTGAAGGACAACTTTGTGTTTGAGGCTCGAGAATTTTTGGAATATTGTGAAATTTTGTTGGTGAGGCAATTTTGAGATCTTTTGTTGCGAAAAAGTTTGAAAAATCTAAGTCACGAAGCTGACTATAGAATGCCTCGAGTTGTTGATTTTAGTAACTTTGCTCAGTGCGTTTAAGTATCAAAAAAAAAATTTGCGATGACTTTTCTTAAAAATAGATCTAAAAGATTTGTTTTTCGCGGTCTTCTTGTTCGAGTGCTTCACCAAGCTATGTTTTACGAAGACGCCTTGAAGCGCGAAGGCGATAAGATTATTGATGAAGTTATTGGTGATATTTTGTGCGAGGCGGCGACTAGTGTTGCCTCACGAAAATGATATTGTTTGATGTTATAAAAATTGATGAGCTTGTTGTATGTAAACATTTGATTTGAATAAAGAAGTGTGATTGATTGTTGTTGAGAACTTGATTCCAAGATTGTTCTTTTGAATGTTGTGTGAGTAATATATTTTTATGAATACAAATAAATTTTTTTGCGAAGTAGTAACGAAGACTTTGTTTTGAAGCCAAAATTTCCCCTTAGGGATTTGAGAAACGTCGTCCCCTTCCTTTTTTTGCGAAGTGGGGGCGAAGACTTCGTTTAAAATTTCCCCTTAGGGATTTTTGAGAAACGTCATCCCCTTCCTTTTTTGCGAAGTGGGAGCGAAGACTTCGTTTTGAAGTCAAAATTTCCCCTTAGGGATTTTGAGAAACGTCGTCCCCTTCCTTTTTGCGAAGTGGAGGCGAAGACTTCGTTTTGAAGTCAAAATTTCCCTTAGGGATTTTGAGAAGCGTCGTCCCCTTCCTTTTTTTGCGAAGTGGGGCGAAGAGTTCGTTTTGAAGTCAAAATTTCCCCTTAGGGATTTTTGAGAAAGCGTCGCCCCCCTTCCTTTTTGCGAAGTGGGGGCGAAGACTAGGTAGTAATTTTTATTTTCAAAAAATTGCACACGGTTTTTTGTAAAAGCTGCCGATGTAAGAGTTTTATACTCTTCGACGATTAAAACGATAATTGAAAGATAATGCAAGCCATTTGGGGAAACTACTTTCTCATTTATACTTGATATGAGAATTTACAATAGAGACTGCCTCGTTAAAAAACCACTCACCCTGCGAAGGGCTTCCCCTGAGTGGAAAAAGAGTGCATCTCTTTACAACTTCGAATGTAAAGTTTGCTGAAAGTAAATGATATTGTTGCTTATTTACATTTTTACAAGAGAAGCTTTTCTTCTATGGGTAGTACTTAGGAAGATCTCTGATGTTCCACGTGTGACTTAGCTCTTCTCCCCTTAGGTTTTCCAAGTGATATGAGCCTGGCTTGTTTGATCTTGCGATGACGAATGGGCCCTCCCACTTTTGCTGGAATTTTCCAACTGTGTTTTCGTTCCTCTTTCTTTTTAAGACGAAGTCTCCTGGTTGTAGTTCTCTTTTGATCACTCTCTTGTTGTACCACTTGCATGTTTCTGCTTGATATTTGCTTAAGTTCTTAAGGGCCTGATTTCTTTCTTCTTCTAATAAGTCTTTGCTTATTTTTTGATCATCTATGCTTATTATTTGCACATTTACTCTTGGACCTTCGAATTGAATTTCTTCAGGTGTCATTGCTTCGTCTCCATATAGAAGCTTGAATGGTGAGAATTTTGTTGATCTTGTAACTGTGGTGTTATGGCTCCATACTATTGTTGGTAGCTCTTCTACCCATTTGCCTTTTGGTAATCCTACCAGATTTTTTGATATACCTGTACATATTATTCTATTTGCTCTTTCAACTGCACCATTTGACTGTGGATGCTTAACAAATGCGAAGCATAGTTGTATTCCGAGACTTGAGCAATATTCTCTAAAGTCTTCGCTATCAAATTGAGTGCCATTGTCTAGAGTTATATGTCTTGGAACTCCAAATCTGCAGATGATGTTTTGCCAAAGGAATTTTTTCATGGTTGACGAAGACATGTTTGTTATTGGCTTCGCTTCAATCCACTTTGTGAAGTAATCAACTGCCACTACTGCATATTGATAGTTGCCTTGAGTTGGAGGTAACTTTCCAATGATGTCTATCCCCCATCTTGCTAATGGCCAAGTTGGTTCTATTTGTTGGATTGGATTTGCTGGCGCATTTGACTTGTTAGTAGACATTTGGCAGTTGTGACATGTCTTCTTTATGTCTTTGCTGTCTTTTTGAGCTGTTGGCCAGTAAAATCCTTGCCTGAAAGCTTTCCCTGCAATTGACCTTGGGCCAGCGTGGATTCCGCATGTTCCATTATGGATTTCTTGCAAAATTTCCTTTCCCTCTTCGCTTGATACACACTTCAGCAATGGTTCACATATGCCATGCTTGTAAAGTTGGTCATTGATAAGTTTGTAGTTTCTTGTTTTGTGTTTCAACCTTATTTCATCGACTTCATTTTCTGGTTCGTAGAAACCTTTTAGGAATGCAATTATTGATGACCTCCAATCTTCGCTTTCTATGATGTGGATATTTCTTGGTTCTTCTAGCTTCGCTTTTATTGAAGATTCTGGCAAGACTTGGTAGAATACATCTAGAGGCAACTTAACTTTTTGAGCTGCGGCTTTTGCAATTATATCTGCCTCTTCGTTGTTTGTTCTTGAAATGTTTCTGAGAGTGAAACCTTCGAAATGTCTTTCTTGTTCCCTGACATGTTGCAAATACTTCGCTAGTTCAGGGTCTTTTGCTTTGTAGCTTTTGTCTACATGTCCAGCTACTACTTGCGAGTCTATTTTGATCAAAAGTTTTTGAATTCCTATTGCTATTGCTTTGTGATGCCCCAGCAATACCGCTTCATATTCTGCAATGTTGTTTGTACATTTGAATTCAAGTCTTGCCGCATATCTCATTTTTATTCCTGATGGCGAAGTTATTATTGCAGCCACTCCGGTGCCTGAGGAGCCCCAAGCCTGTTGGTATTTCTTAGCGTAAGCAGCAAAGTCCGCAAGCGCACGGAAAGTACCGTTGTAGCACTTCACCCAGAAGTGTTCCAGGTATCGAATTTCCACAGGGAACGGGCGCTAAGTCTGTTCTTCCTAGCTATCGAGAGTCAAGTGTAGGAGGTGAACGTGGAAGTGATGTGTTCCTTCAGCACTTAGACTAAGTCAGGCTACTCTTTCTATTAAGCGAGTATTACTTTGGGCACCGGATTGCACCTGGTCTGCCAGGCGATGCCGGCCTCCAGCTCTACTCCGCAACCGGACGTGGAGGAGTACAATGGGCGAATAGGGCTGTCACCACCTATCCCCTACCTCACTACCGTGGATTGCGTAGCAAACGAGGGTGATTTATAACATAGGCACCACGTCTATGTTACTTGTCACTACTCTAGTGTTGGCCGGGAGCTCCGTCTTCATCGGGGTCCTCTACTAGAGCATTTACCAAAAGGTAAACAACGATCCCGTAATCTCGACAAAATAAATGATAGCGTGGAACTTAAGAATGATAACTGAAGGTAAGACCACGAATCTCTTACGCCAAGTGATAAAAAGATCCGCAGAGGTGCGGGTGTATGGGCGGGAGCCGACGGGTTCGGCACTCCGTCCACCAAGTGTGCTTAGCCGTCAAGTCGAGCGACACACGAGGTAGCGGGTCGCTACTCCTCTCTCTCTCTCCTACCTTTCGCTCTCTCACTCCCTTTCGAGTGTCTTGGCACTCCTACACTACTCTATGTGTGAGGCGTGGAATGAGATTCCCTAAGGAATGTGCGGTGAGTTGATGTCTAATGAAGGGGGATGTGCTCCTTTTTATACACAGTGAAAGTGCTCTTTGGCGGGAACTTTGGCGCCAAAACACGAAAAACACTAGCATGCACCGCCTTCTCTCCTTCGGACGCGGGTCAAGGCAAAAGCGCGGCGGGTTCGGAACTGGGCCCGGCGGGCGCCGTGGTGGCGGCGGCCGCCCGGGTTTAGCCCGCCTCGCGCCGCCGCCGCCGCTCATGGGCTGGTGGCCCCACTTTAGTCCACGTATTCGGAGGTGCTTTAGCTTTGATTCAAGTCGGTTTTGGCCTGGTGACGTTCCCCTTGATAAAGCGTAACATTGGATGTGCGCTTTCCTTCTCTTTAAGCGTACTTTTACTGTTTCCACGTTTATCCACGCAAAACATAAATTCTTTGAATACAAGTGGAACTAGGTTAATAGCAAAGGTTTATGTGGCAAAGGTACGTTATTTGCTATGTTATATAACTAAGTTGGCGGTATAATTTGTATGATTTTGACCGCCAACAAAGACCCCATCGCAATTGATTGTCCATTCTTGACAAGTCATTGTCCATTCTTGGGCTTCTTTTTGTTCTTCTAGATTTGAAGTTGGTGTCCAATCTGCTACAAAGTCTGCCGGGACTTGAGATTTGATTGTTGTTCTTTTTCAAATTCTATGAAGTATTGAGATATTTGCCGCCCATTTTCCTAATCTTCCTGAGGATCGACAGCTTTGTAAGACATCTTTGAGTGGGTGATTAGTTGGTATTCTCACTTTATGTTATTGGAAGTAATGTTTCAGCTTTCTTGTCGCCATCAAGACTGCGTATGCTATTTTCTCTATTTTTGAATAGTAGATCTTTGATCCTGATAAGGCTTCGTGTTGGGAACTAACTTTGTTCAGATAAACTTTAATCCCAAACTTTGAAGTTATAGGAAAAGATCGGCAAAAGAAGAAAGTCAAAGAGAAGACAACGAAGGTGTCTTCACATGAAAAAACTTCGCAAAGACCAAAGTCCTCGACTTTGTGGTGTTGCCCAAGCGAAGGCAGCGTAGATGACTTCGTGCATCGAAGATATTGGAGAAGAGCAATATCAAAGTCCTCTGTAATTATGCAAGGCGAAGTTAGCGAAGGTGGCTTCGCGGAAGGGTTTTGCCTGCTTCGCTTGGATCAACATCTTTAAGAAGAATAGGCAAAGACGAGATTGTTTGGCGAAGTTGACAAAGACAGCTTCGCTAAAAGATAGATAGAAGAAAAGATAATTTGTAAAGCTTTTAACTTTCTGTAAATCCCAAAGACAGGGGGGCCTATAAATACCCCCTGACATCCTTTGTAAACGAGATCATGAATGATTACTTTGTAATCATACATTGTCAATAAAGAGTTGTTTGGAGACTTGTCCCCAACACTTCGGATACAAAGTAAATTGGTTGTTGCTTCTTGGCATGTTCCATTGTTTTTTCTTGAATTAACACTGCGCTTACTGCTTTTTCTGATGTAGAAATGTACAGCAGTAGCTCTTCTTGTGGGTCTGGGGTTGCCAAAGTTGTTGGATTTGATAAATATTCCTTTATCTCTTTGAATGCTTTCTGTTGTTCTTTGTCCCACACGAAGTTCTTGTTTGAGCTTTTGAGTGCTTGAAAAATTGGGAAACTTTTTTCAGCTGATTTTGAGATGAATCTGTTTAGCGAAGCTAGTCTTCCTGTTAGCTTTTGGATATCTTTGATACATTTTGGAACTTCTGTTTCCATTACTGCTTTTATCTTCTCTGGGTTTGGATCAATTCACTTTGCTGATACAATGCATCCCAAGATTTTGCCTTTTTGCACTCCGAAGGTACACTTTTTAGGGTTTAGCTTCAGATTTGCTTTTGAAGATTTGAGAAAGTTTGCTGGAGATCTTGTATGTGCTCTTCTCTTTTCTTGCTTTTTATGATGACATCATCGACATATGCAAGTAAATTTTTGCCAATCTAGTCTTTTAGTACTGTCGAAGTCATTCTAATGAAACTTGAACCTGCATTGCGAAGCCCCTCTGCCATTCTTTGAAAACAGTAAGTGCCAAATGGGGTGATGAAACTTGTCTTTTCTTCATCTTCTTTGTTCATCCAAATTTGATGATATCGAAAAGCAATCTAGGAAACTTAGCATTTCACTTCAAATGACACGATCAACTAATGTGTCTATCCTTGGTAGGGGAAGTTGTCCTTTGGACAAGCTTTGTTTAAGTCTGTGAAGTCTATGCACATTCTCCATTTCAAATTTTTCTTTCTTACCATGACAATGTTTGCGAGCCAAGTTGTGAATCGTACTTCTCTTATCACCTTTGCATCCAACAACCTTTGTACTTCTGCTTTTGCAGCACTTGTTCTGTCATTCGGAAATTTTCCTTAACTTTTGCTTCTTTGGTTTGTAACTTGGATCAACATTGAGCTTGTGTTCGATGATATCTCTGCTAACTCCTTCTAGGTCTTTTGCTGACCATGCGAAGACATCTTGATTGCTTTTCAAAAATTTCATGAGGTTGTTTTCTTCTTCTTTGCTGAGGTCTTTTCCAATGGTAACTTTTCTGTCTGGTATCATTGGATTTAAAGGGACTTCCTTTATTTCTTTCTTGGTGCAGGTTTTGACTTTCTTTTGTGGCTTCGCATTTTCTGTTTCCTCTTTTTCTTCTTCTTCTTCAATAGTAAGGATGTTTCTTTGTGCTGGAATTGAATCTTTTTCGATGCATCTTGCTTCTGTTTGGTCCCCATGAATTGTGATTGTTCCATTTATCACTGGTATTTTCATGCAAAGATAGGCGTAGTTGATTGCGGCTTCAAAAGCATTCAAACTTCCTCTGCCAAGTATTGCATTGTATTGGCTATGCATTTCAACGACATCAAATGCAATTTGTTCTGTTCTTGCATTGTTGATTGTTCCAAATGAAACTGGTAAAACAATTCTTCCAATTGAGTTTATCCTTCGTCCTCCAAATCCAACTAGGGGGTACTCCGCTCTTCCCAAGTTTTTCCTGTCAATTTGCATTGCGTCTAGTGTTTTGCAAAGAGGATATCTGCTGAGCTTCCTCCATCAACTAGGATTTTTGAAACTGACCATCCTTCTATATTTGCTTCAATCACCATTGCATCCATATGCGGGTAGTCTTTTAGCTTCATATCTTTTTCAGTGAATGTTATTGGTTGATGTGACCACTTTGTCTTTTTGAAAGGACCTTCCATTGATATTGAGTTTACTCTTCGGAAATAGTTTCTTCTTTCGTTGTTCGTTTCATGCTTCATGCTATTTCCTCCTGAGATTGTCAATATTCGTCCTCTGCTTGGTATTATTGTGTTTGCTGCTGAAGTGGCTGGAGAATTGTTGGCTTGGTTGACGGTTGTGTTGTTTGTAATTGAGGGTTGGGGTTGTTGGTTTGGCACTTGTCCCCATTGTGGTGGTATTGTGGCCAATGGTTGACAATTGTAAATTGGAGGAGGTCCTGGAAGCATTTGTTGAGGAGGTCCTAGAAACATTTGTTGGTTGAAGCCAGAGTAATATCCTTGACTTTGAGGTGGGCCAGCTTGGATCAGATGATTGATTGATCTTTGATTTTGCAAATTTTTGCTTTCTTGATGAACCTCTTCAATGCTTTTCTTCACTATTGGGCACATTTTCAAAGTGTGGCCAGCCCCTTTCCATGTACTATGCAATACATTTCTTCTGGCCTGAGGGGACTTCTTTCGCCAAATCTTGACTGGTTGAAACCTCCTCTGAAATTGTTATTGAAGTTTCTGTTTTGAAATTGGCTTCGCTGATCTTGACTTCGCTTGTCATTGTTTGGTGTATTTTCTCCACTTTGCTCATTGTTTATTTGATTGATGCGAAGTGGTGGTTGGTATGGTCTTCGCTCAAAGTTTTGAGTTCTGAATTGATTGAGTTGATTGTTTGTCTTTGCCATGATTCTTTCGGTGTTTTCTTCTTCAATTCGTTTCCTATAATCATCATCAGACTTTGCATATTTTTGGATTTCTTCATAGAGTTGAGCTACCGTTTCTGGTCTTTCTCTTTTCAAATGCGAAGATAGTTGGCTTGCTCTTAATCCCTCGATAGCTGCAATGATAACAACTTCTTCTGGTACATTTGGTATTTGAGTCTTCATCTTGTTGAATCTTTTGTAATATTGAATTAATGGTTCTTTTGGGTATTGCTTGATGTCGAACAGGTCATCACTTGTGAGTCCTGTGTGTTGAAATCCTTGAAAATCAACTAGCAAAGTTGTTCTCAGCTGTTCCCAACTTTTGATTGATCTTGGCTTGAGCGCAGAATACCATTTTTGTGCTGAGCCCTTCATTACCATGATTAATGCTTTGGCTAAGGTTGTTTCATCACCTCCTCCCGATGCTACTGCTGCTTCGAAGCTCATTAAGAATTGCCTTGGATCTGTAACTCCTTCATAAGTTGGGATAATGTTGAATTTGAATCCTTTTGGCCACTTCGCAATTTGCAGATCAACTCATAGTGGTGATTCTGTGTCAATTGTGTTTGTAATCTTGTCTTTGCTTGGCTTATTTGCTAAGCTTGGGTCATCGACGATTCGACTTCGTTTTCTTGGCTTTCGAATTCTTCGTTTATTTTCCTGATTTTGGCTTCAGCTTCTTCAATTCGTTGCTTTAATGTTCTTTCCCTTGTTCTTGCCTTGCAAGCTTCGAGCTCCTTTTCTTTTATTGCTAGATCTTCTTCTAGTTTCTTTAGTCTTTCCTCTTCGCTTTCGCTGCTAGGCGGAGTTGCTTTTTTCTCTTGCTTCTTCATTTTCGTTGGGGTGTACTTCTTCTCCCGATGGTCTTGGATCATCCATAGATGTTGCCTTCTTGGGTCTTCCCATTTCCCGAGATGGTCGTGGGAATCACCGAACACACACAAGCGGTGGGCGCCAAGATGTTGGGGACAAGTCTCCAAACAACTCTTTATTGACAATGTATGATTACAAAGTAATCATTCATGATCCCGTTTACAAAGGATGTCAGGGGGTATTTATAGGCCCCCCTGTCTTCGGGATTTACAGAAAGTTAAAAGCTTTACAAATTATCTTTACTTCTATCTATCTTTTAGCGAAGCTGTCTTTGTCAACTTCGCCAAACAATCTTGTCTTCGCCTATTCTTCTTAAAGATGTTGATCCAAGCGAAGCAGGCAAAACCCTTCCGCGAAGCCACCTTCGCTAACTTCGCCTTGCAAAATTATAGAGGACTTTGATATTGCTCTTCTCCAATATCTTCGATGCGCGAAGTCATCTACGCTGCCTTCGCTTGGGCAACACCACGAAGTCGAGGACTTTGGTCTTTGCGAAGTTTTTTCATGTGAAGACACCTTCGCTGTCTTCTCTTTGACATTCTTCTTTTGCCGATCTTTTCCTACAACTTCAAAGTTTGGGATTAAAGTTTATCTGAACAAAGTTAGTTCCCAACAAAAACCATCCCTACAAAGATTTTCAGTATCTGGCTGGCTTAACCACTTTTAGAAATGCTTCTTCAGAGTCGGTCATTGATCCGCCCCTAAGAATGAATTATTTTTACAATCGATAGCATAGCAGCGTTTTTTCAAACCGCCACTGAAGATTGATTTTAATCGTCTCTAGAAAACTTTTATGTACTAGTGTAGATACATTGTCTGGTTTAGAATGGCTTCAAAGCTGCAACCAGCGTAGGTTTAGTCATAGTTCTAAACCTTTAACTATTGACAAAAAAATGGATATGAGAACCAAACATACAGACATAATAATAAATATAAGCTATGAGATCCACTTTGAGTTACCACATCATTTCAGTTGTTTCGAGCAATATGTGAACAAAAGCCCGAAACATCATGAAAAAGCCTACATCTATAGCTTGTATCTTCATGGAGGATAATGTAGGTAGATTGTACCAAATATTCGTAATCCCATTAAACATGTCATATTTTTCTACACTAGTCTTGTGAGGTGCCTTCATTCTCGTCTCTAAAATTTATACCACACCTCTACCCCTCCTAGCGGTGATGGAAAAGCCAATTCGACATTGGATGAATTGTCCATTTTCTACATCAAAACTCTCAACATTCACGTCATCAACCCCAAAATTTGAGATTGTCTGTATGAACCAATCGATCGGCTCAGTTACCTACAGTACATTTAAGAATCACACACACACACACACACACACACACACACACACACACACACACATATATATATATATATATATATATATATATATATATATATATATATATATATATATATATATATATGTGGCGAGCCTAAAATGCACCGGGTGCATTTCTTCACACAAAATGCACCCACCTGTTCCCACGGCCCGGTGCGCATCCAACTCAGCTAGCTAACAAATCCTTCTCGGTGGCCCCTACATCCTCACCTCCTTCCCACGGCTAGTCATCGGGAGCAAATTGCAAAGAGATAGTGTATTCGGTTTGCAACTCTATATCGTGTTTCGGTTGCAACATCACGCAGACTTTTTGCCCACCTCCTCTCTCCACCTGTCCATCCCGCATGCGGGGGGAATCTTTTTGTTTTTGATCAAAAAATGTGATATCTCCTTAACCATAGCTCCGATTTCAGATCCGTTTGCATCGAGGTTGTTGCAAAAAAAGTGCTTAACAAAACGAGATCCAACATGACTATATTTGACAAACTTTTTTTTTTTCAAGTATGTAATTGCAACTTCACTGTACTATGAGTTGCGATTGTGACTACAACACAATTGCAACTTAGCTGTAGCGTAGTTAGCTCTTGTTGTAACCACTTAGAAGGTAATTTTTTACAACCTAGTGGCAACCAAGTTAATGCAACTGTAGCGTTTGTTGCTACTGCATGCAACTAGTTACAACCTAGTTGCAAGCCTAGCTAGTGAACAACGTGTATTTTATACACCCTATATGTGTACTCTACCAATTGCAACTGCGAGCTAGACCAATCACAACTATAACACTATACCGATTGCAACTTGACGGAACTAGCTAATTCCAACAAATTTGATCGAAGGCAACTGAGCGGATGTAATTGTAACCTAATACGGTCCAATTAGGACTAGAGTTAGGCCAGTTGCAACTAGACAAGAACCAATTACAACCTAAGCAATCCAATTACAACTAGAGTCGGGCCACTAGCAACTAGGTAAGAACCAGTTGCAACCTAACATAGTACAATTACAACTAGAGTCGGGCCAGCTGCAACTAGATAAAGAACCAGTTATAACCAATTGCAATCGACACAATTCAATTACAACGAGAGTCGGCCTAGTTGCAATTGGGCGGTTGGGCCATTGCAACCTAAGCGGTTGGGCCAATTACAACTTGGCGGTTGGCTAGTTGCAACCGGCCTTGAGTCAATTACGACTAGAGTCGAGGCGGTTGCAATTGGACGATCAGTCAATCGCTGGCCCAGGGCAAAACCGAGTTGCAACCACTCGAGAGCCAATTGCAACATCGTGGGTACTGCTATTGCAACCGTAGATGAATGTTGATTGCAGCTGTAGCTGGTGAACAACGTATATTTTATACACCCTATATTTGTACTATACCAATTGTAACTGTGAGACTAGACAAATCACAACTATAACATCATGCGATTGCAACTTGACGGAACTAGCTAATTCAAACAACAATCAACTCACAAATAGACAAGATTGGGAGCTGTCCTGGAACAGCAAACAAGGAAAAATAGATAATTTTTTTTTATGGAATAACAATAGACAAGAGAGGGTCCTGTCCTAGCACAACAAACAACTCACAATAGATAATTCTTTTCTATGGAAAAACATAGACAAGATAGGGAGCTGTCCTGGAACAACAAACAAGGAAAAATAGACAATTTTTTTTTATGAAATAACAATAGACAAGAGAGGGTGCTATCCTAACACAACAAACAACTCACAATAGACAATTCTTTTCTATGAAAAAACATAGACAAGATAGGGAGCTGTCCCTGGAACAAGCAAACAAGGAAAAATAGACAATTTTTTTTATGGAATAACAATAGACAAGAGAGGGTCCTGCCCTAGCACAACAAACAACTCACAATAGATAATTCTTTTCTATGGAAAACATAGACAAGATAGGGAGCTGTCCCTGGAACAACAAACAAGGAAAAATAGACAATTTTTTTATGGAATAACAATAGACAAAGAGAGGGTGCTGTCCTAACACAACAAACAACTCACAATAGACAATTCTTTTCTATGGAAAAACATAGACAAGATAGGGGGCTGTCCTGGAACAGCAAACAAGGAAAAATAGATAATTTTTTTTTATGGAATAACAATAGACAAGAGAGGGTCATGTCCTAGCACAACAAACAACTCACAATAGACAATTCTTTTCTATGGAAAAACAGAGACACAAGATAGGGAGCTGTCCCGGAACAGCAAACAAGAAAAAAATAGATAATTTTTTTTATGGAATAACAATACACAAGAGAGGGTGTTGTCCTAACAAAGCAAACAATTGACCGTACTATCAAAAACCAGCGATCGGACTAGTCATCCGGTCAATTGACTTGACAAATCACTCGCACCCAAGAAAATTGACAAGACAAAATACAAATTGCAACCTAGTTGATAGCCAATTGCAATAGATTAATGACCACAATTGCAACAACCCACGGTGGTAAGTCGGCAAACGTCATTAAAAGTGTCTCTCAAAAACCTTGATCTGGGAAGGGGCATGCTTAACAACATGGTCAATAGTCATTTACAACATGGTGATGACCCATAGTAACACAATGGCTAGTAAATTACCATTTGCGACAAGGGAGTGTCTCTAGTTACAACACCACAAGTTAGACGATTGCAACCTGGTTAACAACCATTTGTAACAAGGATGATAAACACAGTTATGACTACAACTAGTAAAAACTCCATTTGTAATATTGGAGTGTCCACAATTACAAACAGAAATAACACGATTACAACATGCACCATTTCCGTTTTTACAAATCTTTTCGTCCTTGCGTAGTCTCAAACAATAATTGTAAAAAACCTTGTTGCAAAACACGATCATCAATCTCGGTTACCCCATCCGCTTCAAATACACTCGTCACACATTGTATATGAGTGTGTAGGTTGAGCTCAATAAAAAAAAGTCAAAGTGCTTTGCAATGGGCTAATTATGCTTTCTGATCAAGTTGCAATTGTGTTGTAGTCACGATGGCAACTCATAGTACAGTGAAGTTGCAATTACGTACTCAAAAAAAAAAAAAAAAGTTTGTGAAATATAGTCATGTTGGATCTCATTTTGTTAAGCATATTTTTTTGAACAACCCGGTGCAAACGGAGTTTGAAATTGGAGCTACGGTTTAGGAGATATTACATTTTTCGATCCGAAACAAAAAAGATTCCCTGCATGCGGGATTCCGGGGAAGGGAAGATTTCGTGCGCGGACGGGACAACCAGTTGCACCCCCGGCGCGTTGGTTGGCCACAGGTGCATCTGTACAGCAGATGCACCCGGTGCACAATATACATACATAGATATATATATATATATATATATATATATATATATATATATATATATATATATATATATATATATATATATATATATATATATTATAAACCTATATCTGTACAAGCATATTCAAAACATATTAATTTACTGAAAAATATATTGTTGCTTACAATTTGGGATGATCACGCGGTACATTCAACAATATTGGATCGACTCCCGATTATGACAATAGCCCCAATTTCGTATATCCGGTGAAGGGAGACGTCTGACCATCTCTTCTCAGTAATGTGAACATATCAAAATTCATATATATACAAAATATCGAAATTCATATCACTGAAGTCAATATTTTTCATATACCAAAATTCATATCACTTTCAGTCAATATATCATAATTCATATATACAAAATATCCAAATTTATATCACCAAAGTTAGTATCTTTCCACGTATCAAAACTGATATATCAAAATATATCACTAAAGTTAATAAGAATCATATCACTAGTCAATACCACTGCACTCTCACACTGTTAGGTCATATCACTACATCAATATCAAGATTCATATCACTAGTTAACATATCAAGATTCATGTCATAATCTTTATAACCAAAGATCCAAATCTTTGCATGCACTACGTGGTGGCCAGCGAGGCGGCGGCTCGGACGACGAGGGGGGGGGTGGGGTGGGTGGGGGGGGGGGACCACAGAAGTTGATGGGCGGCGGCGCATCGTGGGGCGGGAGGAGGCGGACAAGGCGGGGAATAGAGCAGGGCGGCACCGGCATGGTCGGGAGACTTGTCGATGGTGGCGAGGGACAGCGCGTGGGTGGCGGCGAGGCATTTGGGTGCATGGGTGGGGGCGGCGCAGGGGATGACGACGAACGGTGTAAAGGGAAGAGAGCGGCGCGCAAGTGGTGAGAGCGAGGCCAGCCGCACGGGCGCACAACATGGGGACGACATATGGCCGATGGTGGCGAGGAAGAGGCGCGCGGGTAGAGCGAGGCTGGCCGGGTGCACGGGTGGGGATGGAGCGAGTCGATGGCAGACGGCGGCGAGGATGGTGAAGCGGTGGCGTGGTGGATCAAGCTCTCGGTGGCGGCGAGGGAAACAGAGTCGAGAAATGGGGAGGAAGAGGAGAAGGCGCCGCCGTATATATAGGATTGGAACCTTTAGTCGCGGGCTCATCCACAAATCAGGACTAAAGGGATCTAGTCCCGGATGATAGCTTAAACCGGGACCTTTAGTCCCGGTTGAGACCATCAACGAGGACTAAAGGTCCTGTGGTCCCAGTTTAGTGCTGAACCTGTGACTAAAGGTCACTTTTGGCGCACCGCGAAATTGTGGCTTGCCCGACAGTTTTGTTTCCCGCCCAGACAACAGTTTTTGTTTCATATCTCTTTTATATATAGGCTGACAATTGGTAATTGTGCAGTAAAAAATACAGCTCAAAAATTGGAAACCAAACTTTGTGGCTTCGTTGTGCTATAAATAGGCTGACAACAGTTTTATAATTGCTAATTCTTTTATTTCATCCTTTAAATGTTTAATGACATGCTATAGATTATAAATACAATTTTTATAAGTGAAAAATGTAGTACCTAATTAAAATCTTATAAATTATTGCTTTTCGACATGAAATGAGTTTTTCCATTACATTAACGTTACTAATGAATTTTTTCCATTTGAGTACCGTCACTCAGAAATTCATTTAAACTGCAGAAAATAGCAAACAAACCCTAAAAAAATCTGAAACTTAGCATTTCCTTAACTTGTGGCACATAGAAGCATGAGAAAAAGTTTGACTTGTATGCGACATTAAAATGCACGAGAGCTGTGGAAACCAAGGAGCTGTAGTCAGGGTTCCATGAAATTGAGCATCCGCTTTGTGAAGCATGTACTCCCTCCGTCCCAAAATAAACGGCGTTATGGGAAAGCGTGCGGTCAAACTTTCTCAACTTTGACTAAGTTTATAGAAAATACGTGCAACATTTAAATCTTCAAATAAATTTGTTAAAAAACTAGACTTAAAGATCTTTCCGATGATACTAATTACTTAACATAAATATTTATATATTTTAATATAAAATTGCCGGCATTTTGAAAGCGTTGACTTCTCGGGAAGCGAGAAGGTCTTTTATTTTGGGACAGAGGGAGTATGTTACGTCAATGTCGGAATGGCTTGAATTTTTTCTACAATCATGTAGACCCAAAGTATGTCCCCACACAGAATCTTAGATTTTTCTGTTCAATTTTGGTACTTATGACTTTTATTTTGCGCTGGACTGGAGAAAGGAGTGACCCCTTCAAAATAATACAATTTTTCATCTACCTCCATCAAACTGGGTTCACTGGGCCATATTAGAACTAGTACAAAAATTTAGTACCATTTCGGATCATTTAGGGGTGGCGTCAGTTCGACCTCCAATTAGTTGGTACAGTTACGCAGAAATTTATTTAAACAGTAGAAAATAGCAAACAAATTCTAAAAAATCCAAAACTTAGCGTTTCCTTAACTTGTGGCACATAGAAGCATGAGAAAAAGTTGGAGGCACAGACGGCACCAAAATGCATAAGAAAGAAACAAAAGTCATATAAACCTAATTAAATATAACCATAAAAATAAACCTAATTAAACATAACCATACAAACCGGCCGCAACTCTAGTCTGGCTCCACTGCCAGTAGTGTATGTCTTGGATTGTGTAACCGCTGTTATTGTCTATGTAATCCAAAGCCCGCATTAAAGCACTCTTTCTTGCCTCACAACGCCGAGGACATGGTCACCCATAGATGTAACCTACTGCCAGACTATTGACGGCTGCGTTTTTAGTAATTTTAAGGCCAAACTGGTGTCCATGTGTGGTATACTGGAACAGATGTCCATCTTAGTCCTAAGCGTACCCCAGTCGCTGAATAACCTGCTCTAGAATGGCCTGCAAGCCACAAGCAGCATAGGTAAAATCATGGAGCAAAATCTGCAAGCAAAGAAACAATAAATATCAAGGAGCCCTCATATAATAATAAGAATAGATAAACAAACATGACTATGATATCATACACGACTTACCACATCCATTTGGTTGAATCTCGCCATCTTTTTCGCTTACTCGCGGCACGCCCAGATTATGCAGCACATCCATTTGGAAAAGACCCTTACCAGGCAACGTGTTTTAGGAGTTTACTAGGGGAATCCCACCCGCGCGTTGCTGCGGGAATTAAGAAAATGCAATGATCATAAAGGAAATTTCCATGATATCATGTCTGCATGATAAGGATAGATGACCTTATAGATAGTTGAAATAACAGTGTATTGAGCCTACACAGCTATTTTTTAAGACCAAAGTGCGAAGGTATTTGTGCAATATCTGTAGCAGTTATTTTTTTTCCCCTCAAGTTTCTCAATAGTACACAAATAATGTATTTACATTTGTCATCATTGATGACATAATAAGGCATATACATATATCTCTCTCATCATTTCTTCTTCTTTTTCACGAATGTGTACTGATGAAATGGAACTACTACTATATGTGTATATATATCCTGATAAACATTCTTTGTCATGAGGCGCCTCGCTTTTGGCGTTGCCTTCGAACCTGCTGAACTGGCTCATGAGAACATCCTTGATATATTGACGTTGTCACCCTTATATCCCCATCATATAAAGTTAGAAGCACTGACCCTACAGAGGGTTTTGCAGGAACATGTTGAAATGACATTTATCCCAAGTTATTCAAGCATAAATAAATATTTATCAAAAGTAAATCTGAGAGTGAAGGATTAAAACCTTACACAACAACACCTAAAATCTTAATTCCAACTGCAATGGGTTTCTTAAACTAAAGCCTTTGTGCTCGACTCCACCAACAATAGTGTATGATTAGTGAGTCCGAATTCTTCCAAGTAGAATGATCTGTAGCTTGCAAATTTAATATTTATTTATAGTGATTAGAGCTCAAATGCAGCAAAGTGAATGAGGTTAGAGCATTCAGAGTCAGAGTGCAGCATAGAGGAACAATGTACCTGCCCTTGTAAGTTTGGAAGCAGTAATCTGCTAATATTGTGAGTGGCTCCATCACCATCGATCCACCCTTATATCCCCAATCATATAAAGTTAGAAGCGCAACCTACAGAGGGTTTATAGGAACATGTTGAAATTTCATTTATCCCAAGTCATTCAAACATTAAAAAAAATTATCAAAAGTAAATACAGAGAGTGAAGGATAAAAAACCTTACACAACAACTCCCAAAATCTTAATTCCAATCGCAATGGGTTTCTTAAACTAAAGCAACAGCCAGACATTGATGAATCATGGAAGGTGTAGACCACCAGGATACATGACCATCGACAATAAAATTTTATGTAAATGAAATAGGTGATTTATGAGAAATCATACCTTTATGATATCTTTGTATGGAAAGAAAGAGCATATACCTGACATCAGAAAAAATTTGTACTGATCAAAGATTCAGGATAATAAACTGCTGTTTATATTTGTATTGATCAAAGAGCAATATATATATAAAAACACAACTATTATTATAAAAACCACTCATTATCAATAGCAAAAGAGTCAATTATTTAGATATGTTCTACATGCCTCGACTCTGGTGAATGCATTAAAAGATATAATACAATAATGGGAAATGACAAAACTAATTTTATTTGTGCCCTCAGAGTTCCTAACACATGCATAAGTATTCATGATCTGTAGAATAAACAGACAGAGATACCATGCTATTTCTCGGTGAATTCCTATGCATCTGTTGCTTCTTTGTCATCGGGCTGATGGACTCCACCAACAATGTCGAAGGATCAGTGAGTCGATTTTCTTCCAAGATGAGTAATATTGGTCCTAAAATTTAAACCGATATAGTTAATGGGACCGTACCACTAAAATTTACAATGCATCAAGGATAACAGAATATAGTTACTACTGTCTTAAATTATACAACACTAATGATTTAAGTTTGCACTTTGGAGTATAAATTGAAAAATAGAAGATGGTCAAATTGTAAATGTGGGTATTTATGTTCTATACCAGTGTATTAAATTGTGCTTTACCTGCCTTGCAAATGAAAGTATTTGTTCATTGCCAGGTTGGCCCATCTTAACCTGCAGGCTACATCACTGCAATGACATAAAGAAACCTTGCATTGAAGCCAATTCAAAATGTAAAGAAACCTTGCATTGCAACCACTATATAGTTTATATATTTACTGAATAGAGCAGTCAATATTCATGAAAAAATCTTTTCTCTAGAAGAATGTTGAAACAATCAAACTGAAAGTGAATGAGGCGGGATAAGAAAAACTCACAGTGTGTGCGTTTCACCAGCAGCATTGACTGAGTTCAATTGTAAAGATCGTCATGAAAATTTTTATCCTGATTGATTCATACCTTAATGGTAGATACATAACACTAACCTGCAAGAGATCAATGAGAAGCAGAATCAATCATGAATGAATGGTCAATTTGTAGCCAATGTAAGGGATGGCAAACTCACCAGGTGTTTATGCTTGTTAGGTATATGGTATGACCAAATGAGCTGCTGAATTTGACACCCAAAAAATACAGTAAGCATCGATGGAAATCAAAATACGGGCATATCAATCAACCAAGGAAGCGTTGGATCGGACCTCTATTAAGCAGATGCATGATCATGCAATTGATTTGCCATAAGCCGAGGATTTGTATATATGCTTCAGCTCCTGAGCAAATTGGCGAGGTATACATACGATGTACTATATCCAAAGATCTCTGTCCACCTATGAAGGAAATAAAAGGCAACAGTCATATCTTTGCCAAACGCAATCAATAATCCGGTAAAAAGACAGAAACATATTTTCATAACAGGCTTTAGAACAGCAAAGGTTTTGACATCACCTGGACAGCAGGCACATGATAGTGCGACATAAGTATATGAGGCATGAAGAAAAAACAATAAATTTCGCATAGATACAGCACTCAAATCTGCAGCGATTTTTGGAGTAGAAGGCAAGAGGATGGGAGGGAAAACTTACTGATGCAGCACACGATGCATATACGGACACACAAAGGAAGGAGATCCGGTCGCGACTTCCAATAGCCTGTGCAAAGGGAAGATGGAGGGAGAGAGGACATGGGGAGGAGCCATGAGACAGAGCATGAGAGAGGGTGAGGTACGGTGAAACCCTAGGTCGTCGTCGGCATCAGGCTGGAGCCGGGCGCCAAGGGCCTCCCGGTGCGTCATCACGTGGGGAGAGGAGGGAGGGAGGGACGAACCGGAAATGTGGGCGAGGACGTGAGTTGTCGGAAGTCAGCATCGGGCGGGATGGCGGACGGGCGGGCAGATCTCGGTGGGGCAGCACCCACCAGCACCGCGTCGTGCCTGCCGGGCGGATGGGCGGAGCACCCACCAGCACCGCACCGTGCTTGGAGGCGGCCGCGGTCGGCGCTGGCGGCGGGCGGATGGATCTCGGCGGGCAGGCCCCACGAGCACCGCCCGTGCGTGGAGGCGGAGAGAGGGAGAGGACGACCGAGGGAGGCCGCGGTTGGGGCATAATTCTTGCATATTTGAAACGTCGAAGGCACCCACCACGCGCAGGAGCTAATCTTCAGTTTCAATCACGACGCCAGCGCAACAAAGGAAAAACTACGATTTCAGTTTCTAATCAGTTTTTTCAGTTATCAATTCCAGGACCAATTAGAAGCCTGAGAATTCCCTAAGCTTGAATAGTGGGGAGCTCCTATATAGGAGATTTAGATATGGTAGCAGTAGGTACCGCTGCACAGAGCACAATAACGTAAAAGCAGAGTCCAGAACTCCCGCAGCACCACGATTCCCCTCTCACTTCACTAATCGTCACTTAAGAGAAGCGCTGCATCTGGCCTGGCATGGCCTTCGCAGACACAGCAGCAAGGAAGCTTCTGCATGGAGGCTCCGGCGGCACCATCGCGCAAGGTGTCGCCGAAGCCGGCGGCATCAACTTCTTCATTGGCATCTTGGCCCCCTTCTTCATCGCTCTCAAGGGCGCCGCCCACATGCTCGTCCTGTTTATAGATGCTCTCTGGTTGTGGCTTCATACCTTCGTCAGCATCTCCGCGGGCTTCTTCCACCGAAACTTTGTCCACCAGTTCGCCGCTCTGGCGTGTGCAGCGCACAAAATTCCCCAGAATACAGAGGAGCATCGGCGGTGGCTCCAGGCAGCCACCACCGTCGCGCATCCTTTGGTGTTCGGTGTCATCGCAGTCCTCCTCTTGGTGGCGCTCACCTGGTTCTGTGGGTCGACCCTGCGCCGCTGTGCGTCGTCACCGTGGGGGTCTGCAAGGCGCTTGTGTACACCTCCTGCTACTTCGGGCACCACCTGTACTGCGCCGCCGAGGCCGTCGCCCGGGCGCTCTCCTGATTCCTGCCTCCATGCGCATAGTGCCTACAGTGCTGAGCCGTCGTCACCATGAACGCTCCCTCAGCCGCCCGTCGGCATGCTGACGTCGCGAGCGGCCTTCGTTGCTGCTCCGGCGGCGCTCTACTTCCAGATCATGCACGCCGCTGGCTTCGTCATAGCCGCCGGAGTCTTCTGTACGAGAACCGTCGCCTCGCTCATCGCTGCACCGGTCGCTGCTCTTCTGCTGGCGCTTAATCAGGTATGCTGCATGTATTCTGTTACCATAGTAAACTATCGAGATG
The DNA here is from genome assembly GCA_015847255.1 of Hyparrhenia diplandra. NCBI lineage: Eukaryota > Viridiplantae > Streptophyta > Magnoliopsida > Poales > Poaceae > Hyparrhenia > Hyparrhenia diplandra. The sequence goes on from JADLZK010002082.1 coordinate 341,603, forward strand.
TACGAGATCGATCGAGTACGAGGAGTACGTATGCGACAAGATCTTTTGTTTCTCCTCTAAATTTGTATGTGCGTTGTTGGGTTTGTAATCACGATTAAGTGCCTGTAATAAAAATAATGTAATTCTCTTTTGCACTGCTTTATAGTACAAGGGAAAAAATGAACCTTGAAGCTGATGAAAATGAGTGAGAACTGGGAATGGAATAGGGCCACTGGGCTGGGATGGAGGAGACTGTTTAACATTCCTGCCATGCCGGGTCATATGATCAACTCGCGATATGATGTCATTGCCTCGCTCTGAAACCCTAGCTTCTGTTCGCTTTGATGCCATTTGGCTAGCAATTCCTTTTTTGAGAAAATTGGGAAAGTCACATTAAAAATTTAAAGGTTTGTCGACAACCCGCTCAACGTTTTTGGCTAAGCATACACCCATATCTCCTACTTGATGTCAGGTATATCCACGAAGGTTGTTGATCGCATGACATGATGCATGCTGGACTAGCTTCTTGCATAACGTTGTGGCTTCCAACGTCTTGTGCATGTTTAACTTGGATTAAAACTCCATTTTTCACACGCTTCCAAGTTCCAAGAGGACGAATCCACATAAATTTTACTCCCTCTATTTTTAAAAATTTAAGATAAGTTAGATAGTTCATGGAAACTAATTAGTTTGTCATAAATGCTAAGTATACATTCAAAAATTAAGGGAGCAACTAGCTGCGCCGTGTCAGTCCAATCATGGCTCTAAATCCGTGTCAGGTCGCCCCGCCCATCGTGCCGATATCATAGGCAAGGCACGGCTCTCATGTTTGTGCCGTGCCAAAGCACAGCCCAAATTTTTTTCGTGCCGTGCTTTAGGCTATGCCAAAAGATAGTACCATGATCTGCCCTCAAATAGCACAACCCAAGTCCGAGCTCTAGTTCAAACGTCCTTGCTTGACCGAACAGGGATGTTTAAAAGCCACACTGCCACAGATATTTAAGGATCTGGCTAGCCAGCACTCGAGCATTTCTTTCACTCCCAACACCCAATTTTTTCACTATTTATCTTCCTTCCCGCCCCCCACCACCGCTCGCCGCCCCGCCGAGGCCACGCTAGGGTTTTCGCCGCCGCCGCTGAACCCTAACGCGCCGCTGGGCGGCCTCGTCTTCCCCTCCCCCTCCTTCTTCTTGGGCGAGCTCTGGCCATGGTGCCCCTGCCCCAACTTGGCCCAGCCGCCTCCACCGCCGCTAGGACCCATACACCGCCCTCCTGCTGTTCCCACCTCCTAGCTGGCCTGCCTCCCCCACGAACCTCCTTCTAAGCCCACCAGAATTGGAGAAGAAGGGGAGAAGCCGAAAAGAGAGAGCGTGTGGGTGAGACAAATCAAGTGTCCAACAATCGGTTGTTGGATAGCAATTCACATATTTAAGGGAGAGATGCCGGTATTAAATTAGCAAGAAAAAGTTTCGAGGAAAATTAGGACAAACATAAAATTTGTATGCGGATCGTACAAAACTACCACTTTTTTCTGAAGAAACATTGGAATGGGTTACTTACAAGCTAAGCTTACACTGTTGCAAACTTGACCCAGGGCCACGCACTATATTCGTTTCCTTTCAAAAGAGAAAAGCAACCACTCTAGGGATCCATGCACAATGGCTTTATCGCAGTCTGTGACAATTGCGACCCTTAGCCTCGTATCCTTTCAAACGAACAGGCAGCATAGCAGCAACTGTATTAATAAACCAAGGGAAAACAGGAACAGGAAAAAGATTACGAAAGCTAGTCCCAGCATAAAGAGCCCCATGCTAGCGTTGCACCGAAACACTGGCAAGCATTCACGCGCGCGAAACTACTGCCACCGTTTGACACGCTAAAGCTTCCTTTGAACCGATGGAAAATCTTTTCCCATGTGGGTGCTATCGTTACGCGTGTGGTTCTGAGTGTGTAGTTTGCACCTCAGTCCTCAGCCTTCCTGGGCAGACACAATCCAAGGGCCCATTTTGGTGCTTGAGATTGGTTCAGACTAGGGGTTGGTTCTTCGTTCGTAAGCCATATATTTTATAGTTTCACGAAGAAAGCCATATGGATAGGACGAAGTCTATTTTAAGTCTCCAAACTGTCACATGTCTGGTTTCCAACCTTGAACACCAAAACCGGACAAACATTGCCCTTCAATTTTTGCAAACCGGAAAAAAACACCCGGGATACAAAATTCTGTTTTAGTTCTAGCATGTAAGTGGTTTTGCCGTGTGGACATTGATGTGGCCCTCACATGGCAGTAGGGCCTACCGTAAGCCTAGTGTAGATATCTTCTTCTAACTTCTATCTCTTCATCTTCTCCTCATGTGAGGATCGGTGCATGGGATATGTCCCAAGAAGGGAGGGGTGAACTAGCACTACTACACATAGGTCATCACCGCCAGTTTGTAATCGCCTTCACCGCTGGTTATCACCGTCGTCTGTGAAAGTCATTGGTGATAACCTTGGTCATCATGGCCGGTTCGAGACCGGCAGTGATAAACATCATCACCGCCGGCTCGGCGATGATGACGTTACCATCACTACCGTGTCAGCGTTCGATCCACCGGCAATACGGTGAATATCACCGCCGGTTGGGCATATGATCCGGGCAATGAAGATGGAGACATCAATGTTGGTATGGCATACGATCCGGCGGTGATGATGGAGACATCAACGTCAGTTTGGCATATGATCCGACCGTGATGATGGAGACGTCGACATTAGTCTGGCATATGATCCAGCGGTGATGATGGAGACATCATTGTTGGCCTAGCATACCATCCGGTGGTTATGTAGTTACCATCACTAGTGTGTTAGTTCGATCCGCGTGTGAATCGGTGCTATGCGAAGTGTTCAATTCTTTGCCGAAGTGCTATTTATCCGCACTCGGCAAAGGCAAGATAAGAGAGGACACTCGGCAAAAGGTCTCTTTGCCGGAGTGTCCCAAGGACACTCGGCAAAGAAGCCCCCTTTGCCGAAGTGCCTAACGCCGCACTTTCGGCAAAGAGCCTCCCGCCGTTACCCATCAACCGCCGTCAACATCTTTGCCGAGTGGCCAGGGACGACACTCGGCAAAGAAACAGGGCACTCGGCATATCTCGGCTTTGCCGAAAGTGTCGGGAGTCAACACTCGGCAAAGAAGACCTCTTTGCCGAGTGTTAACCTAGACACTCGGCAAAGCAAATTTTTTTTGCCTAATTGCCTTCAAACTTTTTCTCCTCTCCACAGACCACATGCCCTACTCCCTGCAAAAGTTTGGTGTATTTTTGAATTTATTTGCTATATATAACTAATTATTAATTGCATTTCAAACAATATTTTGAATCGTGTCAAATTTGAACTGCAAGTGATTCAAATATTTTGAAAAAATGGGTATAAAATTGATATTCATGTTACTCAACCCAGTTCAAGGCCCTACATATGATATGATTAGGGTTTTCAAACATCTCATTTCGGAAACACGACCCCGAGCGTATGGTTGAATGGTTTTTTAATTGTATAAAAAGAAAACGGAGTCCAAAAATCATGAAATTTGACGAGTTGTCATCATATCATATGTGGAGGCTGTGGTAAAAAATTGAGAAGGTTTCGAATAAGTTGTCACGTACGTCGCTTAAAAGCTGAAACATCTCCTAAGAAGTTTCAAGGTTGTTGAGAATGATCCTGTAAGTGTTGGAGTTATAGTGATGGTCGAATTGTGGTTTGACTTTGAAACTTTTTGTATAGCCAAAAGACATCAAATTTTGGTGATTTTTCGATTCGTTTGATAATTATTAATTTTTTATTGCATTTATATAAATGGAATGTGAGCTATAACTACATGAAATCATGGTCCGTTTTTCGCGAAAGTATCAAATTTGCATTGTTTAGTGAATTTTATATGTATTTTCAAAGTGTATTGGAACAAATTTAGAAAAAAAGGTTAAGGAAAAAGGAAAAAGGAAAAGGAAAATCTTTTTTTTAAATGCCTTTGCCGAGTGCTAAAGTGGGAAGACACTCAGCAAAGAGGGAGGTCTTTGCCGAGTGCTTCCCTAATACACTCGGCAAAGATTCTTTTTATATTTTTTAAAAAAGCACGCTTTGCCGAAAGTGCCCGAGATCCTTTCGACTCGCAAAGAAGGTCGCCTCGCCTTATCCGAACGGCCATCTCTCACACACACACACTCTCTCTCTCTCTCACTCAATATCACACTCTCACTCTCACATCTCGATCTCGATCTCGGCCGATCGCCATCACCTCGCCCCCGCCATCGCCGCCCCGCCGCCATCCCCTTGCCGCTCCACGCCGCCCCGCCCCCGCCCATGGGAGGGCCCCACGCCCCCCCGCCCCTGCCCGGGAGGGAGGAGGGGAGAAAGGGAGGAGAAGAACGAGAGGGAGGAGAAGGAGGAGGAGAGGGGGGAGAGGCCGATGCCCCCACCGGAGGAGAGGGAGAAAGGGAGGAGAAGGAGAGGGAAGAGAAGGAGGAGGGAGGAGAAGGGGGGGGGACGGAGAAGGGGAGAGGCGCCGAAAGCAAGGTGAGCCTTCCCGCCGTAGTGGTGGTGTAGTGGTGGTCGTGGTTAGTATATGGAGCGACATGTTGAGTTCAATGTGTATGAATATGAGCTTGAGAAGGTTAGATTGAAAACTCCAGCGGGGAGGAGGAAATTTTTAATTGAGCCTATTTTTAGAGAACAGGGGGGGGGCCGGAGTACGACTCCACCGACGCTGGTCCCGCCAAGACCGCTAGTTATAACCCCTCTTAATGTATGATGGTCGAGATGTGAACCGAAAGTTAGGGCGTCTCCGCTCGAAAAGTGATACGGTTGGAAGTATGTAGATCTTTGCATATCTAAAATCGTATCTCTTTCGAATTGTCCACATTTTTGGACAGTTGAGGATGCATAGATGGGGGTTAGTTTCCATGCTTTACTTGTATCAGAAAAATTTGGCAGCCATACCTCCCTGTTGTTCTCCGGATACACATTCTCCTATTGGGACGTGTATTTGGAGAGTAGTGGTGGTCTCGGATACAATGGGAGCATGGAAACTAACCCCATCTATGCATTTCGGGTGGGATTAGGACCTATCTTCACCTATTAGATAGTTGGATCCTAATGAAAATGCTATGGAGTCTTATATTAGTTTGGGTATATGGTAAAGGATGGATGACCCGGGAGAGTGGATGAATGGCTAGAAGGGTTATGGAAACAAGCAAATGGGTTGGACCAATGCTTTCTTGGGTAAATTTCAGGGGGCTAATGTATGGATAAAGTTTTTATGAGTGTGAGAACAGGCATAAACAAGCAAAGTTGGAAATGGGTAAACATCTTGGCAAGTATGGATTTATGGCAGACTATACCTGGTGGAGCCACCATGGTGAAGGACGTTGGAGAGATGAGGCCGTGAGACAACGCATCGAGGATCTTGATGCAGATGGTGGGGTAGGAAACATGACAGATGACTATCATGAAGCAAACTTCGGTGAAGAACGTATGGATGAGGGTGACGAGGCAGAGGCAACCGCAAAGGCATATTACGACATGTTGTCTGTGGCACAGAAACCCCTTCACCGCCATACAAAGGTCTCTCAACTAGATGCCATTGGACGCCTTATGGCCTTGAAGTCCGAGTGCCACCTGAGTCGAGCTTCCTTCGAGAATATGCTCACAGTTTTTGGCACTTTGCTTCCGCAAGGTCACCTTCTGCCAAAGAACATGTACGAGTCGCGGAAACTCCTAAGTGTACTTAAGATGCCATATGAGCAGATACATGCTTGTCCGAAGGGCTGCATCTTATTTTGGAAAGAACACGAGCATGCTACGCACTGTCCAAAGTGCAAATCCTCTAGGTACATGGAGGTAGACTCTGGTGATCGCCACAAGAGGCAGCTACTCATCCCCATAAAAATCCTACGATACCTGCCATTCATACTAAGGATCCAACAACTATACATGACTGAGGAGTCTGCGAAATAGATGACATGACACAAAAATGGACGTTGATACAATCTAGATAAGATGGTACATCCTTTCGATGGTGAAGCATGGCAACATTTTGATGACATTCATCGTGAGAAAGCTCTAGAGGCCCGTAATGTACGTGTTGCGATGGCAACAGATGGGTTCAATCCTTATGGAATAATGTCTGCCCCATACACTTGTTTGCCCGTGTTCGTTATCCTGCTCAATCTCCCCCCGGCGTCATCTTTCAACGACAGAACATATTCTTATCGTTAATAATTCTTGAACACCCGGGGAATAGTATGGGTGTGTTCATAGAGCCTGTGATTGATGAATTGATCAAAGCTTGAGATGAGGAGCTACAAAGAGAAGCTTCAAGATGTATGTTTGGTACTAGTACTCCATGCATGACTTAGTGGTGTATGGAATATTCTGCGGCTGGTGTGTTCACGGCAAGTTCCCATGCCTAGTATGCAAGACAGGTTTGAGGTTTACTTGGTTGAAGAAGGGTGGCAAGTTTTCCTGTTTTGACAAACATCGGCAATTCCTTGATCTTGACCATGCATTCAGACAAGACACCAAGAACTTTATGAAAGGCCTTGTAGTTACAGACCCTCCATCGAAGATGATGACAGCTACCGCGGTCTGTGCTCAGATTGATGCTCTCGTGGTAGACGACAAGTCTGCAGAAGGTCGCTTTGTGGGTTATGGCGAGGATCATGCATGGACTCACAAGTCAGGCTTAGAGAGGTTCCCCTATCATGATGATCTTCTTTGTCCACATCACATTGATACAATGCACACTGAAAAGAATATCACTGAGGTACTATTTGGAACAATCATGGACACAGATAAGTCAAAGGACAACGTTAAGGCTAGAGTGGATTTGGTAACGTTATGCGACAGACCAAAGGAGGAGATGAGGCCTCCTAGAAATGGCAAGAAATGGACCAGGCCTAAGGCCGATTTCATGTTAATCAGGGCCCAAAGGAGGGAAGTACTAGAATGGTTTCAAAAGTTAATGTTTCCTGATGGGTATGCAGCGAATTTGAGGAGGGGAGTGAACTTATCTACTCTACGAATCAATGGGCTCAAGAGTCAAGACTACCATGTGTGGCTTGAGCGGTTTCTTCTAGTGATGGTTCAAGGCTATGTTCCTGATCATGTCTGGCAAGTGCTGGCTGAGTTGAGCTATTTCTTCTGCCAGCTATGTGCTAAGGAGTTATCTCAGGCCGTGGTTCCAGACATGGAAAAAATGGCTCCTGTGTTGATCTATAAGCTGGAGAAGATCATTCCACCAGGCTTCTTCACTCCAATGCAGCATTTGATTTTGCACCTCTCATATGAGGCACGAATGGGGAGGGCCTGTGCAGTACCATTGGTGCTATTCAATTGAGAGATCCCTAAAGGTTGTTCGGAAGAAATGTGGAAATAAATGCAAGATTGAAGCTTCCATCGCAGAGGCATCGATTCTGGAGGAGGTGTCAAACTTCACAACAACATACTATGCTGACAACCTTCCTAGCGTGCATAATCCACCCCCTCATTACAATGCTGGGGAAAATGAATCTAACCTCAAACTTTTCCGAGGGCAACTTGGAAGTGCAAGTGGTAAGACCCAGAAGACCTTGAGTCGTCCAGGTGGCGCACTATCATGTTGTATATACTAACGAACCTCACAGAAATGGAGCCGTACATGGGGTAAGTCACTATTTTCAACAAACTTGTTCTTGACTAGTCAATGTTCTGCATCCAACACCCTTGTTTCTCGTCGATACAGGGAATGTACTCATGAATTCTGGAATCGATCAACGGCGCCTGAACCACGTGAATTGGACACCCTTCTTAAATGGGGTGCGGGCAATGGAAAACCTGATTTCATTTCCTGGTTCAAACGCAAGGTACGTTCCATTTCTTGCGCGTACTTAGTTTGACATTACTATCCTACTTTTAACGGCTTGCGAATGATATACCATTTTAGGCCCAATCCGATGCGAATATGGACCCTGAGTTGAGTCAGGTTGCTAGTGGCTGTGACTTTAGGGTCATGTCATTTACCGGTTATGACTTGAATGGATATCACTTTCACACAACAAGACACGATTAGAGTCGGCCCAATCGAAGAACCACAAACATCAGAGTTTTCACGCCCAGCCTTGATGGGGACGAATATTATGGAAGAGTTGAAGAAATATATGAACTCACATTTCGGGGCCACAAACCTCTTAATCCTGTCGTATTTAAATGCCACTGTCGTATTTAAATGCCATTGGTTTGATCCTGAACAAGTAAGAAAACCGAAAATCTTGGTATAGTCGAAATTCGACCGGATTCCAAGTACCCAGGAGATGATGTCTATGTTGTGGCTCAACAGGCCACACAAGTTTATTATCTCCCATGGGTGTGCCAAACAGATTAGTGTCTAAAGGGTTGGGATGTTGTGACCAAGGTATTACCACACGGTAAACTACCTATCCCAAACAATGAAGATTACAACTTTGACCCAAGCACATATGAGGGAGAGTTCTTTCAAGAAGAGGGGCTACAAGGGAGCTTTGTGATAGACATAACCGATCCGGTCTTAATGGAAGAAGACAGTGAAAGGGTTGAAGATGAGGACGATGGGGATGAGGTTGAAAATGTGAAGGACTTAGAATTACTTCGGCAGTTAGAATTAGGCAATGACAGTGTTGGCGACATTGCTCCTCCAGATGGTCATGATATCAACTTGGAAGTAGACATGTATGATAGTGATGATGCGACTCATGTCCCAGCTCCTCCAGATGGTTATGATGATTATTTCTAATTCATGTAATATTATGTTACCTTCTAATTTTGTTTTGTTCTTTTTTTAATACGTCTTGTTTATTTTAAATCTCTTTCTAATTATGTTTTGTTGATTTTGTCTCTCTTTGCCCATGCAGGTGATTGAAAAAAGATGCTAGGCGGCGGGATGATCTCTAGAGCTATCAGGCAGGTCAGGTCCAAATACTAGAGGCTGAGCCAGTTAGGAGGTGGAGGAGGAGGAGGAGGAGGCACCCGCAGTGGAGGAGGTGGAGGAGGAGGAGGAGGAAGGAGGAAGGGTCGTCAGGCTCCTCTGCCTCCTCCGCCACCATATGAGGCACGAATGGGGGACCTGTGCAGTACCATTGGTGCTATTCAATTGAGAGATCCCTAAAGGTTGTTCAGAACAAATGTGGAAATAAATGCAAGATGGAAGCTTCCATCGTAGAGGCATCGATTCTGGAGGAGGTGTCAAACTTCACAACAACATACTATGGTGACAACCTTCCTAGCGTGCGTAATCCACCCCCTCCTTACAATGCTAGGGAAAATGAATCTAACCTCAGACTTTTCTAAGGGCAACTTGGAAGTGCAAGTGGTAAGACCCAGAAGACCTTGAGTCATCCAGAGTGGCGCACTATCATGCTGTATATACTGACCAACCTCACAGAAATGGAGCCGTACATGGGGTAAGTCACTATTTTCAACAAACTTGTTCTCGACTAGTCACTGTTCTGCATCCCACACCATTGTTTCTTGTCGGTACAGGGAATTTACTCATGAATTCTAGAATTGATCAACGGCGCCTGAACCGCATGAATTGGACACCCTTCTTAAATGGGGTGCGGGCAATGGAAAACCCGATTTCATTTCTTGGTTCAAACGCAAGGTACGTTCCATTTCTTGCACGTACTTAGTTTGACATTACTATCCTGCTTTTAACGGCTTGCGAATGATATAACATTTCCAGGCCCAATCCGATGCGAATATGGACCTTGAGTGGAGTTAGGTTGCCGGTGGCTGTGACTTTCGGGTCATGTCATTTACCGGTTATGACATGAATGGATATCACTTTCACACAACAAGCATAGTCGGCCCAATCGAAGAACCACAAACATTGGAGTTTTCACGCCCAGCCTTGATGGGGACGAATATTATGGAAGAGTTGAAGAAATATACAAACTCACATTTTGGGGCCGCAAACCTCTTAATCCTGTCTATTTAAATGCCATTGGTTTGATCCTGAACAAGTAAGAAAACCGAAAATCTTAGTATAGTCAAAATTCGCTCGGATTCCAGGTACCCAGGAGATGATGTCTATGTTGTGGCTCAACAGGCCACACAAGTTTTTTATCTCCCATGGGTGTGCCAAACAGATCAGCATCTAAAGGGTTGGGATGTTGTGACCAAGGTATTACCACACGGTAAACTACCTATCCCAAACAATGAAGATTACAACTTTGACCCAAGCACATATGAGGGAGAGTTCTTTCAAGAATAGGGGCTACAAGGGAGCTTTGTGATAGACATAACCGATCCGGTCATAATGGAAGTAGACAGTGAAAGGGTTGAAGATGAGGACGATGGGGATGTGGTTGAAAATGTGAAGGACTTAGAATTACTTCGGCAATTAGAATTAGGCAATGACAGTGTTGGCGACATTGCTCCTCCAGATGGTCATGATATCAACTTGGAAGTAGACATGTATGATAGTGATGATGCGACTCATGTCCTAGCTCCTCCAAATGGTGATGATGATTAGTTCTAATTCATGTAATATTATGTTACCTTCTAATTATGTTTTGTTCTTTTTTAATACGTCTTGTTTATTTTAAATCTCTTTCTAATTATGTTTTGTTGATTTTGTCTCTCTTTGCCCATGCAGGTGATTGAAAAAAGATGCCTGGCGGCGGGATGATCTCTAGAGCTGTCAGGCGGGTCAGGTCCAAATACTAGAGGCTGAGCCAGTTAGGAGGAGGAGGAGGAGGAGGAGGCGGGCGGAGGAGGAGGAGGGGCACCCGTGTTGGAGGAGGTGGTGGAGGAGGAGGAGGAGGAGGAAGGGTCGGGCTCCTCCGCCTCCTCCGCCACCATATGAGCCACCTAATGGGGAATGGGGGGCTGCATACCATTGGTGCTATTCAATTGAGAGATCCCTAAAGGTTGTTCAGAAGAAATGTGGAAATAAATGCAAGATTGAAGCTTCCATCGTAGAGGCATCGATTCTGGAGGAGGTGTCAAACTTCACAACAACATACTATGGTGACAACCTTCCTAGCGTGCGTAATCCACCACCTCGTTACAATCTTTGGGGAAAATGAATCTAACCTCGAGACTTTTCTCGAGGGCAACTTGAAGTGCAAGTGGTAAGACCAAGAAGACCTTGAGTCATCCAGAGTGGCGCACTATCATGCTGTATATACTGACCAACCTCATAGAAATGGAGCCATACATGGGGTAAGCCACCACAGGAGGAGGAAGAGGAGGAGGAGGAGGAGGCAGAGGAGGAGGACGAGGAGGTGGATCTGGGGGGTGGCTTTCAGTCCCTGTGGTGCGACAGGGGCTCCTCTTCCTCTGGCACGGCTAAACCCTATCAGCGAGGTCCATCGACACTCCCGAAGGGACTGATACCTTTAGACAACCGCCAGGTGGTGCGGCCCGGTGGTGCGAAGTAAGAAACATGCTATTACTGTTTTCTCATTTGTTATGTTCAAAATCACAATAAATACTAATACCTTTTCTTGATTAGATGGGCAGGGGTTTCCTGATTGTCGGTGCAGGTGCTCACAAACGCCATCCCATGGCATTATCGATCTGTTGTGCAAAGAACACTTCCCTGGCTTGGTGGACTATGGCAACGTGCGGGAGCCGGCCTAGACGTTTGACCACTACGAAGTCAAGGGTGATAGAGTTGATCGGAATGGTCTTATCTACGCCAACGTGGCAGTGCGTGTGAAGGAGGAGGTGTGGGTAAGTATTCGTCTCACTACATTGCTTTACACATCGCATGCATTAGACAATCTTCAAATAATGACCGGATACATCGTATCTATATACAGGATTTTTTTAGATGTGAGGAGGGATACGAGTATGCGGCGAGGGATGCGGTTGACAAAGCCTGCCATAGACTCATGAAGGACATGCATTACGAGGCATGCCTCCAGGCTGTCATAACATACAGCGCCAACTTCCGGTTTAGGAAGGTCGATAAAAAACAGGCAAGATTGGAGGAGGAGGCGCTGACCAAGGAGCAATACATGATGGTAAATATAGAAAACTAATATTGGGTTTTCTGAGATTAAATAGGCTTAATTTGATCGTCGTATATGTCACATATTCGATGTCGTGTAGGTGGTTCTGTGGTGGTGCGTTATGATGGAAGACTGCTGGGCGCAAATGGCGGACAAGTGGTGCAGCGCCGACTTTTGGCGGACGCACAAGGAGGCCCGGGAGCGGCGTTTGTTGATGCTAGGTGTACCACACCATCAAGGCAACCTTTGTCTCATGGCCTATGCGGCTAAATGGGTACGCTGAATCCACTTCCTTATTCTAAAAGCTCAAGTATGCAAATTTCTAATTATCCTGTTGTTTCTTTCGCAGTCGGATTCACATGGTGGCGAGTCCTGCTCCCCATTCGAGGCGTGGTCAATGGCCCACACCGGCCCGGTGAAGTCCGTCCAGCGCTACTACCCGGAGGCCCCGCCCGAGACGTACACCAACCAGTCCATACACTCCCGCCTCACTGAGTACACAGAGATGGCAAGACAGGTCCATGGGCAGGACTTTAATCCCGCCGCCCATCCCATTGACGGAGAACTCGTCATGAGGTTGGGTGGAGGGAAGAAGCACGAGCGGTACTATATCGGCGACGGCGCAATCGACCCGCGCAACACTAGGAAACTCGCGAAAATTTGAGCAAGGAGCACGAGCTCGAGCCCGGCCATACGCACACGGCCGGACACTACAGTGCATAAGGTGCACGCACTGCGGGTTGCTTCTGTTTTATTCTTTGTCCATTGATTTTTACATACCTTTGCTTTGCGTTTTAACATTGGGGTGAAATATTGTAGGCCCAGTTGGCGGAAGAGAGGAGGCTACGGGAGGAGTGTGATGTGAGGCAGCGAGAAATGTGGGCTTATATGCAAAGCTTTGCCGCCAGCTGAGGCTATACTGTGCCGCCACCACAGCTATTCACTCCGCAGGATCCTACTGGCACTCCAGCGAGTGTGAGTTTCTATAACTAACTCCTAATGTGCATGTGAATATGCATATATGAATGTGAATCCAAATGAAATGTTGGATTGAATGCACCATGATGTGTGCATATGGATATGTGTTGTCGGCCATCGAGCCATTGTTTTGTTGCAGGTTTTGGAAACCTCACCGTGCAGGGGAGGTGCTGCCGAAATTTCGAACTAACAACATTATCTAGCTCTTTTTACAAGTTTTCATAACCTATCTTAAATCTTGTCTCACACATTGTACTCTTGTTTGTGCAGCACCAATCGGCGGCGTCAAATAACCCACATCCGGCTCAGCAACAATCTGCGCCCGCGTTCCAATCTCCGGCTCAGCAGATTCCTCCTTTCGGGTGGGGAACTTGGCCGCAATCTGCGCCATGAGTTGTCCTTATGGACTTGTGATAGACATTTGTGGACTTGTGTTTGTGATGGACTATGTGAATTTATGGATGGTTGTGATCAGCTATGTGACATATATATATATATATATATATATATATATATATATATATATATATATATATATATATATATATTTATTTATTTATTTATTTATTTATTTGCCGAAAGTGCCTTTACCACGACAATCGCCAAAGGCATCAATCTTTGCCGAAAGTGTCGAGGTCAGCTCGGCAAAGAAAAAGTTAAAAAATTAAAATTCTTTGCCGAAGTGTCGTCGGCCCGACACTTCGGCAAAGGCTTGAGTCTTTGCCGAGTGCCGGGCGCCGGGCACTCGGCAAAGAGGTTCACCACCGTTCACGCCGTCTTTGCTTTTCTTATTTTGCCGTGTTTCCCGAAAAAAAAGACTTTCGACAAAGGCTGCCTTTGCCGAGAAACCTTTGCCGAAAGTGCGGCGTTGCCAAGTGTGGCACTTTCGGCAAAGGCTTCGCCGAGGGTATATATCGGCCTTTGCCGAGTGCCCGTGACACTCAGCAAAAGTCACCGAGTCCGGTAGTGAGGTGGTGCGACTTGGAGCCATGCCGTGTTGGCACGGCCTGACCCTCTCATACTTCATGTTATTTCGGGTCATGGCTTCTAGGCACGCGAGGCATATCGGGCGTGCCATACCGACACGACAAGTTTTGGCTTTGTCACAAGCACAGCCCACGGCATACAGCCCGTCTTCATGTCGTGCCGGTCTAAGAACAGCCCTCAGAATATCGTTACTTATTTTCTTTGTCCACTCAATTGTATATATCATTTTCATGAAAATTTCAATGATTTTCATAATTCATTCAAGAATTAGAGGAGAAGTAGGATAGTAATAAATACGAAGCAATTGCAATGTAACGTTGTAGACATGCTTACATGCCACTTTCGCGCCGTGTCAGTCCAATCATGGCTCTAAATCCGTGTCAAGTCGCCCCGCCCATCGTGCCGATATCATAGGCAAGGCACGGCTCTCATGTTTGTGCCGTGCCAGCACAGCCCAAAATTTTTCGTGCCATGCTTTAGGCTATGCCAAAAGATAGTACCATGATCTGCCCTCAAATAGCACAACCCAAGTCCGAGCTCTAGTTCAAACGTCCCTGCTTGACCGAACAGGGATGTTTAAAAGCCACACTGCCACGGATATTTAAGGATCTGGCTAGCCAGCACTTTCGGCGTTTCTTTCACTCCCAACACCCGATTTTTTTCACTATTTATCTTCCTTCCCGCCCCCACGACTGCTCGCCGCCCCGCCGAGGTCACGCTAGGGTTTCGCCGCAAGGAACCCTAACGCGACGGGGCGGCCTCGTTCTTCCCTCCCCCTCCTTCTTCGCTGGGCGAGCTCTGGCCATGGTGCCCCTGCCCCAACTTGGCCCAGCCGCCTCCACCGCCGCTAGGACCCGTACACCGCCCTCCTGCTGTTCCCACCTCCTAGCTGGCCTGCCTCCCCCATGAACCTCCTTCTAAGCCCACCAGAATTGAGAAGAAGGGGAGAAGTTTTAAAAGAGAGAGCGCGTGGGTGAGACAAATCAAGTGTCCAACACTCGGTTGTTGGATAGCAACCGCATATTTAAGGGAGAGATGCCGGTATTAAATTAGCAAGAAAAAGTTTCGAGGAAAATTAGGACAAACATAAAATTTGTATGTGGATCGTACAAAACTACCACTTTTTTTCTGAAGAAACATTGGAATGGGTTACTTACAAGCTAAGCTTACACTGTTGCAACTAGACCCAGGGCCACGCACCATATTCGTTTCCTTTCAAAAAGAGAAAAGCAACCCCTCTAGGGATCCACGCACAATGGCTTTATCGCAGTCTGTGACAATTGCAACCCTTAGCCTCGTATCCTTTCAAACGAACAGGCAGCATAGCAGCAACTGTATTAATAAAGCAAGGGAAAACAGGAACAGGAAAAAGATTACGAAAGCTAGTCCCAGCATAAAGAGCCCCATGCTAGCGTTGCACCGAAACACTGGCAAAGCATTCACGCGCACGAAACTACTGCCACCGTTTGACACGCTAAAGCTTCCTTTGAGCCTTTGGAAAATCTTTTCCCATGTGGGTGCTATCGTTACGCGTGTGGTTCTGAGTGTGAAGTTTGCACCTCGGTCCTCAGCCTTCCTGGGCAGACAATCCAAGGGCTCATTTTGGTGCTTGAGATTGGTTCAGACTAGGGGTTGGTTCTGCGTTCGTAAGCCATATATTTTATAGTTTCACGAAGAAAGCCATATGGATAGGATGAAGTCTATTTTTAGCCTCCAAACTGTCACATGTCTAGTTTCCAACCTTGAACACCAAAACCGGACAAACATTGCTCTTCAATTTTTGAAAACCGGAAAAAAAAAAAAACACCCGGGATACAAAATCCTGCTTTAGTTCTAGCATGCAAGTGGTTTTGCCGTGTGGACATTGATGTGGCCCTCACATAGCAGTAGGGCCCACAGTAAGCCTAGTGTGGATATCTTCTTCTAACTTCTATCTTTTCATCTTCTCCTCGTGTGAGGATCGGTGCATGGGACATGTCCCAAGAAGGGAGGGGTGAACTAGCACTACTACACAGGTCATCACCGCCAGTTTGTAATCTCCTTCACCGCCCGGTTATCACCGCCGTCTGTGAAAGTCATTGGTGATAACCTTGGTCATCACGGCGGTTCGAAACCAGCAGTGATAAACATCATCACTGCCGGCTCTGCGATGATGATGTTACCATCACCGCCGCATCAGCGTTTGATCCGGCGGCAATACGGTGAATATCAACGCCGGTTGGGCATATGATCTGGCGGTGATGATGGAGACTTCAATGTCGGTATGGCATACGATCCGGCGGTGATGATGGAGACATCAATGTCGGTCCGTCATATGATCCGACGGTGATGATGGAGACATTGACATTAGTCCGGCATATGATCCAGCGGTGATGATGGAGACATCAACGCCGCCTAGCATACGATCCGGTGGTTATGCAGTTACCATCACTAGTGTGTTAGCCTTCGATCCGGTGGTGATATAGTGAACACCATAGCCAGTTCGGTGTACAAGACGGCGGCGATGATGCGCATATCACCGTCGGTCGGCATATGATCCATCGGTGATTGAGCGGACATCACGGTCGCCCTTGGAATTTTATCTAGCGGTGATGTCTTGTCCATCACCGCCCGGTGCGGTTTTTTTCCCCGTGGTGTTGCCTTGATCATCACCACCGGTTTTACCATATCACCAACGATTTGGCTAGGCTGGCGGTGATACTGCATTTTCAACATATAATTTTAATATTTTATAATAATAATACCATTAGTATTTGAATTACAATGCATCAAAATATACTTCACTGCCAAGCCACGAGTCCATACAACAAATCCAACCACAATGTTCTCTCTCAAGAATATGAGACATAAGTTTGAGAGCAAAAAACAATGTTCTCTCTCAAGAACATGAGACATAAGTTTGAGAACACAAGTCTAATCTAACACACAAAATATAACATGACTTGGTCCATAATGAAACAGGCATTACTAGGTGATGATGAATCTGAGTAGCACCTTGATTAGATAAGGCAATGGTTTCATCCGGATTCACTAATTGGTCCATATTGAATCCATCAAGCTCTTCTTGCAATCCAGATATCTCAAAATCAGTCAACTCTACAGTACTTGGCCCTAGTTTCTGCAACACAAGAAAAAGGTGAAACAAAGTTAAGACATGTATTGCATTACACTCTGATCTAGGTTGTCAATTGACTTAGGGAGAACCTATGTGCCGGAGTAGCCATCTCGGATGAGGGTGCACATATAATGCATGACATATAACCCACATTGATCATTGCTAAAGGGCTGCATTGTGATCGAATCAGTCTTATGTACAGTGAATCCAAAGTTCCAAAAAGGCCGATATTTCTTGCTCTTTTTTTGTACTTCTCGGAGGCCCTATGTGACAAATAATAGAGTGAATATAATGATTAAAGCTAATAATAATCCAATATTTGGTGGAATGTAGTGAGTAGCTTGTCTTACATGTTCAGCATGTCTATGAAGGGTTGGATATGCTGGTGTTCTCTTCTTCAAGAGTCGAAAATGGTGAGCTTGCATTTCCCTAGGTTGATGTCAAGAAGGACATAATGGTTGTTGCATTTACAATACCCCGATACAAATCAGGCTCCACCTTGAAATATGTAATATAGTAAAAAAATTAGGCATTTACAACACACTTATATACAGTTGTAGGCCAAAAGTATGGAGGATTTGTCTTGTTGGACAAGAACCCCTTTATCAATTAATCGATAACACTATTGTCCCATATTGTCTTCTCACTAGTCACTATACATCACTGGGTTCAAGAAGCCTATGCTAATCCCTCTCAACCTGTATGTGTGTGCCTCCATCCTACAAAACAATGTAGTTAGACATTCAACACATTTAGTAACAAAACTTACATGGTCTACAAGCTCGTGATGTGCATATCGAGCGAACTTTTGGTAAAATTGATACTATTCCTTAAACTTGACCCACAATACATCTTGTCCTGCGTGAAAATGTTTGTCCTTATATGTTGCCCCGAACATCACTGCATTGTTTAAAAAATAAGCAGGGGTGTAAATCAAAGAACACTTTACCATGTTGGGTTTTGCTAACTTAACTATTTGCCTAAATGGTCATTTAGCTCTTTTTAAACACCGTGACCATGTAACCAGTATACAGTGGTATGGTATTTTCGTTTAAAAGGCATTTATCCCATTCAAATGCATGTTTAGTCCGACTAATGGCTAAATGGTAGATGACTGACAATTTACCTTTTGGTGCTTAAGAAAAGCTTAACAGAACTTTTTCAAAAAAATCATATCGTTTGGCACCCGTAAGACCACTATGTAATACTGATGTTTGGCAATCGTTCTGTCACTGAAGGCATGTGAACCTCAACTTAGTCCGTTTATTGTTTTTAAGTCCAACTTATTTTTTTTTAAAAACGTATTTTTTAAAAAAAAAAAGTTCAATCATCGTAGAGCTGGTACACTTCAAGTGAGTGAATAGGAAATTATTCGACATTTGTCTCCTTGAAGGAACATGAGGGCTAGGTACATCTCTTTTGAGGATTTGGTTGTTACCCTTGATGTTAAGAAGAAGGCTTGGCAAGGGATTTGCCACTGAGGGCATCTGACGATCGAGTGCAACGTGAGGCAACAGGGCTGCAACAAATCTAATGTAAATGGAATCCAACAACTAATTAGAAACCAGGCATATAATGAACTAATTAATAAGTCTATGGAGAGAAAATCGCACATTTACTAGAGGAATGAAACTATGAGTGTGTTTGGTTTTCTGGCCTATATATTTCTAGCCAGCTAGCTTTTAAGCCTGG
This sequence comes from Hyparrhenia diplandra, assembly GCA_015847255.1. Lineage (NCBI taxonomy): Eukaryota > Viridiplantae > Streptophyta > Magnoliopsida > Poales > Poaceae > Hyparrhenia > Hyparrhenia diplandra. The sequence goes on from JADLZK010002082.1 coordinate 360,353, forward strand.
ATAGCTTTAGCCTGTCCCCAACAAGCCAATCCTCACTCTCGCTCCATGCGGTGCACTTCACCAGGACCAGGACCACGTGGGCCCTACTCCCACTCCTACTACACGCGTCCATGGATTGAAAAGACCCCGACGCTTTTAACTAAAGGCGGGCGCATTAGGTTGCCCGCCCTCGGTTAATGTGGGTTCTTTGGGCCCTGCCGCCACGAATAACCGAGGCGCATAACCGGCCCCGCCCACCTCGGAGGCCAAAAACCAAACGCCTCCTAAAAGATTTTGTATAGTAGTGATTATTTCGCTCTTTTATAGTATAGATATAGATATAGATCCACGGAGGCCAAAACCAAATGCTCGAGTAAAAAAGATTTTGTGTAGTAGTGATTATTTTGCTCTTTTATAGTATAGATAGATATAGATATAGGTATAGATATAGATATAGATATAGATGTCGATACAGAATTTGATATAGATATGGCTCTCACTATATATATATATATATATATATATATATATATATATATATATATATATATATATATATATATATATATATATATATATATATATAGTGAGTGTTTTATACTCCCGAGAGTAGTTACTCCCATCTTCAAAAAACACATTGCGTATGTGTTCATACTAATTTAGCAGTTTGAGTATATTTATATACTCATATTAAGATACTTCAAATCTTACTACGTGAAATTTTTTTGAAGGAACCCATATTTTTTAATATTTATCAAAAATGCCACTACATTTGTATATAAAAAAAGTATATCCACATACTCTAAGTATGTATGCATACTTAACATAAATATCACCCTAGATGGTCTAGTATGATTATATACTTCGTCTACATACACTTTGTTCGGTCATATATGCCCTAAATCTAGAGATATACACATGGGAGTAACTACTCCCCGGGAGTAGAAAAATCATCTCTCTCTCTCGCGCTCTCTCTCTCTCTCTCTATATATATATATATATAGGGTAAATTTTTCCTACACCCTAGGAGTAACTACACCCTACTCTATAACCAGGCTTTGAAAGCAGCCACACAAGATCCATTAGTCAAGCCGCTACACCCTCCTGTGCGTAACTTTTCAAAACTGCATGCATGCATTGGAATTTATCTCGTAGTCCGACATTTAAGGTGACGGCTTGATGCCTCATATAAAATGCGTAGGTACTATATAGAGATAATATACAACATTATTTTTTGGCAAGTACACGTGTATACTTTAGTATGCGTTCATACTTTTTTTAAGAAAGAGTATATGTCCGTATACCCGGAGACAAGTATAGTAGTTTGTGGATACGTAAATAGTATGTCCACATATATATGTACGGTAGTATGCCTTCATATATATTTTTTTAATGAGAGTAAGTAGAGTATGTGTACATACTATTTTGAAAATGCGCACGTTTATATATTTTTCCATACTATATGTACGGTTATATATTTTTCATATATATAACCAAGATGAAGAAGATTAAGATCGGAAATACTTGGTAGCAATTAGCCTGAGTACAAGACGGATGGAAATTCCCTTTCAGTGGCAAGAATATAGGAACCAAAGGAGCATCTGTATTACATTAAATATAATATAGTATGTATTGATACTGCAATTCTGAACAGTATGTACAAATACTACAATTCTGAAAAGTATGTGCATATACTCCATTCTAAAATGTATGTGCATATACTCCATTCTCAAAAGTATGTGCATATACTCCATTCTTAAAAAAATATGTACTCATACAATTAGTATTTCCTCATACTCGCTTTTTCTAATAACAAGTTTTTCTTCCTTGCTTTTTGTGAAATCATTATTTCAGATTAGTATTAGTGTATACTATTTTTTTCCAAGGTGGGCCAAACCAACCTCCTATGCAAACTATAGAAACTCAAATCACGACCACAGGATTCTAATCGATGGTTGCTTTTAGAGTGGGCCAATTTAGCACTTAACTCCCCCACCAGGCACAATAATCTTGCTTTTTACAAATGACACCCTCTGTAATCCCCTCGTGATTGCCGATCACGCGCCGCCGCCCACATCGCGATAGGCTAGGGCACCGGTGTTCATCGCCCAGGAGCCCTAGCTTGGCTGTGGCCGTCGCGGCGTATGCAAACTGCCCCGGCTGCTGCGGTAGGATTGATATGGCTGCGTGTTGACGTGTTCAGGTGTATGCCATGCCATTGGCTTGGCCGTGGCTCGTCATGCATATCTGACAAAACTGCTTTGCCGTGGCTCGTCATGCATGGCTGACAAAACTGCAATGGACCGGCTTGTGCTAAATATTGTGGCGAATGATGAATTCGTATCAAGCTGGGAACTTCATGAGCCATCTGCTTGCATTGCCGAATTGCCCGCAGATGAACCCAGCTGTTTATTTCCTCGGTTCTCTATCTAGACAGGAGACAGCAGCGTCGTTGGAAAGCATCCGTTCAGTGTTTGATACAGTTGCAGTACAGCTACTTGGTCCGTGATCGCCCCATCTCAGTTTGCAGTATTGGCCCGAGGCTACGACCGGGCGGCGGCGACTCGAGGCTGTGCGGCGGCCGCGACTCACGGGCAGGCGGCGGAGACGACTCGAGGCCGAGGGCGGACGGGCGGCGCGTGGGCGGGCGAGGGTGTCCGGGCGGCACTGACTCGCGGACTCCAAACGACGAAGTGGCGGCGTGCGTGCTGGAATTAGAGAGGGTGTGATTTGCAAAAAGCAAGATTATTGTGCCTGGTGGGGGAGTTAAGTGCTAAATGAACTTATCTCTATAAGGAGCCATCAGATTAGAATCTTACGGTCGTGATTTGAGTTTCTATAGTTTTACATAGGAGGTTGGTTTCCATAGCATACGCTCCCATATAACATATACTCGCGAACTAGCATATGTGTGCATGTGTACTCATGTTATTTATCTCAATACATATATAAGTACACATCCATAATCATTTCACTTGGAATAATCATGTATTGTTTTCAAAGAGCAGCACCACTCACGCGCAATTTTTGGCCTCACCAACCGAATGCATGCATGCACTGTGCATGCGCAATTGCTGGCCTCTCCAACCGAATGCATGCACCGGAGGCAATTTTAGTGCTAACTGGCTGCCGCATCTCTTCATATTGCCGGTGGGTGTAGATACTCCTGGTGTATAGAAAGTGCACCCTATATATATATATATATATATATATATAGGGCTGCGCTAAATCTACCCAGGGTAGTGATTATTAATCACTACCCGAGCCCCCAGCGGCGCCAGCCCACATCCCCGCTAGTGGCCCGGACCGTCCCGGGCGCCAGTCCGGAAGCCCTCTGCATGCGTCCCGTGAGTCCGTGCTGTTGACCGATTTTCTGGGCATGTTTCCGTGGTTGACTTCGATTTTTCCTTGCGGCCGATTTTTCTTGGACCGATATTTTCCTTGTCTCGGCAGGTTGCAAAGCCGATTTTTTACCGATTTTTTTTTTTTTTTTTTTTTTTGCCGCCCGTGAGACTTCGCATGCCAAGTTTGTCAAGCCGGGTTTTTTTCTTTTTTTTTTTTTTTTTTTTGCAAAAGTGGACCGCACATTATTAATAGATACTGACTGGCGGATTTGTATTGGTCAAAGTATAATCTATACGTGTTAGGTTTGTGGTTTATACAGAGACAGTTTTTTTCCTGAGATGGATGGAGTGCTAAATATGGCCAGTTTTTGTTTTTTTACATTTCTGAACTAGATCAAGAGTGCTACAGACACTTTCTGTTTGAGCTGGATCGAGAGTGCAATATTTCGATAGTAGTCTTTATGGTATGATTAAAAAAAGTGGCTTCAAAAAATTATTTTGTGAAACTATTACATATACATTAGCAAATGAGATCAATAAGCTGATCAATCCAATCAGCGTGATTCCTATACTTGATGTCTATGTTGTATATCAACATGTATGAACATAAAAATATATATATTTGAGCTGATCCTTGGTGTATGATCCATAAGTCCTTGACCCCAAAGGAAAATTAGATTTCAACGAGTGGCATATGCAATATATTCTTCCAAAAAGCACCACAGAACATCCGAAAATGAAAGCAACTCTGAGGCATCCATGTGGATTCTGCAAGAGTAAAGCAATATTTAGAATTAGTTCATTGGTTAGCGACAATATTAAAATAGGGTACACGTCCCTATCTGTCTCCCATCTCGATCCACATAGATTACTATTTACAATTGTGATGAATCTATCAGATAAACAGATAGTATTGTACATGTATTCATTTGATCAATTATTATCTAAGAGAATACAAGTTTTAATTTCATAGCATGTGTCGTTGAGTAGTTCAGTACTTCAGTTACAACTTTTTAAGAATGAATTACATAAAGTAAACTTTAGCTGCAGTGAACACCTATAGGTATAGTTTTAATGATTGAAACCAAAACTGCTATGCCTAGTTTGAGACTTTGAGTGCTGGTACCTGTTTGTGTTTTGCAAGGCTACTGATGTTTAGCGCAGATTAGGGGCACTAGTTGATCACTACAATATCAAAATACAGATGTATTGAGTCAACAAAGATATTGCTTACTGCAATAAAATAGCTAACCTACACTGAATTGAAGACAATGACATAAAAATTAAAAGAACATGGTAGAGAGTATGTTAAGAATTTCGGGTTGGCCCCTCTGAATAAGTTTAGTAATTCCTCATTAAACAAAATCAAAGCTAAAATTTAATTACATCAGATGTTGAGCTGCTACCATTGCATACTCACCTTTACACACACACATGTGCTGAGGCTACCATCTCTGTCCCACTAGGGATATGCTGGGGGTGACTCTAGAGCAGCTGCAACAGTAGGGGAGCCACATCAATACAGTAGGGGTAAGCAAAAGTTGATCAATCATTAAGTTTGTTGAATTAGGATGACTGATAGCAACAAATAGTGCGAATTTAGAGCCATAAAACCTAAAAAGTTGCTAATGATATACACACGTAATTTGCATCAAGTGTCGCCTTCATTCTCAACGAGTCTACATGACTACTTCGAAAAACAGAAATGGAACCATGCTATAATCTCATAAGAATCCAGCTCATCTTGATAAAGAAACATCAAAGTACATGCAAACCAGACCGGAAAATCACGATCTACAAGATAAGCCTGACACTGGCCTAATCCGAATCCAACAAAAGATAAGAAGGATTGTGCGTGCCTCATCGGGATCTTGCTAGGTCAAGGCTGCTGGTAAGGGAAGCACAACGCTGTATCACAATAATTGCTGACAAGAACAGTTTGTAGATGCCATATCACAATTCTAAACCAGGCCAAGTGACCACAATATCAATTCATATGCATTGAAGGTGCTAGAAAGGGCATATAATCACACAAAATCATGCTATCATGTTATTATTTTTGACGTGACAGAATCCTGAAGCAATAATGAACTTCGAAGGTTACTTCAGACCTAGTTAACTGCTGACAAAAAAACATCTTATAGACAGAACATGTGACCGCTGAGAACCAAATTAATATTAGGAGGCACAATACATTAGTAAATGTATACTCCTGTAATTGGATCAGAAAATTGCACAGAAAGGTCCAGACATTTAGATTGTTGATACGAAAACGGATGTTGGCACCATGTAAACAATCCTATCGCTACAGCCTACAGGTGTAATTGATTCCTCATCATTACAACATTTTGCAAAAAGTGATGCAAACATTCGACAAAATTTCATATGCTTTTCAGAGACATATCCAAGGGTACAGTATATGTATGCCATGAGTAAGGTAACTAAGTTTTAGAAATTCATCCAAACTAAGGGTACTGTCAATCCCAGCAGCCACATGGCCCATCATCCACTAACTACCTGCTAACTCGAATTCAAAAGAATTGATGGAAATAGATATATTTTCGACTGGATGCTTCTTGGGGAAAAGCAACTCAATTATTTCAGAACACATCATAAGGTCCATTTCTTTAGGCTGTTACATGCTTTCTCCATTTGTACTTTGATGCCGATAGAATAAATATTCCATTCCTTGGGCGTTACATCTATTTGTAGCTAACTAAATGAGACATGATCATGATCAGTATCAGGACTTATCATTATTAATAGCACCTGCTGCTTTCTTTTGCATCTCATCTTTTCTGAAGTAGCCACCAAAAGTAAATCAGCATATCAAAGAACAGAATTGCAGCTAACAAGTGATACTTGCATATAGTATTGAGCAATAATAGCTAGCGTAAAATATTGACCTCTTTGTAGGTGACTATTCTCTTGGCTGTATATATCAAATGGAACAATAACAATATCTTTGTGGGTGACCAAAGATTTGCAAACTGGTTTGGTTCCTAGGGTCTGAAAGAAAAACTGATATAGTCCTTAAGCTAAGAGCAAGGCCAATAAGCACAGCGACGCAGCTCGCGAAGTTCGACAGCAGGCGGCGGCCGGCGTGTTGCAGAGGATGCGTACGCAGCGTTCCTTGGGGTCTGGTGGCGGTACAGGGCTGTGGGCCGAGCAAGCTTGAGCGCCGTGATGATTGATGAGCGCATGGAGCTTGGGCGAGCTGCGACGAGCGCCGTTGTGCGCACGGCCTTCAGCTAGGTACGGCGACTCTGAATCCTCGGTGAACTTCGGGGGAAACAGAACACCGAACCGAAGAAACCAACACCGAAGTACTCGGTTTCTCTGTTTTTGCTAAACCGATCGGTTCCCATCCCTTCCCAAACCGAATTTTGCTAGCACCGAACAACCGAACCGAATTGTCGGTTAAAAACCGATTGCCCAGGCTGACTCGAAACAAAACAAAAAAGGCCAATATTATAAGCCATGTTTCACAGGTGTCTCCAAGCTGTCTAGTCTCCTTTGAAATCTAGAGGATCCATAAATAATTCCAAATGAATCTATTATAGCACATGTAATGGCTATCAGGATACCAATAGTTTATTGGAGGTAGGTCATGAAGAAACCTATGTATGTGGTAATCAGTTGAAAGCATCCATCATTCCATCCACAAAAGGGTTCCTGACTTTAGAAAAAGAAAACATAAAATTGGCTTGAAAGGGAAATGCGAATGGTAGGTGCAGATAATCAAACCAAATAAGCAAGAAAAGTTGCTCTCTATACATAACATCAAAGTTCTGCAGTAGTCCATAGTGTACCAAAAAAAAAGAGACGTTCTCCTACAAACTCAGGTACTGATTTGTGCTTTCTTAAATAACTAGATAAACATCAATGAGCCAACATTTTGAATGAGGATAAAAGGACGAAATCTGGAAAATAAAAGCAACTAAAGCTGGGAGGTGCCACCAACAGCCAATGGAATGGATACTAGGAATCTCTAAAACAGATATTACTGCATAATTTGAATTTAAACTACAGCCGAATGAATTGATAGAACAACCAACCCATGAATTCCGCATGATTTAGGACCACTTTTTGGTTTTAGACAATGACGTTCGAGGAAAAAAAATTTGAACTGCAGCTTGACTGAACACATGCTGAATTTTTTCTTGAATGCAAAATCAAATGAATCATGCTCATTTTAGATTTGGAACATATACGCATTTCTATATTTCCCCTATCACCTCTCGTTAACTCTCTCTCCATCGCATCTCCCTCTCTCAGCCCTCCACCCTCAACTATCTTCTCTATCATTCCGTTCCAACGAACTTTAGAATAATAATTAGAGTTTTGAAACAGAGACCCATAAACCAGTTAAAAATTAAAATATATGTCCAATGATATAATATACCATGCCAATAATAAATAGAGCATCATGTTAAGACACCAATTTGACAGCCTTACATTGAATTTTTTAATAAAAAGGATTCGAAATTGATATGCGTATGAAATTTAGAAAGAGAACAAACGTACCTGGGAACAAGCAAGCATGCACAGTGGGATACTGCTCGCCGTACCCGCAAAGGGGAGCCAGGCGTGCGGCAGAAAAACGGTGCCCATGTGTGAGGTGAAGCTGCCACCGGCGACATGGCGACCGCGCCCAGTCTGCGGCGGTGGCTGACGGCGTCCGTGGCCCAGCCGAGGAGGAGAGGATGGAGGAATAAATATTAAACTGTTGGATCTGGACAGAGGTAGGAATGGATCGAGCTAGAAAGGAGGAAAGCGCACCTTGTCGATCTGCTCGCTCCTCATCCAGTTCGGTGGCTCGGCCTCCTACCGCTACCGACGGATCCGGGGGGCTCGCCTCCCGCCGCTGCCGAGCCGCCACCTTGTCCGCTGCCGACCGGATCTGGCGCCGCTAGTCGGGTTCACCGCCGAGGCCACAACAGTGCGTCGTGGATTAGGTGCCGCCGGCGCCCACAACCGACGGGGTGCGGGGAAGACGGCTGTGCTGCTGGGCCCCGAGGCGACAAGGCAAGGTGCGGGCAGTAGACACGGGCCCGGGTGCGGCGAGGTCGCCGGTGCCGAACCAGGGAGAAGGGGCGGCGGGCGAGCTCAGTCAGGCGGTGGGGGGCGGGCGCAGGGGCGGCGGCGAGCTAGCCCCGAACGGTGGTTGCGGGGTCAATCCGTGGTCGGGTGCGACGGAGCGAGAATAAACCAGCGTCTCCGACTCCCCTCCCCTCCCCCTCCCCACGATCTATTTTTTTTTAATATTTAAGAACGGAAAAAATAGAATATACAGTGGGGCGTGGTGGGTCGTGGATAACGGAGGAGGAAAATCGGACGGACGGGGCAGCGCCACGGGTTTGGCTCGAGGTTCGGTGCGCTGGGTGGGCTCGGGTAGTGATTATTAATCACTACCCAGGGGTAATATATAGAATACCTATATATATATATATATGTTCTGGCTCGTACCTCTTGGGGCTCAGATCTTCTAGAACTAGAAGGAGCACTGCCGATAGAAACCCTGATTCTCTTCCCACGCATCGGGCAAGGTAGTAACAAGAGAAAACATATGCATATTGTTTTGAATTTGTTGTCTAATAAGGGAAGGCACCTACTAGCTACCTAGTTTCCTGAGCACGTACTGCTCGCACGGAATTCACCCAAAGACCAAATAACACAAGATGTATGTTCATAACGTTCTGGCCTGCAGGCAGCTGTTTTTTTTTTTTTTTTTTTTTTTGAGTAGATGCAGGCAGCTCGTCTAAGCATCCAACTAAACCACATGTTTGTAGCATCATCCTGTATATATTCTTTACCTGATCTAACATACTTTTCAGTACTAACGATGTTGCTATGTGCCCACGGTACTCTAACAGTGACACGCCACACTACTTAGGTGCTGTTTGGTTTAATCCTGACAATGGTAACGCTAATGGAATCAGGTTGCGGTGGGATTCATTCCAGCACATGGCTCCTCTCTCTCTCTCTCTCTCATGAACCCTTGGCCATGTGTGGCCACGTAAATTTGCCTCAGAACACTCTTCAACGGTGCTATTTATTGATGAACACTACTCAATGCTGTCTTTTCTAGAAGACACTCTTCGATTGTGGTAATTGGCTTCTAAACCTTGTGGCTATTAATTTTAAAATAACATTATCTAGGAGTGGATGGGACAAAGAAGTTAAAAGTTACTGAAATGCCCTTGACAATTATAGTACAACCAATTTAAAAACTTTTGCATAGGAAATCGGATGAAGGCGACCTTTATATCAAAAATACGGTGTTCAAAGTGAAATCTGTGACTTTGTAGTTGAAAAGTTTTTTGATTAAAAATTATTTATCGTATGAAGTCATTTAGAATCCAGAATATTTATTCTATTATTTACATTTTCAAATTCAAATTTAAAATTTTTAAACAAATGTGGTATAGATCATGTCGAAGTTCACAGTCATTTGAAATTCCTAAATTTTGAATTTTGAAATCTAAAAAATAAAATGAATATTTAGGACTCTAAATGACTCTAGATGAAAAATTATCAACTATGAAGTTATAGATCGTATTTATAAATTGAACTTTTTCGCATATTCCATGTCATCATCTCAGCTTGTTTGAAAATTTTCAATTTTGAATTTCATAATCTGAATTCAAAGAGAAATTTTGATAATCAAAATAGTTTCAAATAAAAAACTTGTCAACTACAAATTTGTAGATTTAATTGAGCTCTAGATTTTTGATATAAGTTTTTTCTTTATCTAAAGTTCATATGCAAAAGCTATGAATTTTTTAGATAACTATTAAGAGTTATTGTACTAAAATAGTCAGGGGATATTTTGATCACTTTTATCTTCTCTCTCCCATCTACTCCTAGATATTATTATTTTAATAACCACAGTGTCTAGGATCCGTTAACACAATTACTATCTTCTAACTAAAAGTGTTGATTAAACACACATGGTTTACTGAAACCCGTTTGTGATGTATTGTTTATAATTGCGGGGTTTTAGTTATGTATACAATTTTATGATTTATGCCATTTTATTACAACCTATTTATGTTTTTTAGATAACAACCAATTTATGTTGTAATAACACATTGGTGTGTAATTAAGATATTTTGGTCAAACGCTACTATATGAAACATTTTTGGAGAAGGACACTTTGTATGAACAGAGATGTGTAGCGAGGTGAGCCTAGCTACCATAAAACTCCAAAACAAAGAAATTATTAGGGTGTTTGAGGAATCAAACCAACACCTCTCTACCACTACCCCACACACTCATTCATGATTATACATATATAGGATGGTACCATTTTACATGAAGACATTGTAATCTTATATTAAATATTTTGGCTGCTAAATAAACTCAATTAAAAAAAATCAACTACAATGTTTTAAATCTTTTAAAGCATTACAACTTTGGTATAGGATGTGTCTACATCGGAGATTGTTGAGAAATTCAAAATTTTGAATCTCAAAACATGTGAATTTATAACAAATATTCAAGATACTAAAAAGCTTCAAATCTAAAACTTATCAACTAGAAATGTAGATAGCATCAGTCACTATAACTTTGATATAAACTAGGTGAACATTTAAGGTCATTTATAAATTCTTAATTTCAAAACCAATGAACTTAAAAAACACATATTTGAGACTAAAAAATTACAAGTAAAAAGCTTTTCGACTACACAGTCGTTGATCGTATTAAGAACTACAACTTTTGTATAGACAATGTCAATATGCTAAGGTGTTCGAAAACTTTAATTTTTTAAAATATGTAAGCTTAAAACAATATTTTCAAATAAAAACTTCTCAACTACAAAGTAATAGATCGCATAGAGAGCTATAGTTTTACTACAGTTTGTCTTCCACTAGCACATAATAGTTTTTGACTGCCTCTGTAAATCCATTGAGGGATGGTCAAGTCGTGCTGCCCTCCAACAATAAAATGGCTGCCTCTGAAAATCCTCTAGTATTTTAGAAGTCACGTGGTTTTTGTGACCGTCTCTGTTAATAAAACTAGTTTGTCTCGCAAAATCTTTTCTAGCAGTGTTCATCTAAGTTTCATGAAAAAAAGTAATGAAACTATTTTTATAATTGATTTTTAGAGACGGATGCTTAAAAAATATATGGCCATAACAATTTTTTAAAGATATGGATATCGATATCCATCTCTAAAGATTGATTTACAGAGACCGCCGTCCTAAGGCGACCGCCACTGTTAATAGAGAATTAACTGTGACAACCACCACATATAGAACGCCCGCCTCCATAAACGGTTCTCAAATGCGGTCATGCATACATATGGTTTTGAGGGTATATATGTTTGGTTCACAATTGTATCTAATTTAACCATTTCGTTGCCAGATATTTGTCAGAATCAGTATAGTCCTTGCTTCTTTGTCACATGGTGAAAATAATTGACCTTATACAACACGTTTTTTGACTTCAGCCTAATAGGGCTACAAAATTAGTACTACTGTGCTTTCGAGATCTTTATCACAGGGTCATACTATACACATTTATTATGGGACTCTTCCCTTTGCAATTCCTATCATGAATGCAGCACTTGTAGTTTCTTACTTGCTCGATTAAGGTGTGACCAGTGACGCATGAACTTGTATGGAAATGAAAGGTTTATTACATTATTTCTTGTACCAAATTGTCATCTGATGTTAACGGGTAGAAAATACCTTACATCTAACAATCATTCCTCTTAACTACAGTATCAGTATCACCAGTTCCATGACACTATAATCATGTCAAATTTCATTACACATACATGAACACTGCCATGTCAAATTGGTAATATATTATCCAAATCCAGGAAGCATTTAAGGAAATCAACTAGTAATCTGTAAACTGTATATGTCTGATTGTCCATAGTTACCACTACATCAAGCCACATGTATTGTTCACTTATTATGAGAACAGTTAAATTATGTGTAGACTGTTGAACATGTAGTGTTTTGAAAATTACTAGTTTCTGTAGATCATTAACTAGACCCAAAATTGAATTGGGTCATGCAAAGAATATAGTCTACAATTTTTTTAAGAAAAACTTGATGCCAAACCTTTTCTGTTTCCAACTGATGTTTTTATATTCATTCATTTTACTCAAATTTAGTTGAAGGAGGGAAGCAAGGCTATGATACAAGAGTTGGAATGGGGAAAAAGAGGGACAAGTGCCAACAGTGCATGAATATCTCAAGCAAGCTGCTGCAGTGAGCATATTGTACTGGCCAATAGCCGTCATATCCTTCGCTGGAATGTTCCCAAGCGATGATGAAATTTTCACATGGGCTCGCTCGTATCCTAAAATTATAGAAAGTGCAACAACCTTGTGCTGCTTGATGGACGACGCTGCTGGACACGAGGTAACAACACACATCTAAGAACACGCTTATCCACAACGACACCCACAAGCACACATACAATCCAGATGCTTATATTATATATACCTCCTCAAGGCTCAAGTGTGTATATATTTTGACAGAATGAGAAAGAAGAAAGAAGCAAGTGTGTTACTGCAGTCGAGTGCTATGTAAGGGAGCACGGTGTAACAATTCAACAAGCAAAACAAGCATTGACCTTCCTTGTAGAGGAGCACTAGAGGTGCATCAATCAGGAATTACTCAAAAGGGATCAAGCAGCACCAGTTGCACTGCTGGATCCGGTGTTAGACCTTGTGCGTGTGATGGAGGTGGTGTACAAAGGAGCTGACATGTACACCAAGTGCTCCGGAGTGGCAGACCCAATACCTAAGCTGCTCAACGAGTGTGTCGAACATTAAAGACGATTGCAGGTGACTCGAACAATGCATGTACAGGCATGCTTTCCGTATATTGCAGTGTGGTCTATCCAACATGTTTAATGCATATTGTGTATCTATGCAAGTTCTGTCTATTCAGCGTATACATGACACAAACTGTGGCATGCTATATACATAATGCTTTTGTGTGGAGTGCTATATAAGACACATATGTTTGCAATTACAAACCTTTGTGTATGCCATAGAGATGTGTGTAGATGATTTAAAAGTGCATATGCCCCCACCCCCACCCCACCATATGCCCCTCGTGTGATCCTTCCTTAGCATCCCTATAACACCCGGTTTTAAGGACAAAACCAGATGCACACCATATGTGAGCTCTGGAAGTCAAATCTCACATATAGCTACAAATAAAAGGGTAGTATCAATTAACAATGCTTAATATATAACATGCATAATATAAAAGAATATAACCTTAGATAGGAAACAGTGAAAAGCACTCCGATCTTCAGGTGTAGACTCCACAGGGACCAACTAACTGGTTGATCACAAGCCTAAACTCTTCCTGAGGTGTGGGGAAATAGCAAGAGTGAGTTCATGTCGAACTCAGCAAATATAACATGGGGTTATGAGGTGCAAAAGGTAGACACTGGTTTAACTGCGGTTAGCATTTTAATAACTCAAAGTTTTAGCATTTATTTAGCGATAAGTTATGCTTAACCCAATAACCCACGTGATCATTATTATTATAACATTCTCGTGACGGTCCATCATCAACATCCAGTTCCATAACCATCATCAACATTCTCATTTTCCAGTGATCATCTATTCCGTAGATGTCTCCAAGGCCGTTCATGACCGCGAACACTCTTTGTTATAACGAGTTTATACTACTCAAGCAGAGGTGTACACTTTCCGCGATGAGTCATGATTCCCAAATGCATGGGTTTACAAGGCCCAAAACACCGAGAATCATATAAAGCTTTTCAAAGGTTAGTCTAATACGTAGTAGCCGATAGGTTTCTTCCATCGGTCCGTGTGATACAACCTTCCCGGGATCCACGACATGGCGAGTTCCGTGTGATACAACCTACCTGGGATCCACAGTCCGTTTTACCCTAACGCCTTTCGGTAACCACCAACAATATTAGACAAGGTCCTTTGACCGACTAGAGCCAGAGCCATGTAGCCCCCATAGTTGTACTTGTGTATCCGAGAGGTTCACAAATAGATAAGTCCTTACGGAGAGTCGGGAGCATCATGTAAAAACATAAGCTCTCTCGCCCTATGTCCATGATGCTAAAAAAGCATATTTTGTCCTTCATTGCATTTATCCATAAGTCAAAGTTCATATCATAATTATTTAATTAGAGCACTAGCAAGAACTCCCCATATGCATTTAAACCCAATAGGAGACAAGGTATGAAGTTATCAACATCTAGGAAATCCTTAGGGTGACAAATTAAGACACATGCAACATGAATTGTAATTATAAGTGTATAGGTAACAAGGATAGTCCCATGCTATACTTACCTTAAAATATAGATCAGTCTTCAAGTCCAAATCTTAAAAAGAACTTCTTGTTGATCATCAACTTCTTCTGGATTACCAACGTAAAGCACACCGTCTACTTGATTCCAATCAGCAACACAAAAACATATGGATCCAATCATGCATAACAAACAAGGTTACAATTAGAATAGTACACCAATAGTGGAAAAACAAGTTGAAAAGCTTATAAAACTAATCTATACGTCACTACGATCACACAGACGTAAAGATCACCGAAAACAGAGCTATAACGGCAAAGTTATGATTTAAACAAGATTTGCTTTAATAAAATAATAAATTAAATATAAACTTGAATTTCAAAAGTTGAAAACATGGCTAACAGTAAGATAAAAATGTAGATTATGAAATTACGAACTTAACACAACTTGAACGGATCAAATCGAGCAAAAATGTGGATTTTATGAGCTTTCAAATGCAGTGGCAAAACTGTAAATTGATTGAACAGTTTTGAAAAAAAATAAAAAATCGGGTTTTAAATCTGAGCAGGGACTACGGACAGAATTATGAAGAAGTAGAAGGACTCTTTAGCAAAACAGCCACGGCAAAGGGGTATCAATGGATTCGAACCATTGGATTAAATTTGAACGGCTCAGATTAGATTGGAAGGGGGAGAGAGAACAGCCGGCCAGAACAGTGGTCGGCGTGGCGGCAGATATGGCCGTCGGCGAGCAAAGCTTGTCGGCAAAACGGAACAGGGCCCTAGAGCCACCAAATCACGTGATTCCTATACCAATCGAAAGAGGAGGTCAAGGCGAACTCACCAAGGTGAATCAACGCGTCAGTGAGTGGACGGAGGCGGCGAGCAGTTCGGGATGGCGGACGGCGGTGAACTGCAAGGTCCGGCGATGATTAGTAAGGGAATGAGAGCAAGAAAAAGAGGAAGAAACAAACCTGCGACCTCGCGAGCTCAACGAAAAGTTCGGCAGATGGCTTACTTGGGCAGGGAGGCGATGGAACGACGAACCCGAGCTTGGGGCGGCCGCTTGACAATGGCTGCTAGGGCTTCGCGATGCAGCGGGCGTGGGTGAAGGCGGCGCTTGCGCTAGGGTTTAGAAAGAGAGGCTACGCGGCAACCGGCCCGATTATATAGCGGCCAGGCGTGGTGCGCACGCCAAGGACCCGCGTGTGAGTTGGGTGCGATGGGGGGCGTCGGACAGAGTCCGGCCTCCGGTCACGCAGGTAGGAGGAGGGCGCCTGACCAGTGGGTCCGCGGTGTCGATCCACACAGAGAAAAGAGAGGAAGAGGCGGGCCTTGTGTTGCGAAAAGGGAAAGGCAAGTTGCGCGACTGCGCGTGGCGCTGGCCTCCCGCCTTCGGCCCAAGGCGAATGGCGCGTGGCCCAGCAGGCCTAGAGTGGAGGGGGGAGATGAGCGAGCAGGCCAGACGGGGCTAGAGCGATCCAAGGGAGGACGAGCGGGCCTCTGCGGTTTGCTGGGCTGCGGTGGAGAAAAAAAAGGCTGACTGGGCCAGAAAAGAAGGAAGGAGGGAGGGAGTGAAGTAAATGGGTTTTCTTTTTATTGAAACACCTTTTTCAATGAGCTTTTCAAATGAGATTTGAAATTCCTTTTCAATTTCTTTTCTTTTATTTCAAAGCTATTTCAAAAGCATTTTGAAATAATTTGACTTTGAAACAAAAATCACTCAGCACAAAAATATAATTGCACCAGCATCTATGCACAACAATGTTGCTAAGCCTAAAATAAATTTTAATTTAATGAAAAATATTGTTTTTCCTATACTTCATGACCACATAAATTCAAAATTAAATTGTTTTAGGTCCACTCTCAAAAGTGCAAATTTTAGGGTGTTACAATCCCACTACATAATGGTTGCTGATGACAACAAAACCTCCATTTGAACCATATGTGAAAAGGGTTTTCATACGCGCTTAACCGCTTGCATGGACATGGCATTTTCAAAGGCCAGTCCTTTTGTATCGCTAAAAGCTATTTTCATTTTTTTAATTAAGTTGGATTTGTCTTTGAAATTTATGGACGGCTATATATAGTGTCTGTATCCATTTGTAGTAAAATTTTGTAACATGTCAGCAAACTTTTTTGGTATAAGCATTTAGAATCTAAACCGTTATAATTTTTTTGTGGAGTATAAGTGAAAAGGATGTCACATGATTTATTACAGACCTGACTATTCGTTCTTGTAGAATTTTCGAGGAACAACATGATGCATTTATAGATTAACTTGGGTGAACTCCTCTCCTCTGTCATGATGTGGCTTGGGTACACATCGGATATATATTTTGTTCAGAGGGTCAAGCAGATATGTGGATTATTTGTGGTATTGAAATGCACCTTTTCTGTTTTATTATTAGGATTGGTATAGTTCAAAAAAATATTTCACACTAAGCATTATTTTTAGCAAAAAAATCATTAAACAATGTTTTGAAGTCCTAATGCATTCTAGAAAAATGGAGGCAGTACAACATATACTAGCCTTGCCATAACTGAAATTGTCCATCAAAATTTTTGCAATGACGTTAAATTTACCTCAGCTATAGCTACCATTCCTTTTTTACCATTTTCATAGAAGTTTGCATATATGAACCATAACAATTTGCACTACTTTTAATAATCTTCGAGTGAAATGCACTTCTTGATGGCTAGTGTTCCCATCCCTTACTTTTATTTTGAGATAAATCTAGCACTAGCGCAAGCATGATGAACAATGCATGGATGTAACTCAAGGAAAATCCGATGTGGAAGCCAGCTAATTAATAAGGCAGCTTCCATTGGTACCTTAAGATAGTGAAGAACACTCTTCCTTAGTTTTTCTTTTTCTACGCTTGGTTTCGATAACATGCATATGTCTAGGATTGGTGCTGTGTGATGGCGTTGCTGTGCTCTAACATATATAACTTTGAAAAAATTCTACTAAAACACATAATAAGGACAGTATAGGTACAAGGTTATATGGGTGGTTGACAACCCTTCTCTCAGGTGAAGTCCAACTTATTGTGATATTGCCGATGCTCTTCAACTCCATGGCTAATACATATGACCATTCCACAATTTTCTCCGTCTTGAAGGAACAAGAGGAGATACGGCATCTCTTTTTGAGGTTTTGGTTTGTTACCCTTGTTGTAGGGAAGAAGGCTTGGCAAGGGATTCGCCACTGAGGCTATCTGACGATCAAGTGCAATGCAACTCAATAGGGCTGCAACAAAACCAATGTAAATGGAATTCAAACAACTAAAACATTGGCAGATATCCCTCTACGGTAAGTCCATCACACATTGATTTCAAGTGGAATAAGACTTATATGGGTTACATTATAGTAGTACTCACTACTGTCATGAGCCCATATAATCAAATACATAATCTGTGTTTGCTGGACCTTCATAATTTTTTCCTCTATTATAGGATCACCTCCCTACAGATCGGACGATGGAATCGGGACTACACGTGTAAGATTCATGTATGCATTCATGTATGTATGTAACAAGAACATCACACGTCATTTGGGGTGCTAGTGTGCAGGTGTAGTAACAAAACAGGTATTCTGAACTGTCAACACGTGAAGATATCATGTTACAGGTAATACAAAGGAAAACAAGTTAAACACCTGTTTGGACAACTCTCACAGAGAAAACAGCCCAACAAATAAAATGGATTATATTGTGTCTCCTTTTTTGTTCCCATCCACAAACCATGGCCACCAAATGCAGATTGGGTTCCAATTTCTAAGTATTGATTTGGTCCAATCCTTGTTTCCACTCCATTATATACTAAAGGAAATTTCAGCAATATGGATAGTATCAAGAGTGTCTACAGTTCACATACAAAAGTTAAATGTACATAGGAACTGCAAAACCTTGTGAATTTTTTCTCATCAACCACTTCACATTTGACTTCTATTGCCTTGAGGTGCTCTAGCACTGTAGTTGATCTGTCCATTGGATAGTACATTCCGATTATTTCCACTTTATGATTGGGCCACTATAACAAACAAAAGAATTTCCCAAATAATAAAGAAGTGAATTATTACTTCAAAAAGGCACAAGTAATGCATTTAGAAACATACATACCTTGGAATAAAGTTGAAGTGTGAGCTTCTTTAGAACTGGTGAGTGCTTGAGAATGCAAGTTAGTGCAAGGAAATCAGGAGCCACACACCAATGATCATCAAGTAATAGAGTCTTTAAGTAGCTAAATGTAGGACACTGTCTCAAATCCTATTCAAAAAATAAACTGGACGAAATGCAGCCAAAAATAAGGATGAAGTAATAATTAGTCTCAGTGTGAATATGATGAAGTCAATTTCTGAGCAACTTTGTGAATATCCAGAAGTGGATACAGATAGTACAGCAGGAATAACATGGCTCTAAATGAGGTAGATAAAAAGTTTAACATATCATTGTCGATTCAGATAGCAGTGCCAAATCCTCAGCATTTGATAGACCATCTAGAAGAAAACACTTGTTACCATATGTAATATTATGACAAGAATAACAATTCTCTTCCTCACAATCTGATGAGTAATTACTCTCAATGGGGAATCTCACAAATGCCCTTCTCAGTGATGGCATCCTCCCAAGAAGTGGAGGCCTCCACAAATGGGTATCTAGGTTTAGGTACACCAGGCATGGGACAAGTATGAAAGTGTTGAACTCCGTGTTGAAATCACAAATTGTCATGCTTAGGTGTACTTCACGGACTCCGAAGAGAGTTTCTTGACATTCCCCAAATAGTAGTTGGTCATCACAAGATGCTCTAGTGATGGACAGCTCGACAAGCCACAAAAATCATTTTTCAACACAACACTATCGAGCTCTAGCTTAGTCATGTGCCGCGATACGAGAGGCAGGTCCTCCAGCTCAAAGGGCTGACCGCAGTAAATGTTCTCGAACCTGAACCTCTGAACACGACACATCACAACATACCGAGCCCAACGGTTCAGACAGAGCACATCATCGTCCTCATCGATGTCACCAAAGTGATCTTGCATGCTTCAAGAGGCGCATGTCCGTGGAGGTGCAGCATATCATCAACATTCTTCTGTCGCTCCTTTACGTACGCCGGATGCATCCAATAATCCCGGATGCACGTGATGCGCAGGGGTGTTGCTGACTTCCACAGGTGGCACCAACGCAGGGCAAGCACGGATGTCCGGCCGGCCTCCTCTGCTGGCAAGAAGCCAAGAATGTGCTGAAGGACACCGTCCGGGAGCGCATCTATGTTGTCTCTGCCGCTAGCCACAGGCAGGTTCTTACCATTTTTCCACTGAGGCATTCGGTTGAGCAGGTGGCGAGCGTCCATACGCAGGGGCGCGGGTAAACCAAAGAAAGAGACAAACAACGGAAGCGTCGCTACGCGCACCGGGCGACCGCCGCCTCAACGCTCCGCCGCAGGCTTCAGAGGCGGTCTGGAATGACACGTCGGTCGCTGGTCAGAGTAAATTGGCCCATGAGAAGACTCGAGTTTTCTTTCCCATTGTGGATTTGAAAGAAAAACAGGGTGAAGGATCTGCAAGAATTTCAGGTTGCGAAGAGTACCGTACGAGTCACGAGTGGAGGGCTGGGGAGGATCCGAGCTGAAAAAAGGCAGTGAATCTGGGGGTCGTTTTCGCATTCATGTAAATTGATTTTTAATGCAAATTTTCCTTTAAAGAAAAATAACCTTCGAGAGAGAGACTTAGGTGGTTTGTTTGGTTCGGGGACGAAGTTGGATGGGATATGACAATCTATGGATATTGGGATAAAGATATCCATGATATATGTTTGGTTGGTTGGATGGAGCGAGCCATTTTTCGGTTGGGTTGCATGGATGAAAGTGCATGAGATTAAAATAGTTGACTAATTATATCTATTATTTAAAAATAATAATAACTAATTAGACACTTAAAAATATGCACTGATACAAGTTTTACCATGGTAATCACTAATTTGAAATAAATATGTTAATTAGCACCTCTAATAACTTAATTAGCACACAAAACATGCACTAATCAATGTATTAGCACTTATCAAAACTAAACCTACCATCATAATTACTAAGTAATAATACAACGTACTAATAATCCATAATATATTTACTAATGACAAAGATTAGAAGACATGGGTGAGCTAGTTCGAAAGATTTAAAGAACCAGGAAATCCAACAGCTTTGAGGTATTTTCCCGATCCAAGGATTTGTTGGTCCCAGTGTTCCATCCAACCAAATGCCTGTGACCCGTGGATATGGTCCTTATGTAAATGGAAGGATGGTCCTTATGTAAATGACATTAACCGAGGCGGTTGCCTGCCCTGCGGCCCGGCCTCGACCCGAGCTCGATTTTTTTACGGCGGTTTTCGGGTATTTACCCATCACGGTTAAAATTTTGAGAACGCCACCTAAAACAAATCATACAGTGGCAAGAACCACAACTTCTTGATTTACGCCACTTGTTCTTCAAGATCAACAATATCATGGTTCATGTGCCGCCGCCGTGAAGCAAGCCCGTCAATGCCCTATCGCTTTCGGCGAGGCCATGCCGCGCCCGCCGCTATCGCCAAGTCGCCCCAGCGTATGTGCCTGCCGCCGATTAGCTACCGTCGCCCGTAGAGCCCCATGCACTCGGTATGTGCGGATCCACCGCCATCGTAGTCGTACCGCGCAAGATCTCGCCACCGAGAGGGCCCTCCACCGGTGACGGCGTGGTGTGCAGTAAGGCCTATCTTCTCCTCCCAGCCCATTGCTGCCCTAGATTTAGACGCCTTCGCCGTTGTCTTTGTGCTCGCGGGACGGGCACCGCCTTTGGTGTCTCACACCCGCCCCCTCGGAGGCCAAAAAACCAAACACGCCCTAAATGATTTTGTGTAGTAGTAATTATTTCGCTCTTTTTAGACAGATGGACAAATATAGATAGAAAGATATAGATATAGATATAGATATAGATATAGATAGATAGATAGATAGATAGATAGATAGATAGATAGATAGATATTTTTAAACGAACCGACAGGAGAGCTAGCTGTCCGCTATATTACAAAAGCAGATAGATAGATATAGATAGATAAATAGATAGATATATATAAATATAGATAGATAGATAGATAGATAGATATAGATATAGAAATAGATATAAATAGATAGATAGATAGATAGATATAGATATATTTTTTAAAATGAACCGGCAGGAGAGCTAGGCAGGTAGCTGCCCGCTATATTACAAAGCAGATAGATATAGATTTGGCTCTCACAACTATATATATGTACGTGCTCCTACCTCTTGGGCCTCAGATCTCCTACAACTGAGAAGGAGCACTGCAGATAGAAACCCTGATTCTCCAATCTTCCCACGCATCGGGTATGGTATGTCCGATCCACCACCCCCCCCCCCCACACATGCCTTTTCCTTGAATATAGGATAGTGCTATAGTAACCCTGATTCTACAGTTGTGGATATTGTTCTATTTCTTGGTGATGTTTATGTTTGTATTTATTATTTTTCTTTTGGGGCTTCCGTAAAACAGAAAACTTATGCATATTGTTTTGAATTTGTTGTCTAATAAGGAACAACACCTACACTAGCTACCTAGCTTCCTGAGCACGCACGCACGGAATTCACCCGAAGACCAATTAACACAAGATGTATATTCAAAAATTGCTGGGCCAGCGCCCAGGCTGACTGCCTTGCCTCTCGCACGTGCCAATCGAGCTAGGCCAGGCCTGGATCCTGCTTGTGCACTGGTCGCACGATCCACGCCGCGCGTAACGCAAGATGTATGTTCATAACGTTCTGACCTGCAGGCAGCATCGTGTTTGTAGCATCATCGTGTACATATTCTTTACCTGATCTAACATACTTTTCAGTACTAACGATGTTGCTATATATATGTGCCCACGGTACTCTAACAGAGTGACACACCACACTACTTACATGGAATCAGGTTGCGGTGGGATTCATTGCAGTGGAAGGCAAACCAGCATTTGTTTGGTTCAGTCCAAGTAGAGAAGGGGGGAACGCAAACATAATCAGTTGACGCTGGGAGTTGGATGGTATCGGCTTTCTACAGCCCATATCCGATCCCGCTGCTATCGATTACATAATTGACCCAACCAAAATCGGTAGGAAATCGGATGAAGACGACCTTTATATAAAAACATACAGTGTTTAGTGAGATCTAAGACTTTGTACTTGACAGTGTGGATGGGAAAAAAAGACGACCTTTATGAAGTCATTTAGAATCCAAGAAATTCATTCTATTATTTACATTTTCAAATTCAAATCTAAAATTTTTAAACATATGTGGTACAGATCGTGTCGAAGTTAGCGATCATTTGAAATTCGTAAATTGTGAAATCTAAAGAAAACAAAATGGATATTTAGGACTCCAAATGACTCTAGATGAAAAATTATCAACTATGAAGTTATAGATCGTATTTATAAATTCAACTTTTTTGTATATTCCATGTCATCATGTCAGCTTGTTTCAAATTTTTAATTTTGAATTTCATAATCTGAATTCAAAGTGAAATTAATTTTGATAATCGAAATAGTTTCAAATAAAATACTTGTCAACTACAAATTTGTAGATTTTGTCGAGCTCTAAAGTTTTGGTCTATGCTTTCTTTATCTGAAGTTCTGCAAAAGCTATGAATTTTTTAGATAACTATTTTTATCGAAATAGTCAGAAATATTTTGATCACTTTTATCTTCTCTCTCCCATCTACTCCTAGATATTATTACTTTAATAACCATAGTGTCTAGGAGCCGTTAACACATTTAAAGACTGTCTTCTAACAAAGACAACATTAAGTTGTGTCTATCAGCAAATTAAATACCACCATTGGAATGTCCCACATGCCACAACAAATTAACCATCTGTGGCCAGGCACGCAGCCAACTCAAATCAGGCTGAACTTGCCCAAGGGGACATAATGGCAGATCCGGTTGTCTTGACAAGTTAATTGTCTTGCTGCTAACTCTGTGTGCCAATATTTGATTTTTGACAAGATTGAAAAAATTGCGGCTGTCCCTAAGGATTTTGCGTAAAAGGCCTCAACTCCTTGATAATTTTGGTGGCTTGGGAGATTTGGAAGCATCGCAATTCTTGTGTCTTTGATAATAAGAGGCCATGTGTTCAGGAAGTCCTTAGGGCTATTAGCTCGGAGGGTGGGCTCTGGTGTTCGGCCGGGGCCTCCAAACTCCAGGAGCTGATTTTCAGGTTGATGCATTCTGGAGCTTAATTCCTGGAGGCGTTTGGTCGTTGTTTTCCTTTTTGTGTGGCGAGTCTGTAACCTAGTTTCTGGGGTGTGGGGTGTGTGTGTTGGGTCACTTGGACCTTTGTAACTTTTTCTCTACCTTAATGAAATGACACGCAGTTCCCATGTGCTGTTCGAGAAAAAAAACAAGATTGAAAAAACCTGGCCTCCAACAATTCCTATCTCAACTCCCAATCTTTCTACACTTAACAAAATCAATCCAATCGCACGGAAATATATGCGCACTTATCAATCGGCCAATCTGGAGAGGCAAAAGGACGTGGGCAAAAATATGATTAAGGAAATGATTCTAAGGATGTTAAAGAGAGAATGAAATAATAAAAGTGAGAAGTGATTTATAAATTATAGTTCAGAATTCCTGATACAAAATTGTCTTCTATCTTTTTAAGAACAAGATGTTGAAAATAGTTGAAGAAACTAAGAAATATACTACCAACTTTTTTTTCAGCCACATGGAGAACTCAATGCTTTATGAGCTCCCACTATTCTTTGCCTCATCTAGGAACAGAGTCTGATATGTCTCAACAACATATATAGTGAAACAAAAGTAGAAACACAAGACCTCGGTCTTTATGGTTGTTAAGACATTACTTTTATCTTGATCAGATTTGCTTGGTATTTGTATTCCTTTTTACTTATCTAGCCCACATCAGCTTTGGCTATATAACTAAGTAAGATCGGCAAAATTTAGGGTCAAATATTCATCTATCAGCATTAGCCAGAATGACAACCATCATAGGCCATATTTAAATCTCTAAAAACAAGCTCTATTGAACTAGTGCAATCAAATTTGACTAGAATGCATGAACAAGAGCAACAAAAACTTGTTGGACTTGTATCTACTAATGAATGTTGACCACGATAGTAAACACAAGCAACAATTCAATTAGAGACAAATATTGGGCAAATATGAACAATATCTCCTACAATGCTAAAGTAATATTGATTATCATAAAGAAAAATTATAATAGGACATATTACCTTGTTTGTGATTTGTTTGGCAGCCGTTTTTTGCAGTGACGTACTGTAGTAGCTCTGGCTGCAACTCCATCTCACAAATTACTGTATAGAAGAAACAATGGCTGCAGATGCTTGTAGCTGCAGTGAACACGCCTGATATTCTTTGTGTATTTACTATTTACCATCAAGATCTGTTTCATTTTCCCCTTGTTCACACCCTTCTTAACCGCTGGCACGGCCATGATTCTAATGCTAGATCTTGTTGTGGCTTTAGATATAGTGAGATATACCTACAATTAGCCATACAAGAACATTGGTTCTGACAAATAAACCACATTGACATTAGGAATAATTTACCCCTGTGCTAGCGACAGAAGGGCTAACCGAGATAGAGCTCTTAATCAATTTTACTTTAGCTATATGTCAACGTATAAGATAATGTTTGTCAATAGTGCATTTTTCTGATCCTTATACATTGCCATTATTGGAACAGTGTTCAATTTCAAAATTCATTCAAGCAACCAATCAATCAGGTTAATCTAAAAATAACTTGACAAACATGATGCAGCTGTATAATGTTTAAAATATTTTGAACTCAATTTAGTTTGAAGATGGTTAACTTATAGCTATCATCATATCAGTCAAAAAAATAAACTTACAGCTATTTTGCTAAGAGCCCTTCCATTTTAATTTGTGCATTGCACAATAAGATATGTATGATTATTTGATTACCTTTTCTTTCAAACTCTATACCTATAATAAGATAACCTTTAATTCCTATGTGATGCATCTGTTCCATAGACAAGAAACGGTGTCATGGGAGACAAGGACACTGGAGGAGAGTAAATGGACTACATACTTCCTTCAGCCTAAACCTTTACCATGCTCTAGCCAGGTAGAAATTAAAAAACGTAAATCTATACATACAATTTTATTTATGTTTATCTTCTCACAAAATTGCATTGGCTGTGTCTTGTATTTTAATTGTTAATTATCACCTGTCAAAAGCCCAACCATAGGATCATGGATAGGCGGGATGAACTTGTGTCGAAGGTTCGATGCATGATCCAAGGGTTTATAAGCAACACAGAAGATTTGCTTCTAGGAATGAAGACTGTCGATGCCTTGCAACGCCTTGGCCTTGGCTACCATTTTGAGGAGGACATTTCCAAATTCATGCATATTCTTAGTAGAGCTCCAGTGGGGGGAGATGACTTGTTTGCACTCGCCCTCCAGTTCTGTCTGCTGAGACAGCATCACTAGGACGTTGCTTCTGGTATTTATGATATATATCATGAACATTATTACTTACATAAATTTCTGCAAATGGATAAGCAATGAGTTTACTGGTTCGAGGTATTAGAGATATCTAATAAAGTACCTATAAAAAGGTAGAATATTTACTTATCATACATGTAGATTCCTGCAGGTATATCTATATTATATTTTTAGGCTTCCCACTCTCTTGGCAAAAAATAATTAATGTATGCAATAAAATCTATTACCAAATGTTATTAGTACATCAACTATATGGACACCTACAAAATATGTTTATACAAGCAACAAATTCATTTAATTAATTTGTAATAATATTGCTGTATGTAGAAATTTTCAACAACTTCATGGATGAGAATGGCGGCTTCAAAGACGCTCTGCGATCTAATGTTGATGGTTTGCTCAGTCTGTATGAGGCAGCTCACCTTGGTAAAAGTGATGAGGATTTGCTCAGCAAGGCAATAATCTTTACCAAGGACTGCCTATCATCCCTAATAAACGGTGGCCAACTGCCCAAGCCCGTCCTGCAGGAAGTGTTGCATGCACTAGATTTACCAACTCAGCGGAGAATGAAGAGGCTTGAGGCCAAGCTCTACATCTCTATCTACGAGGATGTTGATGAAAGTAATCAGGATATAGTTGAGCTTGCTAAGCTTGACTTTCACATCTTGCAGCAAATGCACCGTGATGAACTCAGGACCATCTCACTGTGAGTAGAGAAAATCTTCTATCCATCAATAACAATCTTACATAGGCAGCCAAGGGATCAATCAGAAAGCAAAAAAAATATGAACTGCATACCCCTATTTGACATTTTGATGATGGAAGATGCATTAATGTGAGAGATTAGATAGATTAATTTATTGAAGGTGGTGGTACAAGGACCTAAATCATAGTAGCTTTGGTCCTTATATGCGAAAAACGCCCAATTGAGTGCTACTATTGGGCTTTGGGTGTTTTCTACGAACCCCAGTATGCTAAGGCACGGATAGTGTTAACAAAACAATTGACATTATTGACGATGTTTGATGACATTTTGGATTCATATGGAACCATGGAAGAAGTTCATCTGTTCAACCAAGCAGTACAAAGGTGTGTTCTTGGAACTTCATCGCCATATATTATGACTACTCAAATTGTTTATGCATCATAGCAGACCTAAAAAAGAAGGAAAGTCAAAAATGTTTTTCATGCAAAGATGGTTTGATTGAATCATCAATAGCAACTAAGCTTTCAAGCTTGGCATTTTTATAATTCAATGATTATCAGAAATGTCGAAACTCTTCGTGTGCCCCTAGGGTGATTATCAGTTTATTATTAAAAGTAATATCATTTTCACATAACCATATGGACCTAAAGAGAGCAGCCACCCTCACTAAGGCTACATTAAGCATGGTCTATATGGCAATTTTAACTACATCCATAACAATTATAGTTACTAGCAAATAACATATAAATAAGTAATATATGTTGAACATTATGATTACAAAAGTAACAAAATGGACATCCATTCCAATTTCTTTTGACTAGTCTATCTTTAGTCAAGATGTTGGGCCAAAGATTCGCCCTTAGAATGAAGGGGCTAAATTAAAGTTTAGACTGTAGAACTGTTTTGATCTAGGGGCTAAGATTAGCCATGTACACCCTACCATGACCCATTTGCCTCTATTAATATACCCTTGCACAGCCATGCGTATGGTTGGGTGGGGGTATTATGAGTCTTTTGCCCCATAGGACTACTTTTAGCCCTCTTTAGTCCACCTCGGAGGGGCTAATGCAAAAGTGGTGGGCTAAAGTTTAGCCCCAACTTTTATCCTTCCTGTTTGGATCCATGAGGGCTAAAAAAGGTAACTAAAAGTGCTGGGCTATGTTACAGGGCGTCTTAACTTCCTACCCATTTTGTTTCAAATAAGAGATGGATTGCATCAGATTTAATTGTGGCTATGTTACATATTACTATTGTTGTGGTTTACAATAAATAGCTGGAACCAAGAAGCTGCTAAAACAGATTGGGGACTGCTACTGGTATTTATTTTTCCAAATCTCCAAGACTCTCGAAGAGTTTGTCTCACAGGATGGTGCTTCACCCGTGGCAATTGATTTCAAGGAAACCGTAAGTACAAAGCTAGTTCATGACATGTGAATACAAAACATCCAATTTGTTATATATTTAGGGGTAGGCACTCCATATCAAACCGTAACTTAGTACCTAACCTATGTAGTTTTCCTACTATGATTTATTTGAAATGTATCTTAAGATGGTATGCTCTTTTTGGAAAACGTGTACGTCTTACTCTAAACCTCATATACAGTATTAAAAAATTTGAATATATGTGTTAATAAATATATGCCTGGTCACGAATTTCATTTTGATTGTAGAAGTCTTCACTTATTGAATTTGACTAAAAGTGTTGTTTAAACACACATGGTTTACTGAAACCCGTTTGTCATGAAACATATTGTTTATAATTACGGTCAAGTCATGCTGTCCTCTAACAATAAAATGGCTGCCTCTGAAAATCCCCTAGTATTTTAGAAGACACTTAGTTTTTGTGACCGTCTCTGTTAATAAAACTAGTTTGTCTCACAAAATCTTTTCTAGCTGTGTTCATCCGAGTTTTATGAAAAAAAGTAATAAATTGTTTTTAAATGAAAGTATTTTTATAATTCATTTTTAGAGACCAATGCTTAAAACATATGGCCAGAACGATTTTCAAAGACATGGATATCGATATCCATCTCTGAAGTTTGATTTACAGAGACCGGCATCCTAAGACGACCGCCTCTGTTAATTGGGAATTAACAGTGATGACCACCATAGGTCGCTTGCCTCCATAAATGATTTTCAAAAGCGGTCATGCCTAGAGGCCATCTAGCCACTTATTGAGGTGGTCTGTAGATACACCCGCCTCTATTAATTAGAGAGGCTCCTAAAATAAATTTTGTGGTATTGAAAACTATGCATACAGATGGTTTCCAGGTTATATATGTTTGGTTCACAATTGTATCTAATTTAACCATTGCGTTGCCAGATATTTGTCAGAATCCGTATAGTCGTCCTTGCTTCTTTGTCACATGGTGAAAATAATTGATGTTATACAACACATTTTCTGACTTCAGTCTAATAGAGTCCCATAATAATAGTATACGCATTTATTATGGAACTCTTACTTGCTCGATTAACATGTGACTAGTGATGCATAAATTTGTATGGAAATGAAAGGTTTATTACATTATTTCTTGTACCAAATTGTCATCTGATGTTAATGGGTGGAAAATACCTTACATCTAACAATGATTCCTCTTAACTACAGTTTCAGTATCACCAGTTCCATGACACTATAATCATGCCAAATTTCATTACGCATACATGAACACTGCCATGTCAAACTGGTAACATATTATCCAAATCCAGGAAGCTGTATATGTCTGGATGTCCATATTTACCACTACATCAAGCCACATGTATTGTTCCCTTTTTATGAGAACAGTTAAATTATGTGTAGACTGTTCAGCATATAGTGTTTTCAAAATTACTAGTTTCAGTAGATCACTAACTAGACCCAAAATTGAATTGCGTGGGTCATGCAAAGAATAAAGTCTACAATTTTTTTTAAGAAAAACTTGATGCCAAACCTTTTCTGTTTCCAACTGATGGGTTTATGTTCATTCCATTTTACTCTAATTTAGTTGGAGGGAAGCAAGGCTATGCTACAAAAGTTGGTATGGCGAGAAGAGGGACATGTGCCAACAGTGAATGAATACCTCAAGCAGGCTTCTGCAGTGAGCATATTGTACTGGCCAATAGCCGTCATATCCTTCGCTGGAATGTTCCCAAGCGATGATGAAATTTTCACATGGGCTCGCTCGTATCCTAAAATTATAGAAACTGCAACAACCTTGTGCCGCCTGTTCGACGATGTGGCTGGACACGAGGTAACAACACACAACCAATAACATATGCTTATCCACACCGACACCCACAAGCACACGCACGCGGAGCAGCTTGGCAAGGCATCCCATGGGGAGCAGCGCACGCGGCGGCACACCGACCGCCCAGTGCATCAAGCAAGCAGGCAGCAGCAGCTTCTCTTCTTGGGCCAAGGCAGGAGTGCGGCCCGCGAGAGAAGGCAGCAGCAGCTGCAGTCCAGCTCGCTGCCATGGGCCAGCGATGCAGCGGCCCGCGAGCACTCAGCACCCAGCAGCAGCGGCCCGCACTTCGGTGGCCTGGCAGCCTGGTGCCAAGGCGGCCCAGCAGCAGTGGCAGCGCGGGCGGCCCAGCAACGCAGCTGTGCCAGTGCCAGCCCACGAGCGCGGGCGGCCCGCAGTGACGAGCAGGCCTAGCAAGCAACGGCAGCAGCTGCTCGGCCCAGCAGCGAAGGCAGCCAGCAGCAATTTCCAATTAGGCTAGGATAAAATTCCAGCGACACTCTCTGTTAGAACGCCCGAGGGAGGCAGCTGCTCCAAACAACAGAGAGCACCCGAATGGAATAAAAACTGGGTTGAACCGGAAATTCCAACAACAGCTCCTTTCTTCTTTCATTTTTAACAAAACTCATTCAAATAATATGCCATCATATATCTAAAATATGTTAAACCTTTTAAGCGTAAATAGATGACATTTCTCAAGCCTTTTTCAAAGAGCTTCACTTCGTATCACCATGTCACTGACCCAAATGAATATGCAAAATGGAACTCAAATTAGTGGCACTAGGTGAGTAAAGTGATTGAAGTTTTCTACTCTTCATAAATACGGTTATCAAATCTAAATCACTCACATCCTCTATGATGTCTTGAGTGTGAAACAAAAATGGCCCTATAGTTATATCTTTGCCTTGAGCCCATTTTGTTTTGTTTTTCTCATTTTCTCCAAGTGCAAGCACTTGATCATCTTTGGATCACTCCATGCATCCACCATGATCACCATGCTTCTCAACTTGACTAGGACCATCTCAAGCTAGATCAAACACTTAAGCAAAGAGATTAGTCCTAGGGTTTCATTATTTAGCCAAAACCAAACTAGAGATCTTCAGAGGTCTAAAAATTCCAGCCTTGTTAAATTTTGTAGCGAGGGAACTTGGACAGACAAACCAGAGGAAGAACATTCCAATCGTGGTAAATATGTCAATTTGCTCAGCGATGATGGAAGCCCTCCGTAGAAGTCGTTTCCACTGAGCCGTAACTCTGTCAACAAGGAGAGATTCCCAATGGAGCTAGGGATTGTACCCCTAAAACCATTTGATGCAAGGCTAATGGTCTTTAGGGAACGAAGACCTGCAAAGGAGGGAGGAATTGCCCTAGAGAAGTGGCACTCGTCTATGCTAAGGTCCTTAAGACGTGTGAGCCTCTCAAAACCAGACGCTGGAAGGTGGGAGCCGCAGAAGTCGTTGCCGTCGAGGACGAGGTATTTCAGAGAGGTGAGGCTAAAGAGGGCAGGATGGAGACCGCTGCCATTGATACAGAGTGACTGGGACGAGAGGTCAAGCCCACTGACACTCCCGGAGATGTGGTCGCAGGCCACCCCCTCCCAGCGGCAGCAATCGGTGCCCTCGTTCCATGACGATAACATTGTCTTTGGCCAAATGATAGCAAGCGGAGCATGTGGTGAAGGTGAAGGACGACCGTTTCATTTGGAGTAGTGCCTTGGCGTGCTCGAGGCGGCAACGCTGGAACACGCAAGTTCTTTGCTGCCACCGACACGGCGTCGCCGGCGTCTTTGCTTGTGTTTGTCCACTTTGCATTGGAGCATTGTGCTAGGTGGTCTCGGCAAGGAGGAGAGCTACTAGTGCAAAGAACCATGAGCTGGTGTGATGGTTGTGGACGCCGCAAGCCATTGCTTTCGCAGCATGGAAAACTATCGAGCAAGTATTATGGATCTGTTGGCTCACCGGCTGCAAGACGCCCGTAGTCATCCAAGCTAGTGGTGGACCCTAACTGATCTTTAATACTTTACTATGATGTGGAAGAATCGGATTAGAGGAGGAGTAGCTACAGTGTCATTTTGCCCGCTGTTTGCCAGTGTTTCACAGTTCGTCTGCTTCGTTCTCTCTCATGATTTCTCTCTCACACACGTCGGATCTCGCCGGCATCTCGCCGATTATAATACATGGTCTCAGGGATCGCGGGTGGGTGATGTGGGTGATAATGACATGAACGCAGTTACCTTCCTAGTGTAGGCACGTTGTACGTCTCATGAAACCAAGTCAAGCAAATAAATGAATCCATGTGTTTATGCAGTCATGTCAGGCATCACCCAACAGCTGCATAATTATTGTTTATTGTCTTGTCTGCTGCTCGCTGAGACTCTAAACCGTGTTGCATTGTTGGCAGCCAAGCAGGGCACGGCACAAGTATATCCATACTCCC
Source organism: Hyparrhenia diplandra (assembly GCA_015847255.1). Lineage (NCBI taxonomy): Eukaryota > Viridiplantae > Streptophyta > Magnoliopsida > Poales > Poaceae > Hyparrhenia > Hyparrhenia diplandra. The sequence goes on from JADLZK010002082.1 coordinate 392,843, forward strand.
TAGTTTACTTGACTTCAACAGTGAGTCAACCAAGTTTCAACTTGCCGTGCACTGCGGTTTTATATGGCCCATCAGCCCCACCATCTGTACGGCATGTTGGAAATCATGCACTTGTATATGTTCAGGATTTAGGGTTACAAGGCTATTGTATTATATACCTTTAATATTTTGCCAATCAACTACAATTTATTAAGTTGGTGAGTGGAGCGTGGCTCGCATCTGGGAACCAGGTTTTCAGATGACAGGCCATGGAGATGCAAGTTGTTGTTGTTTGGTTGTCTATATGTATAGAGCCTTACTGAGAGTATACTATTTGGTTAGACGCATGAAGCTATATCGTATAGAATAAAAATAGAAAAACAAGTAGTCCCTATTTTACTTATGTAATGAACTCTAGTAGTCCCTATTCTACTTTTAATGTCTTGATCTAATTTAAAGTACACCAATATCCCTACAGCCAGCTTATTCACAAGAACAAAGAAATTTTGTGAGAATAAAGTGAACCATGTATTATCAATGAAGAGCTAACAGCTGTTAGTATTGATCTCCTCCCGGTGTTGGGCCCCACGGCCCACACCGGAACTTGGTTAACTCCCTGATCGGGGGAGCCCAGCCCAACTTAGGGTTGGAGGGCCCCTGTCACGCTGTGCATATATAGGAGGGTGGGGACCAGCGGCTTAAGGTATGTGATTCACTGCCGCCACTTCTCCCACCAATCCTAACCCCAATCCGATCAAGAAGGGGACACAGCTAGTGACGGGATGTACGCCTCCAACGCCGCCACTACATCGACGTGCTGCCCTAGCGTAGAGAAGACCGACGGCCTCCCCATGGCGAACACAGGCAACACCAATACTCTTACCTCTCTTATCCCTCTGTTATCGTTGTTCTTCATTACTTGTAGATCTAGGACATGCTGTACATATCTGTTATGCCTTGGTAGATGTACTAGAATACTTATTAGGATCATATACCTATGCTGTTAATCACTTTGTATAAGATGTACCCGTCAGATCTACTACTAGTTGATCCTCTAAGATGTATTTTATCTAACAATGATAATGCGGTGCATTACACTGCATTGAAGCTAAGAGTGATCTATAAAGATAAACGTGATCGCTATGGGAGTACAATGATCATAAATAAGATAGATACCCCTAAATATTGATTTTAAGCTGTGCTCAAGACACTGTATGAGTTTAGTAGATTAATGAGTTTAATGAGTGCTTGAGGTACTACATGATTTTAGCAGATTAAACCCAAAATAAGAAATTTAAGAATACACTATCTTTTATAAAATGGAGTAAACGGGGAGCATGGTTTAAAGACCTAATTCCTCAAGTGAGAGCAATCGAGGGGAGCAAGGTAGTACAAGAAATAAGTTTTAGGGAAAACGGGTACATGTGCCCACTCGGATGTTTAAGAACCGGACTTTATGCTACTTGCTCTTGTTGCACCAATAATGTCATACATTGAAGTGCCAACACCTGTTGTTAGTTCTCCCTTGCCGATAAATAATGATAATTTGGAACTTGTCCTTCGGGGATCTTTAGAGCCTTATGTCGAGCAAGAGAAATAATAGCAATAGCCCCATAAGGCCAAATAATGAAGGTCAGTTATATCGGATGATTATGAGGATTATTATAAGATCTTTTATTAGCTTCCGCCGCTCAAGTAATATTTAGTTGTCTCTTTTAATTAAATTCAAACCAATGGGAGAGTTTAATTTTAAGAGCAATTAGTAATTAAGGTTCTAAGAATTATTATAAGATTATTCATTAGTTTCATTTGCTAAGAATTTTGAAGTACACTCATTTAGCTACGCGGGTTGTATGGGCAACTCGCAAAGGCCATTCGGCCGAATAGAAATTAAGCATCGGTTTAAGTTTTTCTTTATCCAAAATGTAAATTTATATTTTGAGTATCTTTGTCTCTCTATTCAAATTTGAACCAACGAGATAATTTGTTTTAGAGAGAAATTTAGTATTTTTTTGCATGTTTTCGGACAAAGAAATTTTAATTTTAGTACACGCTTTTTCATTTGCTAAGTTAATTTAAAGTTGTATCTTTTAATTAAATTGAACCAACGGGAGAATTTAATTTAAAGAGCAATTATGTTTATTCAGAAAATTAAAATTATGTTTTTATTTGAATAGTTTTTCTTTTTCCATAAGCTATTAATTTTGATGTTTTTGAGTATAAGTTCGATCTCTATTCAAATTTGAACCAACGGGATAATTTGTTTAGAGAGAGAAATAAGTATTATGAGACGCTTCTGGTCAAAGAAATTTCAGATTTTAGTATATATCTCCATTTTGCAAAGAATTTTAGAAATATTATTTGATGAGTTTAGTTAAGTACAAATCTCTAGGAAAAGTGCACTAATGTGTAAGATCTTTTCAGAGAGCGAGATGAGGAAAGTAAGATTCAGATTCAACCGTCAATTAAGATCTTAGGCCCCCCTCTATTTAAATTGGAACCAACGAGAAAATTTAAATAGAGGAGTAGAAAGTTTTTGCTTTAAGTTATATTATGGTATTGTTATCTTCTCGACCAACGTTGATGATAATAATATTATAATTTATAGTTTCAGTTTAAATTTGAATCTCTCGATAAACCTTTTGTGTCAAACCGACCAATTTTTCAGAGAGAAGATTAAAATAAAGATAAAGTTTACGCTATAGTGATGTTGAGTATCTAAGAATAATTGTGTATGTTACCAAAGTTGTATTATAATGTTGTAATAGCAATATTATGAATTTAGCAAGGCACTAATTCTATTTTCGCCCAACGGTGATATAGAATTAGTGAAAAAGAATGTTGTATTAGTCATATTAGTATTCTTTAGACCAAAGTTGTATAAAGATATTATACTTGTTATTCATGAGATTCATGCATTAGATTTATGCATTAATTCTATTTCGCTCAAACGGTGATGTAGAATTGATGTAGAAGAATAATGTTCTATTCTATTTCTGCCCAACGGTGTTATAGATTAGAACTTAAAGTTTTGACTTCATGGATATTAATCTAATAAAATAGAGCGATAAAAGATCGGTTTAAGCATTGTTTAATGTACTCACTATCTGCAGAATTTGTTTTTCAGTTTAGTCATTATGATAAGAGTTGCAATGAGTTATATGCATGTTTATTTTGACCAACGTCGGATCAAGCATGCATATTATAGAATGTTGATTTATTTGTGAATGTGATGATGAAAAGAGCCAAAATTGGTGTTTAAGTATTATGATAAGAGCCAAACTTGGCATTTAAGTCCCTTCAAGGGAACTATCTCGCTTGGCGGGGAAAAGTTTTAGTCAATACCGGTGAGAACCCGCATGGTGAGGTAAAAGTTGGTATACCACTTAAGCCATACTATCTTGCATCGCGGGATAATTCATGTGCTTTCATTATCCTACATTGGGAGAAGTTTGGAGTAGCTCTTATGCTATCCTTAAAGATAATAGAAGGTTCAATAGAATCTAAAACACTAAGCTTAGTTGTTTAAGTAAAATAAGAAAATAGTACTCCCATAAGAGTTAAGAAATAAAGTTTAGAATGGTTTTGAATTGTGGCGAAAAATTCACGCCACATTTCGAGGGGGAAAAAAGTAAGATAATCGGGAAAGATACTAAGAAAGATACTCCCTTATACTTGAGATAATATGAGATCTCGAGATAATACGATTGCATTACATCGCATTGAAGCTAAGAGTGATCTATAAAGATAAACGTGATCGTTATGGAGTACAATGATCATAAATAAGATAGATACCCCTAAATATTGATTTTAAGTTTGTGCTCAAGACATTGTATGAGTTTAGTAGATTAATGAGTTTAATCGATTGCTTGAGGTACTACATGATTTTAGCAGATTAAACCCAAAAATAAGAAATTTAAGAATACACTATCTTTTTATAAAATGGAGTAACTGGGGAGCATGGTTTAAAGACCTAATTCCTCAAGTGAGAGCAATCGGGGGAGCAAGGTAGTACAAGAAATAAGTTTTAAGGGAAAACGGGTACATGTGCCCACTCAGATGTTTAAGAACCAGACTTTATGCTACTTGCTCTTGTTGCACCAATAATGTCATACATTGAAGTGCCAACACATGTTGTTAGTTCTCCCTTGCCGATAAATAATGATAATTTGGAACTTGTCCTTCGGGATCTTTAGAGCCTTATGTCGAGCAAGAGAAATAATAGCAATAGCCCCATAAGGCGCCAAATAATGAAGGTCATTATATCGGATGATTATGAGGTTTATCGGACCAAAAGATATCAAATAGAAGGTGATTCCACCTCATTAGAATAAGGCCACGTAGAAAATACCCACTCTTTGAAGTGTTTAGTTGTTATGTAAGAATAAGATGAAAGTCCCAATGGAGTCAAAACCAAGTAGGCCGTTATGGGTCTACAAGATAAGATGTGACTCTAAAGGGAATACATTTAGATATAAGAAGAGGATATTCCTAATGGAGCCAAATCAGTAGGCTACATATGGGTCTACAAGGTGAAAAGTGACTCAAAAAGGGAAATGTGTAAAGAGTACGACTTATAATGAAAGGATTTATGCGAAGAGGATGAGTATGCTACAATAAGTATCGGTGGCGATTACAATCGAATTACATTAGATGGATATATAGAAAATATTCCTTAGTGGGGATTAGTATGAGATAGTTGCATAAGAATATAACACATAGGATAACATAAGAAGAAATGCATTTATGGGTTGATGTAAGACACCAGACGGTGGCATCTAAGGTTTAATGAGATATAATAAGAAATTTCAGTTAAGGAGAATAAGATGTGATTGCATTAGTACAGAGTTATAGAATCGGAAATTTATTCCCCTTAATTAAATTAGAATGATCTTGGTGAAATGTGACTTCTTTAAGTAATTAGAACTCACCGAGATAAGGAAGGGGTATTAGAACTATCGCAAATGCATACTTAGAAAATATTCCAAAGCAATAAGTTATGCATGCGAGAAAACCTACGCCTGTTCTTCATGGTCAAGGGCAATATCTTAGGAATTTTAGTGTGATCACAATCAAGTAAGAAAGAGATTTTAGTGTGATTAGAATCAGTAAGAAACTAATCATATAAAGATGGTACCATATGCTTCATTTGTTGGAAGCTTAATAAATGCATAAGATTGCCCCGACTCAGTCCATCAGGATTGTTTTGGCAAAGACCACTCGACTATAGATCACTTTGGAATGGAATTATAAGTATCGGTCTCATGATTAGCAAAAGAAAGAATAAATACTCACAAATAGATGTGGGTACATAGTCTTAAGTTAAGTTTTGCAACAACTCCACAATTGTTGCTAATACTTATAGTTGGAGTTTTATTGTGGAAAAGCTCCAATGAAACGATTTCAATATCATTAGAGATGCAAAGTTATGATATAACATGTCATGAGGTCGAGGAACGAGGCAAATGATTAAGGTAATCTGTACCGGAATTGATAATGGTTGACAAACAAAGAATAACCATATAAGCAATTTATTACTCCGAGACAACATGTCAAGTGTCTTTGCCAAACACATTGACAATAAGTTATATGTTGTAAAGGGGAAAGTCTAGAATCATTATTAGATTATTAAGCATATAAGTATTAAGTAAGTTCTTGCGGATCCGCTTACAATGGCTTACCACCCGGTGTATTTAGAAAATACACAAATCGACATGGGTTTAAGGGAAAGCCTATGATTTCTAGACACTTAGGGCCCAGTTAGAAGTAAGGACTTTCAACTTAGAGAGATGTCTTTGTAGCCGTCAAGTCCAACGGAAATTTTTTACGTGACGATGAAACGCGCTCTACACATTTCTTTATAAAGAGACAGAGCTAAGCACTAAGCATTTAAGTTAAGTATTTAAATTAAGACCAAGATAAGATTGATGTAAGTTATTAGAAGAGATCAAGGGGAGAATGTTAGTATTGATCTCCTCCTGGTGTTGGGCCCAACGGCCCCACCAGGAACTTGGTCAACTCACGATCGGGGGGAGCCCGGCCCAACTTAGGGTTGGAGGGCCCCCGTCACTTGCTGATGCATATATAGGAGGGTGGGGACCAGCGGCTTAAGGTATGTGATTCACTGCCGCCACTTCTCCCACCAATCCTAACCCCAATCCGATCAAGAAGGGGACACAGCTAGTGACGGGATGTACGCCTCCAACGCCGCCACTGCATCGACGTGCTGCCCTAGCGTAGAGAAGACCGACGGCCTCCCCATGGCGAACACAGGCAACACCAATACTCTTACCTCTCTTATCCCTCTGTTATCGTTGTTCTTCATTACTTGTAGATCTAGGACATGCTGTACATATCTGTTATGCCTTGGTAGATGTACTAGAATACTTATTAGGATCATATACCTATGCTGTTAATCACTTTGTATAAGATGTACCCGTCAGATCTACTACTAGTTGATCCTCTAAGATGTATTTTATCTAACAACAGCTACTATATATATATATATGGGCTACGAGACAGGTTACAAAAATGCATAAAGCCAACAACAAGCTGTATTATTAGCCTTGCTTGTATGAGATTCTAAAACGTGTTCTGGCTAGCTTCTTCGTTTGTCGATTGGCAGGTCACGGCGCAAGCAGATACTCTATGTTTACGTGACTTCAACAGTGAGTCAACCAAGTTTCAACTTGCCTTGCACTGCGATTTTATGGCCCATCAATCCCAGTATTTGTATGGCTTGTGGGAAATCATACACTTGTATGTCTAAGAATTGGGGTTATGAGGGTAACTTCGCTCTGTTATCAATTCTGCAATGGAGTTTGGCTTTGATATATTTCTATCAGATAATTGATTTTCTTCTGAAGAAGAAGGCATATGGTCCAGTTGCATGTTCTTAGGTATCCAGTCAACGAAGAAATTCTCTGAAACCTAAATCAGAAGGAGGTTTGGGCATAATTGACATCAAAACTCAGAACAATTCTCTGCTCCTGAAATTTCTGGATAAATTCAACAAAAAAGACTTACCTGGGTCAAACTCACTTGGACCATTTTCGCAAAAAAAAAAAAAAAAAAAAAAAAAAAAAAAAAAAAAAAAAAAAAAAAAAAACTCACTTGGACCAAACTGTATAGCAACAATCAGACTCCACCCCAGATGAGATGTCCAATGGGTTCCTTCTAGTGGAAGGACACTCTTAATTAATCTTCTCAGCAAGTTTCAAATTATTGCCACGTGTAAGCCAAATAAAGGTGACACTGCAACCTTCTGGTTACAGGATCGGTCAGGGCACTGCAACCCAGCTTTTCTTCTTTGTTAAAAGCCTAAATGTTCAGTGCAATTCTTTATTGATCAAGCTCAACACCAAGCCTTGAGCTTGCCTCTCTCACAGGTTGCCACCACCCAGTTGGTTGAGATTGCTACAATTGTTGAAAATGCTGAATTATTAGAAGAAGTTAATGATATCTGGACCTATAGTTGGGGATCATCTACCTATAGCAGCAAGAAGGCTTACAGGCTTATGCAGGAACACAATGAGGCCTCTCCACTGTTCTCTTGGTTATTGGCATCAAGCAATCTTGGGAAACATAAATTTTTCTTCTGGCTTCTTATTCGTGACAGGCTATCTACCAGGAATCTTCTCAGAAGAAAGCATATGTTTTTGGATGACTATTCATGTGTCCTCTGTAATGCAGGAGTTGAAGAAACAAGTATGCACCTCTTCTTCCATTGTCCTTTCAGCCAAGAAAGCTGGAGTTCAATACCGATTTCTTGGAATTTAAACCTGCAGCCCCTGGACATGGTACTTGAAGCTCGACAAGATTTTGGTAATGCGATCTTTAGAGATTTTCATCACATCGTGTTGGCCATTTGGCTAACTAGGAATGGCATCATATTTGACAATGAACAAGCTAGCTTCACAGCATGGAATAGAAGATTCAAACAAGAATTTGGTCTTGTGTGTATCAAGGCCAAGCCTTCAAAGGCGCCACAAACTCAAATTATGGCAAGACAGCTTCTTTATGTAAATTTTACTCCTTTTCCCTTTGGGCCTAGCTGCCTTGTAACCCTTTGTGCTGTTCATTCTTTCATTTAATTGAAAAAAAAAAATAAAGGTAGGGAGCTCCCCTGCTGATTTGGTCAAAAAAAAAAAAAAAAAAAGAAATTATGTGAACTTCTTGATTTTTTTCGGTAGAGCAGGAACCACAACTTCTTGATTTACAACCACTTGTGTCCTTCGGGCACTACACCACAACACCGAATCATCGCCGGACACCGACGCTAAAAAAATATTTTTGTCGTTGGATGATCGACGCTAAAGATAGCTCACAGACCATCGACGCTAAATCCTAGGCTCCACAATCTCGTGGTGCACGTGCCACATAAGAATATCTGCATATGACATTCTATCTGTAACATTAATTTTCATTACCTCCTGCTCATGATTTGTAAAGTCATTCAAAGGGCGGTTTTGACAAAATAAATCCTAATATTGTTTTTTTATCAAAGATTGAATGCAGGAAAATGACTAACAATTAACTACTTCAGTCCAACCATCTGAATACAACTTCATTACATACATAAGTTCTCTAAAGCAAAAAATACTCTCTTCCTTCCAAATTATAGTTCATTTTGGCTTTATACTAAGTCAATCTATCTTTAACTAATTTTATACATAGAAGTGTTACAACATCTATTTCTTTGAACGCAAATGTTCTAACTTCTATAACTTTAAATTAATTTTATCCATTTTTCCATGAACTTTTCGTTTTGGTAGTGTATTTATTTAAACATCTAGATGTTAATATTTTTTTCCTAAAAACTCAGTCAATGTTAAAAGAAATTAGACACAGGTTAAAGCTAAGGCGAGCTTTTATTTGGAACGAGGAGCAACACATAGTGGCTTGTTCAAATTGCTCCATGAGTTTGCAACTAGGCAATGCAGCTCGCTATGTTTTCACTTGTTCATATGCCTGCCACGCTAAATATTTAGCTCGTGGCAAGCAGAACTGAAGATATGGTTGTGACTTAGTCTTTCACTCCCAGGCTTTTGATGACAGATAGAAGATTCTTAGACCAATTAAAATTAGACTGGCAATAAAATTACTGTAAACAAGTTGGACCAATCAGCAGGAATCTCAGCTATTTTCTGGTGGCATCTGATGAGCAAAATATTTTGCCTAAAATCAATTTGCATCTGCATTACAAGGTCAACAAAACTGGCTTCACAGTGTGAGAGCATATAAATATTTTGAGATACTTTGTTCACAAATGAAACACAAAATATATTTATTTGGAGCAAGGTAAAATATATAACGGAAAGCAAAACATGTAAGAACCATTTGAGCCTAAATCGATACAAACATCTGAATGCTTATTGTTTTACATCGATATAGATGCTTTAATTAAAGCAGAATAGTGCATAATAGCCACTTGAAATTAGTGCAAGAGTTGGCAACTAGGCAATGCAGCTGGCTATCTTTTCAAGTGTGTCGTTCATATACCTGCCACAGCAGGCCATCTGCAACACAATCGACACCGCGATGCCGATCCCATAGACAGAACCAAAAAAAGAGCCACAGAATGACAGCTTCAAAGCTTTTTTTTATAGCCGTAGCCGATGTTGGTGGTGCTGGAGCGCTTGCAGCTGGCACGGGCTGCCTCAGGTTGCACCTTATAGGTAGCGGGCACCCATACAGCCCCTTGTTCCTGCCCTGGAAGGAGCTGCTGGGGAACGTGTTGAACTGCCTACCCGTTGGTATGCTGCCACTGAGGTCGTTGTAAGAGAGGTTGAGGACCTCAAGGTTCGTCAAGGAGGCCATGGCCTGTGGGATGCTCCCTGTGAGATTATTCCATGACAGGTCAAGTGACTCAACCTTGGACAGCCGGCCAAACTCGACAGGGATGTTCCCGGACAAGGCGTCAGGTTGCCGATTGTCTTGGGGATGCAGCCACTAAATCTGTTGTTGGACAAGTCGATCATCACAAGCCCATATATGATTTTATTCACACTCAGATATAGATGTTTCGTGGACACCTCGACTGGCACTGGAACGACTAAGTCACCAGAATATAAATCTGGGGGCGAATTATCTCTTATATCGATATAGATACCATCAGGATTCATCTGGGGACGAACCATAGACTTCAAAACATTGAAGAATTCCGAAGGGAGGGCTCCGTTGAAGCAGTTTCCTGCAAGGTCAATAATTTGTAGACTAGAGAAGTAACTGTTCTCCATACTCCCACTAGGCATAGTTAAAGGCCCATAAAATTGATTGGATCTCAAGACCAGTAACCAGAGGTCTGGAAGGTTTCCAAGCCATGATGGGAAAACATCCACAAATTTGTTCCCGCCAACATCGAGGTGTCGCAATGATTTGCAACATGCAAGTGACCTTGGCAGACGCCCTTGGATCTGATTTCCATTCAAATCTACAACCTCAAGAGAACATGACACTCCCATCTCATCAGGCCATGTTCCAGTGAGGTGATTGCCCCTGAGATTTAGCACCCTTAGGGCAGTACTGCATCCATTTCCATTGAGGAGATAAGGTGGCACTGGTCCGCTCAAGTTGTTACCAGAGAGGTCGAGTTTTTCGAGATTAGCACCATCGTGATGACATTCTGCATATGGGATAGGGCCACTTAGTGTGTTGTTTGCCAGGTAGATTGATTTAGCGGTCCTGTACAGTCGGTTGAATTCAACCGATCGGATGGAAGAGAATTTGTTGTTGGAGTAATCAAGCGTACTGGCTTCGAAAGGGAACGGCACAGAACCCCTAAGTTTATTGAAGCTGAGATTCATGGATCCTATGGATAAGTAGGCAGGGAGTCGTCCCACCTTGGTGAAGGAACTCATGTTTCTCCAAATCCAGCCTGGTATGTTTCCACGAATGCTATTGTTGGAGAGATCGAGAGAGTCTAATTCACTTAGATATCTTATCACACTGGGTACCCTGGTTAGGCCGCAAGATGCAAGGTGTAGTCTCTCAATAATACTACTATAGTTACTTGCATCACGATCGTACCCGGAAACAGATAACAAGGGGTTATCGGAGGCTGAAAAGCAAGAGAAGTTCCAAAGCATCAAGTATGGGTACAGATCCAGCGTACAACCCGTGAAATTTTTCTGTCAAGCTCTAGGCGTTTGAGAGCCCTGAGCTGCGAGAATGAGGTTGGAATTGCGCCAGTGAGCTTATTGTTAGACCAGGAAATATGCCGCAATGTCGCAGATGGATTCTGGAACTCCTCAATATGACCAGAAAGATGGTTATAGCTCAGGTCCAAATACTTTAACGCTGGCTGGGTGAATATGGTTGCCCGTATTGCACCAGTGAATGAATTACGACTTATGTCCACAGTCTGGAGGTTACGGAGCATATTTCCATCGCTCAGTGGTATATTCCCTGTACAAACAGGCATGGTCAGATAATTTTCTGTTTCCTTAGAAAACGAAAACTTCAGTAAAATCATTAACGTATTATATTCACATAGGAGCTAGCTGGGTTCAGTTATTTTCCGAATTCAGATATATAGAGTTATATTAAACATTACTATTTTGTAAGTATTTCTTTAAAGGCCATGCAAAAAAAATATTATTGTAGTTGATGTATCTACACTTTTAAAAAACTACTTTCTTGTCCTAATATTCATGGAACTAACACATTTGTGCCATATGTTTATCACAGGCCTATGATTAGTTTGAGCCCTAGTATCAGAAATCACCATTTTCAGGTTCCTCCTCCGATAAACTACTGGTAGTAGACAGTAGAACCTACTCCTTCCATTTTAAATTGTAAGTCGTTTTCACTTTCTAGGTATAACTATGCATCTAGAAACGACAACATGACTCTTAATTTGGAGTGGAATGCAGCTGGTTCCGCTGTTTACCTAATAAATACTAGATAGACGTAGCTTTAGGTTAGTGAGAGCCCTGAGCTGCGAGAATGAGCTTGGAATTGCGCCAGAGAGATTATTATCAAACAAGTAAATTTCCTTCAATAACCCAGATGGATTCTGGAACTCCTCAATATGACCAGAAAGATGGTTACAGCTCAGGTCCAAATACTCAGTGTGAATATGGATGCTCGTATTGCACCGGTGACTGAATTACGACTCATGTTCACACTCCGGAGGTTACGGAGCACATTTCCATCGCCAAGAGTAATATTCCCTGTACAAACAGGCATGGTCAGATTCTGTTTCCTCAGAAAACGAAAACTTCAGTAAAATCATTAACCTATTATATTCACATAGGAGGTAGCTAGGTTCAGTTATTTTCCGAATTCAGATATATAGAGTTATATTAAACAATACTATTTTGTAAGTATTCCTCTAAAGGCCATGAAAAAAAAAAACAAAAACTATTGTAGTCGATGCATCTACACTTTGAAAAAAACTACTTTCTTGCCCGAATATTCATGGAACTAACAAATTTGTGCCATATGTGTATCACAGGCCTATGATTAGTTTGAGCCCTAGTATCAGAAATCACCTTCTTCAGATACCTCCTCCGATCAACTACTAGTAGTAGATAGTAGAACCTACTCCTTCCGTTCTAAATTGTAAGTCGTTTTCACTTTCTAGGTACAACTATGCATCTAGAAATCGCAAAATGAAATACAATTTGGATTGTTTTAGACATATACATCAGAGTCTTAGAGACTTGAAACGGAGCAGTTTTCCCAAAGTGAACCTGGGCATGACGAATGGGCCTACCCAACACTGTTTTTGACATTGAATGGTATTGACTGAACTAGTGTGACGCTTTTTTTTTTTTTTTGGCGAAGGTGAACGGGTTTTCATTGAATTTGGAAACAGAGTACATCCCGTTTTACATAAGAACACCGGAAACAAAAAGAAATTACAAACAAGGACACTAAGGACCCGGATGCAAAATCCTTTGGTTTCCGAGAGATCGCCGGCCTTCACTTCGCCACGCCCGATGTTGTGCGAAGGCGCCCGACCGCCGACCTCGCCCGCCGGAGATGTTGAGGAAGCTCAACGCATGGAAGACGCCGCGAACAGCCAACGACTTCGGTACCACCACCAAGCCGCATCTATGTCGATGAAAGAGCATCGGCAGCTCCCCCTCCCTCGCCGGTGAGCAACAAAACCGCCACCGCTCGCATGAATGCCAGCAGCCGGAACAGTTCCACCCCGACAACGATGACACCGCCGGTCGGAAAAGGATCCCGCGGTCACGAGCCAAAGCCGCAACCCAGGAAGAACGGGGAAAGAGAAAACTCGCTACCCGTCGCAACAAAAAGGGGAGTTCGCGTACGACGGCCTAACGTGCGAACAACACCAGCCCGCCGGCCGCCGCGAGATAGGAACTCCTCTTATTCGCCGACGAGGAGGACGACGCCATCACTCCCGGAAACCCTAGCTCCACCGTCGACATGGATGGTGAGCAAAACCTAGGCATAGATACTACCGTATCTACCCTATACACATCCGCGCATCGATTCCCGGCCGTCCTCCCTCCCGGTGCCGAATCGGTCGCCGGAGAGGAAAGGGGCTGGCAGAATCGCGTAGAAAGGGCGTCCCTTTTCCCCCGCTCTCTCTGTAGCACGGGATAAGAACGGAAGCCTTGTACTCGTCTAGTTATAGCAGTGTGACGCTTAGTTGACTCTGCAAAAATGGCTCGGTACACTAATGCCCCGTTTGGATCATTGGAATTGAATTCATTCTAATAAATTATAATTTAGGCACATATTAAGTAAGCTAATATGGTTGTATGTGGAATATATTTGCATACCATTGCTAGCCATGCAAGGGAGATGCTTTTTTTTTTTTGCGAACAGCAAGAGAGATGCTTATATGTTGTATTTCTACTTTAGGGAAGCGAGTTGAAGATAGTGCTATAAGTTGAAGAGTAGAAACATAACATGGTGATCTATAGAATCATTTTCCGTCTCCTACCCTATGAATTTAAGATAGACTTATATGTGAACTTTGAAAAGTTGTGGAGTCTTAAATTCCAAAGCCAAATAGCCTAATCCATTAAGTAGATTCCAATTCCTCTAAAATAAAAGGATCCAAACGGCCATAACAGTAAAAGATGAGGTTGGTAAGGTAAACAGAGTTTCCTAAAGACTGAGGTTATATGGGATAATGGTACTAGCCTACTAGGGCCGTAAGATATATAGCACAGAAAAAAGGTGGTAGTTTTGTGAGATCTTCTATTCTTACGTATTCCCTCAGAAAGAGAGGCAAACAAAAAAGAAGAATATCATGGAGGGTAGAGTAAGTTTCAAGCAAATGCAAATCTAAGCAAGGGCTTACACTTACCTTCGAGGTTATTGTTGGAGAGGTCTATAAATTCCAGCCTTGATAAATTTTGTAGCGAGGGAACTCGGCCAGATAAACCAGATTCTTTACATTCCAGTCGTGATAAATATGTCAAATTGCTGAGTGACGATGGAAGCCCCTTGATAAGTTGTTGAAACTCAGATATAATTCTGTCAACAGGGAGAGATTCCTAATGGAGCTCAGGATTGTACCAGAGAAACCCATGCCATGAAAATCTAGAACCTTGACTTGTTTTAGGTGAGTGATCCAGAGAGGGAAGGTTGATCCTGCCAACATATTGAAACCAAAGTGAATATCTTATCTTACTATTACTAATTAGATGCTCCAACAGAGGCACCACGTTAATCCTCATCAGACGCGCTAGGAAAAAAGATAAATCCTAGAAATTCTCACAATAATCAGAAAAATCTGACCTTTGATTCGGTACTCTAATCTAAACCTTCTATATGGGAAACCCCACTTAGGAGTTCTCTCGGGCTATGGTGAAGCCACGTCACCGGAAACTGCAGGCACGCACAGCTGAGGGCGTCACCATACGTTTCAAATCGAGGTGCAGGAATTGAATCGCCATCGCCGTCCGTGTATCTGCTTGGCTCCTGGCCTCCTGCCTCCCCTGTCCGGCTTCCCAAAATACACATTCCTATAAAATGGCGCCGTGGGCGGGGTGCTCCCGCCCGCACGACGAGGAGGGAGAGCCGCACGGGAGGGAGGCTCGACCGGGAGGGATCTCCGAGGTGGTGAAGATGGCAGGAGCAGCGATGTATGGCAGCGTCTCCTTGAATCGTCGTTGCGTGGATCCCGCCCCGCGGCGCGGGGAAGGTGATTTCGTGACAAAGCCTTCCCGGCGGTGGATAATGCTACGGCGGTGGCGGAGGATACTTGCCGGGCGGTCTGCAATCTCGGTCGTGGTGCTGGCTCGGTCCTGGGTGTGGATGCTGCTGGCTGAACCCTAGGTCGCAGATCGGCGGCGCGGCGGTCCTATCTTGGTGCGGCGACGGCTCCATCCTTCCCAGCCCAGCGACAGCCCCATTCCACCCATCGTCATCTACAGCTTGGTGGGCTTCAGCCGGCATCGATTCGATCTCTTCTTTGTTTGGTCGTTCAGCAACGTGGGATCCATCGGTATTCACTTATATCTGAATGTTTAATTTGTTTAATCCCCCAGCGTGTTAATTTGTATGTCAGGTTGTCAGTGTTCTTCTGCGTGTTAATTCGTATGTTAGGTTGTCAGTGCTCGCTCACCCATCCCATACATTAGCTTCATTGCCGGCTCGCATGTCAGGTTGTCAGTGTTCTTCCAAACGGTGGACATTCATACGAGACATGTGCTAGGACTCAGAGAACCATGGCATGCTGTGCTAGGATTCAGATTACTTGTCTGGATGTTTGATTTATCTAATGTTTAGTCATTATGATTCATTTATCTATATGAATGAGTGTTTCAGTGACCAGTACTACAGATTTCGGAATTTGGGAAAGATGGTGAATAAAAATGACATGAAACAATCTGTTGTGCTCTGTTATGACTCTGCTCAAAACATGTCTGCATGTCTATGGCTTCTTTCTTTTTTTTTTTTTTTTCTTTTTGTTTCATGTTTGCACTTTGTCCTGCCTATTCTTGCCAGGATTGATCTTTTACAGTTACACTATTCTCATGTGAGCGCTATATGACACATAGTGTATCTCCATTTGCTACTTGCTTCCTCTCTGCTTACATTAGATTTCAGCTCATCCATTGCATTTCATTATGCCAATTGGTTGTTTAGATAGCCGATTATATACAGTGATATCAAGACTGTAGTAGCAATGGCCATGCTCATGATATTCCAGTTTGTCAATCATGTTACAGTAGTGCATCCATAGGTCTCTGCTATGGAAAATTGGAAGCTGGCATCTTAACATTTGTTATCCCTGGTCTTCTTCTTGGACATCTGGTGAGTCAGAAACAAACCATTGAGATTTATCTCCTCAAAACCTCCTGTCTTAAAACTCAGTATGCACTTTGAATTCATTTTCTGAAATCTATCAACTAAACGCAAGCAAGTACCAAACATTACTTTTTAACTGTGAACTACTGCTCAAGCTGACCCTCTGAAAATATAGAATCACCAAACCTGATGAAAATTTATGGTTATTTGTTCCATTTCACAGCAGCTCACAGGGAAACCAAATCCTCAAAGTTATCCAGGTGGCTCCAATTGTCCCTGAACCTACATCTACTGGAAATATTGAATCTACATCAGCCCGGGACAGGTAAATAATTCTTCATACTTTCTCGCATCATTAAATAACTCGCAAAAGATGACCTCCTGCATCATTAATAGCCTTTTCCATTTCAATCAACCACATTTAAATCATATGGGACCATTTACAGTAAGGCAAATAAAAAATATGTTTTCCTGGAAGGTGAATCATCCTTTTCTTTCTGGGACCTGAATCATAAAGTTCAGGAATGATGTCGTCAACTCATGGGCAACAATATTTTAATAGATTTTCTTTCTACTCTTGGAGATCAACGATGATGATCTGGAATGTTAAACTTTCATTACATCAGAACTGTACCATGTCCAGATGAAACATCTTTTCTGAATTTTGGTTACTGTCTACTAACTAATTCATTCCATCATAATTAAAACATGTTCAGATGAGGCATCTTTTCTGAATTTGGATTATTGGCTACCGACTAACTATTTCAGTCGATCAGCAATGTAACATGTCTATATCTTGGTTATTGCCTAGCAACTTATTATATTATATATGATCAAAGGAAACTATCATGTGAATAAGTCGTCAATCATATCATGTCAAGTTTATATTAAAATACTCAATTGAATTACTCCTTAGTATACTGTATACTCCAATTGAATTACTCCAATTTAGATATTTCACCACAGTATTTTAAGCTAACCACTCGGGATATATATCGTTATTTCCATTTTGTAGCAGCTCACAGGCAAAAAGAAAGCTTGATCTAAACCAGGTGGATACATTTGATCCTCAAGGAAAACAGCAAAAGACACAGTGAGAGGTGATTCAAAAATTAGTATAAAAACTAAAAATCAAAAAAATACAGTGTTTAACTTTGTATTTAAATCTTTGTTAATGCAGGTACCAGCATCAGCCATGAAATACGGAGTTAATGCGATTACAACAGCTACCAAGGACTCAATCAAATAAATAGTTATATGTTCTTTATTTTATTTTATTACAAATAAAAGATCACTACTCCTGTTTCTACAAGTTGTTACCTAATAGATTGTTGGGAACTAATCTTATGACGTCCCGCACTCATGACATTATTGGTTTGGTTTGGGTAATCTAGGTTTGGCCATTAGTGTCTTAACGAGTCGAATCCTATGACTTGCGTGTTCACAATCTGAGAGTTTTCTTTTAAGCTCGGGCTGTATAATCTGCAACTTTTTCATGCAAGGACATACACATGACAACTGTGCAGATTTTTTCTTTACAGTTGGATGCTCTGTTCCAGTGATAACCAAATTTACTTCCAATTTCGTTGCAAATTCTGAAAATAACTCCTATAACATGATGCACACTATGTGCATATGAACAGACATCGGAGGAGCCGAGTTCGATTGTTCAATACAACAACCCATCAAGTGATACCTCTGTAACATAATTGGATTGTTTCTCATTACCCGTCATTGCCCAAAAATCAGCAATGCTATAAAAGAAATATCGCAATCAAGAAAAAATTGTGATTACAATCCATGGTGATTACAAAGAATTAATTTAACAAAAACTAATTGTTTCCCCAAGAACGCCTTGGAGAGTCCTCTAGTCATCATCAATGATAATAGCCATCGAATCTATTATAATTTATATAAAAATTACCCACCACTGTCATTATGAAAAAAATATAAAGTAACCCCTAATTTTGCGTCTAAATTACCCACCTATGCCAATAGGAAAGATAATTTAAAATAATCCATATATTGTACATAAATAAATTACCCACATCTTCAACGTTGGTAACGAGGTCATGTACATATTTCTCTCATTCGAGACAAAGGGCCTGCCGGACGTTGCTAATATATTTAGTGATGATATTGATGAGGCCTCCTAAGCATGATCCACCAAGACACATGAGTAACCGTAGGTTTATGAATGAATATATAGCTTTGGTTTCATCAAGGACGCATGGTTCCTTGGTAGTATGTTTCTTGGGAAGATAGCTAGGATGACATGAAATGGTTGCATGATAAGAGGTGGTAATAAGCAGCCAATCACAATTCCTTTGGATTTTTTTAATGTTGACAAATAGGCTAACTATGCTGACAAATACCTATATACATATTTTTACATCTAAAGTACCCACCTTTATTATTATAACACAAAAATTCAAAATAATTTCCTAACATTGCATCTAAATTACACAGCTTTGTAATTATAAACATAATTTAAAAGAATGCTCTAACTTTGTATTTAAATAGTAAATTCTCACAGCTATTATTATAAAGATAATTTAAAATGCATCCATAATGATTTTAAAAATTACCCACCTTTGTAATTTTTAGGATAATGCGAAGTAACCTCCTAAGTTTTTCATTCACCTGACCATATAGGCTATTGTGTGATAGATAATATAAAGCATTACCTTTATATTTGTATCTACCTCAACCATTATAAAAAAAATAAAAAAGCATCTCCCAAATCTACATGTAAACACTAATATACAATACTATGTGATGTTCCAACATGTATATCAAATAAAAATGTAAGGATTAGGATAAATATTTATTTTAATAACTTATGAAGCATGGAAAAATATTTACATTTTAAATCACATAACAATAACATTGGCAACCCACTTTGATTTATATTAAAATTCCATGATATTAAATATTATATGTTATTATTTTAATTTGTTTACATTTTTTGACTGAAATATTATGCCATACCAATATTAGTAATTTAATTTTGAACAATCTATGATATATAAAATAATACTACACATATAATTATGTGATATAACAAATTTAACATATTTGAGATGGGTCCATGTTGAGTTTCATTTTAACATGTGGAAAACAATACTACGAGGACATTCTTTATAATAAGAAATAATTTTCAAATAAAAATATAAAGAACACTAGAATTTATTTTCATGTGAAAAAAATGCAACATCTCAATTAAAAGTTAAAAAGCTAAACTATAGATTTATGAAGTCGCGGAAAAGGATACAACAAGACTACAAGAGTTTATATATACCTTAAAATTAGGTTTCAACAACATACATATCATTTTGGAAAAAGATAAATACTAGAAATTCTAACTAAAGATCCATAATGGAGCCTGCATGTTAATCTTGACAAGACCCCAGGGAAAATAAAAGATCCTAGAAAATCTCTCAAAAATTAGAAACATCGACCATTAATTCGCTATAACTTTATCACAATTGATAATAATAGTAGTTGGATCTATTCTATTTTCTAAATAATTATCCAGCTCTGTTATTGTTTAAACATATAAAGTAACCAACGATTCTATATTTATATATTACCCATCTATGCCATTAAATAACACGATGCAATGTAGACCTAAATTGCATCTAATTATCAAGTCCTCCTTCCCATAATATGTGGAAGTATCGACGTAATTTCATAGAGTCATATAATTGATAATTTAGATAATTCAATTTTCATCACATTATTAGAAAAATTAAATACACCCACAAATCTACATCTAAATTAGATAACTATATAATAAAACATATATATGTTCTACATTATCCACCTCTATCGATATTGACAATGTAAGATTTGATTAAAGTAAACATTCAGTCCGTGCCAGCATGCATGAGCAATAAATATATATGTTTTGTTTCATCACATAAAAATTTTCCATAGTTACTCATATACTAATGATACTAATAAATTGTTTAAAGCCGTATTAGTAACCATGCCATATAATTTATTTAGGTTGCTATTTTAGATACATTTATATATTCTAACTAAATTTTTTGGCAAGTCTATATTGATAGTATAACCATATTTGCACATATAATTTTTTGATAAAAAAGTTCAATCATCTTGAGAAGTATGGAAGACCACTTGTGGCTATATTTTTCTATCCTTTTTGAGAAAAACTTTATAGTAAAAACTTGATCATTATTAGGCTTAAGTATTTAAATTCTCTTGAGGTTAGCATTGCTACCCTCATCTAGATCTACCTTAAAAGTCTATGACTTTTCTTAAGAGATATGATGCATATTTCAAATGATGGCTTATGCTATTAAGAAATGTACTCAGGACAAAAAATCCTTATTTTAAGAAAGTTCAAAAGAAGAGTTAATAAATAAAGGATACAATAAATACAAGAGTTTCAACTTAACTTGAGGAGAGAGAAAATTTTGTAACAGTCAACAAGAATAAAATTTTTGAAAAATCAAAATTTAGATTCGTGACTTCATAAGATATGTGATGAAACAAGAGGCACTATAATTAATTGTAAGGTTTCAAACTAATTGCATATTTAAAATGTATACATATGTCATGCAAAAGAAAAATATTCACATGGATGAAAAAATATATAGATTATTCCCTTGAAAAAATCGTGACAAATAAGTTTATGATAACTAGATATAGACTATACAGTATCTATTATGTCTATTGTGTTAGAAAATAAGTAAAGGAGAAATTGTGTTAGAAAATCAACAAAGGAAAAATATGTAATTTAAAATAATTAACATTTTATTAGTCAGATGTATTAAGAGATAATTAATACATATATGTTCTAAAATTCTAACCCGTGTGAGAGCACGGGTTGATAGACTAGTATATAATGGACTCGTTCCATGGAAGAGTGCGAACATTACTAGAATACTGTACGAGGATGTCAATAAAACCAAAGCCAATCAGGGATCTGATCTCACCGCTAAGGGGCTGTTTAGATTGCACTATAGCAGGTAATGTTTTGAGTTCGGGAACTGTAGCATTTTTCGTTTGTATTGGTAATTATTGTCCAACCATGGTTTAACTAGGCTCAAAAGATTCGTCTGCAAAGACCTACTAAACCACGTAATTAGTTATTTTATTTAACTATATTTAATGCTCCATGCATTTGTCCAAAAGTTTGATGTGATGTAGAAAATATTTTGGAGAGAGAGTGTCCAAAAGTTTGATGTGACGGGTACTGTAGAAAATATTTTGGAGAGAGAGTGTAAAGTAAACAGGCTCTAAAATCATTTGACGCGAGGCTAATGGTCTTTACTCTTTGGGGAATGAAGACCTGCAAATGAGGGAAGAATTGGCCCAGAGAAGTAGCGATTGTCTAAGCTCAGGCCCTCAAGACGTGTCAACAGACTCAAAACCGAGACTGGAAGCCGGGAGTCCTTGAGAAGACTTTGCCGTCCCAGACGAGGTGTTTCAGAGGCGAGGCTGAAGAGGGCAGGGGTGGAGGCGGCCGCCATTGATACCCTAGTGACCGGGACAAGAGGTTAAGCCCAGTGGCGCTCCGGAGCGCGTGGTCGCAGCCACGCCCAAAGAAGGCGGCGGTCGGTGCCCTCGATCCACGGCGACAACGTTGTGTTGTCCAAATCGTGCGGCCCGGCCGTTGGAGGATGCGGCGAAGGTGAAGGGACGACAGCTTCAGCCGGAGTAGTGCCACCATCATTCTTCCAAATCGTAAGAAACCCATTCCATTCGGGGAGGCTCGCGCCGCCCCGCGGCGGCCGGGTCTCCAACCCTAGCCGCCGCCGCCTCCCCTCCCCTCCCTCCCACCGCCGGCGCCGCCGGGCGGGCGCCGGCAAAGGGGCGGCCGGCGGGATGGCGGCGGCGGGGCCCCTCCAGCCTCGGGTGGTGTGGTGGCGCGGTCGGGCGGAGGGGCGCCGTCTCGCCCGGAAGTTTGCGTGGAGGCTCGGGCGAGGTCGCCGGCCTTGTCGGCGCGTCAGCCGCCCGGCGCCGGCCAGCGCCGCACACTACGGCGCCAGGTGGCGGCCGCCGGTGCGGCTTCTTCCCTACGCCGCTCCCTTCCCCATCCGTCGCGCCGGCATGCTCCCCTCCGGCTTGGGCGGCCGGATCCGGCGGCCCTGGTCGGAGGGCAACGCCGGATGACGGGCTCCATGGGGGCGCCCACGCCGCCCGGGGCTCGATCCCCGCCCCGCGGCCGGATCGGGAGCCCTATGGGCCGCGGTGGGCGCCCGTGGCGGGTGGATGGCGGGACCCTCTTCCCGCGCATCCCGACCCTCTTCTTGACGATGGTGATGGTGATGTCCCCGATCCGGGCGCCTAGGTGGCCGGATCCGGTGTCCGGATGGCCGATCGGGCTTCGTGGTCGGGCGGTCGGCGGCGGGTGCGGTGGCGGCGGTGGCGTTGCTCGGGCGGTTGGTGCTCATGCAGCGTTGGGGATGGTTTTCGACTCTACCGTCCCCTCCTTGTGGGCTCGGCTGCTTGGCCGCGCCGCCATGGTCGCCACGTTGGTGGTCAAGATGAAGGCTTTGGCGGCGGCGTGCAGCAGGTGGACACGCAGCGGCGGAGGGAGGTCGGGTTTTTCGGCATGGCATCTTGCCGCCGGGGTGGTCGACGCAGCTTCGCGGCGCGATCGCGCGCCGGGCGTGTCGACGCTTTTCGGGGCGAGGTTTCGCGAATCCACCCGCAACAACGACGGTAATGGCATGATGAGTCCGAATGCAGGCCAATGTCGGAGCTAGGGTTGGGGCGAGGCGGCGGCGGCGGCGACGCCGCGGCGCCGCCTTTTCCTCGTTGGGCGTCGCGTCCCTTGTATTCCACGGGTGAAGACCCGGCCCGTTTGACGGCGGCGGCGGCGTTGAACGTGGTAACCTTCCCGAAGGCGTTCTTTGTGGAATTCGACTTGGCTCGGATGTGATCGAGAGGCCATAGTTGAGATGACCTTCTAAATCTCTCGGAATCTCCGGTCTCTATCTTTCTCGGGTTGTTGTTCTCTCATTTGTGCTTGGTGTGAGTATCACCCCTGTAGCGGTCCTGCGCGCATGTGGACGCGCTCTTGCGCGGGTTGTAAAACTCTATTCTCCTTATTATAACCAAAGCCGGGAAACCGGATCTTTCAAAAAAAAAAAAAGCTGGAGTAGTGCCGCAGCATGCTTGGGGCGGCAACGCCACGGAAAGCTGTTGCTGCCACCACCGACGTCGGGCGTACTACTTGTGTTTGTCCACAATGCATTGGAGCAATATGCCAACAGGGTCTCAGCGAGGAGGATTTTTTTTTTAAAAAAAAGAAATATATTAAAAATATCTCAGCCTCTGCATCGAACAATGTATATAGCTGTTTCTTATTACAGACACCAACACTACAACCCAACGCGAGACACACACCAAAACAGCTTGACCTGCTAAGATCCACGTGCACACGCCGCAGCATTCATCTTGAGCTGGTGTGATGGTTGTGGACGCTACAAGCCATTGTCGCAGCTTGGAAAATTATCAGGGATCGCGGATGGGAGATGGGGGTATAATGACATGAACGCAGTTACCTATCCTATTGTTGCCCGTGTAAGCACGTACTCTCATCGTCCCAAAATAGATGTCATTCTCGCTTCTTAAGAAGTCAACTTTTTTCAACTTTAATCAATTATATATAAAAGAATATTAATATTTATAGTACATAATTAGTATCATTAGATAGATGGTTGAATGTACTTTCATAATAAATTTATTTGAAGATATAAACGTTGCACGTTTTTTCTATAAATCTAGTCATAGTTAAAAAAAAAGTTTGACCGACACGTATCCCGTAATGTCATTTTTTTTCTAGTCCCACCAAACCAAGTCAAGTCAAGCAAATAAATGAATCCATGTGTTGCAGTCATGTCAGCATCACCCAAACTGTATAATTAACTTGTCTGGTCAAGCAAATAAATGAATCCATGTGTTCACGCAGTAAATAATGTCAAAACATCACCCAATAGCTGTATAAGTTTTTTATTTGACGTTTTGTCTGCTGGTCGCTGAGATGAGGAAAACCGTGTTGCTTGAACACCCCTAAACCGTGTTGCTTGCCAGGCAGGGCAGGGCACGGCACGTCTCGCACTTCAACAAGTCAAACATTTTTAAGTTTAGGCCCTCCATATCACAAATAGATGGGCGTTAGGACATTGACACGGTCTCTAAAGTACAACTTTGACTTCTATTTTCTATAAAAATATTTATTGAAAAGTTATATATATATATTTTTATGAAAGTAACTTCCAAGACAAATCTATTGATATAATTTTCATATTTCTAAACTCAATAACTTAAAAATTATTCATGATTTATAATCCCAATGTTTAACCGAACCATTTTCTAAAAGCCCATCTATTTGTGATATGGAGGGAGTAACTAAATACAAAGGATTAAAATATTTGTGATTATGATACTAAATAAACATCATTAGATTAATAATGTCATATATTTTTATAATAAATTTACTTAGAGATATAAATGTTAATATTATTTTATATAAGTTTAGTCAAACTTGATACATATTGACCTCTCGAAATACGAGATGAGTTCTTATTTTGGGGGCGGAGGGACTAGATCAATACTCTAGTTTACTTGACTTCAATAGTGAGTCAATCAAGTTTCAACTTGCCGGGCACTGCGGTTTTATGGCGCATATCAACCCCACCATCTGTACGGCTTGTGGGAAATCATGCACTTGTATATATGTTCAGGATTTAGGGTCACAAAGCTATTTTATATATACCTTTAATGTTTTGCAAAAGAACTACTATAGTTTATTGAGTTTTTTTTTTTTTTTTTTGCGAAAAGGGGAAGCATTATATTAATATTGAAACACAGTTACATTACATCCCCGATTTACATACAGGCCCCTGGATAAAGTAAATATTACAGATAAGGACATCCAGATCCCGTACATCTTCTTCGTCCTCTTCAAGCTTCGCCGTCGGTGAACGAAGCCCAATCCAAGTCCTTCCGCCCCCACCCCGACGAGGGAATCCACGCATTGGAAACTGCCGCAATAGCCAGCGCCCCGGTCCACCCAAGACACATCTTGCACACTGAACGAACATCGGCATCCACCTCGAAGCCCAAATGGAAGGAGAAAATCCAGAGCAGCTGCCGCCGGATCTCACCGCCAGCCACCCATATAAACCATCCGCCGCCGCCATTGACACCAACAACGGCGCGGAACAAAATCCCACCGACGGGGATATAGAAGACTCTCCCCTTTTCGCAGAAAGGAGAAAGTAAACTGACCTCCAAGGCGCAGTAGTGAAGACATCGAGGACGCCGACGCCCTCGCCACCGTCAACTGTGACGCCTTGGATTTTATTCCACCACCACGGCGCCACCTCCATCGACGAAGCACCGAGGGGAAGCCTGCTTGGACGCCGCGGCGAAACTCGACAAGAGCAGCCGCAGTCGCAGCTACCGCTTGCCAGAACTCCGCCGGCACCGAAGACCACGGCCAACGCCGGCGACGACACCACCGACGGGCAAGCAAAAGAAGAGTCCATGACGGCGAGGTGAAACATCACGCTCACCACCGTCGAACACCTAAGCTCCGCCCCCATATATGCCGGCGAGCAAACCAAAAGAGCTAGGAAACTACCTACTCTATACATACTCACCCGAAGGAGCTCGGATCCCCCCGCCCCCCGACGCTGGCGACCCGCCGGAATCGACAGGGACGAGGGGACCAGGCGGGATCTCCGGCGAGAAACGAGTCGCCTGCTAATCGCCCTCTCCCTACTCTAGCACAGGATAAGGACGAACGAGGCGCTAGATATCTTCATAGTTTATTGAGTTATTATGAATGTTAGATAATGCTACCATGCACGGGTGGCTGCCATGGGCGGACCCAGTGTTGTGCCTGGTATTCCCGGGCATACCCAACATTTGAGGACTGAGTGCTAGCTTAGTTGGTGTGCGCTGTGGTTGTGCAGGCCACCCGCCCGGGTTTGATGCCCAGCATCGGCCTGGGTGTCTCGCCGGGAACAATGTTTTTCTAAATAATTTCCGTTGCCTCCCGTGTAGATGTGCCACAATGGTCAAGTGACATACCTACCACGCTCGGAGTGTGCTAATCTTCGAGTACCTCTCAGCTGCGTTCTTCGTCTAGGTATAGTTGCAGGTCCCGTTTGTATATGGTGTGCGTGAGGCGTGCGTGCGTGTGTGCGTGTGGTGGTGTTTGTCTGTATCCGAACAGATACTATAGCTGTACTTAGATGAGAGGCGGTAAAAAAAACGATACAGATATTTATAGCTGTACTTAGACTGAGGCTATATAAAAAAAAAAAAAAGGCATACCCAACATTTCTGGAGGAAAAATAGTAGACTGTAGAGCTATATATACATGTATAATATAGTTATGGTCTCAAATTGTTACTTTCTGTCATTTTCTTCCTCTGAGTTGACTCTAAACGCAAAACAGCCCACAGGTCAGCCCATAACACACATCCGATGGCCCATTCGGCCTTTTCCCAATTCCCGCTCCCAGTCCCCATCGGCCCTCGACTCCTCCGGAGTCTAAGCACAAGTGAGACAGCGAGCAGAACGCCGAATCAGAAAAGAAATAACATCGGCCTCATGACCTCATCCCAGCCGCTGCCTTCGGCCGCCTCGGCGCGTTGCCAGCGGCCGGCCTCCAGCGGCAGTCCCAGCCCCAAGGCAGCCAGGCTCGATGCTCCATCCATTGACCACAACTCTAGGACTAGCTCGAGCTTGTCCTTGTTATGTCAAAAATCATAGATGTCTTTAGTCGAAATTAAATTGTAATTTTCTTGCAATATTTTGTAATATTTCTTTGCTATGTGACATCTTTAGTTCGAGCTATATGTACCTATTATTTAAGCACTTGTTTTTTTTTTTGAAAGATCCGAACAAAATGTTCGGCTTTGATATTAATAAGAAGAAGAGACTGGCCCGGTTTATAAGGAAAACGGGCCCAAAAACCGAACTCACGTCAATACAAAGAGAGAACGACAACCCAAGAAAGAAAGAGTCCGGAGCCCTCGAAGGCCAAGAAGGTCATCGTTGCCCAAGCACAAGCAACAGCAAAGCGCAGCTCCGACTTCCGACCAAGGCCACACGCTAAAATCCTACCTATTATTTTTAAGCTTTCATATCGTTCAACTAAATATTTTTCTACGCATCGTTCAATTGGTGGTGGGAGTTAACATTATTGCGTAGGAAAACAAGCAAATTGCATTTGGAGTGCGACGCGTGGACGCCAAGCAAATCGATGGGCGGGACTGTGGCCAGAACCTCGCACGCACGGGCGCCGCACGCGCGGCTCCTTCCCTCACCACGTCTTGTGTGTCGCTCAGATTACAAAATTAGATTGTGACAACAAAATTACTGTAAATAAATAAGTTGAACTACTCAGCAGGGTCTCAGTTATTATATCTCTTATAAACGATTCACGCAACAAAAGGAGGGCAACCAGCGTGGCCACGTCGCCTGCGATTTCTCATCGGGCGGACGGAAGGCTCAGATCGGGCGTTCACCGGCCATTTTTCAAAAACACCCTCGAACTTTATCGAAATACAACCCGCCGTCCATAATCCTCTCTCATAGAAAATCTTACAAAAAAAAAACCTCGAACTTTTCAGAAATAAGACCCGCCGTCCAAGCACATGTATGGGCCGGCCTGCCACCAGCCTGGCCACTTTTCGCCCAAATGGCCTTTCCTCTTTTATTTTTGTCTTTTATTAAATCCTATAATACGCTGATTTTGTTTATTTCATACAAAAAATAATCAAAGCTTCTAAAATCATGAAAATTTTTTAGAAGACTCTCCATGATGCACTCTATCTATACAAAATATAAAACTTGGAAAATAAATAAATTTAAAATTATTAAGAATAATCTCTTTTAATTAACAAATGAAACTTCCATGATTCCTATACATTAAAATATTAAACCCAACATTACAAAATTTATTTCATGAATACTTTGCATTATTTACAACCTCTTTAAAAACGAAATATTCCAATAAATTATTATTCCATGCTCAACTAATAAATAAATTTAAGAAGGAATTTACAATCGATTTTTTTTTGGGACTCGAGAAAATATAGACAAAGAAAAATAAAAACACCACGATTAACATGTATAATCATCCACAAATGATAATTTTCAAAAAAACATGTAAAGAAACACTAATACATTGCATAAACAATAATTTAGGTACTTACCATTATTCATATTCATATAACTAACTACAAAAGGGAAAAAAAAAAAGCCAATGGCCATGCGGCAAAGCTGCGTGCCTTTCTAGTATCTTCTAACTGGCATCTGACGAGGAAAATATTTTGCCTAAAGTTAATTTGCATCTGCATTGTAAATTGGTTGAAGTCAAGCACCCCAAAACTGGCTCCAGAGTGTGAGCATTCATGATATGAAGAAATCCCAGCTGAACGTTGCACATATAAATATATTGAGACTTTTTGTCAACAAATGAAAAATCTAAATATATATATTTATTTGTGCAAGATAAAATAAAGGAAAGCAATTCATGTAAAAAGTGTTTGAGCATAACTCGATACAAGCATCCGAATACATCTTGTTTACATAGAGATGCATTGAAACAAAAGAGTGCATAGTAGCCTCTTCAAATCAGCACATGAGTTGGCAACTAGGCAATGCAGCTCGCTATGTTTTCTATTGCCCTGTTCATATGCCTGCCACAGCAGGTCATCATCTGCAACATAATTGACACCGCGATGCCGACCCCATAGCCCGAACCAACAAAGAGCCACAGAATGACAGCTTCAAAGTTGTGGTTTGTAGCCGTAGCCGATGCTGGCGGTGCTGGAGCGCTTACACGACCTGACGGGGGTTGCGTCAGGTTGCACCGCACAGTTAGCGGGCATCCGTACAGCCCCTTGTTCCCGCCTTGGTAGGAGCTGTTGGTGAACGTGTCGAACTGCCTACCTGTAGGTATGCTGCCGCTGAGGTCGTTATAGGAGAGGTTGAGGACCTCGAGGTTCGTTAAAGACGCCATGGCCGATGGGATGCTCCCTGTGAGATGATTCCATGAGAGGTCAAGTGACTCAACCTTGGACAGGCGGCCAAACTCGTCAGGGATGTTCCCGGACAAGGCGTTGTGCGACATGTTTAGGAAACGCACGGCCGTCAGGTTGCCAATAGCCTTGGGGATGGAGCCACTAAATCTGTTGTTGGATAAGTCGATCACCACCATATCATATGGAATGTTAATCACACTTAGGTATAGCTGTTTCATGGCCACCTCGACCGGCACTGGATAGAGTAATAAGAGACTATGATCTCCATGGAAGGTATCAGGGTCAGGGTTCATCTGGGGCCGAATCATAGACTTGAAAACACTGAAGAGTTCCCAAGGAAGGGCTCCGTTGAAGCGGTTTCCTGCAAGGTCAATAATTTGTAGACTAGAGAAGTAACTGTTTTCCACCGAGTGATTATTCCCACCAGGGCCAGGCATAGTTAAAGGGCCATAAAATTGGTTGGACCTCAGGACCAGTAACCAAAGGTTAGGAAGGTTTCCAAGCCATGATGGGAAAACGTCCACAAATTTGTTTGTGCCAACATCAAGGCGTTGCAATGATTTGCAGCTAGCAAGTGACCTTGGTAGATGCCCTTGAATCTGATTTCCATCCAAATCTATGACCTGAAGAGAACAGGACTCTCCCATCTCATCAGGCAATATTCCACTGAGGTTATTGCCCCTCAAATTTAGAATCCATAGATTACTGCAGCATTTCAGAAGATAAGGTGGGACCGGCCCGCTTAATTGGTTACCAGATAGGTTGAGTATATTTATATTATCAAGCTGTTGACATTCTGTGTGCGGGATAGGGCCGCTTAATTCGTTGTTTGCCAGGTTGATTGTCCTAGCGGTCCTGAATTGCCTGATGAAATCAAGGGATGGTATGGAGGAGAATTTGTTGTTGGAGTAATCAAAGTTCCTCTCCTGCGGAAGGGAACGCCACAGAACCCCCGAGTTTATTGAAGCTGAGATCCATGACATCTATGGCTGTGTAGGCAGGGATTTGACCCATATTTGTGAATAGATTGTGCTGCAGGATCAAGAAACTCATGTTTCTCCAAATCCAGTCTGGTATGTGGCCATGAATGCTATTGTTTGAGAGATCGAGATAGTCTAGTTTAGGTAGATATTTTAGCACACTGGGTACCCTGGCTAGGCTGCAAGATGCAAAATTTAGTTTAGTAATACTACTACTACTATTAGTACTGTGGCCACGATCATCCGTGGAAACTGATAGCAAGGGGTTATTGGAGGCACTTATGGTAGAGAGGTTCCTTAGCATCAAGTAAGTGTAGAGATCCAGTGTACCCACGAAATTGTTTGACACTAGTACTGATTTGATTTTTTGCGAGCATCGGCACACAATCTTTTCCGTGGCGGGCACTTTTTTTTGTCACGGAAAACATCCCGCCACATTCAGTTTCATTTTGCATGGCGGGCGCGTTTTTACCCGCAGCGCAAAATTGCTTTTCCGTGGCGGGCAACATAACAACGCCCGCCATGGCAAAAATCGACATTAACCGTGGCGGGCATGTTCAAAATGCCCGCCACATATGTAAATCAATTTTCCGTGGCGTTTCGATTGTATAAGGCCCGTCACCCTTAACATGAAAAATTGGAGGCCCGTCCGTGATGGGTGTGGCAGAAGATAAAGCCCGTTACCAGAGGCTATATTTATATAATCAGCTGTTTACATTCTGGTTAGGGTTTGGAGGTGCAGCCGATCCTCCCCACTCCCGAGTTTATTGAAGCTGAGATCCATCGATCTCTGTGTAGGCAGGGATTTGACCCATATTTGTGAATAGATGTGCTGCAGGATCAAGAAACTCATGTTTCTCAAATCCAGTCTGGTATGTGGCCATGAATGCTATTGTTTGAGAGATCGAGATAGTCTAGTTTAGGTAGATATTTTAGCTCACTCATCCCTGGCTAGGCTGCAAGATGCAAAATTTAGTTTCACCTACTACCCATACCCCACGATCATCCGTGGAAACTGATAGCAAGGGGTTATTGGAGGCTTATGGTAGAGAGGTTCCTTAGCATCAAGTAAGTGTAGAGATCCAGTGTACCCACGAAATTGTTTGACACTAGTACTGATTTGATTTTTGGCACTGGCACAAGGCGGGCACTTTTTTGCCCGCCACGGAAAACATCCCGCCACATTCGGTTTCATTTTGCATGGCGGGAGGCATAACGCAAAATTGCTTTTCGTGGCGGGCAACCTGCGCCCGGCGAAAAAATCGGCATTAACCAATGCCCGCCACGGTAAATCAATTTTCCCGTGGCGGTCGATTTCTATAAGGCCCGTCCCCCAGGCCCGTCTGGGTGCGGCCCGAAGCCCGTTAAGCGAGGCTACACGTATGGCGCCGGTTAGGGTTTGGAGGGCCCGGCGCCCCCCTCCCCACTCCCGATCGATCTCTCCGCGGCGCCGCCTCCCTCCCTCCCCTCGATCTCCCCCTCCCACACTCGATCTCTCTCACTCATCCCGCAGCCCATCCCCCACCTCCGCCACCTGTTCGCGGCAGCGTAGGCGCGCGTGGAGGGCGGCGTGGGAGCGCGTGAGGGCGGCGTGGGGGCGCGCGGATCCATGGCGGCGCTGAAGCGGAGGGCGGCGGATCTCCGCGCGGATCCATGGCGGCGCGCCCTACCGCATCCGCCGGCGGCGCGGATCCCACATCGGGCGCCACGACTTCGCAAGCGGCGCGGCGTGGCGGATCCATGGCGGCAGCGGATCCATGGCCCCCGGCTTCGCAGCGGCGGCGCGCGGCGGCGGCGGCGGCGGGCAGACCGCAACCCTAGATGGGCTCGGCGGGCCCGTGATGGGCTCGGCGGGCCTGATTCACGGTTTTCTATTTTTTTTTTATTTTTTTGGCCGTGGCGGGCATCGTAATCTGCCCGCCACGCAAAATCAGTTAAGCGTGGCGGGCACTAGCCGAGCCCGCCACGGTTAATCACGCGATTAACCGTGACCTTTTGTTGGAGGCGGGCAGCTGTGCCCGCCACGCAAAACCAAAAACGACCGCCACGGAAAACGTTTTAGGTACTAGTGTGAGTCAAGCTCTAGGTAGGTGAGAGCCCTGAGCTGGGAGAATGAGGTTGGAATTGCACCTGTGAGCTTATTGTTAGACAAGGAAATATCCTGCAACGTCGCAGATGCATTCTGGAACTCTTCAATATGACCGGAAAGACAGTTACTGCTCAGGTCCAAATACTTTAACGCTGGCTGGGTGAATATGGATGCCCGTATTGCACCGGTGAATGAATTAAAACGCATCTCCACTCTCTTGAGGTTACGGAGCACATTTCCATCATTTATTAGAGGAATATTCCCTGTACAAACAGGCATGGTCACATAATTTTCTGTTTCCTCAGAAAATGAAAACTTCAGTAGGTAGCTAGGTTCAGTTATATTCCGAATTCAGATATATAGAGTCAACTACTAAACATCACTATTTTGTAAGTATTTCTCTGTTAGAGCCTAGAGGCCATGCAAAACAGAATATTTTGTAGTCGATATTATCTACACTTTGAAAAAACTACTTTTTGGTCCTAATATTCATGGAACTACCACTTTTGTGCCATATGTACCCTAGGCCTACGATTAGTTTGAGCCGAGCCTTAGTATCGGAAATTACCATTTTTAGGTTCCTCCGATCAACTACTAGTAGTAGATAGTAGAACCTTCTCCTTCCGTCTAAATTGTAATTCATTTTCACTTTCTAGGTACAACTATGCATCTAGAAACGACAAATGATTCAATATTTGGAGTGGAGAGGCAGGTTCCTCTGTTTACCTAATAAAATACTCCATCCGTTCCAAATTATAAGTCGCTTTGAATTTTTTGGTTCATCCATTTTGCTATGTATCTAGACATATTATTATTATTAGATGCATAGCAAAGTGGATGTACAAAAAAAAAGTCAAAATGACTTATAATTTGGAACGGAGAGAATACTAGATAGACGTATTCATCAATGTCTTAGAGAACTGAAATGGAGCAGTTTTCTCGAAGTCAACTTGGGCAAGACGAATGGGCATACCCAACAGTGTGTTTTAGAGACTGAATGGTATTGACTGAACTAGTGTGACGCTTAGTTGAGTCCGCAAAAGTGACTCC
This sequence comes from Hyparrhenia diplandra, assembly GCA_015847255.1. Classification (NCBI taxonomy): domain Eukaryota; kingdom Viridiplantae; phylum Streptophyta; class Magnoliopsida; order Poales; family Poaceae; genus Hyparrhenia; species Hyparrhenia diplandra. The sequence goes on from JADLZK010002082.1 coordinate 426,226, forward strand.
GATACACTAACAGTAAAAAAAATAAGGTTGGTAAGGTAAACGGGGGATTCTAAAGACTCAGGTTGTATGATAATGGTAGGGCTGTAAGATATATAGCATAGAAAAAAGGTGGTAATTTTGTGAGATCTTCTATTCTTATGTACTCGTATTGCCTCGCAAGGAGAAGCAAACAAAAAAGAAGAAGATCATGGAGGGCAGAGCAAGGTTCAAGCAAATGTAAGCAAGGGCTTACACTTACCATCGAGGTTGTTGTTGGAGAGGTATATAAATTCCAGCCTTGATAAATTTTGTAGTAAGGGACGTCGTCCAGATAAACCAGATCCTGAACAATCCAGTAGTGATAAATATGTCATATTGCTGACTGATGAAGGAAGGCCACCTGAGAATCTGTTTCCGCCAAGATTTAACTCTGTCAACATGGACAGATTCCCAATGGAGCTAGGAATTGTACCAGAGAGACCCATGTCATTAAAAACCCAGAACCTTGAGTTGTTTTAGGTGAGTGATCCAGAGAGGGAAGGTTGATCCTGCCAACATGTTGAAACCAAAGTGAGTATATATAAAATCATAGGACTCGTTCCAACTTCCAACGAAAGTGCGAACATTACTACAATAGTAAACGAGATGTCAATAAAAACCAAAGCCAATCAGGGATCAGATCTCACCGCTAAAATTATTATAGGTAAGGTCAATGGTCTTTAGGGAACGAAGGCCTGCAAAGGAGGGAGGAATTGGCCTAGAGATGTAGCAGTATTCTAAGCTAAGGTCCTCAAGACGCATCAACCTCTCAAAACCAGACGCTGGAAGCTGGGAGCCGCAGAAGTCGTTGCCGTCCAGGACGAGGTGCTTCAGAGAGGTGAGGCTGAAGAGGGCAGGGTGGAGGCCGCTGCCATTGATACCCAGTGACCGGAATGAGAGGTCAAGCCTAGTGATGCTCCCGAAGACATGGTCGCAGGCCACGCCCTCCCAGCGGCAGCAGTCAGTGCCCTCGATCCATGAGGACAACGTTGTTTTGGCCGAAGCATACGGGCAGCCGTTGGAGGATGCGGTGAAGGTGAAAGACCCCTTCAGCTGGAGTAGTGCCGCAGCGTGCTCGGGGCGGCAACGAGCCGGAACCTGCAAGCTGCCTCCACCGCCGCCACCGGGCGTGCTGCGGTTTGTCCACGATGAAGCGTTGGATGAATGCGCAAGGAGGAGAGCTAGTATTATTAGCGCCAAAAACCGTGAGGTGCAGGTGTGGTGGTTGCTGATGCCGCAAGCCATTGCTTTGCAGCTTGGAAAATTACCATATGCATGGGGCGATGGAGTGACAATGAAATGAACGCAGATGCCCATCTTATTACCGCTAGGCACGTTCACTTAGCACGTCTCGTACTCTCGCACTCTCTCATTCTCTTGAGACCAAGTCAAGTCAAGTCAAGCAAAATATATAAATGCAGCCAACAATATAAGGGCGTCCGCAATGGTGGTTAAATAGCTAGTCTATAAGAAATTCTATTAGTTATCAAGACCTTTTTTCAAACCGCTAGCTAGATGAGACATAAAAATAAGAAGAGGTATGTGAGAGATATATTTGTCATGATAGATTAGCTATTTGAGAGTCGCTAGCTATTTGATCTCTCCTTGATAGCCAATGGTAGTGTTATTTTTTTATTGTTTCCATATCTCATGTAGCTAGCTATTTGCAAAAAGATCTTAATAGCTAATATAATTCCTTATAGACTAGCTATTTGAGCACCATTGCGGACACACTAACGGGGAAGAATGAAGAGCTACGTACAGATGGGTCCATGTGTTTACGTCGTCCGATCAACGAGTCAGAACTCATCTACTACCAGCGTACGGTAACATGGTGCAGTTATTATACGTACACTGTCAGCAGTCATGTCACCATCACACAGCAGTTACATAATTATTCACTTGTCTGATCTCTGAGACTCTGACCGCGTTTGTAGCTTCTTCGTTTGTTCGCAGGGCACGGCACAACACACAGATAGATGCTCCTTGTTTACTTGACTTCAACAGTGAGTCAACCGAGTTTCAACTTGCCTTGCACTGCGGTTTTATTATACTTTTACGGTCAGGGTATCGTATTACTGTTTGGAAACATTGTATTGTTTGTCACCTGGAAATGCATTCCATTTCCACCTGTAATTCTTTGCGCACAAGGATAAAGATGTAATATTTCTCACTGGTAACACTTGCTGTTTGGGCTGCAGAGAAAACCTGCTATTCAAATATCTGATGAATATGAAGAGCAAATAACAGAGGTATTCTTTACCTTGAGATCCAACCCCCCCCCCCCGGTCGCATAAACGGGCGACTCGGGGGGGACGACTCAACCTCCGCCACCTGTCCACCACCGCGGCTCCTCCTCCTGCCCCACTGCGGCCCCCAAGCTAGTGGCGGCGCCCAACAAGGCTCACCGCAGCAACTCCCATCCCCCCCTCCTCCCCTCCACCCGGTTGTGGAGCTCGAATCTTCATCGGGAAATGGCCGCCAACGAGCTGCATGGCCGGCCGGGGGGATCCGTGCCTTCGGGTCCGGATCCGGCGACCACAACTCCGGATCTGGCGCGCCCGCTCTCTTCCGGGCGGCCGCACGACATCTAGCCCGGAGGAGGCGGCGGCGGCGGACGCCATGGTCCAGGCGGGCGTGGTGATGGGTTGGCTGCCTCGGATGTTTGGCTAGTGGGTTGGTCTCCCCCAACCCATCCTTGCAGATGCTGGTGCTTGGTCGGCGTCCGGCGGCCACGGCCGTGATCTCGCGGCTCATCAACTCTTCCTCGCAAGTAGGAGCGGTGGTCGGCGGTGTTTCGGCAGCCGTGCGCATGGGCAAGCGGTCCCATGGGCCGCCGGCAGCGGCGCGCGCATGGGCAAGCGATCCCATGGGCCAAGCGCTTCCCCCCCACGCCCAGCGCGCTCAGCGGCGGTAGGCACCGGCGCTGCGTGCGTTCGCCAGGCTTGCTGCGCTGCTGGCCGCAAAGTCCGCGGGCTAGGACGCTGGTGTGGCGGCGATGTCGCGGCCGGCAAGGTCAATCCAAATGCGGTGGGCGTGGCGTCGGGGCATTCGCGGTGCAGCCCGGCGGAGGCGGGATGGGCGCCCGAGATCCTGGAGTTATTCTAGGGTCGCACCAAAATCGCTCATCCAAGCGACGCGCGCCCGGATCTCGATTTGTGTTGCCGTGAAGGTGCGCTCTCTGCCGCGCGGCGTATCGTGGCGTGGATACTGTTGCAGTTTCTATGAACGCACAGCTGGGTGAAAACCCTGTCCGGTTCTGTCCAGGCCGGCGGCAATAGTGCAGGCTGCGTCATGTACCTCCTTGGAGGCGCCGTCGCGGCTTTTGTCCCTTGGGACATCGCGTCATGGAACTCGACATTGTGTATCCTGTCGCGGCTAGTGGTGGTGGACGGCCAAATCCGGCGTGCCGGGTTGATGTAGAAGTTTTTTTTGTGGGAACATTGATATAGAAATTGGGCAAAAGCCTTATCCGGCTTTGAGGCGGTCCAACGACGGTGGCACACCTGGCGTCATGCCCCTCCTTGGAGGTGTCGTTGAAGATTCTGCTACCTACCTGCTTGACAGAGCTGCATCTTTGGATGAATCCCCTCTCTGCTTCGGCCTACGATGGGTGTCACGTTCCTGGTTGAAGGCGTCATTTCTTGCAGCCACCTTTGTCCTTGACACCAATTGAAGCTCTCCCTGTCCTCTCCACTTCCGTCCTAGTGTTTAGGTCGTTAAAGGGGTCCATGTGTTTACGTCGTCCAATCAACGAGTCAGGGCTCATCTACCTACGTACGGTTTCAACAGCAGTTATTATAGGTACGCTGTCAGCAGCAGTCATGCTACCATCACACAGCAAAGAACCATCATGAGCCGATGTGATGGTTGTGGACGTTGCAAGCCATTGCCGCAGCTTGGAGTTTTTTTTTTTTTTTTTTTTTGAAAGGTTACCATTCATTACCATCATCCGGCCGAAGTATCGAACGAATACAGAAGGAACCGCTGTTCCGAAGCAAAAGCACAACAGACCTCACAACAAAAATAGAAACACACTAAGCCCGTCGAAGTCGTTGTGCTCCTCGCCAGTTCAATCCACTTCCTATCGTATTCTTCCTAGTGTCGGTAGCACGCAGTACGTCTCATGAGACCAAGTAATCAAGTCAAGCAAAGTCAATGCTGCCGACAATGTACTGAACAATGTTTGGGTCCAGCAGAGAAGAATGAGACCAAGTCAAGTCATCTACTATCCATGTACTGCCTCCGTCCCGCTAATAAAAGCGAATTTGTGACTTGTATGATTCATTTTGACCATTCTTCTTATTTAGATTTTTTTGTGCAAATCATAAAATAAGTAAATTATTATGAAAATATCTCTAACGATAAAATAAGTCATAACAAAACAAATATTATTTATTAATTTTTTTAATAAGACGAACGTCAAACGGTCAAACAAGATTTGTAGAAGTCACAGTTTTCAATTCGCGTTTTTATTTCAGAGTCATGTCACCGGAGGGAGTTGCATAACTATTGGTTTCAATTTGAACACGTCACGTTTATTATGATGTCAGAGTCATGTCACCATCAGATAACAGTTGCATAACTATTGACTTGTCTGATCTAATTTTAGAGCAAGTATCAGCATTTTTTTGATTTGACGGAGAGTGGAGCGTGGCTGGCATCTATACTCCCTCTGTCCGAAGAAAGTGTCGTTCTACGACTCGACTCGCAGGATGTACGGATGAGGTGTCGTTTTAGGTGTCCACTGTAGCCTGCAGCCTTTACTTTTCACCGCTCCCACCTGCTAGTGCTGGCTCTGCTCCAATCAAACGCGCACACACATCATTGTGGGGATGCCAGGACTGAGCACATGATTAGAATATAGGGATGCAGAGGCCTATTTCCCATCGTTCTTGGTATCTGCGTCCGGCCCTCAAACGACTTTCTCATCCGGACGGAGGGAGCAGGAACCAGGTTTTCGTATGACAGGAAGGGGAGATGCACGTTGTTGTTGTTTGGTGTCAGGTCCCCCATTTCGAGTTAACATAATTATACTCACATTAATCCATTAAGTGTAACGTGTATCTAATCATAGGTGGTCCATCCTAGTATTTACCCATTTCAAAGATGTGGCTATTTAAATAGGTTTTTTAAAATCTGCAGAGGGTGTACAAATTTTCTCACACGATAGACATAGTCGACACCATCATCATGGCTAACGACACCATCATCATAGTCGACACCATCTATCCTAGTATTTGCCCATTCCAAGGATGTGGCTATTCGAATAGTTTTTAATCTGCAGAGGGTGTAAAATTTCCCCACACGATAAACATAATCGACACCATCATCATGGCTAACGAGACCTTGTACCCGAAAGTATGCAACCTCAAATGTCCATATAACTATTATTATTGTTTCTCAGGGGTTGAACAATACTGTGGAAGATCACATAGCATCATATGACTGGCCGTCTGAGATGCAAGTTGTTGTTGTTTGGTTGTCTCTATGTATAGAGCCTGGCTGAGAAGACTGTTAGGTCAACCGGCATGAAGCTATATCGTATAGAATAAAAATAGAAAAACAAGTAGTCCCTATTTTACTTATGTAATGAACTCTAGTGGTCCCTATTTTACTTTTAATGTCTTTATCTAATTTAAAAGTACACCAATATCCCTACAGCCAGGCTATTCACAAAAACAAAGAAATTTTGTGAGAAGAAAGTGAACCATGTATTATCAATGAAAAGCTAACTATTATGTGTGGGCTACGAGACATGTTACAAAAATGCATAAAGCCAGCAACAAGCTGTATTATTAGCCTTGCTTGTATAAGATTCTGAAACGTGTTGCACTGCGGTTTTATGGCCCATCAACACCAGTATTTGTACGGGTTGTGGGAAATCATGCACATGTATACGTCCAAGAATTGGGGTTATGAGGGTAACTTCGTTCTGTTATCAATTCTTGATTTTTTCCGGTAGACATTAATTTTCATTAACTCCTGCTTATGATTTGCAGTCATTCGAAGGGCGGTTTTGACAAAATAAATCCTAATATTGTTTTTACCAAAGATTGAATGCAGGAAAATGATTCACAATTAACTACTTCAGTACAACCATCTGAATACAACTTCATTACATACATAAGTGCTCTAAAGCAAAAATACTATGTTCCTTCCAAATTATAGTTCACTTTGGCTTTATAGTAAGTCAATCTGTCTTTAACTAAGTTTATACATAGAAGTATATGCATGGAGCTTTTCGGGTGTGTGGAGGGGAATTTCCCCTTCAAGTATCTAGGCATCCCGATGCACTACAGGAAACTTTCAAATAAGCATTGGAACTCAATTGAGGAATGCTTCCAGCAAAAAAACTTAGTTGGAAAGGAAAGCTTCTCTCCTCGGGAGGTAGACTAGTGCTAATAAATTTAGTTCTGTCGAGCTTGCCTATGTTCATGATGTCTTTTTTGTCATCCCTAAAGGGGTGCGGAAAAAAAAAATGGATTATTACCGATCCGGGTTTTTTTTTGGCAAAGTGACAAACATAAGAAAAAGTATAGGCTAGCAAAATGGGATATTCTTTGCAAATCAAGGTGTATGGGGGGATTGGGGATTTAGACCTAGAACTCCAGAACAAGTGTTCACTAAGTAAATGGTTTTTCAAGCTTCTTAATGAAGATGGTTTATATATGGCAAGATGTGCTTAAAAGGAAGTATGTAAAGGGCAAGTGCTTAACTCATGTAGAAAAATGCCCAGGTGACTCACAGTTTTGGTCTGGTCTGATGGAGGTGAAAGAGATGGTGCTACAACATGGCAGGTTCAAAGTAAATAGTGGTGACCAAGTGAGGTTTTGGGAGGATTTATGGGTCGACCAACAACCTCTAATGCAGAGATTTCCTGATTTGTACAGAATTGTAAGGAAGAAAGGGGTTTCTGTTGCTAGTGTGCTTAGTTTGTCGCCGCTGAATATTTCCTTTAGACGAGGTCTAGCGGGGATAGACGAAAAGGAGTGGCTTAGTTTAGTAACTTTGGTGCTACAGGTAAAACTTAACAATGACAAAGATAAGTTTGTCTGGCAATTAAGAAAGAATGGGTCTTTTTCAACCCAATCTCTGTATAGAGAGATAATGAAGGCAAAGATGCTTTCTGGAAAGCAAAATTGCCTTTGAAAATAAAAGAGTAAATTGCACTGCAGGTACCTAAACTATTGGGTGTTTTCCAGATAGGTACTCAAACTAAAAAACGTAACTTCTGGGTACTCGAACTATCTGTCTCATGCACCAAAGGTACAAACCATGCCACGCGTGCACCAGGAGCTGACGTGGCGAGCCGACTCACCCTGCTAGCAGTGCCTTGCTGTCTCTCTTCCATATGGACCCCGCTTGTCATCGTCTACCTCCGTCCATGGTGTAGGGAGATCCGTCTTCTGCTCCTCCTCTTCGCCATCTTCTGCTAGGCCATGCAGTACGTGCCTCTGGTGCGGCGGGTGACAAGCAGCCGTACGCCCCGCTCTCGGGCGTGACGGTCGGCGGGAAGGCGTAGACGGTCAGCGCGTTGACGTGGGGAGAACGTGGACATGAGCTGCTCGTCATCGAGGCGGTCGAAGTCGTTGCCACCGGCGCTGCTGCCGTTGACGTCGTCCATGGGCACGGCCTCGAGAGGAACGCGGCGGAGTCGCTCGCCGAGCGGCGTGCGCGCCCCACCTGGCCGCGGCGAACCAGGAACTCCACCCCGCCGCCGACCAATGGTCCTGTGGCAAGGCGCTCGGCGCCGTCGGTGGCAGCTACGCCATCACTTTTGTTAATTCTGGAAGACTGGAAAGCTGATCTTGACTGTGTGTCCTTGCGAAATGCGAAGGCAAAGCGAAGCTAGGGGGTCGGTCAGACGCTAGAGTGCTGGAGTACGTAGTGTGCTTTTGCTAGCTGTGCTTGAGATGTATATATAGTGTGTATGTATATGCATGGTTCCTGAGTTTCAAACACGAACATGAGCAGCACAGCAGTGGCCGGCTTGAGCACGGCGTCCAGGGCCGCTTCCATGCGTGAGCAGCGCCCGCCCAAGGCTGCAGTGAGCAGCGCCCGCCCACGGTTGTCGTCTCCTGCTCACACGCCCGCGTGCCGCGGAGGCAGTGGCCCGCTCGTCCTCGGGGCAAGGGCTCGCACACGCGCCTTGCCTCGGCAGCTTCCAGCAGCACCTCGCGGAGTACGACCTACAGAAGAAGAGGCTTGGGTTTCGTCCGCAGGCATGCGCGTCGCCGGTTTCGCCCGCAGGCATGCGCGCGTCGCCGTGAGCGATGTCAATCGGCATGGCGGGATCAGAGCAGAGGTCGGGTGGAGGCGTGCACATGCTAGCAGGGTGAGTCAGCTCGCCACGTCAGCTCCTGGTGTGCGCGTGGCACGTTTTGTACCTTTGGTACACGAGACAGAATAGTTCGAAGTACCCAGGCGTTACGCTTTTTTTTAGTTTGAGTTTTAGTTTGAGTACCTATCTGAGAAACACCTAATAGTTTAGGTATCTACCGTGCAATTTACTCAAAATAAATTTTTTTCTTTGGTACCTAAAGAGAGGAGTAATATTAACTAAAGACAATTTATTAAAAAGGAAATGGAAAGGGGATGCTAAGTGCAACCTGTGTGCCTTAGATGAAAATGTACACCATCTTTTTTTTTTTACTGCCGTGTAGCAAGATTTATTTGGAATGCTTTGTTTATCACGTTTAATATCCAACCACCGAGGAGTACTGCTCACATGTTTGGTTCTTGGCTATTGGGTTTTGGTCCTAGTCTAAGAAATCAAATGATAGTGGGGATAGCGGCATTCTGCTGGGTGATATGCTTGAATAGAAACGATGCGGTGTTCCAAAATTTAGTGACTAACTCATTTTTGCAGGTGATTTTCAGAGGGACGTATTGGATCAGGCAATGGTCGCTGTTATCTAGAGAGGAAGAGAGAATAATGTTGAAGGAAGGTTGCAGGCTTCTGGAAGGAACGGCACTACAGTTCTTTGGCTCCGCTGTCTGGAGAAATCACAAGAGAATAGGTGCTTAGTGTCCTTTGGTTTTATCTCTGTTCTGCTTTTGTTATGCTATGTTGGCTAAGTGCTGGAGTAAGTTTTTAGGGGTGTTTTGCCTGTGGTGTCTCTGAACTTTTAGGATCGTTTACCCTCCTGTGAGAGGTTTCTTCTTCGTCTTGGCTGTTCGCTTAGCGGAACCTTGGGTTCTGTCCCTTGTATTGTGACTTTGAGTTGTAATCATCCACGAGTGGATCTGAAGGCAGGAATGAAGTTTCCGTTTTCTAAAATGCGTAGAAGTGTTCCAGCATCTATTTCTTTGAACGTAAATGTTCCAACATCTATAACATTAAATTTATTTGGAACGAGGAGCAATACATAGTGGCTTGTTCAAATTGCTCCATGAGTTGGCAACTAGGCAATGCAGCTCGCTATGTTTTCACTTGTTCATATGCCTGCCACGCTAAATATTTAGCTCGTGGCAAGCAGAACTGAAAATATGGTTGTGACTTACAGTCTTTCACTCCCAGGCTTTTGGTGACAGATAGAAGATTCTTATTAGACCAACTAAAATTAGACTGGCAATAAAATTACTGTAAACAAGTTGGACCAATCAGCAGGAATCTCAGCTATTTTCTGGTGGCATCTGATGAGCAAAATATTTTGCCTAAAGTCAATTTGAATCTGCATTACAAACTGATTGAAATCAAGGTCAACAAAACTGGCTTCAGTGTGAGCGCATATAAATATTTTGACATTTTTTGTTAACAAATGAAAAACAAAATATTACTGTATCCATATATCTACACTTAAAAAATTACTTTCATGTCCTAATATTCATGGAGCTACCACTTTTTTGACATATGTGTATCACAGGCCTACGATTAGTTTGAGCCCAAGTACCAGAAATTACCATTTTTAGTACCTCCTAGTAGTTGATAGTAGAACCTACTTCCGTTCTAATTTTTTTTTTTTCGAGAACGTGCTTAGCACATGTTTCATTAAGAGAAGCGAGAGTTTTTACATACGAGTTGAGATGATGCAAAAGGCGAGATACCTCTGCATCACTCAACCCCCACGATTACAACAGGATGCTATTATATGTAGATGAATTTTGCGACTAAAGGAAGCGGCGTCAGGCTAAATTATGCCTACGATGATGGACGACAGTGCTCTGAATCCTGCAGCGATCCAGGCGTTCCCTTCCTCCGTGATTTTCATGGTGACTTCCGTTCTAAATTGTAAGTCTATTTCACTTTTCTAAGTAGAACTATGTATCTAAAAAACGGCAAACAAGTTACAATTTGGAGTCAGGTTCCTCTGTTTATCTAACAACGCGCTCTCAACGATGAGCAAGAAATTGGAAGTAATTGCTTTAGAGATATCCAATAAAGGATGGAAACATTTATATTGTTTGAACTAGCGTTCTGGTCGATCTATAAGACTATGGCTCTCTCTTTTTATTTCATCCGAAACTTTGTAATAATGGGCTGTGTACATCCATGGATGTAGAAGCCGGATATTTTATCCATTATCTAAAAAATCTAATAAATCTATCCATCCATTACCCTTATTTTCATAGACCATTTTTCCCTCCCTCGCGTGGCCGCGTCGCCCAGATTTCATGCCCGTGCGATTATACGTCGACGGTCGGCAGCCAACCGCGCCCGAAACTTCCAGACCGTGCCATGCATCTCCCCAACCCGCCGTATAAAAAAAAAAAAAAGAACGTTTCACGGTCCCTCTAAAGAATTCCAAAGCGGGCGATTGAAAGCGGGCTGGCACGGGCCCGGTATGAAAAAGCCCAATGAAAAGCGGCCCGGCCCGGCCGGAGGCGTGCCGTGACTAGCCCGGCCCGGTGCCCGTGCCGTGCTCGGGCCAGCGAATTCGGCCCGTGGGCGGCACGGGGCATGGCACGATCCAACAGCGGCACGGGGTCGGCCCGATCAATTCTAGCCATGGATTATGTCTAAATGAATCTCAACCGTTGAGCAACTAGTGTATATATACAAGAGACACACTCATCTCAAACCTAGCTCCCTCCCGTTTCTTCTCTCCTCACACACGAAGTGGCAGGCGGCGCTTTCTATCTCTCGTACAAAGTCACACCGGCGGCGCTCATCCTTGCACCAGCGGCGGCGCTCGGCCTCGAGGCAGCGGCGGCGCTCGTCCTCGCGGTGCGTCCCGGGCGGCACGCCTCGCGGCTGCGATGTCGCTCATCCTCGGCGCCCGGCATGGGCGCGGTGGAGCTTGGTGTCGACGGCGCGGCGTGCCTAGGGCTGGGGCGGGCGGACGCCGCGGGCCGCCGTGCCCAGCGGGCGACGGCGCGGCGCGTTCCAGCCACCGTAGTGCCGTGCACGGGAGCGGAGCCGACGCGGTGGCGCGACCGGCGCGGCCGCGCTTCATCTGCCGTGCCCGGCGTGCCGTGCCAGGCGTGCCGTGCTCCGGCGTGCCCGTGCCGTGTAGTGCCGGGCGGCGCGTTTGGAATTCTTTAGTCCCCTCCCGACTCTTCCCGAAGCCACTCCAAGCGCCGCCTCTCTGTCGCTCCCGCCCGCGCCTATCGCCCGGCGCTGCCTCGGCGTCCCTCCCGGCGGCGCAGCGCTGCCGACGCCCAGACGCCCTCTCTATCAACGTCGCGGCGACGCTGCTCTGCGCCATGAACCCACCGGCGCCGTCGGGCCGCCGCCGGGTCTCGCCCGCCGCGTCGGATTCGCGGCGGCCTCCGCATCTCCCATCGTCGTGCCACTCGCCCCTCCCTCTTCCTGCCTCTGCTGACCCGGCGTTGTGCCGTGCCATCACCGAGCCCCAGCCGCGGCCAAACCCTAACTGCGCCCCGTGCGGGTGCCTGTGCGTCGCGAGGCCTCGGCGCCACCATCTCCAGGTTCTGCCGCCTCTCCCTCCCTCTGATCTGAGCTTAATCACTTCCTTCTTGTGTTCAGTACCTGATTGCACATCTGATTATATGTGTGCATTCTTTTTTGCTGAAACTGATGGATGACTGGGTCACCAGCTTTGCTTCCATAGTCTTCGTCCTTCGTTCGAGATTATATTTTTATTACTTGAACGTTAACGACGATGCAGAGTGGAAGATTCAAGATGATAAAAATATATGATCTGTTCATGTTCAAGTCATATGTGATTATGTTACTGCCATTTTTCCGATGAGCTGTTCCGTACTATTATTTACCTGTAGGAAACCAGCATCTACGAATTCTGCTATATGCATTTTACTAAAGAGATCTGATCTATTGAGGACTTTAGATAGTTTTCCTTTCTATGTCAGCAGATTGTTTCCCCTACCGGCAATACAGAGGATTAGTCCCTGCGTTCAAATTGATTCGTTGCTCTACCACTTCCTTTTCGTCTTTCAGGATTGGTCATCAGCAATACAGAGAATTGGTCATCCACAGTTTAGTACAGCTGTTTTTTTATGTGCTTAGTGTTTGCTGATTGACATTTTACAATGACTTCAGTTTGCGAGATGTCTTATGTATAATATATCCCAGATTGCCTACGCAAAGCAACAGCTAAGTATTTGTACTTGGTCTAAGGTGCTCATTGGCTGATTTGTATTTTCCTCATTTTTACTTTTGAACATAGTCATTTTAATAAATACTTAAAGCATTCTATGATACAGCAGGAAAAGCAAAGAGCATGGCTACAATTACAGTGGAAAGATATGAGAGAAGGTCATCGCTAAGTTGCTGTTATATGCGACGACTTTAACATTCAGCATGTTGTTGCCTCTTCTGATGTCAAGTTTCCAATTAGGCTTCAGGGCCTTGCATGTTCTCATGGTGCCTTCTCAAGTGTATATCCAATGATGGCTTATTTTGTCCAAGGTAGTCATTGCCTCATTGGTATTTTCGTCCTTTTAGCATTTCAAGATACTCATTTCAGTAAATACTTAAAGCATTTTATGGTGCAGGAGGAAAAGCAAGCGCGGCGCAAAGAAATGAGACAATGCCGTTGCTAAGTTGCTGTTCTATGCCAGGACATTAAGATTCACACCATTGTTAGCTCTTCTGATGTCAAATTTCCAATTAGGCTTGAGGTCCTTGCATATTGTCATGGTGCCTCCTCAAGTGTATGTCCAGTGATGGCTTATTTCAACATCACAGTATTCCTTTTTAACCTTTTTGTTGTATGCTACGAAGCAGAACTCTTTCCTGGCCTTATCTATCGGACGAAACAACCAAAGATTGTTCTTTTTAGTTTCCGTTTCAGGCAAGATCATAACTTCATGATTTCTGGCAAAAAATTGGAAACATCTTCGGCTTTTGAGGTAAATTACTTTCAGGTGGTAAAAGTTGCTCATTACAATACTTAGTTTATAACCATTAACATTTCAGATTCCAGTGACATTGTTTGGGGACACACTTATACATAGGAGTGCAAGAAGTGTTCTCCTGATGCTATAAATGCTACAAAGCTGGCCTCATGTATACAAACAAAGACTATTAGGTACAATGTTTTCTAGGATCCTTTGCCTGAACCCAACGTTTGCACCTGATGAAAAACAAAAGGCTTATTATCCTTGCTGTATAAAAAATGATCTCCTCTAATATCCATATTCTTGCTTTCCTATAATTCAAAATCGCTCATTTATTGTAACTGTATTTTCTTCCTTCCTGTGTTTCAAATCTTCTAACCCGCGCATTTGCGCGGGGTTTCGGCTAGTACTAGATAAACGTATCCATCAGTGTCTTAGAGAGCTGGAATGGAGCAGTTTTCCCAGAGTCAACTCGGGCACAGATCCAGCGTCGTACCTGTGAAATTGTTGCTGTCGAGCATTAGGTCAGTGAGACCCCTGAGCTGGGAGAATGAGGTTGGAATTGCACCAGTGAGCTTATTGTTAGACAAGGAAATATGTTGCAGTGTTGCAGATGGATTCTGGAACTCCTCAATATGACCAGAAAGATGGTTATAGCTCAGGTCCAAATACTCTAACGCTGGTTGGGTGAATAAGGATGCTTGTATCGCACCGGTGAATGAGTTGCTATGCATATCCACTCTCTTTAGGTTAGGGAGTATATTTCCGTCGCTCAGAGGAATATTCCCTGTACAAATTAATAGACATGGTCAGATATTTTTTCTGTTTCCTCAGAGAACGAAAACTTTAGTATAATCATTAACCTACTACTATATTCACGATAGTTATAGCTAGGTTCAATTATTTTCTGAATTCAGATATATTGAGTTACATTACTATTTTGTAAGTATTTCTCTAAAGGCCATGCAAAAAAAATATTAATTATTGTAGTCGATGTATTCTACCCTTCAAACTAACAATAAAAGATGAGGTTGGTAAGGTAAATGGAGGATCCTAGCTAAAGACTGAGGTTATATGATAATGGTAGGGCTGTATTCTTATGTTTTCCCTTGGAAAGAGAGGCAAACAAAAAAGAAGAAGATCATGGTGGGCAGAGCAAGTTTCAAGCAAATGCAAATGTAAGCAAGGGCTTACACTTACCTTGGAAGTTTTTCAAGGAGAGGTCTAGAAATTCCGGCCTTGATAAGTTTTTTAGTGAGGGAACTCGGCCAGATAAACCTGAGTCAGAACATTCCAGTCATGATAAATATGTCAAATTGCTGATTGACGAAGGAAGGCCACCTGAGAAGCTGTTTCCGCCAAGATTTAACTCCGTCAACATGGAGAGATTCCCAATGGAGCTAGGGATTGTACCAGAGAGACCCATGTCTTCAAAACCCAGAACCTTGAGTTGTTTTAGGTGAGTGATCCAGAGAGGGAAGGTTGATCCTGCCAACATGTTGAAACCAAAGTGAGTATATATAAAATCGTAGGACTCAGCTCGTTCCAACGAAGAGCAGTGCGAACATTACTACAATAGTAAATGAGATGTCAATAAAACCAAAGCCAATCAGGGATCTGATCTCACCGCTAAAATAATTATCGGAAAGGTCAATGGTCTTTAGGGAACGAAGACCTGCAAAGGAGGGAGGAATTGACCCAGAGATGCCGCAGGAAGATAAGCTGAGGCCCTCAAGACGTGTGAGCCGCTCAAAACCAGACGCTGGAAGATGGGAGCCGCAGAAGTCGTTGTTGTCCAGTACGAGGTGTTTGAGAGAGGTGAGGCTGAAGAGGGCAGGGTGGAGGCCGCTGCCACTGATACCCAGTGACCGGTCTGAGAGGTCAAGCCCGGTGACGCTCCCGGAGACGCGGTCACAGGCCACGCCCTCCCAGTGGCAGCAGTCGGTGCCCTCGATCCATGACGACAACGCTGTGTTGTTGGCTGAAACATCCCGACGACAGCCGTCGGAGGATGCGGTGAAGGTGAAGGATGACCGCTTCAGCTGGAGTAGTGCTGCAGTGTGCTCGGGACGGCAACGACGCGGTGGAACTTGTTGCAAGCTGCTGTTGCCACCGCCGAAGCCGGGCGTGCTGCTGCTTGTGTTTGTCCACAATGCATTGGAGCGATGTGCCAGCAGGGTCTCAGCGAGGAGAAGAGCTAGCACTAGTGCAAGGAACCATGAGCTGGTGTGACGGTTGTGGACGCTGCAAGCCATTGCCGCAGCTTGGAAAATTATTAGGATGGCAGGCCGGGCGGATGGGAGTTGAGTTTATGAACGCAGTTAACCTATCGTACGTATTCTCAAGAGACCAAGTCAAGCAGAGTCAATGCTGCCGACAATGTACTGAACAATGTTTGGGTCCAGCAGGGAACAATGTTTGTACAGTTTCTGAATTTGAATACAGTGCAATTACTATGATGTCATAGTCATGTCACCATCAGATAACAGTTGCATAACTATTGATCTGTCTGATCTTATTGTAGAGTGTTAGGAAATAATGCAATAATCGAAGGAACACGAGACATACATTTTTACGTGGAAAACTCTTGCGGACGCCAACCGGCGATCTTCACTATATGAGTTTACAGAACACAAGGAATACGATGAGCGTCTCAACTCTTCCGCACGGCTTACAAGATGTATTTATAGGACGGACTGACTGCAGTCCAATACGGAAACAAATCCGCTAATGAATAAATATTAACCCGAATCCTATTTCAACATAAAGCAAGTATCACCTTTTCTGATTCGATGGTGAGTGGAGCGTGGCTCACATCTGGGAAACAGGTTTTTGTATGACAGGCCGTGGAGATGCAACTTGTTGTTTGGTTGTCTATATGTATAGAACTAGTCTGGCTGAGAAATAGACTGTTTTGTTAGCGGCATGAAGCTATATCGTAGAATAAAAATAGAAAAACAAGTAGTCCCTTATTTTACTTATGTAATGAACTCTAGTAGTCCCTATTCTACTTTAATGTCTTGATCAAATTTAAAAGTACACCAATATCCCTACGGCTAGCTTAGAGCTTCAAGAGTATCCTAAATTTTCCTTTTAAAAGGTCCATGTTTTCCAACTTCTAAAAATATATTGGGAGTATGAGTGCATCTCCAAGAGTTTCTAACAACCCGCTCCAAAATATAGAACACAATTTTACATCAGAAATCTTATACTGTTTCTAAATTATTCTAATCAGTTTTTTATATTTTTTCTCTTGTATATTTACATTAGGAACCCTTTCTTACTCTTTATTCTTTCTCTGTCCTTCCACCTTTAGATACGCGCAACTTAGAAGCGTGTAACTTTACGCGTAGGAGGATAGATTAGGAGTTCTTGACGAGGGATTTTTTTTTCGTCTTACTTAAAACCAAGGATTAGAAAGGGATTTAGGGAGCTCTTGGAGATGCTCTTATTCATAAAAATAAAGAAATTTTGTGAGAAGAAAGTGAACTATGCCAGCAACAAGCTCTATTATTGGCCTTGCTTGTATGAGATTCTGAACCGTGTTGTAGCTAGCTTTTTCGTTTGTTGATTGGCAGGGCACGGCACAAGAAGATACTGTTTACTTGATTTCAACAGTGAGTCAACCAAGTTTCAACTTCCCTTGAACTGCGGTTTTATGGCCCATCAACCCCAGTTTTTTTTGTACGGCTTGTGGGAAATCTTGCACTTGTTTTTTAGATAATGGATAAAAAGTATCCGGCCTCTATATCCGAGGATGTACACAGCCAATTATTACAACGTTCAGGGAACAAGAAAGCCACCGTCTTTAACATAGACCAGAAACTAAAGCAAAGCGATATAAATGCTTCCACCCTCTATTAGAGATCTCTAAAGCAATCATTTCTAAATTCTTGCTCATCGAAGAGAGGGCGTCCTTGGCTTGCTCGTCACGCTGCAGGTGAGCCCGGAAGCGTAACCAATATGCTCCCACGAAGATGACCTGCATAATGGAGTTAGTTTTTAATTTTTTTAAAAATCACATCATTCCGGCATCTCCATATAGCCCAGCACAAAGCAGCAACTCCCACCCAGATCAGGCCTTTAATCTTCTTATTTTGATTATTAAGCCAAGCACCAAACATATGGCTAATAGATCTAGGTGGTTTCAAATTAGTAGCAAAAAAGATTATCCTCCATATTATTTTTGCAAAGGGACAATCAAGGAATAAATGTTGGATAGTTTCATTCCTATTACAGCAAATACATTCTTTGAGACCCTTTCCAATTCTTCTAGCGAGGTTGTCTTTGGTTAGAATGACACCTCTACGAAGGAACCCGAGAAAAAGATTTTTATTTTTAGAGGAATTTTAATCTTCCGGATCCTCTTATGAAGATCCGGAAGATTAAAATTCCTCTAAAAAATAATTGGCGTGGGGTTAGGTGGAGGTGGAACCCACCGCTTAAAAACGCCGGCGTGGATTGCTCCTTTCCACCATTCGTCGAAAAAGGAGGTACCTTGGGTCGAACTTATCAGGGCCGTCGATCCACTGAAAGAAAAAGCACCTCTCATAGGGCTGAACAGCAACATTACAAAAACATATTAGTGAGCTACAAATAAAATAGCAAAAAAATATTAATAGCAAAATTATTGCTTACATTACATGAGCCACATTCATAGAAGAAACGGGCGGCTGTATCCGGATGCCTAGACCGGAAAACCACAGCCCGGCATTCCATGGTCTGATTAGGCAGGGGAGGTCGGGAGGTGCGGGGACATCCTTGCTAGACACGTCGGGGTATATTTCTTTTGGACGACCCTTTTTTTTTTTTTCCAAAACCGCGTCCTCCAACAAATCGACATCTAACATAAATTGAATGAACCAAAGAGCTCATAAGTTAGCATAAATTTAGTAAGCCCACTTCACTAAGCTAACTAATTATACTAACTATATACTAATTATAATTTACAAACTATACTAAGTATAGTAACTATAATCATATAAACTATACTAAGTACATCCTACGAAACATACTAATTATAATTTACAAACTATACTAAGTAACTTGAGTAAGGAACTACCTTCACAGCGATGCAAACCACCGGGAGCTTGTGGCGGCGGTGGGCTTAGGGCGGGTGGCAGCCGGTCGGCCCGCCCGGCCATGGCACCGAGGGGAGGACGGCGGGGGCTGGAGGGCGGGCACGGGCAATCGCGGGACGGTGGCACGGGTGGGCGGCGGCGATGACCGGCGGCGGTGGCGGCGCACAGGGAGCCGACGGGCGCGACGAAAGCACGAGAGAGAGGGAAAGAAAGAAATGAGGAGGGAAGGAGGAGGCCACGCGGTCGAACCGGTATATGGTCCTGCCGCGCCATGATCCGTGGTGCGGCGCCAAGATGCGGTGGCGCGCGAGCTATGCCACGTCGGATGGGCCGTGCCGCGGTTGCGCCCCTGCCGCGCTGCCATGCATGGCGGCGGCAGTGCAGTTTACGCCGGCGCCTTGCTTGGCGGCGCAGCAAAGGGATTATTTGTGGAAAAAAAAAGTCAAGCGATGTTTTTTTTTTCATAAATAGTTAAAAAAGGGTTAAAATTGCAAAAAAAGCGGAAGGGAAGGGGTGGGCATACCTAGTGGGGCGCTCGTCGCCGAAGAAGGTCCGCATCGAGAGGGCCTGGGCACCCGGTGTTCGGCGGCACGCTGCTCGGGCAGTAGTCGCCGTAACCGTGGGGATGCGGAAAAGCAGGTTCATCGTAGAGAGAGGTCCCAACCAGCGGCCGATGCAGGTGCGGCACGTGTTGGGGCGAAGAAGATGGTGGCCAAGACAACCGGTGGCTTTGGACATGGCACCAGCAGCGAATGCGAGCGTCGCGTGGGTGAGGCGCAGGCGTGGCGAGCTAGTTGGAGGACCTTGGCAGTTTTTTGGGTGTCGGTCTCTTTACGGATGGGAAAAGAAACAGGAGTCCGGGTGGGCCTGAGGGGCATGGAAACTTGCGGCATGCGCTACGCGGAGGGGAAAATACCCAGCAAGAGAGGAAAGGACAAAAATGAACAGGGTAACAGTAACATGGTTGATGTGTATTAATCTTTACTGATTGCAAGCGGAAAATATATGTGAATAATAAAAGCTGTAGTCTGTTTTTGTTTACAAAGTTAATTAAGTTTAATATTAGCATTGAGGAAAGGGGGATAGGGTCCTCAGGGTGATGTGATAGCTTGGGGAAGGGTCAGCGAGACGCCTATGCGCTCATCTCCCTCGCCTCCGACACGGCAGGTACGGCGGGGAGACACCGGGTCCCGGGGGGAAAGAAGGATACGAGGAAGAAGGGGAGGGGATGGCGACGGCCGGGTCCCACTCGTTAGCGCTGGTAGGTGGGGCCGTTATGTCGGGAGAGAGGGAAAGGTGGGCGCGCTGCTGCGTGGTTGGGCCCCGGCTTGCGCGTCGGCCCACGCCTGGGAAGGGAGAGGGGAGGAGAAGAGGAGGGGAGGTGGACCGCTGCGGGCCCTAAAGGGAAACGGGGACGAATTGAGCCTGTTGGCTCCTTTTCTATTTATGAACCCTTTTCTATTTTCTGGATTTTCAAAAGAAGGATTTTGAATGGATTTGAATTTGAATTCAAGAAGATTTTGAGGTTGGCACCACCATATGTTCACCAAGCAATAGAGCAACAACTAAAGTACATCCACACATGTTGATTTGCATTTATTGGGTGAACCCTATTTGTAATTTAATTCCTATTGTGTTGTTATTGGCTAAGTGGGAGTAAATTTTAGTGATTTTTCTAAAGTGGCAAAATTTCAGGGTGTTACAAATGGTCTAGCTCACTCGATGTGCTTCCAGTAGAACTTTCAGATACTCTAGCAGCTTAAGCTACTCGATCTTGGTTTATTGCTAGAGAAGGTGAACTATTCACCTTCTTTACATACTTACGAAGATGTTTCACCCTATTTTGATTACCACCCTTTCCGGGAGTTGCATTTCTTCTCGGACATTCAGTCAACACAAGTTTATGAGATGACGACTTGGCTGAAGTAGCATTTTCCAGCGAGAGCTGTGGCATCCACCTTTGCACCTTCCGATGACTCACAACTTGATGACGATAGTGATGAATGGTTTAGCTCACCCGATGCGCTTCGGTAGAACTTTCAGAAACTCGGCAACTTGAGCTACTCGATCTTGATTTATTTCAGGAGTAGATGAACTATTTGTCTTCTTTACATACTTCGAAGATGTTTTGTCCTATTTTGATTACCACCATTTCCAAGATTTGCATTTCTTCTCAGACATTCAGTCAACACAAGTTTATGAGATGACGACTTGGCGAAGTAGCATTTTCCAGCAGAACTGTGGCATCCACCTTTGCACCTTCCGATGACTCACAACTTGATGGCGACAGTGATGAATGGTTTAGCTCACCCGATGCGCTTCCAGTAGAACTTTTAGAAACTCTGGCAACTTGAGCTACTCGATCTTGATTTATTTCAGGAGTAGATGAACTATTTGTCTTCTTTACATACTTTTGAAGAGGTTTTGTGCTATTTTGATTACCACCATTTCCAAGATTTGCATTTCTTCTCAGACATTCAGTCAACACAAGTTTATGAGATGACGACTTGGCTGAAGTAGCATTTTTCTAGCAGAACTGTGGCATCCACCTTTGCACCTTCCGATGACTCACAACTTGATGACGACAGTGATGAATGGTTTAGCTCACCCGATGCGCTTCCAGTAGCACTTTCAGAAACTCTGGCAACTTGAGCTACTCGATCTTGATTTATTTCAGGAGTAGATGAACTATTTGTCTTCTTTACATACTTTTGAAGAGATTTTGTCCTATTTTGATTACCACCATTTCCAAGATTTGCATTTCTTCTCAGACATTCAGTCAACACAAGTTTATGAGATGGCGACTTGGCCGAAGTAGCATTTTCCAGCGGAATTGTGGCATCCACCTTTGCACCTTCCGATGGCTCACAACTTGATGACGACAGTGATGTAACACAAGAATGGTCTAGCTCACCCGATGTGCTTCCAGTAGAACTTTCAGAAACTCTGGCAGCTTGAGCTACTCGATCTTGATTTATTGCAGGAGTAGATGAACTATTTGTCTTCTTTACATACTTTTGAAGAGGTTTTGTCCTATTTTGATTACTAGCCTTTCCATTGCCATCATCCTTACCATACTCAAAACAAGCCTTACTCTGTGAGCAGTTCAATGTATCAGAGCTAATCACATTCAGCTTGCAACCTAGCACACTTGTTGCAGGCGGCGGCTCTGGTAGCAGCACCTCTCCTGCACTAAAGCTTTCCCAGAGCCAAACCTTGTTAACTGCAGCAGCAACTGCCTGAGATGAGGCGTTTGGAGGTCGTACTAGCATGATATCATAACGTTTCATCTTAAGCCTGTGAAGTAGATCAGATAGATCCTGGTCGCCTGAAATAAGCAAGTAATTGCCCGGTGGAGGATTGTCGAATGCCCAGAACAACATGTCGACAAGCATCCTCTTCCCAGTCGTATCTTTGCTCCCTGCCAGCCGTAATGTAGAGTTGGATTAGCTAGCAGTGCCAGGGTTTACAGCGCCAGTAAGAAAAAAAATTTCAGTCCCCCCGCGATAAATAAGAAATTTCAGGAATTTCAGAAATATCAGAGCAAATTTAAATAAATTTAAATTGATTTTTTTTTTAAAAAAAAATTAGCACCATTTCACTAGAAAAACACTCTAACCTATTATCCATCACAAATTCATATAACATCTATGAAATAATACAATATATCATAGAAACAGAGCAATAGTAATACAGCGGACCAACGGTAATACCAGTAAGAAAAAAAATCAGTCCCAGTCCCAGCCCCAGCGGAAAAGATGATATTTCGGAAATTTCGCCAAGCAGTGCACCTGGGGATTAGGGGAGAGATGGAGTATACCGGCGGGAACGTGGTTGAGGCTGATGCCGGTGGCGGAGAGGGCAGCCAGGACGGGCGGGGGACGCGGGCGGCATCGCCGTAGGCAGCGATCGAGATGGGGCCCGCGTACCCTGCGGCCTCGAGCGCGGCGGTGATGTTGTAGGCGATGCGGTGCGGGTCGCAGCGGCCACAGGGCACCGCGCACTTGTCGATATCCCACCACACCGACGTCGGGGCCGCCGCGGCGCGCCGCCCATTGTCTCCGAAGCCGTGCGCGGTCCGATGAAAGCTTGGTCGGAGGGTGGCACAGCACAGGTGGAGTTCTTTTCTTATAGCGGTAGCGGCTAGGCCATGTATAGCCGAGCACGACGCGTCGGCGAGGACGTCGCTCTGCGCGTGGCGTCCGCGCCGCGGCACCTGATGGGAAATAAACCGTGTCCGGGGGCCGTCCTTGCCTCCGACGCGGGCGGGCCGACGGCGGTGGAGGTGGAGCCGTCGCAGCGGCCAGCGGGAAACGAATGATTTGTTTAGGTTGACCTTGTCCTTGACTCCATTCCATGACTTAGCCTGAAAGCAAACACCAGATCTCTGCTCGTAGGAAGGAGTGAATCGGATTCTATCTCGTCGTTTGTCACGATGACAATACTTGTTGGCAAAGAAAAGCCGAAAGCGAACGCCAGCCAGATCTCGCTAATCTCCTGCTGTCGTTCGGTCCTGAATGCCGATAACGACGGCGTCCTCTACAAAATTAGCTACGGTTGCGTCCGACGACCGCCTCAGCGACCTCCCCGTCGCGCTCCTACGCGACATCGTCTCCCGCCGCTGGCGCCCTGTCTGGCGCTGCACGCCGCTCGCCCTCGGCGACGCGCACCTTCTCCCTCCCGGGCGTCCTCGAGGGGGCATCCGCGAGCCCACGCGCGCCGACACGCCGGCCACCGTCTCCCGCACCGTCGCCGCGCACCGTGACTGACCATTGCATTCGTTTAATTCGAGTTCAGTAGCATGTGCAAATCAACCACACTGATGCCAATGTGTCATCTTTCCTCTGCTTCTTGTGCATTCCAGGCCGGGACGAATGCAAAGCCCAAGCACAATGGCCCCAGGCATCAAGATCCTTGGATTAAATGTGCGTTTTTTTAGTCTGCAATGATGCCAAGATGTTGCCCACCTTCCTCAGATGCTTTCCCAATGTTGAGACACTGCATTTTGTGGTACTGCTGTCGCCACCGCACCATCCATCACCTGTTGAGCTACTCGCTGGTTTGGGCGGAGAAAACTGAAGAAGTCTCTGGCAAGGTGGACCTCAAGTTCTGGGAGGAGGCTGGTCCCATTGAAAGCATCCAGTCCTGCGTCAAGATGCTGACCTTCCGTGAATTCCACATGGAGCCAAGTGAGGTTTCCTTCCTCAAGTTCTTCTTCGAGAGTGCCCAGGTTCTGAAGAATGCAGTAATTGTGGGTTCCAAAGGAAGTTTCACAACCTTCCGTGAGGTGATGTCCAAATTGAAGACTCTCATTCCTGAAAATGGCCCTAGTAATACCTGCCATGTGCTGGTCTATGAGAGCTCAGATCCTGATGGGAGTGCGGTCTGGAGTTTGCAAAAAGGATTTGATTTTTCTGTTAGTGATCCCCTCTATTACAGCTGAGAATTTGATAGTATCAACATAGAAGGCAGTGCTCTAGATTATAGGCATGCATGTTAAGAAGCTTAAGTTGGTCCTACTGTCATCTCTAGCTTTAATTGCTGCAGTTAATATTGCTATACTTCTTGCGTATGAGTATTGTTAGCCAGGTAGTTGCCTATGAACCATCGTATCCGCATCTTATGTCATTTCTTTAATTTGGCTACCCATGGTTCTGACATTGGTGTTTACATTGTGAAATATCTGTCTTTATGTCTGGCTAAAGTTGGAGGTATGGTCTGAACTATATTATTTGGTTCTGCTATTTCTGAAAATCTCTTCAGCAGGCAGAATTTGTTACTTGCAGATTGTGCATCCTGAATGATCATGCATAGATTTTAGTAAGCCAGTGATCATCACAGCTATATGAAATGGGTGAACTATTAATCTACACATGTCTTTTTTTTTTTTTTTTTTTTTTTTAATATAACAGCTTAAACTCCTCAATGAGTTTGGCAGCTTGGAGTAATTGTGAGTTGCATTCCAAGCCTTATCACCTCTCTCGGGTCTTCTCTCCATGTTTGAAAGAACATGGACTGGTGGGTAATTGGCACCAATTATTTAGAAGTTGGATGTTTACCTGTTTCTCTAGCAAAATCTGTTATCTTGCTTTGCTCGTCCTTCTGGCACGTCAGCTTGAAGCACTAAAACCTGTAGTATACTATCTGCCATGAAAATGACTCTTGTTGCTAAACCGATTGTGCCGCTCTTTAGTTGTATATATGGACTATTCTGTCAGAATCTTATATGACTGGTTTGGTTAGCCTTGTCCTGACACTGGTGATTTAGAGTGTAGGTTTATTTTCTCAATTTTCTCTTTATGTCGAGTGAAAATTGGAGGTATATTCTGAGCTACTACTTCGATACTGTCTCAGCAGTTTTCTTGAGATGATTTTGTTCCATCTGGCATCACAGCAGCTTTGTAAGGCTGCTTTCTTGTTTCTAACAGTAGGCCTTGTGCGTCCACCTATGCACTTTTGGTTGATTACTTTGGAGTAAATTGTGGTTAAGTATGTCCTCAATTGCATGTCACATGGACTAATTTTGAGTTGAATACCAAGCCTGTCATTTCTTTCTCAGGTTTTCTCTTCTCTGCACATTTATTTGTCAGGCTGTCTTTGCTACTGCGAACTTTGCCCTTCACAGGGAACGACTGTGACCCTCCCGAACTGTTTTCTCACATACTTGCTGCAAAAAGAACTTAACTACTAATTAGGCATACTGTGCATGCTGGACCAATGCATTTCAAGAAATGTAGACACCCAGTTCATAGAATGAACACCTGCACATGAGTACTTCTCTTATGATTTTCCTTTTTTCCCCTAACAAGAGAGCTGTGTACCATTGAATTAATGAATAGGATAAAACCCAGCAGTAAAACACCAAAGTGCAGAGTAAAACAGAGAAGAAAAAAAAAAGAGAGAGAGAACAACACGGCACCAACACATGCAGAGGGAGAGGAACAGCGAAAACATAATGGGGGACAGCGAAAAGAGAGACTTCTCTAATGGATTCAATCTAAGCAGCAAAACAGATAGTAGGAGCCGGCCCTGTTCGGCAGATGGTTTTCACGGCTGATTGCGGCTGTTTCAATACTATTCTGTAAGAGAGAAATAAGCTGGAACACGGCTGATAGCCGCTAAAAATGGCTTCTTTAGGTCCATATGTTACGTCACATAGGCTTAATTATTCAGCAAGGTTGAAGCTAAGATTTCCGATCAAAACAGGTCATGCTGGTTTGCAGAAGCTGGTTTTTGCAGACGTTCTACAGGGTGCACCTTTGGGAGCTGCACATGGAGCCGCACATGCATACAGTAAAAACACTTTACACTATATATATAAATAAAACTTCCATGAACATGGATGATAATTTTTTAAAAAAACAGTAAGGTCTTATTTGGACGCAGTCGTCTCTATCGCAATCCACCACATGTATTAATTGTTGCCGTTGGTGTTTTCTGAAGGACCGAAAGTGGCGACAGAGGGGGGTGAATGGGAGCCTGAAAATTTCTTCAAAAGAAATTAGGCCTCTATCACAGATTCAACCCCAAACAGAAAATCTCAAAGTGTAGCCGCCGAGCAGGCGAACTACAAAGGCAGCATCGCCGAGCAGACGGTGCGAAAGTGAAGGCCGAGCAGACCAACACGAAAACAAGCAAATGAGATGCTCACGAGTCAGAAGGTGACTGGATGCTCGGTGATGACCGGCGAACACAGCAGAGCACTCAAACCAACCAAAGACAAGCTTGGGAGAGAAAAGCACGAAACCTGAAAATGAGCTCTCTACTTCAAGCGGAAATGATGAAAAGAGCCCAAATCCAAATCACCACAACCAACTTGTGATTGGGTGTTTTGGAAACGTTCTAGGGTGATCACAAACCCATAGAAACAAACGGCGTGACCCAGCGTGTCAGCCTCCGCAGCAAGTCGCCCGCCGTCTCCGGTCCCTCGGCCCAAGCCTCACGTCCGTCCTTCGCCGCTCCCGGCCCATCAGCCCGGCACGTCCTCCTTGGCCTTCACCACGCCGTCAACCTCTGCCTCTGGGCTACACCTGCACAACATGAGCCAGCAACCAAGGTCACACGCACACGCCCGTTGACAATCACTCATCACAACCCGAACCACTAGCGCTCTAGTGTTCGCAATCTCCCCCTTGATGAGTGCATTGTCAACACCACCTCACACACATAGTAGTAGAAGAAGAGAGAAGGAAGAAGAAGAAGAAGAAAGGAAGATAGCTTGCTCAAATGATCAAAAGCGAAAGAAAGCCAAGCACCGGTCATTTGAAGCAAGCAAAAGCCAACAAGCTTGGACCCCAAAGAAATGGGCAACGGCTCGACACATCCAAGCAAACCACAGCTAGCCCTCAAGAAGAGGCAGCAAAACGGGCTCAACACCACTAGCCAAAGCACGAGCAACTCACGAAAAGCTCCAAACCAAGCGAAAACTCGAAAAAAAACACGAGAAACCGCTAGTCCCTCGAGGAAAGAGGCAAGGCTCAATACGACTAGCAAGCAAACTCCCCTGAACTGATGCAAGCTCACAAATGGTGCAACTCTCAACATGGGACTCCCCTTTAGACGTCGACCTACTCCCTGTCCAAAGGTGTATATGTCTTCCCCTTGATCTCCCCCTTGTCGATACAAGTGAAAAATCAAGTGAAAGGGTGTGGGAACTCTCCCCCCTTGTTGATAATGCACTAATCAAGCACTAACAACTGCAACTCCCCCCCTCAAAATATGCATGGTATGCTAGGAGTGCAGAGAATGCAAAGAGCTTTAGGGTATAGCAATCGAGTGAAAAGATGCTCTATCAAGTGCTGATATGTGTGTAAAGCAATAATTCATGTGCTAGCAAGTGCTCAAACTGATCATATGAAACATGATGAAGCATTTAGGTTCATTAATTAGTTTTAAGCACATTTCAAAACAGAAGTCACCACTGATCATAGCACTAGACATATGAAAGGCAGGAATCAACCTAGTGCATATCAAAGCAGTCTGAGTGGCTACCTCTAACAATGGTCACACATCATGTCATATCAATAAGCAACACTTGTGATTTTTAAATTTTTAGGAGTCATGCAGCGGTTATCACAAGATCATGTAACGTGTGTGTGTGTGTGTGTGGGGGGTTATAAACACTTGCTTTGTCTAACTTTTCAACCGAAAGCATAGCCTAGGCATAGCCATCAGAAGCTGAAGGCACCGGTTTCAATCATCCACGAAAGTGCTCAAGTTCATCCAAAGGAAGCAGTCTCGATACACTTAAGTAGTGCAAATGTTGACCCACCCCGATCTTTTCAATTCAACTTGTTCTAATCAAATTTTAGCACAATATTACTTTGATCAAAACAAGTGAATGACTCAGAAAGCTAGGGACATAGCAACTATGTATCCATCTGATAGCAAGAGGGAAATACCTTACACATGCATAGCTACTATCCTAGTGGTGAACATTTTTAGATTTCATTTAGTAATAGCATTATGTTCACAAAACAATATCTTAGCTCAACAAGATGATTCATGTAAGCAATACTAGCATAAGATAGCACAAAATCATCAGGTACACACATAGCAATCCTAAACAGAGCATAATCTCACTTCTAACAGATATAACCAAAAGCTCAAGAATGCAAAGTGTACATGATGAATGCAGAATGTATGATACAAAGAAAGCACAAAAGAAAGCTAAAACAGACCTAAAAAGCCAAAGAAAAGCTCAAACTAAGAACTATACAACAAGTCTGCTTCCCCCAACTAAAAGGGGAAACAAACGCCTAACTCACCCCTCAGGCGAGCAAAGGTGGATTGGTTAAGAGGCTTGGTGAGGATGTCGGCAAGCTATTTCTGGGTATCAACGTGTATGAGGTCGATGTCGCCTTTCTCATAGTGGTCTCTCAGGAAGTGGAAGCGAACATCGATATGCTTGGTTTTGGAGTGTAGGACTGGGTTTTTGGCAACTGATATGGCACTGGTGCTATCACACAAAAGAGGCACTCTCGAAAAGCTCAACCCAAAGTCTCTCAAGGTAGCTATCATCCAAAGAAGCTAGGAACAATAAGCCTGCAGCAACATACTTGGCCGATGGTGGATTGGGCTGATTGACTACTTGCGTGAACTCCAAGAAACCAAAGATGACCCAAGAAACTAACAAGTCCTAGAAGTGGACTTCCGATCCAAACGACAATCCGCGAAAACCGCATCGGAATAACCACATAGAGCAAGGGTAGAAGAAGAAGAGTACCAAAGACCTAGCTCGAGTGTGAAGTGGAGGTACTGAAAATCCTCTTCACCGCGACGGTGAGAGGTCTTGTGGTGATGCACGGAACCTTGCGCCGCAGACACACTCACGAAGTGTATGTGCGGCGAGTAGCCGTCAAGTACAGGAGGGAGCCAATCATGCTCCTGTACTCCTTCTGGTCCACGGCTCACCGTCCTCATCGGCATCCAAAGCCATCATGGTCGACATGGGCGTCGAAAGAGGCTTGGCCTCGCCCATATCGAACTTCTTCGGGATGTCCGCCGTATACTTCATTTGGTGCATGAACGTCCCGACCGAAGTCCGCTTGATTTGGAGCCCGAGGAAGAAGTTGAGTTCACCCATCATGCTCATCTCGAACTCCCTGCTCATGAGATCAGAAAACTTGGCCACAAGGCCGTGAGAAGAGCCACCAAAGATGATATCATCCACGTAAATCTGAACCAAAAGGATGTCATTGCCTTGCTTGGGGAGAAAAAAGAGTTTTATCGACCGTCCCCATTTCAAAACCCTTAGATCAAGAAAGTTTTCAAACGCTCATACCACGCTCTAGGTGCTTGTTTCAAACCATACAAAGCTTTTTGCAATTTGAAAACATGGTTAGGAAACTTGGGATTCTCAAAGCCGGGGGTTGTCTCACATAGACCTCCTCCTCTATATACCCGTTTAAGAAAGCACTTTTGACATCCATTTGAAAAAGTTTAAACCCTTTTGAAGCGGCAAAAGCAAGAAGGATTCTAATGGCCTCTAAACGAGCAACAGGAGCAAAGGTTTCCTCATAATCTATCCCTTCTTTTTGGCAAAACCCCTGCACAACAAGCCTAGCCTTATTTCACACAACTATCCCATCCTCCCCTTGCTTGTTTTTAAAAACCCACTTCGTACCCTACGGGATGGCAATCAGCGGGGGGGTGGAACTAAATGCCGACTTCATTACACGCAAAGTTTTCTAACTCCTCATGCATAGCATTAACCCAATTAGAATTAGATAGTGTGTGTCCAATATCTCTGGGCTCAAAGGAAGCAACAAATGTAGAATGAGCAAAGTAAGAAATATGATGTGACTGGATTGGGTGACTCTCGATCGAGCTCACCAATCATCTGTTGAGGTGGATGGCGGGCTGAATGTACCGAGGTGAAGTCCTTGATAAAGTCGCCTCCCCTCAATTTCTTTGGAGCTCCTCCTCCAGTACAGTAGCTACTTCTAACTCGAACGACCCCCAAGTGGATGAAGGGGTAGGAATAGGGCCACCCGGTAGAGGTGGAAGTCGCCGGGTCAACGGGGCAGCCGGTGGAGGCGGCTCGGGATCACCCCCGATTAGCATCTTCCTCTTATTCCACAAAGATGCTCTCATTCAGCTCCTCATCACCTACATGCTCAAAGACATGAGCGAGAAAGAAAGAGGCATCATCTCATCAAATGTTACTTCACAAGTTTCGACGATCCGGTTAGTCTCGGCAAGACAAGTACTCTATATACGCACGTGAATGAAGAGAGTAACCTAAAAAGATGCCATCAAGAGATCTCAACTCAAACTTGTCAAGGTTACCTTTCTTGAGTACAAAGCATCGACAGTCGAACACCCTCAAATGGCTTACCTTAGGTGTGTGTCCAAATCGTAACTCATAAGAGGTCTTCTTTAAGAAAGCACGCAAGAAAATCTGATTTGACACATAGCATGCGGTGTTGATAGCCTTGGCCCAAAACTTACGAGGAGTCCAATGCTCATCTAGCATCGTCCTAGCCATCTCAACAAGGGTCCAATTTTTGCACTCAACAACATCGTTCTGTTGGGTAGTGTAAGGTGAGGAAAACTGGTGCTCAAGACCCAAAGAGGCACAAAAGGTCTCAAAGTAAGAGTTCTTGAATTTTGTGCCATTGTCACTGTAGATAGCTCTCATGGCATGCTTGGGAAACTCATTTTGCAACCTCAAAATCAAGTCTTGAGTGAATGAAAACACCTTGTCCTTACCCTCCATAAAATGCACCCAAGAGTAGCGAGAAAAGTTGTCAACGATCACAAGCACATACCACTTACCCCCAATTGAGCGAACCCAAGCTGAACCAACAGTGTCCATGTGAAGTAGCTCTCCGGGTCATGAGGTCATAACCTTAGTCATAGGGGGGTGAGAGGCAGCGACCATTTTCCCATGACGACAAGGGTGACAAACCAAATCCTTCTCAAATTGGAGTAAATGTTCTCCAGCTCAAAGGGCTGACTAGAGTAAATGTTCTCGAACCTGAACCTCTGAACACGACACATCACAACATGCCGGGCCCAACGGTTCAGACAGAGCACATCATCATCCTCATCCATGTCACCAAAAGTGATCTCGCATGCTTCAAGAGGCGCATGTCCACAGAGGCGCAGCATATCATCAACATTCTTCTGTCGCTCCTTCATGTACGCCAGATTCATCCAATACTCCCTGATGCACGTGATGCGCAGGGTGTGGCTGACTTCCACAGGTGGCGCCAGCGCTGGCCAGCACCGATGTCTGGCCGGCCTCCTCTGCTGGCAAGCAGCCAAGTATCTGCTCAAGGACACCGTCCGGGAGTGCATCTATGCCGTTTCTGCCGCTAGCCACAGGCAGGTTCTTACCCTTTTTCCCATGAGGCATTCAGTCGAGCAGGTGGCGAGCGTCCATACTGTGGGAGAAGAACCGACGAGACGTCGCAGGGGCGCGGGTAAACCAAAGAAAAGGAAGCAAAGAACGGAAGCGTCGCCACGTGCCGGGCGACCGCCGCCTCACCTCTCCGCCGCCGGCTTCAGAGGCGGTCTGTAGGAAGAACGCGGAATGACACGTCGGCCACTGCTCAGAGTAAATTGGCCCATGAGAAGACTCGATTTTTCTTTCCCATTGTGGATTTGAAAGAAAAAAATAGGGGGGCAGAGGGTGAAGGATCTGCAAGAATTTCAGGTTGAGAGGAGTACTGTATGAGTGGAGTGCAGGGGAGGCAGCGCAGCCAGCAGAAGATGAACAGGCAGGAGGCGGGGATCCGAGTTGAAAATAGGCAGTGAATCTGCGCGCCGTTTCCACCTTCATGTAAATTGATTTTTAAAGGAAAATATTTGTAACCGTCGTTTTTGTTTCTCCCATCAAGGCAGAGGCTTATGTAAATGGCAGTTGATGCTTTTAAAACGAAAATGATTTCCATTAAAAAACGTGTTCGGTACAACTTAGCTTCACTAGTGAAGCAGTTTTTTAGTTTCGGTTTCTAGAAAGCAGCATCACCTATAAAGCTAATATAATAAAAATAAAATCTGATGAAAACCCTTCTAGTAACAAGATTCCTTTAGTGCCCTGAGATGTCAAAGAACACTCTATCATGTTGGTTTTTGCTAACTTAATTGTTCGTCTAAATGGTCAATTAGCTCTTAAACACCATGACACATTGACACTAACCAATACACAATGGTATGGTATTTTTTGGTTTAATAGTCCATTTGTCCCGTTTAAATGCATGTTTAGTCTGATTAATGGCTAAATGGTAGGCGAATGACAATTTATATATCTTTTGGTGTTTAAGAAAACACTTACAGAACTTTTTTTAAAAAGAACACATTGTTAGCACCAGTAAGAGTACTGTGTAATAGGGATGTTTTGGCACTCATTCTATCATTGAAGGAACGTGAAGTCCAACTTTCGTGATTGAGGCTCTATTGAAAGTCCATGTTATTATTTTTAAGTCCAACTTATTGTTTTAAAACATAAAATGTTCTATCATCATAGAGCTGGTGCGCTTCAAGTGAGGGAATAGAAGACTATTCAACATTTTGTCTCCTTGAAGGAACATGAGGGTCAGGTACATCCCTATTAAGAATTTGGTTGTTACCCTTGAAATGTGGAGATGTAATGGACACTTTAGTGAATCCTAGATCAACAGTGGAGCTGATCCACGGTGGATTTATCAGAACAGTAATTGTTAGTATTGGGCATCTGTCCGCTGGACCCTCCCAATGGTGGTCCGCGACGCACCAGCCCAACCAACACCTCCGAACTTCTATCAGGTATCCTAATTTTTTTACTCCAACAATGGATGAACGACCGCCCACCCGCCCTCCTTCCTGCTCACACGCCACTAAATGGTGTCCTTCCCCATCTAACCACTTCTCTCCCGTTCTCATCCCTTTCTCTCAAGAGACCCACCATAGCCCATGCCTCTCCCATGTTCTCCTCCCTATTCATTAGCAGATCAATTGTGGTGGCGTGCCCCATGGGCTAGTGCCCATCCGCCTCATGCCACCGCAAGCCCCGCGCCCCGCCTCCATGCTTTCGCTCTCCGTATTGTTGTAGGTCCTCTTCTCCATCGCTGAGGCGGTCGGGGAGGACCATACCGCTGACATCCCCGAGGAGTTCCTCGAGGGTCTTCAATCTCCTCGGCCCGGCGGCAACAAGAGCTGCTCACTTCGTGTACTTGCCGCCATTGGCTGGCCATAGAGGCTGCCCTCCCCGCCTGCTCTCCGCACTCGATGCCGGGGGCACCGTTGCTCACCGACTCTGCCTTCCCCTACCTCCTCGCGTGTTTCCACGCAGTCTCAAGCTTTGAAATGTTGCGCTGAAAATCCCATGTTGCAGGACTATGTTTCAAGTGTTTGAGATGTTTTAATCATGATGTTGCAATTATCGCATCTTAATGTTGCAAAAGTATATCAGAATGTTGCAATGTTTTATCCGGATGTTGCATATGTTAGGAAATTGTTGTTTCAAGTGCTTTTCAGGTGTTTTTAAGTGTTTTCGTATGCATGTTTTTCGAGTGTTTTCAGCTATGTTAGTATGTATATAGTGTTGCAGATGCATATTTCATGTGTTTCATCTGCCTTCAGTTGTATGTTGCAAATATTGCATTTGGATGTTTCAATAGTAGACCAGCCGTTACATCTCTGTCTTTGGTTTCTTGTATCTCCTCTTCGCCTCGGTGTCTCCTCCTCCTAGCGCTGGCTGGGCATCTGCCGCTTCCTCCCCCTTTTTTTTCTCGGGGCGTAGCCACCTACTGCAGCCAACTATCGCATGCATGCTCATGAGCAGCGGAGGGGGCGCGGCGGGACGATGGAATTGGGACTGTGTATAAGCCCATAATCAAAATTAATCTGCGTGTCCCGCGGGCCATTCACTATTTGTTCCCTCTATTAGGATCACCTCCCCACAGAACGGACGATGGAATTAGGACTGTGCAAGTGTAATGGTTATGTATATATCAACCCATGCATGTAACAATATCATGATTTTAATCAGACTAGATTATTTGTGCTATACATGTCCATGTACATGATGGTTTTTGCTAGAGAATATAAGTTATCAGCTGACATCTATGCGAGATTGAGCTCCAGTAATATATAAATCGATTGCAAATGCTGAGCAAGTCAACAGAATGACACAATGAAACAATGAATGCTCAACTCAACAAGAACAAGTTATAAACAAAATAGTATTATCATGTCCCTGCAATCGAATGACTGGAATCAGCGAACCGACAGCAGCCGGCAACCTAGTGGGACTTTATCAGTTTTAATCTTCTGAATTCAAGGGACCCTAGCTAGATCCACCAGCATACCATTTTTGCAAGTCTACTTGAAAATGAAACCTGTATATATAGTAATAATCAAAAGGCACAATATAAGTTTAATTAGATAGAGATGTTATACATGCAGAGTAAAGACACTCAGCATGTCAAATTAAAAAACTTTAAATGATGGCTCATGTGGAAGGAATAAGTAATGAAAACAGAGTTACACTTAATAAACATAAAGCATATATGTAGAGTACTAATAATTATTTGATAAATAATAATATATTTGATAATCATCTAAAACATTTGTGGTACTGTTAGCTATATATATTCCATCCTGATGAAAATCCATGTTCTTTTATGATATCAGAAGTTTCAAATACAGGAACTCAGTATACAATCACTACAGGAAACCGGTGCTTCGCCGGCGGTGGCAGCGGTCGGCGAAGGCCGAAAAAACGGTCGGCGGCTTTTCGCCCGACCGTTTTGTTTCGTCGGCCCCTGTCGGGAATTTTTGGTCGGCATAAGAGATTCGGCCGACCACCGAAAAATACCACCTCGGCGTATTTCGCCCGACCACCAAAACGACGGCGGTCGGCGAAGAAAAGTAGCCGTTAACGGAGCACCAAAGTCAACGTCCGTTACGCCCTCTTTGCCGACAGGGGGCGGTCGGCGAAGACTTTTTTTTTGCCGCTGCGCCTAGGGGGCTGTCGGCAAAGGTTTATTTTTTTTTTTTAAAAAAATCATCGCCGACCAACGTCCATGTAGGTGCTCGGCAAATCTGTTTTTTTAAAAATTTTGCCGACCGCCTACCATCTTGATGCTCGGCGAAGGAGTTACCTTCGCCGACCGTCGGCGGCCGGGAATGTGGCCGCGGCGGGCTTTTTTTTCCCAGCTTTGCCGACCGCAATTGCGCAGGCGGTCGGCAAAGCCTCCTTCGCCGACCGCAATTGCTCAGGGCGGTCGGCGAAGCCCTGAAAAAATGTTATTTTTTTTTTTTTTTCGCTTTCCCCCTTGACAAACAAACACATGCATAATATATATCTCATCCATTCAATCACAGAACATATATATATCGCATTGCACACATCCGCCACATGAAACACAACGATATATCACATAAAACAAGTTGCACAAGTCTACATCGAGTCTCACAAGTCCAACATCAAGTTCACAAGAGAAACAAGTCCACAAATGATCCGCACAAGTCGCGGGGAGTCTCACAAGCTCATGCAGCTGGTGGCAAGGGTGGGAAAGGTGGAACTTGATGGTTCGGGACGGAAGTGTTGCTCATCACTGCAGCCGGATGATTCGACCCCGCCGATCCCGGAGTGGAAGCCTTGTGCAAAGAAGACAATGTTGCAGGTGTTAGACATGATTATTTGAAACAAAAATCGAAACTCTTTGCTATCATACTCACGGGAGTACCCGTAACGCCTGAGTCCGCATTTGTGGAATGACCGGACCTAGGAGCCCGGGTGGCGACTATATCCACCTGTCGTGGCAAGGAACCTAGTAAGTTCCTCGAACTTGGCCGCCATTTGCCATTTCTTTGGGCCTCCACCTCCCGACGGCGCCTCTTTCCTCTGCCGCTAGCCGCTGGGCCTCCACCTCAAGGGCACCAAAACGGCCCCGTGCCACGCTTGCTCGGGCCGTATCGGCGGGTCCGCGGTCCGCCCTCCGTGCTCGGACGCCGGAGAGTCTCAAGCGGGAGCCGTCGATGATCTGCCGGGCGACGCCCAACCTCCCGTGCTTCTTGCCTCCAAAAGTGGCCATGACGATGTCTCAGATCAATGTCATGGGCGCCGGATCGTAGTCCTCCCCATATTTCGCCGAAGTCGCCGCCCTGTACTCAACGATCCGTTGGCCCACACCGGAGTTGCTTTACGCCCTCGCCGGTCGTTGACGTCATAGGAAACGTCGAGGCGGCCCTCTTCTTGTGCGACATGCGAAGGCCCGCCCGGTCGGTCAGGTCTTCTCGGATGTGTCTTCGCTGTGAGAAACAAAGGAAGAGGAATAGTGACCTGGAACGACGATAAAATAAGATTGAGCTTAACAAAGAAAAGTGCTTACCCATAATTCTTTGTACTCCGCAAGGCTCCGACGCCTTGGTGGTGTGATGGACCTTGCATCACCAAACGTTTTCGGGCATCGTCGTGCACCTTTTGCCACTCCTCCGTGAACCACTTGTCCACGATCCGATCCGGCAATCCCCATGGCCGTAGAACCCAAGTCGGCTTCATCTACACGTCATGAAAAAATGTCAGATTAGAAGATCACATTAACTATCTCAAAACAAGCACCGCGTAGTGTTGTTCATGTACCTCCAAGAACTGTTCGCGGGTCAACATCTTAGTCCTTGCATCCTCCTTTGATACTTTTCGACCCAAAGACCGTTGCATGGTAGTTTATGATGGCACGGTGCTTCGCGATCCAAAGCATATCGGTGACGCTGCGTTTTTGCAAAAGGGCGTTCTCAAGCACCCTTGCAGCTAGCACCTCCCGTCCTTCCTCGCATTTGAAGAAGTTACGCATACAAATACAATATCAAATTCATGGTTTCAAGAATGCGATGTATTGAGAAAAGGCTTTGTGCGCGAGGTCGAGTTACCCAAAACTCCGTGAGCACCCGCTCTGCCTTGTGGGTGTACTCCGAGTCTTCTCCTTGGTAGTAGGGGGCCGGCCAAAGCCGCCCCCCCGTATGCCCGTGGTGCGTGACGACGCCGGGGGTAGTGCTGCCGACAAAGAACCCGATGATGCCGGGCGGGCTTGCGTGATTCACCGCCCGACACAACGATCCAGCTCCCGCATAATGAAGACACGATATTAGTTTCACTCAAAGTAGGCATAATGAAGACATGAAGTAAGCATAATGAAGACAATGATGTACGCATCTAAATCTACTTACCTTGTCCCTTGGGGGCGAATCACAGGGCGGTTGTGATGGAGCGGAGCCTCAGGGAGTCGTGAGGGGCCTCGCAAGTAGACCTTCGCAGCCCTTGCTGCCGCCGAGTCCGAACCCCCACCGGAGGGGTTGGAGCCACCAGACGCGTCCCCCCCGCCGTCGGTGACGCCGCGGCGTCGCCCCCGCCCGGTGGGTCCTGGCGGCCACCGGCTCGGGCGTCGCCGCCACGGCTCCGTCGTCGTCCTCCTCCTCCTCCACCTCGGGCCTAGGCGTGGGGCCGGAGGCCTCCCGACACGAGGAGGCCGCCTCGTGGAACCCTCCGCCTGCTCGTCGGCCTTGTCTTCGTCCCGGTTGTAAATCCGGTCAAGGAACAGGCGACCTCTCGGGGTCGTCGACCTCACGACTCTCCACGACCTCCACGACCTCCGCGACCTCCCGCCATCTTTGTTCGATCACTTTGTAATCAAAACATAAACAAGGCATAATTAGATTTACATGCATTTGTAATCAAAATATAAATAAGATATAATTACGGTAAAAACAAAATAACATAGTATTACATGTATTAGAAGTAATCGGGATCATTGTCCATTTGGAGCGTTTCTCCACTCGTCATCATTTGTCAACATTGTCGAAATCACTAAGAGAATCTGAACTAGGATTGTTGCCTTCATTGACCGTGCTCAATTTTTCTAGCATTTCTATGTCCTTCAAGTCGAACACCTCAATGCATTCGCCGTCATCATCGGACATTTCATCGTCTACTTCCATTCCTATATCTCCAAATAGGTCTATCACAAAACTCCTGGCGGACCCTCTTCTTGATAGAACTCTCCCTCATATGTGATTGGGTTGATCAAGTTATAATCTTCATCATTTGGGACGGGTAATTTACCATGCGGCGCTACCTTACGCACAACCTCCAAACCCTTAAGATAATCTTTGTTTTTGCGGGCATATGGCGGGTAATAAACCCGCACGGCTTGTTGAGCCACAATGTATATATCGGATCGTGGATACACGGAATCCGGGTCGAACTCGACTAGCCCAATTGTGCCAGACGTTTAGTACATTTGGTCGAACCGGTGACATTTGAATATCACGGGTTTCGGATGCGGGCGCCATAAAATGAAAGCTCGTATATTTCTTCGACTCCTGCCATGGTACTCATTCCCATTATTATCGATCGTTAGCACGCCATTTGTTCGTGGTACTTCGGTTGGGTCGCCCCTGTTCGTAGCTTGTCGTGTGGAAACGATATCCATTCACATCATAAGCGTAAATGACCTAACCCTCAAATCACGGCCCGTTTAACAAAGCAATTAGCTCGCCCACAGATAGAGCGTCGGTTTGGGCCCTTCTCTTGAACCACGAAATGAAATCGGTCTCTCGTGGTCCAAAGCACCTTGTGAAAGAAGAGTATCAATTTCGTGTGGCTCTCGCATCCCTTGCATCCCTTGATCCGGACCAAGTCTCACGAATGAATTCACATTTGTATGGATCCACCTCGTGAGTTGGTCAAGACATATAGCATGATCTTGTGCCACTCTTTGTTGCTCAACGCGCTCTTGGTAGAAGCACCGGCGCTTCCGTATTGACCTTGGAAAAGGCTGAGCTTCGACTCGATTTTCGTCAAAGATTGTAACGAGGGATTTGATCATGCACGCTAGGAATGTTCTCTCAGTATAGTACTTTTCTCGTGAAGTTTGACACCTCCTCCACAAGGTATGCCTCGGCAACCGATGGCTCGATTCGGCTTTATTTCTACATTTTCTGCAAGACACTCTTTAGAGTTTCTCGATTGGGTAGCACCAATGGTGCTGCACGGGCCCCCATACGTACCTCGCACGGGAGGTGCACAATCATATCTTTGCATCGACAAGAAGCCGGGTGGGAAGATTTTCTCCAACTTACTGAGTAACACAGGTGCCGCCTTTTCCAATTTGTCTACAAACGGTCGAGAGATCGCCTTTGCACGGTGGCGGAAGAAATAACTCAACTCTGCCCAAAGACTAGCCATACATTCTCGAGGGGACAAAGCCTCGAACCATCGTGGGAAGTAGCCGCTCAATCCATACGTGATAGTCATGACTCTTCATCCCATTGACTCGCATAGTAGTTAAATTGACTCCCCTCTTCACATTATGTGCATACCCATCCGGAAACCTCGGTGCCTTCATCCATTTAAGTACCTCCTTTCTTTTTCTCTAGACAAGACAAAATCGACACCGGGCCTTCGCCATCTCTTTTGCCGCTGCGGGAGGCCACATCTCTTGATTTGGTCTATCGCAAAGTTTTGCCACGTCCACTCTAGCCTTAGGGTTGTCCTTAGACTTTTCGGTGTCCATGAGTGTGCAAAAAGTGCTTGGCGATATTCTTCTCGCAGAGTGCATATTGTCAAGGTGATGTGGCACAAGAAGGTCATGAATTGAGAACAACCAGCACGAGAACTTTCCTTGCATACGGGCACGGAACTTTCCATGAACACACCACTGAGAACAACCCATACGCGGGGAAGTCATGAATTGAGTAATGCGGTACCAAACATGCATTTTGAACATCGTTTCGTAGCTCGGTCGTATGTCCATACGCCTTCATCCCAAGCCTTGATCAATTCATCGATCACGGGCTCTATAAACACACCCATCTTATTCCGGGTGGCCCGGAATTATAAGCGGCAAGAATATGGTGTCCCGTTGAAAGGCGACACCGTGGGGAGATTCGGGGGATAACGAATACGGGCCAACAAGTGTATGGGGCCGTACTCATTCCATAGGATTGAACCCATTCATTTGCCGGCGACACGTACATTACGCGCCTCCATTGCTTTCTCAGGATGTTTTCCATCAAAGTATTGCCATGCTTCACCATCGATGGATGTATCATCTTATGCGGAGTGTATCGCTTGCCATTTTGTGCCACGTCGTCATCCGTTTAGCGGATTCCTCGGTCATGTATTGTCGTTGAATCCTCGGTACAAACGGTAGGTACCGTAGAATTTTTTGGCGACTTTTACCGCTTCATCGACCATCTCCAGTTGGGACCTCTTCGTACCTAGAGGCTTTGCACTTTGGACAGTGCTTTGCATCGGCGTGCTCTTTCCTAAATAGGACACACCCATTCTCGCAAGCATGTATCTGCTCATACGGCATCTTAGGTGCCGTAAAGAGTTTTTGGGAGTCATACATGCTCGATGGTAGGTTATGGCCCTTTGGAAGCAGGGTGCCAACAATGGACAACACCCTATCGAAGCCTGCTCGACTGATGTTCAATTCAGACTTCAGCCCTAATAAGCGACAAATGCCATCCAGTTGCGAAACCGTTGTGTTCTCATGAAGGGGTTTCGCCGCCGAGTCCAACATTTCATAGAAATTCTTTGCCTCCTTCTCCATCGCCTCCTTGTCACGTGCTTCGTTGAAAAGTCCTTGGTGGACATCATCTAACATATCTACAACCCCGGCATCACCATCACAATCCTCGAGGCGTGCTCTCACCTCCTCCTCTCTCATACGTTGTGCTTCACCATGGTATACCCACACGGTATAGTTCTTGGTGAATCCAACATCTAGAAGATGACGTTGCATATCCTTTCGGCTGACTCTTCTCGTGTTGTCACATTTACTGCAGGGACACCAAACTAGCAAATGACCACGAGCACGAGCGTTGCCCCATACCATTTCAAGAACTCATTGGTCTTGTCCATCCATTCTTCGTCAAAATCACGCTTACTTCTCCAACCGTCGTACATCCACCGGCGGTCGTCCATCCTTTAGCAACCACGAATTCCAACCATGAGTTCGATCTACATGGTGTTCCTACTCTCTAATAGGCCAGGATAGGTCCTAATCCCACCCGCGGATGCGTAGATGGGTCAGTTTCCATGCTCCGATCCGACCGAGACAGAATTCCGGCAGCACCTCCCCGCTGTTCTCCGATACATGTCCCGGAAGGAGAGTGTGTATCCAGGAGAACGGTGGGGAGGTGATGCCGAAACTCGTCGCCCGACCGAGCCGAACATGGAAACTGACCCATCTACGT
Organism: Hyparrhenia diplandra; assembly: GCA_015847255.1. Taxonomy (NCBI): domain Eukaryota; kingdom Viridiplantae; phylum Streptophyta; class Magnoliopsida; order Poales; family Poaceae; genus Hyparrhenia; species Hyparrhenia diplandra. Next base: position 467,286 of record JADLZK010002082.1, read on the forward strand.
ATCCGTGGGCTGTCCAAAAACGTGGACAATCCGGAAACATATACGATCGTAGATATGCAAAGAAATCCATACCTCCAACCGTATCTCTTTCGGACGGGAGACGCCCTAACCAGGTTACGTGATCTACGACCATCATATGTAAAGAGGGGTTATACCTAGCGGTGCAGAGCGCACCGAGGCGGTGAAGTCACGCATACTCCGGCGCGGCATCGGCGGGCTGTCACCCGAAAAAGAAGACAGGTTCAATTAGAAATTTCGACAGAACCTCCCCTACACCACCGAGGTTTTCAATACCGCAAGAAAACAACGGCACGATGGCCGACCAACACATATGCATACACATCGAACTCAATTCTTCATTGTCGGCACACATTCATATACAACAACGGTCGCGGCGGCACGAATGCTCACCTAGCTAGAGGCGGTGGGCTAACGGGCGGCGACGACGACGGACCACGAGCACGGACACGAGCGGGCGGCACGAGGGACGGCGTCGACCTTCTCCTCCTCCTCCTCCTCCTCTTCCTCCTCTTCCCTCCTCCTCCTCCTCTTCTTCTCTAGCGGTGATAGGGCCGGCCCCCCCTTCTCCTCTCCTCTTCCCTCCTCCTCCTTCTCCTCTTCCCTCCTCCTCCTCCTTCCCTTCTTCTTCTGCTTAGGAGTCTTCTTCTCTAGCGTTGATAGGACCGGCCCCTTCTCCTCCTCTCCTCTTCCCTCCCATTCCTCTTCTTCTCACTGCAGATGGGGGCGCATGGCAGGAGCCTGGGGCGGGGCGTCGGGCGCGGCGGCTCGGGGCCGCGCGGGGCCGGCCCGTCGGGCCGGGGGCGGGCGCGGGGCCGGGAGGAGCTGCCGGGGCGGGGCCGGGCCGCGCCCGGGCGGGCGCGGGGGCGTCGGGGCGGGACCGGGCGTCGGGGCGGGCCGGGAGGCGGGCGCCGCTGGCCGGGCTTTAGCCGGCCGGGGGCGCGGCCGGGCGGGCCGGTGGACGGAGGCGGCGTCGGCGTTGGCGTGCGTCAAGGCGTGTGTGTGTGCGGCGTGTGTCCGTGCATGTGTCTCGTGAGTGTGTGAGCCGAGAGGAGCCGAGAGCTGAGTTTGTGTTTTCTTTTTTTTTACCGACGCCGACTAGATCACGGGCGGCGGCAAAGATTTCTTTTTAAAAATATCGCCGACAGCCACCCCGATCCGCGGCGGCAAGAAAGAATTTTTTTAAAAAACAAAACGACAAGGCTGGGGCGGCTGGAACACGGCTTTGCCGACCACCCGCGGTCGGCAAAGTTGAAATTTTTTTAAAAACATGACAGCGGGGGGGGCGGGACAAGGCTTTGCCGACCGCCCACAGGCCTGGCGGTCGGCGAAGAAGACTTCCCCCGAGGGCAACTTTGCGCTCTCGGCAAAAATTTTTTTTTGGATTTTTCACTTCAAATTTTTCTGTAGCTTAGATAGAGTGTTTATATGTATGTGACAAAAAATGGGACATTTTTCCGTACATTTTACTATTTTTTAATGCTTTCCTTCTTTTACTTGAATATTTTTTCACAACTAAAATTTGAACTGCAGGTCCTTAGAAAAATGGAATTATGTGATTGGAAAAATGATATTCTTGTTTGTTAGTATATTTTGAGCCCTCATCTATGGACACGTGAGAAAATCCAAAGATCTTGTCGCGAGACATTTCGATTCCGTCGCGTCGCGAATCATTTTAAAATTCTAAAAAGAAAACGAAGTTGGAAATTCATGAAATTTGACGAGTCATCGTTATATTGCATGTTTAAACTGCAGAAAAAAATTTGAAAAGGTTTCATGCAAGTTTGCATACGATTTCTTTGAAACACGGACATCTCAACTTGAGTTTCGTTATCACATCTTTGGAGATGTCTTGGTAATCGCCATCCGAGATGCAACCGTCCACGAAATCGACTCAAACTTTTTTCATAGCGTACACATGCGATATAAGGACAACTCGTCAAGTTTCATGATTTTTCAACTCCGTTTGAATTTTATAGAATTTTAAAACAATCGACCCAAGCAAGTGAGTCGGCGTGTTTCAGCGCGACAAGATATTTGAATTTTGGTGTCTCACCATGGATGAGGACTCAATATAGACTCACAAGCATGTTTATCATTTTTTGAATCATTTAGATCCATTATTCGAATCACTTGCAGTTCAAATTTTAGTTTTCGAAAAGAAATTCAATTATAACATGAAAACTCATAAAATATAGTAAAAAGTTTTAAAAAAATTTCAAACTTGAACAATGAACTCCATGTACTGTAGCTAAGGCACAGAAAAAGTTGTGATGGAAAATTCAAAAAAAAAAAATTTAAACTTTCGCCGAGGAATTTGAAAAGGTGCTTCGGCAAAGGCAATCTTTGCCGAGCACCGATTGACCGATGCTTCGGCAAAGACCATCTTTGCCGACCGCCATCCGTAGGGTGCTCAGCGAAGTCCCGACGCCGGTATTTTTTCCCCGACACGTGGCGGCGGCGGGCATTGCTTTTTTATAATTTTTTAAAAAAAAAAGCCGCCGACCACGGACGGTGGGCGGTCGGCGAAGATGTTGAACTTTTGCCGACGACGAGCGGTGGGCGGTCGGAAAAAAATGCGCGCGACGGTTAACCGTTACGTTGGTGTCGGAAATGCCGACGGGTTTTCTTCGCCGACCGTTTGCGGTCGGTAAAGAGGGTGCTTTTGCCAAAGCGTTACTCTTTGCGAGAACTTGGCGGTCGGCGAAGACCTCTTCGCCGACCGTGCCTCTTTGCCAAACGCGGCTGTCGGCGAAGAAATCTTCGCCGACCGCCAACTTTTCAGGTGGTCGGCGAAACGCAGTCCCGTCGGCGAAGATCCTGTTTCCTGTAGTGAATATGGTTTGCACAAAAGCCAAATAGCATATCATTGTCACCAAATGCAGCTTTGGGTTCCAATTTCGTTCTATGGATAGAATGACGAGTGTCTGCGGTTCACTTACAAAAGTTAAATGTACATAGGAACTGCAAAACTTTGTGAGCTTCCTCATCAACCACTTCACATTTGACTTCAATTGCCTTGAGGTGCTCGAACTTTTTAGTCGCTCCTTCCATTGGATGGTACCCTCCAATTATTTCCATTTTGTGGTCGGGGCCCTATAGGAAACAAAAGAAATTATACTAAGCAAATTCATAGTTACTTCCACAAGGCACAAGGCATCCATTTAGAAACACTTACATACCCTGGAATTAAGTTCAATTGTAAGCTTCTCTAGAACTGGGGAGTGCATGAGAATGCAAGTTAGGGCAAGGTAATGAGGAGCCCCACACCAGTGATCATTGAGTAGCAGAGTCTTTAAGTTGCTAAATGTAGGACACTGTTTCAAATCCTTTTCAAAAATAAACTGGAAGTAATGCAGACAAAAAGGGATGAAATAATACTCAGTCTCAGTGTGAATATGATTAAGAAGCCAACTGATGCTGAGCAACTTTGTAAATGTCAATGTCCACAAGGGGACACAAATAGGACAGAGGAACAACTGGTAAATATGTAAGTGTAACGTACCATTTTCGTTTCAGATAGCAATGTCAAATTATTAGAATTTGATAGGCCATACAGAAGAAAACACTTATCCTCTTCTTCTGTAATATGACAAGAGTAACAATCCAACCCCTCACTTTCGTCAAATCCACAGTACTCATCAACGGGAACTCTCACAAATGCCTTCTTCAATGATGGCATGCTCCCAAGAACAGGAGGCCTGTACAGATGGCTATCTAGGTTTAGTGACAGAAGACTTGGAACATGAATAAGAAGAGTGTTGAGCTCCGTGCTGAAATCACAACTCGTGATGCTTAGGCTTTTCATGGACTGCGACAAGAGCTTTTTTGCATCCCACAGATCGCAATGGTCAATATCGAGATGTTGCAGTGCCGGACAGCTGGAGAAGTCACAGAATTCGTTGTGTAACTCTATGCCAACGAGCTCTAGCCTTGTCAAGTGCCGTGACATGAGAGGCAGGTCATCCAGCATCAAGTACTCAATGCAGTAAAAGTTCTCGAGCCTGAACCTCTGAACTTGACACATCACGACATGCCGAACCCAGCGATTCAGGCAGAGCACTTCGGCGTCCTTGTAGAAGCAACCAAACGTGAGGTGACATGCTTCAGGGAGCGCTCCCGCGGAAGTGCAGCATGTCGTCGACAGCCATGGGACATTCCTGCAAGCTGTATTTGGGCCAGTAGTTTCCAAAGTCGATGATGCACGTGATGTTCAGGGCCGTGGCGAACTTCCACCGGTGGCGCCAGCGCCGTGCCAGCACGGACGTCCGGCCGGCCTCCTCGGCAAGCAGGAAGCCGAGGATGTGCTCGAGGATTTCGTCTGGTAGCACATCTATGCCGCCGCCGCCGCCGTCGCTGCCGCTCGCCACGGTGACGTGCTTGCCCTTTTTCTCTTGACGCATCCGGTCGAACAGGTTGTGAGCTCTGACGCGACGGGACGGAGGTACGTCGATCTGGATCGGATCGGAGGATTCCTGTGTGCGGAGGGAGAGGTTTCCATAAGGCATTGGCCAAAATCTATGAGAAGCAAATCCAAAGTCCAATCCTACCACAATTAATTAATATACCAATGACTTATATTAAATCCAGTCGAATTGTTTTTTTAGTTTGAATATATTCAATATTATTTGATGATGACAAAACTACCATAAGTACCCTAGATATATATCAATAGACAGCATCTAGATATATCACTAGAGAGCATATCAACTCTTTCTAAAGTTTAGTTTAGAATCATTTGAAGAGTCATTTGAGTAAAAGTTATTTTCTATATTTGTACCTTCAATAGTTTTTATATCTTTTTCGCACTCTAGAGAGTCATCCTCGCTCTCTATGTTTGGGTAGTGATATAGAATGGAGGATATTTATATTTGGAGATCCAAATAAAGATGATGTTGGAAGGAAATTTTTTCATCAAAACTTTTATATTCATATAAAACAAGAACGATGTAAAGAGTCTTTTGGAGATGCTATTCCACCTTATAATTGGCTTATTATCGTCGTCCAATACTTTGTGCTAATTCGTGACCAGATAGATATTCACAAAAACAATGGATTATACTCGGCCAACTTCGGGGGACACGCCCAAGGTGGGACGACTCACCACCGTGCCTCGAGCCCCTTATCCCTAAGGGAGATCATAATAGAAAGAGACCAGGAGGACATTTTGCATGTTTTGGAAGGGAAAAATTGAATTATAACTTGTTTAGACAATGAGATTAACTGAGCATGTAATGAACTAATTAATCAAGTCTATGGGAGGGAACCATACATTTACTTAAAGAGGAATAAAACTACTCCCTCCATATAGGATAAAGAAGTCGGTTTGGACAGGGTTTGGGTCAAACTTTGGGAATCCAAATTATGAATAACTTTTAAGTCGTTGAGTTTAGAAATGTGAAAATCATATCAATAGATTTGTCTTGAAAATTACTTTCATAAAAATATACATATATAACTTTCTAATAAATATTTTATAGAAAATATAAGTCAAAGTTGTGCTTTAAAGACCATGTCGATGTCCTACACTACTTCTCGGGAGTATGTGTTATATTACCCAGTGATGCCATAAGCCCATAATCAAAACTTAATCTGCTCGTGCCAGACATTCACTATTTGTTCCTTCTAATAGGATCACCTCCAACGCTATGGACAATAAATCAGAACTGCAAGTGTAAGTTTCATATATATATGCACCTATGCATGCAACAATAACATGATTTTAAGCACACACTAGATTGTTTTTGCTATACATGTACATGCAGTTGGCATTCTATATGTTCCCTTTGTCTTATTGAATGAAGAGTGCACACATTCATGTATATATATAGGAATAGAAACATATATAGGTCTGACTTATACATTTGAACCAGATTGATCAAGTTGTCAGGTGACATACTGACATCTATATATGCGAGATTGAGCTCCAGTAATGTATTGCAACCCAACAAACCCGTAGCAATAGTCAAAACCAGTTGCAACAAATGCAAACGTAGTTGTAATACTACCACACAATTGCAACCAAAATCAAGTCTCTTGCAACACGTTTTCACCATTGCAATATCGCCACCAATTGCAACAAAGTTTTGCAACCCCTTAAAAACCGTTCACTACAGGAAGCTGGTCGCCGAAGCGGCCGTAAGCGTCGGCGAAGGCCGAAAAACGATCGGCGAAGGCCGCCCGACCGTGGTGGTCGGCGAAGGACGGTCGGGCAATTATTGGTCGGCATAGGCGTCGCCGACCGCCCAAAACACCACCCGTCGGCGTATCCTTTCGCCGACCAACAAAAACGGCGGTCGGTGAAGAAAAGTTGCCGTTAACGGAGCGCCGAAGGGGACGGCGTTCGCCGCCTTCGCCGACCGCCTTGTCGTGGGGCGGTCGGCGAAGGTATTTTCATTTTTCCTCTTTGCCGACCGTTCGCCTAGGTGGGCGGTCGGCAAAGGTGTTTTTATTTTTTTAACAATTTCTTCGCCGACCACCGCCCATATAGATGCTCGACGAAGCTGAATTTTTTTTTTTTTTTGCAAAAACGCGCCGACCGCCCAACACATGGTGCTCGGCGAAGGTTCCATCTTCGCGACGCCCGTGGCAATAGCGGTCGGCGAAAGGCTGGGAATGTGGCCGAGCCTGGCCATTTTCCTTCGGCTTCGCCGAGCACCGCGCGCGAAGCCCCTGAAAAAATGTTGTTATTTTTTTTTTGTTTTTCGCTTTCCCCCTTGACAAACTAACACATGTATAATATATATCTCATCCATTCAATCACAGAACATATATATATATCGCATTGCACACATCCGGCACATGAAACACAACGATATATCACATAAAACAAGTTGCACAAGTCTACATCGAAGTCTCACAAGTCGAACATCATGTCCACAAGTCCAACATCAAGTTTACAAGAGAAACAAGTCCACAAATGATCCAAAGAAGTCGCGGGGAGTCTCACAAGTTCATTCGGTGGCGGGAAGGGTGGGAAAGATGGAACTTGATGGTTCGGGGACGGGAAGCCTTGCTCAACACACGGAGCACCCGCAAAGGGCTGATTCGACCCGCCCGATCCACGGAGTGGAAGCCTTGCGCAAAGAAGACAATGTTGCAGGTGTTAGACATGATTATTTGAAACGAAAATCGAAACTCTTTGCTATCATACTCACGCGGGAGTACCCGAACGGCTCGAGTTCTGCGGCGGTAGTGGAACAGCCCGGACCTAGGAGCCCGGTGGCGAGACTCAATCCCACTGTCGTGGCAAAGGAACCTAGTAAGTTCCTCGAACTTGGCGCCATTGTGCGCTCTTTGGGCCTCCACCTCGACGGCGCCTCCTTTCCTCCGCTAGTTCCGGGCTAGGCTAGCTGGGCCTCCACCTCAAAGGGCACCGAAACGGCCCTGTGCCACGCTTGCTCACGGGCCGTATCGGCGGGTCTCGTGTCCGCCCCTCCGTGCTCGGGCGTCGGAGAGTCTCATGCGCGGAAGCTGTCGATGATGCCGCCGGCGACGCCCAACCTCCGTGCTTCTTTGCCTCCAAAAGTGGCCACGGCGATGTCCGTATCAATGTCATGGGCGCCCGGATCGTAGTCCTCCCCATATTTACGCCCGAGTCGCCGCCGTGTACTCAACGATCCGTTGGCCCTGCTTTGGAGTTCTTTATGCGCCTCTGCCGGGTCGTTGACGTCATAGGAAACATCGAGGCGGCCCTCTTCTTGTGCGCCATGCGAAGGCCTACCGGTCGGTGCAGGTCTTGCACGGATGTGTCTTCACCGTGAGAAACAAAGGAAGAGGATTAGTGAGTGTGAGAAACAAAGGAAGAGAAACAAATAAGATTGAGCTTAACAAAAGAAAAGCGCTTACCCATAATTCTTTGTACTCCATAACGCCCATTTGCCTTCACCGCGTAGTGTTGTTCATGTACCTCCAAGAACCTGTTCGCGGGTCAACATCATAGTCCTTGCATCCTCCTTTGATACTTTCGACCCAGCACCGTTGCATAGTAGTTTATGATGGCACGGTGCTTTGCATCCAAAGCATATCGGTGACGCGTTTTTTGCTTGGCGTTCTCAAGCACCCTTTGCAGCTCGCTCCCTCCTCCCGTCCTTCCTCGCATTTGAAGAAGTTACGCATACAAATACAATATCAAATTCATGGTTTCAAGAATGCGATGTATTGAGAAAAGGCTTTGTCTTGGCGAGGTCGAGTTCCCAAAACTCTGTGAGCACCAGCTCTCGCCTTGTGGGTGTAGTCCGAGTCTTCTCCTTGGTAGTAGGGTCGCCGCCGGCGGGCCGCCCTCAATATGCCCGTGGTATGCGTGGACGCCGTGAGGGTAGTGCTGCTCGCATGACAACCCGATGATGCCGGGCGGGCTTCGCGTGAGTCACCGCCCCGACACAGCGATCCAGCTCCTCGCATAATGAAGACACGATATTAGTTTCACTCGAAGTAGGCATAATGAAGACATGAAGTAGGCATAATGAAGACAATGAGGTATGCATCTAAATCTACTTACCTTGTCCCTTGGGGGCTAATCACAGGCGGTTGTGATGGAGCGGAGCCTCGAGGGAGTCGTGAGGGGCCTCGCGAAGTAGACCTTCGCAGCCCTTCTTTGCCGGCACGAGTCGAACCACCACCGGAGGGGTTGGAGCCACCGACGCTGCCCGTCCTCCCGCCGCCGGTGACGTCGGGCGTCGGCGCGTCGTCGCCCCCTTCGGTGGGTCCCGCCGCCACCACCTTTCGGGCGTTGTCGCCACCGGCTCCTCCTCGTCGTCCTCCTCCTCCACCTCGGGCACGGGCGGGGGAGCCGGAGGCCTCCCGACGAGGAGGCCGCCTGCGTGGAACTCTCCGCCCGCTCCGTCGGCCTTGTCTTAAATGCGGTTGTAAATCCCGGTCAAGGCACGCGGACGACCTCTCGGGGTCGTCGACCTCCGCGACCTCCACGACCTCCACGACCTCCTCGCCATCTTTGTCCGATCACACGTAATCAAAACATAAACAAGGCATAATTAGATTTACATACATTGTAATCAAAATATAAATAAATAAGACATAATTACAGTAAAAACAAAATAACATAGTATTACATGTATTAGAAGTGTCGGGATCATCGTCCATTTGGAGCGTTTCTCCTTCGTCATCATCATCAACATTGTCAAAATCACTAAGAGAATCTGAACTAGGATTGTTGCCTTCATTGACCGTGCTCAACTGTCTAGCATAGCTATGTCCTTCAAGTCGAACACCTCAACGCCGTCGTCGTCATCCTCGAGGCGTTTCATCGTCTACTTCCATTCCTATATCTCCAAATAGGTCTATCACAAAACTCCTCGCGGACCCTCTTCTTGATAGAACTCTCCCTCATATGTGATTGGGTTGATCAAGTTATAATCTTCATCATTTGGGACGGGTAGTTTACCATGCGGCGCTACCTTACGCACAACCTCAAACCCTTAAGATAATCTTTGTTTTGGCGGGCATATGGCGGGTAATAAACCTGCACGGCACTGTTGAGCCACAATGTATATATCGGATCGTGGATACCGCGGAATGCTGGTCGAACCGACTAGCCCAATTGCCGGCGTCACGTTTAGTACATTCAGGGGTCGAACCAATGACATTTGAATATCACAGGTTTAAGATGCGGGCGCCATAAAATGAAAGCTTCGTATATTTCTTCGACTCTGCCATGGTACTTTCGTTCCCATTATTATCATTCGTTAGCACGCCCATTTGTTTGTGGTACTTTGGTTGGGTCGCCCCTGTTTCGTAGCTTGTCGTGTGGAAAGCGATATCCATTCACATCATAAGCGCTAAATGACCTAACCCTCAAATCACGGCCGTTTGCAACAGCAATTAGCTCGCCACGGATAAGAGCGTCGGTTTGGGCCCCTTTTCTTGAACCACGAAATGAAATCGGGTCTCGTGGTCCAGCACCTTGTGAAAGAAGAGTATCAATTTCGTGTGGCTCGCATCCCTTGATAAAGACCAAGTCTCACGAATGAATTCACGTTTATGCGGATCCACCTCGGGTGAGTTGGTCAAGACATATAGCATGATCTTTGTGCCACTCTTTGTTGCTCAAGCGCTTCATTGGTAGATGCACGGCGCTTCGTATTGACCTTGGAAAATTTGAGCTTCGGTGATTTTCGTCAACATTGTAACGAGGGATTTGATCATGCACGCTAGGAATGTTCTCGTATAGTACTTTTCTCGTGAAGTTTGACACCTCCTCCACAACGTATGCCTCGACAACCCGGCGGCTCGATTCGGCTTTATTTCTACATTTTTTCTGCGTACACTCTTTAGAGTTCTCGATTGGGTAGCACCAATGTAGTGCTTGCACCAGGGCCCCCATACGTATTACCTCGTGCGGGGAGGTGCACAATCATATCTTTGCATCGACAAGAAGAAGCGGGTGGGAAGATTTTCTCCAACTTCTGAGTAACACAGTGCCGCCTTTTCCAAGCGTCTACAAGCGGTGCGAGAGATCGCCTTTGCACCACGGTGGCGGAAGAAATAACTCAACTCTGCCAAAGACTAGCCATACATTCTCGGGGACAAAGCCTCGAACCATCGTGGGGAAGCGGCCGCTCAATCCATACGTGATAGTCATGACTCTTCATCCTATTGATTTCGCATAGTAGTTAAATTGACTCCCCTCTTCACATTATGTGCATACCCATCACGGAAACCTCGGGGTCTTCATCCATTTAAGTACCTCCTTTACGTTTTGGCTAGACAAGGCGAAATCGACATTGGGCCGCCGCCATCTCTTGCGCTTGCGGGAGGCCTCATCTCTTGATTTGGTCTATCGCAAAAGTTTTGCCAGTCCACTCTAGCCTTAGGGTTGTCCTTAGACTTTTTCGGTGTCCATGAGTGTGCAAAAAGTGCTTGGCCCGATGATATTCTTCTCGCGGTGCATATTGTCAAGGTGATGTGGCACAAGAAGGTCATCATGATAGGGGAGCCTCTCCAAGCCCGACTTATGAGTCCACATATCTTTGGCGACCATACCCCACAAAACCACCACCTTGGTTATTGGCCACAAGAGACTCTAGGCGAGCACGGACCTCGGCACCGATCTTCATCTGCGGTTGAGGTTTGTCACTCGACCCCTTTTGTAAAGTTCTTCGTGTCTTATGCGAATGGATGGTCAAGAGCGGCGGCCGGCGATGTAGGTCGAGCGGCGAAAACTTACCACCCAGCAACGATGAACATCGGACTTTCCTTGCATCTTGGGCACGGGAACTTTCCATGAACACACCGGCTGAGAACAACCCATACGCCGGGGAAGTCATGAATTGAGTGCGGTACCAAACATGCATTTTGAACAACATCGCCGTGGCTCGGTCGTATGTCCATACGCCTTCATCCCAAGCCTTGATCAATTCATCGATCACGGGCTCTATAAACACACCCATCTTATTCCCGGGTGCCCGGAATTATAAGCGGCAAGAATATGGTGTCCCGTTGAAAGGCGACACCGGGGGAGATTCGGGGGATAACGAATACGGGCCAACAAGTGTATGGGGCGTACTCATTCCATAGGGATTGAACCCATCATTTGCCGGGCGACCACGTACATTCTGGCGCCTCCATTGCTTTCTCGGGATGTTTTCCATCAAAGTATTGCCATGCTTCACCATCGATGGATGTATCATCTTATGCAGGAGTGTATCGCTTGCCATTTTTTGTGCCACGTCATCGTTTTAGCGGATTCCTCGGTCATGTATTGTCGTTGAATCCTCGGTACAAACGGTAGGTACCGTAGAATTTTTTGGCGACTTTACTCGCTTCATCGACCATCTCCGGTTGGGACCTCTTCGTACCTAGAGGCTTTGCACTTTGGGCCAGTGCTTTGCATCGGCGTGCTCTTTCTAAATAGGACACACCCATTCTCGCAAGCATGTATGCGCTCATACGGCATCTTAGGTGCCGTAAAGAGTTTTGGGAGTCATACATGCTCGATGGTAGGTTATGGCCCTTTGGAAGCGGGGTGCCAACAATGGACAACACCCTATCGGCCCGCGCCGACCGATGTTCAATTCAGACTTCAGCCCTAATAGCGACAAATGCCATCCGGTTCTTGCGAAACCGTTGTGTTCTCATGAAGGGGTTTCGCCGCCGAGTCCAACATTTCATAGAAATTCTTTGCCTCCTTCTCCATCGCCTCCTTGTCACGTTGCCGTTGAAAAGTCCTTGGTGGACATCATCTAACATATCTACAACCCCGGCATCACCATCACAATCCTCGAGGGCGTGCTCTCACCTCCTCCTCTCTCATACGTTGTGCTTCACCATGGTATACCCACACGGTATAGTTCTTGGTGAATCAACATCTAGAAGATGACGTTGCATATCCTTTCGGGTGACTCTTCTCGTGTTGTCACATTCTTTGCGGGGACACCAAACTAGCAAATGACCACGAGAACGCGGCGTTGCCCCATACCATTTCAAGAACTCATTGGTCTTGTCCATCCATTCTTCGTCAAAATCACGCTTACTTCTCCAACCGCCGCGTACATCCACCGGCGTCGTCCATCCTTTAGCAACCACGAATTCCAACCATGAGTTCGATCTACATGGTGTTCCTACTCTCTAATAGGCGGGGATAGGTCCTAATCCCACCCAGCGGATCGCGTAGATGGGTCGATTTCCATGCTCGATCCGGCCAGGGAGACAAATTCGGCAGCACCTCCCATTTGTTCTCCGATACATGTCTGGAAGGGAGAGTGTGTATCAGGAGAAGCGGTGGAGAGGTGATGCCGAAACTCGTCCCGGCGAGCGGAACATGGAAATCGCCCATCTACGTATCCGTGGGCTGTCCCAAAAACGTGGACAATCGAAGCAGTCTGATCGTAGATATGCAAAAGAAATGCATACCTCAACCGTATCTCTTTCGGACGGAGAGCGCCTAACTAGGATTACGCGACATACGACCATGCGGCTGGAGCGGGGGGGATATTCATACCTAGGGTGGCGGGGGGGTGGCGGGCAATGCGGGCACACCATAGCAGGAAGAAGATCGGGGGCGCCAGGTACTCGACGGGCTCTTTTTACGTGAAAGGAAAAATATGAGAAAAATTAGAAATTTTGGCGAACCTCCCCTACACGGGCGGCTTTTCGATACACAAAAAAAATATGGCACGATGGCCAACATCCACATATCCATATGGCCAACATCCACATATTCATATGGCGGCACGGCGGCGGATCACGAGCACGGACACGAGCGGGCGGCACGAGGGCGGCGTCGACCCGCGCCCGACAACCACATATGCGTACACATTCAACTACTATATCCACTAACATATCCATATCCATATCCAAATTTCCACGTATCAACTACTACCACTACCTTTGTGCGGTCGGTGGTCGAGGACCTGCGTGGCGGACGGGGGGGCGGTCGGGGAGGGCGGGCGCGGGCCGGTATGGCGAGGACCCTCCTCCTCCCTTCCTTCCTCCTCCTTCTCCCTTTCTCCTCCTCCCTTCCTTCCTCCTCCTCCTCCCTTTCTCCTCCTCCTTCCTCCCTCTCCCTTTCTCCTCCTCCTTCTCTGGCCCGTGGTGGGGGCGTGTGGTGGTGGCAGGTGTGGTGGTGGGGGCGGCGTGGTGGTGGCGGCGGGGTGGGAATTTGGGCGGAGGGGGGGGTGGGAAGAGGCGGGAGGGCTGGGGTGGTGGTGATGGCCCGAGGAGGGGGGCGTGGCTGGCGGCGGTGGCCAGGCTGCAGCGTCGGGGGGCAGCGGGCGGTGGCGGCGGTGGAAGGCGGGCGGGGCGGCGAGGGCGGGGTGGGAGGGGAGGGCCCGGTGGAGCGGCGGTGGGCGGGCGGTGGGAGGGGGGGGAGCGGTGTGGGCGGGCGGCCGGCGATGCCAGGCGTGGTGGGCGGCGGCCCGGGCGGGGCGTGTTGCGTTGCGATGCGGTGTGTGTGTGTGTGGATAGGCCGACAGCTGAGTGGAGGTGAGGGTGGTAAGGTCTTGTCAATCGGGCCTCAGCGATCCCGGCCGTCTTTTTTTTTTTTTTTTTTTGAAACGACGCCATTGATTTCAAAAATAAAAACACGCGGGCCAATAACTTTGCCGGCCGGCTCGACCGCAGTGGCCGAGTTTTCTCTCTTTTTTTAACCCGACCGGGCGGGAACGCGGGGCCCATTCTTTTTTGCCGCATCAGCCCGGTTACGGGCGGTCGGCGAAAAACCCTCAGCCGAGGGCACTTTTAGCATCTCGGCAAATTTTTTTTTGGATTTTTTTACTTCAAAATTTTTTCTGTGGCTTACATAGAGTGTTTACAAGTACATGTCAAAAATTGGGACATTTTCCATACGTTTTACTATTTTTAATACTTTTCTTCTTTTACTCGAATTTTTTTCCCACCTAAAATTTGAGCTGCGGGTCCTTAGAAAAATGGAGTTATGTGATTGGAAAAATGATATTCTTGTTTGTTAGTATATTTTGAGCCCTCATCTATGGACACGTGAGAAAATCAAAAAGATCTTGTCGCGAGACATTCCGATTACCGTCTTGCCTTGAATCATTTTAAAATTCTAAAAAGGAAAACGAAAGTCGGAAATTCATGAAATTTGACGAGGCATCGTTATATTGCATGTTTAAGCTGTGGAAAAAATTTGAAAAGGTTTCATGCAAGTTTGCATCCCGGATTTCGCTGAAACCTAGACATCTCAACTAGAGTTTCGTTATCACATGCTAGAGATGTCTTGGTGCGCCACCGAGATGCAAACATCCACGAAATCGACTCAAACTTTTTTCATAGTGTACACATGTGATATAAGGACAACTCGTCAAGTTTCATGATTTTTCAACTCCGTTTGAATTTTATAGAATTTTAAAGCGATTCCCTCCGCAAGTGAGTTGGCGTGTTTCTCAAGCACAAGATATTTGAATTTCGGTGATAAGGCCATGGATGAAGACTCAATATAGACTCACAATCAAGTTTATCATTTTTGAATCATTTAGACCCATTATTCGAATCACTTGCGGTTCAAATTTTAGTTTTGAAAGAAATTCAAATATAACATGAAAACTCATAAAATATAGTAAAAGTTTTAAAAAAATCCCAAACTTGAACAATGAACTCAATGTAGTGTAGCTAAGGCCACGAGAAAAAAGTTGTGATGGTAAATTCAAAAAAAAAAAAATTTATACTTCGCCCGAGCAGCGACAAAGGTGCTTTCGGCGTGCTTTCGCCGACCGCCCGTGTGCCGGCGGTCGGCGAAGATTTCTTCGCCGACCTCATTCAGGGCGGTCGGCGAAGAGCTTACCCGGCGTTTTTGCTCGCCACGTGGCTATGTTGGCAGCGTTTTTAATTTTTAAAAACTTCGGCCACCACCCGTTGTGTAGAGCGGTCGGCGAAGGTCAACCCTCGAAATTTTTGGCGTACACGTGGCTGTCTTGCGGCCGTGGTTTTATAATTTTTTAAAAAATTTCGCCGACCGCGCGGACGGAGGGCGGTCGGCGAGCAGGCCGCCTTCGCCGACCACCGGATGGGTGGGCGGTCGGCGAAGCGTGCGCGCATAAAAACGATACGATAGCGGCGAAATGACGGCAGGTTTCGCCGACGCCCGCTAAGAAGGGGCGGTTGCTGCTGCGCGTTTTCGCCAACCACTTGGCGGTCGGCGAAGACCTTCTGCGGACGGCGCGGGGCGCTTTGCCAGTGGTCTTCGCCCGGCCAGCCAATTCTTTCGGTGGTCGGTGGCGAACGCGATGCGGTCGGCGGCGACCCGATTTCCGTAGTGGTTGTATTAAAGGCACATATTGCTACCATTTTTGGGTTTCGTTGCAATACAAGCCTCTCTAGCAACCAAATTTTCGGTGTTGCAATTCAACACACATACTATAGAGAGGGATGCATGTGGTGGAGAGGCATTTGTTGGTAGTGAGGAGAGGGAGTGGAGGAGGTGCGGTCAAGAGGCGTGCGGAGTGGAGAGGATGTAGCAGTGGAGGAAGATGCGCATGCGGGCGTCGGGGAGAGTGGGCACGCCGCGCGGGATGGGGACAAAAGTGTGGTGTGGTGGGGAAAACCCTAAGTCCCAAATATATAGTGGTTGCATTTTTATCGGTCGAGTTGAATCAATGGGATTACTATTAACGTGGTAGTTATTTCACAAAAACAGCCATAGTTAATTAAAAATCGTCACGGATAGTTGAGGCAGCGACCATGGTGTTTTTTTAATAAAACTACCACGATTAATAAAAAATGAAAACACATTATAAAATATTTTTTATAGTAGTGCATTCATCTAAGTAGCCCATTGGCATGGCCCCATGGCCTAGCACGGTGTTGGCGGTCGTTATCGACCATTTTGTACCGCCAACTTATTTCTTTTTTCGGGAATTTTGCACACCAACGACACATATACCTTTACTTCTAACCTAGTTCCACTTGTATTCCGAGAAATATATTTTTTTGCGGGACAAATACATGGAATCAAGTGAGAATGTGCCAAACTTCATGGAATGTGCACTTCGGAAAACACGTCTACCAAATAAAGTGCCGACCTTTCACGCGGCGGTTGCATGCCGCCATGCATAGGAGGTTCCCATAGGTGCTTCCATTTCTACCTGCACAAACCCGACCAAGAATGAGTATAAATAAAGGGTAGAGCCTCACCTCAAGGTAGAACATCACACCAAGAGCTACCACCTCTCCACTTGTTCATTCTTTAGTTCTAGTATTTAGTTGTGAGCAAGGATAAGCTTCAAGGAGGGCTTGTCTCCTTGGAAGGATCTTCTTGGTAATATACTATGGAGTATTCTTTCATATTCATGTCCTTTTATTCATATTACATTGCATGTGAACTATAGTATAGTTATCTTCATGTTATATTCGGAGGGTATGAACTAGACTATAGTTGATATGCTATGAAATGACATGAACTAACTATAGGCTAATTGTTCATATGTTGTTCTTGGAGAGTTGTAGTATTATGCTAGGGTGATGGTTTGATGTACCTTCGGGTTTGCCTTTATCCTTGCTTGTCGATCCGTAGGGTCGGAGTCCCGGGGTGGGAGGGGAGGGAGGGGAATATTGGTAGTTTTCTATATGCATGGGCGTGGTGCTCGGGTCTATAGGAACCATCGAAGATGTCGACATCCCACGGTAGTGAGCTAGGCGGCGGTGGTGGCGACCCTGTTGGTCCTTTGCACTCCTCCACGTTCGGGTGTTGAGTCGGAGTTACGAAAGTGTCTATCGGTGTGCGACCGGTGCGAGCATCTCCTCATCATCTAAACATAGTGTTATGATTGTCCAATAACTTTGTATGATTACTAAAGTTCTATGCACATGTGATATTAGAATTGCCTATTCACCGTAGGATATTCTTTTTATCCTTATTTTCCTTTATCCTTATAGTAGCTCGAAGTGTGTTCTCCCTATCATGGATTATCATGTTTACCCTGTACTAGACTCTTTGGTTATTCATACTTACATTGTGGGCTATAATCATCGCTATGCTAGTCTTTACATAAACCTGCCTTCCTTTTGAAAAATATAAATAACGATACCGAATACTCACCGGTGAAATGCTACAATGATAGATCCGTAGGCGCTGCGGATTGAACTCTGTAAACCTATGAATTTATGCGAGTATTTCTAGAGTAATCATCTGAGTAGATCAAAGTCTACTCTCGGTGGTTGCAGCTAAGAAATACCAACACACGGCATGGCACGGTGGCCACCACGGCCGCAGAAGCGCGCCGCGATTTTGTGCGAAAAAATGCGCGGCTTGCGACATCGGCCGGAGGCGGATGGCTGGGGCGGTGGGGACCACACCCGATTAAATAAAAATGCTTTCCAATTTTTTTTAATTTTGAAACACAAAATTTGGTGTAGGTGTGGCTCAATCACCCCGCCGCCCTTACAAATTAGGGGGCGGCTGTGAAAACCGCCCCTACAAAGCCCGGCTTTGTAAGAACGCTTTGTTAGGGGTGGCTGGTAAAATGCCCCCTGTAGTTGTTCTTTGGCATAGTGCATTCCAATAAGTTGGAACCTGAATCTGTGTCCAATAGATACCGTAGCTTGATCATACTTTATTTCTCTTTGTTCAGAGATATTTTTATCACATCTTGTGGAGTAATTTGGACAACAAGAAATGCGACGACTTTTTTAAAAAAATGAACAGATTGATCTCAATATGTGGACAAGACAGTTCAACAAGGAACATGGGCATGTGTAAACTAACTCCAAGCCAACGATTTGAATCATCCCTACGTACATGGAGAGATAGCCATATATATTTTTATAAATTCTTCATTGTTTCTCCTTTGGGCATGGATGCATTGTATTCTTTCCTTTTCTATCCATCATTTAAATATCATTCTTTCATCTAATGACAAGGGAAAAAAAAAAGGTAGGGGACTCTGTTTTGGTAATAGAAGGGGGTTGTTTGAACGAACTCATATTTCCTCGGGTTGTTTTAAGGAAACTTATCTCATAGAAAAGAATAAATTAGTTCACTCGACTCAATACTTCTTATATTTACAACAACAAAAAAAAATCTTTTTATACATAATACCAAATTTGTATGTTTCAGTGGTGCAGCTAATTACATCACCTATGTCCACTAGGCACTACCAGACTACGGAGAATTTCTGTGAGTTTCGGAGTTTCTGTCGGTTCGTCAAAAACTGTCGAGAATGTCGAAGAACTCCTCGTCGGGTCAACAATTCCCGTCAGGAATGGCACAATAATTCTGTCGGTTCCCATAAAACAGTCGGGGAATCATCGCGAACCGGTCAGGAATCTGTGAAACTAATCCTGTCGCTCATGGGTAACCCGACGGAAACAAAGTTTGCCGCCTCACCCGCCCCCGAAAGCGATATTCGCAGCAAGCGTGAGGACCTTCGGCAGCGCCAAAAGGCCGCCAAAACTTCACTGCATTTTGGGACCCACACGAGGCATATACATATAGAAATCTCCAGAACCCTAGCCATTTTCCCCAATTCCCATCCCGCCGCTGGCTGCTCACGCGGACGAGAGGCAGGCGCCTCCCGATCCCTCCTCCGGCATCCCGCCGCGCCCGCATCCACCCGCCGCGCCTCCCGTCCGGCCTCCTCCGGTTCCGCCAAATCCATCTCGGCCGCCCCACCTCTCGTCGCGCGGCATCCCGGCCCGCTCCTCCACGCCTTCGGGTCCGCCCGCTGCCGCCACCCAGGCCAGCAGTCTTGGCGCCGCCCCCACCTCTCTGCGCCGCAGCGTTGGGCCCGTCATCCCGCGCCGCAGCTCATCTAAGCGTGGCAGGCCCGCCTCCCGTCCGCCCACCTCTCATCGCTTTGCCCACCGCCGGTCCTCACGCCCCGCCCCCACCCACCCCATCATCGATGCGCCCCCGCCGACGTCCTCAATCCGGCGCCCGCCACAGCAGGATTCAAGTTCTAGGAGGAGACCAAGCAAGAGGAGGAGGGGTTCCAGCAAGATTCGAAGTTCTGAAGGGACGGTGCAGCAAGGAGGAGGGGTTCGAGAAGGACCGTGCAGCAAGGAGGAGGGTTCAGAAGGAGTGAAAGGAGATCCACAAGTGGAGGAGAGGGGTTTCGCTTAACAGCAACTACATCACACCACAGGTGATATTAATTTTGCCTTATAAGTTTTTGAGCAGCAATCTTTGTCTATCTGTGATGAGGTTGAATTGGATTGGAAAATAGAGGTAGTTATAATTGAGAACACAATATAGAAAGCTGGAAGAATGTCTAGGGAATGCAATGTTTGAAGTTTCGTAGCTGATGGCGCTTCTGTTTCATAGCTGAGAACACCGATTGGAAAATTGAAGCTGCTGTTTCATAGCTGATGGCAGCTTCTTCTGCCACCCCCTCAAACTCTGTAATGATTTCTGTTGTAATCTAGTTTCGAAAAGAATAGCTGATGGCCGGTTACACCTGTTTGAAGTGCCACATATTCTTGTCGAGTAGGTTTGAAGCTAGTAGACAAGACACATGATTCATGAAGTATCTGAACTCTTACAGAATAGTTAAAACCTTTGAATATTGAATTTACTGTTCAGAAGCCCTGCCTTTTATGGGTAGCTGCTTGCTAGTACACTGCCTGTAAGGTGTTCGTAGCAATACATCTCATGCAAAGCAGCTTTGATGATACATATCTGACGTAGACCACTTTTTTGCATAAATGAATCCACTTGGAGCTTCTGAGGTATAATAATATTTTATCCTCCATTTCTTTCACCTTGGAATTGGAACTGATTCTGATGGTAGACTGCTGATTTTATTGTGTACTTAATACTTAGACTAGCAGTTCAGAAGTGATCTATGGATATTAATTTTGCCTTATAAGTTTTTGAGTAGCAATCTTTGTCTATCTGTGATGAGCTCGAATTGGATTGGAAAATAGAGATAGTTATAATTGAGAACACAATATAGAAAGCTGGAAGAATGTCTAGGGAATGCAATGTTTCCAGTTTAGTTTTATTTGCTAATTGTAGGTCCTTTGTCTATCTCAACAGAAAAAAAATAAGTTATGGCAGAACGAGATTGGATGTATAGTGGTTGGAAGCGTGGTAGACCAACATGTGATTGGGTTCAGCATACAAACCAGTTCCTGGATTTTGCCTTCTCTAATCAGTCTGTAGTACAAGAGGGTACCATAAAATGCCCTTGTGCTGTGTGTAGGAAATTATTTTCGGCACAAAAGGGGTAAGGTAGAGCTGCATCTATGTCAAAATGGGTTTAAGTCCAACTATCAAACTTGGACTGCACATGGTGAGAGGCGCTTTCAAGAGCCAGGAATTGAGGGTTTTGGTGAGACGGATAGAATGGATGATATGTTGGCAGACTTAGCTGCTGCAGCACCATCACTAGGTAATGAGGAACCGACAGAGTATGCTAAAGCTTTCTATAGGATGATTGATAGTGCAGAAAAATTAGTTCATGACAAAACAACCCACTCAACATTGTCAGCCACTGCTAGGTTGCTATCCATAAAGGCACAACACAACCTCTCTATTTCTTGTTATGATGACATTGTGACACTCATCCATGAACTCATACCAGCTGATAGCAACTTTCCTAAGGATTTCTACCATTCAAAAAAAATTTCATGGGAGGGCAGCATGCAACTTGAGCTAGTTATATTTGAGTGTGACTGGTTTGATCCCACGATACTGGTGTTAGGCGCACGAAAAATATTGGCCTAGTAGAGGTTAAGCATAGCTCAAGGCTTTCTAACTTTGATCCCTTTGTTCTAGCCAGTCAAGTTAAACAAGTCTACTATTTATGTAACACCCGGTTTAAGAGCAAAACCAGATGAAGCTATATGTGAGCCCCTGGAAGTCAATTCTCACATATAGTTTACAAATGAACAGTAGTATCAATTCACAATGCTTAAAAATATAACGAACATAATATAAAAGCAAATAACCTCAGCTAGCGAGGCAGGCGGAAAGACTCTTCAATCTTTCGGGTGTAGACTCCACGAGGGACCGACCGATTTGGTTGATCACAAGCCTAAACTTCACCTGAGGTGTGGGGGAATAGCAAGGGTGAGTCCATGTCGAACTCCATAAGCATAACATGGGGTTATGAGGCTCAAAAGGCTAGACACTGGTTTAACTGCGATAAGCATTTTAGTAAGTCAAGTTTTAGCATTTATTTAGCAATAAGTTATGCTTAACCCATTAACCCACATTATCATCATAAATGTATCGTTCTCATGACAGTCCATCGTCATTCAGTTCCATCATCATCATCATCTCATGTCCATGTCTCAGTATCATCTCTATTCTGTAATGTCTCCAAGGCCGTTCATGACCGCGAACACGGTTGTTATAACGGTTTATATACTGCGCGAGAGGTGTACACTTTCACTACGAGTCATGATCCTCAAATGCATGGGTTAGCAAGGCCCAAACATCCAAAAATCATATAAAGCCTTTCAAAGGGGTTATCTAAATATGCCGGATAGCGATAGGGCTACAACCCATTCTCTTCCGTTTCGGTAACCACCGACACAAGTAAAACACTATCCCCGAGCGACTAAAGCCCGAGCCATGTAGCCCCCATAGCTGTAATCTTGTATATCCCGGATGATCACGACGGATAAGTCCTTACGGAGAGTCCGAGCATCATGAAAAAGCATGAGCCCGACTCTAAAGTCCATGTTACCAACATTTAAGTCTTAACCATCATATATTCATTCAGTTCAAAGTTCTTATCATAAATATTTATGTAGAGTACTAGCAAGATCTACCCATATGCAATAACCCATAGGATTCAATGAACAAGATAATAACTGGCTAGGATGTCCTTAAGGTTGACAAATTAGACACATGCATATGATTAAGTGATTAACGGTGAATAGGTAACAAGGATAGTCCCATGCTATACTTGCCTCAAATATCGATCCTTCTTCAAGTCCAAAGCTTCAAAGATAACCCCTTCTTGATCACAAACTTCTTCGAGATCAACAACATAAAGCTCACCGATCTACTCGATTCCAATCAGCAACACACAAACATATGGATCCAATCATGCATGGCAAACAAGACTACCATTAGAACAGTACACCAATAGTGGAAAAACAGTTTGAAAAGCTTATAAAAATATTCTACACGTCACTACGATCACACAGGGCGTAAAGATCACCGGCATCGGAGCTAAAACGGCGTAGATATGAATTTTACAAGTTTATTAGTAATAAAATAATAAACTAAATTCAATTTCGAAATTTAAAAGTTTAAAACCTACCTAACAGTGATATTGACACGTAGAGAACGGAATTATGAATCTAACGAAATTTGAACGGACTAAATCGGATTTAAAATGACAAAGCTATGAGGTTTTCAAATCGGATGGCAATTATATAAATAACAGGAACTTGATTTTCGAAATAAAATAAATGAAATCGGTTTTTGATTGCTTGATGGACGACGTGCTGGATATAGGAGGATCTCAAGGTGATTGAATACATATGCGTATTTCCATTGTATTCCATGATTTATTTTTCTTAAGGAAAACGGCAAGAAAACGGATGTCGTCATCATATGATGTCATGAAAGCTAAGAACATCAAGCTAGCAGGCATTGCGATGGACCGATTCAGATAGGAATGGCATGCATACAGAAAGCAACGCTAGCGAGCTGTGCCGGCGAGGATCGGTGATCTAATGCTACAAGATTGAAGTGAAAGAAAGATAATGTCTAGACGTGAAGAACATGATGAACATGCATGCACGGCTGGCAACAAAGGCATGCACGTCGGTTGAGACATGAGAGATACTACACAAGCAAAAAAGAGCTCACCATGGTCCATGAGCGGTTTTGACGACGGGAATACGGACGACCGGGCATGTAGCCATGAAACGCGGAGGGACGACAATGGCTTCCTGCAAGGTACGATGATGGGGACGACGTGACGTGAGCAAAACTGAACGTTGCAAAGAAAAGAGCAGGATCCTCAACTTCGATACGACACGAAGAAGCCTGACAACAAACTTAAGAGTGCAAAGGAGCAGCGTCTCCGCGAGATCAGAGCGAGGCTCGACGGCTTGCTTATAGACAAGATGAAACAAAGGTCGGCAGATGGCTTACGGCAGACTGGAACGACGAACTCCCGAACTCGATTCTTGCGGCGACGAGTTGGGGTTGCAGCAGTCGACGTGATGGCGGCTAGGGCTAGATGCGGCTGCTGTTGCAATTCAAGGCGGCGCTCGCGAGTAGATGGGAGAAGGAACGGCGTGGTGCAAAGCTTATATAGGCCCAAGATGCTCCAAGGATGGAAAGAAAGGAGGCCGAGGGGAAAACGGCAGTTAGACAAAGGAAAGCGGCAGCTTGGTTTTCCTTCGTGAGGAAGATGATGACAACGTCGGCGGGTCCTGCGGAGTCAGCTTCGAGACCGGCTCGAACATGATGAAAGTCAACGACGCTGACATCGTGGACGGAAACGTCATCAAATCTAGTAGGAAAGCGGCGTGCTGCAAGCGTGAGCATTACCAGGCTGAGTCAAGGCACTACGGCCCAAGAGCAGGAAGGCATGAATGAACGGGCCAAGAAGAATTGGAAATAGCCACGCAGGCCATGTTCATGCTAACAAGCCACTCGGGCTAGAATAAAGAGAGGAAAGGGAGATAATTCTTTTTAACTAAAGCAAATTTTCAAAAGCTCTTTAAACAAATTTGAAGCCCTTTTCTGTTTCAAGCAAAACCAATCACCATAAAAATGAGTATGCACCAGCATGAATGCTCGAACATGTTTCTACTTCCTATGATGAATTTTAATTTAACGAAAAATATTCTTTTTTTCCTATATTCCATGTGCACAAAAATACATAAATAAATCATTTTCTCTCCTATTTCAAAAACACAAAATTTAGGGTGTTACAAATCTACCCCCCTTAAGATGAATCTCGTCCCGAGATTCGGGAAAATTAAGATCGAAGAGATTCAGATACTCGTCTGCGAATCGTTGTCACTCCTCAAGTATGTCCATTTTCTTGGTAAGGGTTCCTCTTATTTTCCATACCTATTAACTTTACTCCAAACAATGTGCTCAATGATTCCTAAATTGTAAAAATACTCCAACAGCTCTAAGGTAACCTCCAACTATTAAACCACTCGTCTAATGTTCTTTATTCTTCTCATAATGACCATGCTAAGATCAACTGTATGGCAATATCTTCTCTTGTGTGATTCCAACACCATAAATCTCAACGTGTTATTCTATATCCCTTTCCACTCCATACTATCCAATCTCTACTTTGTATATTTACCTTTATTTCCTATCATCCGGTGGTCAACAACAATAGCTTCAGCAAGGATAGATGATCATAAACACAGGGTAATCCAAAAGACAAACTTACAACTTAAGGGTAGCTTTGTAGAGCGAAACAAGCACACAAGATTTAGACACGCCCCCCTTAAGATAGGGCGACTAGGGGTGACTAGGAGGTAACTCTCATAACCTTTTAAGCACTTTAACCATCTTATAGACCTTCCAATTGACCCACATGACTCTTGATCCAGAGTGGGTTCCATTCCAAAGTTCCAATTATTAGTATCCTTACTATGGTTGAACCGCTCAACTCTCATATTCTGCATATAGCTCGGTAGGCTTTGGTGTTATGTGATCTCTATTAACATAGTTGCTAAACTAAGAGTATCGACAATGACATATGCTTCATCCAGACGATAATTTAATTCCATGTCATGTATCTTTGGTCACTCCAATCCAATAATGATGTCTCGTGCTCAAAACCAACTTAGTGAAGACGTCCTCTGTGAAACTTTTACCCCAAAGTATACTTTTCATCCAACTTCAAAACATTGGTTTCTCAATCTTTGAATCTAAACTTTTGGCCTGTGGTGTCGTTCAAATCTTCTCAGCATAACTCTTCTTTGCTAAGGGCATCGACAACTACTTATGCATCTATAGCTAAGCCAGCATCACCTTTTCCAAGTCATAATACTTGATTAGCCCAATCCATCTCGAACATGCAACTCAATATCATCTTAGTAGTTCTATTGATTCCTACAATCCTGGTAGACATCACTCATATACATCGGCTTGACATCCAACCACACTTAATATCTTCTCTTGTAGTAATCCTGAGAGACTTAGCCAAACCTTCCTTCAACCTCCACTAGAATCATATCATTCCAAGGAGACACTCTTGCATTCTTAAACTACTTCAACTCAACACCTTTCTCTAGAGTTCTCCATGCAATTCATCATAGAACAACTGTAGAGAAGTCCAACATGCAACACATTCCTATGTCATTATTGCTAACTTATCTTGAATTGTATGTTGAACTCCAAAGTGTTGTGATAGCTTGAGACATAATCCAATCATGTCAAGAACACAAGCTCCTTATAGACAATCCATCCATCATCAACCTTGAGTGAAAGATGTATGTGCTCAATGTTGACATCTCAACCAGAAGATAGCATATGCTTCCGAGTGAGGAACTAGAACATATCAATCTTCATCTTGCAACTCCTTCAGCGTGGCTACCCCCCTTAAGAAAGGATTATCTAGGGGATCAATAAGGGGTAGCTTAAATGTTCTCCTCAGTGAGTCATCCATCTTAATGGTTTGCCGACTTCCAAGAGAAATTCAGATGCATAAGCAAGAACAAGAAATCTGAAATTTCTCGCGAGCAGAAAAACAGCAGCTCAGTAAAACACCTCTAACTTCTCTTCTATAAATCCGATGAAGTCGTAGTTTATACCGTTGGAAAGCTGATAAAATTCTCTACAACTTCCTTATAGAACTCTTCTCCAAATTCGACACTTAAGTTGGTCGAAAATAGTACACAACAGAAACTGGTCCAGATTCCTGACAGCACAGTTGCATCACCTTGTGATTTTTATAACTCTCAAACCAGATTTGATATGAAGGTGATTCTTGCGCTCAAAGAAAGATGTGGAAATATACTTTTGTCCAGAATTTTTCCATGATTTTTGATCATCCAAAGGCAGAGGTATAAGCCAAAGAAGACAGATTGCTACGGAAAGACAGGATGGGATAGAAACAAGAGAACCAACCCAACTATTTATTACACTAAATCCTTAAACCTTAAGCCTATGAACTAATGAAATTGTGGATAAACCAACAAGATCATACCACTCAATACAAAGATCCAAGTCAAGCATATGCATAATAACAATTCAACAAAGCAATAGAGATGCACAAATCAATCAATGACTCAACTTTCGCTACTAACGTTTTGTTGCATAAGAGGGCATAAATTCCTACTTAAACATGGTGTCATTGTAGTGACATCCATGGTAAAACCTTTTGCATATGGATGGGCAGAACACGTCCTCCCCTTCATTGATCCTTGGTAGTCCAACACAACTTCTCCACTCATCAATCTCATCAAGAGCTTCCTCATGATGTTGCCTTACTTCTGCTAACTCTAGTTGACTATCGTCTAGCTTCTGATGGAGCACTTGGATTGTTACGGCCATCTCCTTTAGTTGTTCACCTTGCTCTCTACTAGGATTATCCATAACTCAAAGCAAAATACTCGGTAGAAGTCTAGGGAATCGCCGCTTGTCATCCTTCATCTCTTCATAGTGTTTACCGGGATATCCCTCCTTGTGATGTGTGCTTCTATGCTCCGGTGACTCTTATACTTAGGATCGTCCACTTAGTGCATCTATACTCCACTTGAGCATGTTGATCTGGATACCGGCCTTGCAAAATACGCACTAACCGAGGATGAAATAAAACAAAGACGTCCAATTCTAACTAGGCTTGCGTCCTACGATCGGCAAGACGAGTCGATACCACCTTTTGTAACACCGGTTTAAGAGCAAAAACCAGATGAAGCTATATATGTGAGCCCCGGAAGTCAATTCTCACATATAGTTTACAAATGAACAGTAGTATCAATTCACAATGCTTAAAAATATAACGAACATAATATAAAAGCAAATAACCTCGGCTAGCGTAGGGCGGAAAGACTCTTCAATCTTCCTCGTGTAGACTCCACAGGGGACCGCCCGACCGGTTGATCACAAGCCTAAACTTCACCTGAGGTGTGGGGAATAGCAAGGGGTGAGTCCATGTCGAACTCCCGCAAGCATAACATGGGGTTATGAGGCTCAAAAAGGCTAGACACTGGTTTAAGCTGCGATAAGCATTTTAGTAAGTCAAGTTTTTAGCATTTATTTAGCAATAAGTTATGCTTAACCCATTAACCCACATTATCATCATAAATGTATCGTTCTCATGACAGTCCATCGTCATTCGGTTCCATCATCATCATCATCTCATGTCCATGTCTCAAAGTATCATCTCTATTATGTAATGTCTCCAAGGCCGTTCATGACCCCGAACACGGGGCTGTTATAACGGTTTATACCAGCGAGAGGTGTACACTTTCACTACGAGTCATGATCCTCAAATGCATGGGTTAGCAAGGCCCAAACATCCAAAAATCATATAAAGCCTTTCAAAGGGGTTATCTAAATATGCCGGATAGCGATAGGGCTACAACCCATTCTCTTCCGTTTTCGGTAACCACCGACACAAGTAAACACTATCCCCCGAAGCGACTAAAGCCGAGCCATGTAGCCCCCCCATAGCTCATCTTGTATATCCCGGATGATCACGCGACAGATAAGTCCTTACGGAGAGTCCGAGCATCATGAAAAGCATGAGCCCGACTCTAAAGTCCATGTTACCAACATTTAAGTCTTAACCATCATATATTCATTCAGTTCAAAGTTCTTATCATAAATATTTATGTAGAGTACTAGCAAGATCTACCCATATGCAATAACCCATAGGATTCAATGAACAAGATAATAACTGGCTAGGATGTCCTTAAGGTTGACAAATTAGACACATGCATATGATTAAGTGATTAGCGGTGAATAGGTAACAAGGATAGTCCCATGCTATACTTGCCTCAAATATCGATCCTTCTTCAAGTCCAAAGCTTCAAAGATAACCCCTTCTTGATCACAAACTTCTTCGAGATCAACAACATAAAGCTCACCGATCTACTCGATTCCAATCAGCAACACACAAACATATGGATCCAATCATGCATGGCAAACAAGACTACCATTAGAACAGTACACCAATAGTGGAAAAACAGTTTGAAAAGCTTATAAAAATATTCTACACGTCACTACGATCACACAGGCGTAAAGATCACCGCATCGGAGCTAAACGGGTAGATATGAATTTTACAAGTTTATTAGTAATAAAATAATAAACTAAATTCAATTTCGAAATTTAAAAGTTTAAAACCTACCTAACAGTGATATTGACACGTAGAGAACGGAATTATGAATCTAACGAAATTTGAACGGACTAAATCGGATTTAAAATGACAAAGCTATGAGGTTTTCAAATCGGATGGCAATTATATAAATAACAGGAACTTGATTTTCGAAATAAAATAAATGAAATCGGTTTTTGATTGCTTGATGGACGACGTGCTGGATATAGGAGGATCTCAAGGTGATTGAATACATATGCGTATTTCCATTGTATTCCATGATTTATTTTTCTTAAGGAAAAGCGGCAAGAAAACGGATGTCGTCATCATATGATGTCATGAAAGCTAAGAACATCAAGCTAGCAGGCATTGCGATGGACCGATTCAGATAGGAATGGCATGCATACAGAAAGCAACGCTAGCGAGCTGTGCCGGCGAGGATCGGTGATCTAATGCTACAAGATTGAAGTGAAAGAAAAGATAATGTCTAGACGTGAAGAACATGATGAACATGCATGCACGGCTGGCAACAAGGCATGCACGTCGGTTGAGACATGAGAGATACTACACAAGCAAAAGAGCTCACCATGGTCCATGAGCGGTTTTGACGACGGGAATACGGACGACCGGGCATGTAGCCATGAAACGCGGAGGGACGACAATGGCTTCCTGCAAGGTACGATGATGGGGACGACGTGACGTGAGCAAAACTGAACGTTGCAAAGAAAAGAGCAGGATCCTCAACTTCGATACGACACGAAGAAGCCTGACAACAAACTTAAGAGTGCAAAGGAGCAGCGTCTCCGCGAGATCAGAGCGAGGCTCGACGGCTTGCTTATAGACAAGATGAAACAAAGGTCGGCAGATGGCTTACGGCAGACTGGAACGACGAACTCCCGAACTCGATTCTTGCGGCGACGAGTTAGGGTTGCAGCAGTCGACGTGATGGCGGCTAGGGCTAGTGCGGCTGCTGTTGCAATTCAAGGCGGCGCTCGCGAGTAGATGGGAGAAGGAACGGCGTGGTGCAAAGCTTATATAGGCCCAAGATGCTCCAAGGATGGAAAGAAAGGAGGCCGAGGGGAAAACGGCAGTTAGACAAAGGAAAGCGGCAGCTTGGTTTTCCTTCGTGAGGAAGATGATGACAACGTCGGCGGGTCCTGCGGAGTCAGCTTCGAGACCGGCTCGAACATGATGAAAGTCAACGACGCTGACATCGTGGACGGAAACGTCATCAAATCTAGTAGGAAAGCGGCGTGCTGCAAGCGTGAGCATTACCAGGCTGAGTCAAGGCACTACGGCCCAAGAGCAGGAAGGCATGAATGAACGGGCCAAGAAGAATTGGAAATAGCCACGCAGGCCATGTTCATGCTAACAAGCCACTCGGGCTAGAATAAAGAGAGGAAAGGGAGATAATTCTTTTTAACTAAAGCAAATTTTCAAAAGCTCTTTAAACAAATTTGAAGCCCTTTTTCTGTTTCAAGCAAAACCAATCACCATAAAAATGAGTATGCACCAGCATGAATGCTCGAACATGTTTCTACTTCCTATGATGAATTTTAATTTAACGAAAAATATTCTTTTTCCTATATTCCATGTGCACAAAAATACATAAATAAATCATTTTCTCTCCTATTTCAAAAACACAAAATTTAGGGGTGTTACAATTTACCATATGCTTGCAAGTCTAGACCAGATCTATCGAGTGGTGGGTTGTTTATCAAGTATCACCTAGAGATCGATTGCTTGCAATTGATAGCAGCAATGAGTGCGATGAAACTGCAGCACTAACAGAAGACATAATGTTCTTTTAAGAAGAAGGCTTGGAGGGCACTTTTGTGATAGATCTGGACGTTGACTTGGATAATTCTGCTCCTCTACCATTGGATGAGATAGTTAATCCAAATGAATTGAAGGTGCTAGCGAGACAAACACACGTTTCTCAAGAGATAGATGGAGACGAATATGAGCAGAGTGACACTGATGAAGGGCGGATGATGATTGCTATGACGAAGAAGATTACTGAAACTGAAATCAATTACCATTATTGTATTTTCCTTTTTTTGTTGCTTCGATGTGTGTCTTGTGAACAATGTTGTGAACAATGTTGCATATTTTGTGTACTTCAATGGAATATGTTGTTTTTCTGCATTTTTTGCAGCAAGATACTATCAATTAACTTCTGTTGCATTATATTGATAATATTGAAGCAACTCCCATTTTCCATTATCTTGTCACGCTGCACCTGTTTTACTATGCTACCCTTGAGGAAATTTGAATATCCGGATGATTGTGAGCAGCGTAGAAGTGATGCACAACTTGATCTGTAGTGCTATACAAAAGTAGTGGCGTGGCTTAGCTCATGGCCGTGTGCCAATAGCAAATGGTGCTATAAGGAAAACTGAGATGAAAGGATGTGGTAGGACAAATACAACAAGCCAAGCAAATTCAAGGTCTTATCAATATCTTCTAAGGAGGAATGCACAATTGGGGCGAGAATTTCGAGAATTCCTCTCATATTGGACTTGTACTAACCAAATATATGAAGGTATTTGATCTAATCTAATATCTTTGTATGTACCTAATCAATTGCTTCAAAATGTTCTCTAATCATCATGTATTTTTAGGATGTTTTTGAGAAGCTGAACATGGAGTTACCACCAGAAATTGCAAAGATTCTACGATCGGGGAGATGCAAATGCAAATGCTTCTATGCCACCAGTTTGAACAGGTCTCTCTTACCATGCATTTATAATATTCATTGTAGCTTATGAGTTCCCAGCTAGCTAGCTGGTCTCTTTTTGCTAAAATTGTTTAGCTTATTCAGATTATATCTCACGAACATTCTGACTAGCTTTTATCTCACAATTTAAAAGTGCATGTAAAAGTGTTATGGCTTTGTACATTACAGCTAGCCTATTGATTAAGATTCTCCGAACATTACAGCTAGCTTTCTAAATGAGAGTGCTCTTTGTACCGGGGTTTTACTCATCAATTTAAGTTCCATCACTTTGTAGGGTACTGAGTCATCACATCTTTGGAGATGTTGGTTCCGTGGTCTTGATGGCAATGACATCGAAGAGAATGAAGGTGATGCTAACATAGACTGAAATAGTGTGCGGGCGGTGCAAGCCTCTTTTGTGCGGGTTGGAGTGTATATGGTGAAGCTCAAGTTGACTTGCTTTTGTTGAAGTAAGTGACCTCTTTTGTGCAAATGTATACCTAGCTAGTATGTAGATGTAGAGAGTGAAAAGGTCTCTCGGTTATGTAGTTGGATGTAGCGGCTAGACTTCTTTGAAGTCTTCGCCTCTTGAACTATTACATAGTTGGCATGTCATGAAAGGAGCCAGACTTGGTGAAGTCTTGCCTGTAGAACTTAATTAGTTTGCACATACTTTCGGACATGATTCTGAAATGTGATGCATTTGGACTTGTGAACCTGTTTTAAATGTATGTGCAACTTGGATTCAGAATGTGTGCAAATCTGTCCTTGTGATGCCAAATGCATGTGAATTGTTTTATCATTTTTTGAATCAAATTGGATGGCTTTGTATTTTGATTTTATTCTGTCCCATTTTTCGATGGCTGGGCGGCGAGGAATTTTGTGGGAAACAAAGTATGATTCTGTCGGTTTTATAATTCTGCGGGAATTTCTGTCGGTTGAGACGGCGACAAGCGAGTCGCCGGATGACCGGGTGCCGTCGGGAGTTGCCGTCGAGGAATGTATTACTGTCGGCTGGCCGTCGGGAGTAATGGACCTTTCTGTGGGCTTCGTTCTGACGGCGTGTTCTGTCGGGTTGCCGTCGGGAGTGTGATTCTGTCGGTTTTCGGGTTATTCTGTCGGTTTCGGGCCATCGGGGAAAAGTGTGCAGTCTGGTAGTGAGGCTGGTGTGTTTCCTCAAAATTTCTTAAACAAAACTCTTTTTTCTGTCGTACCTCTTTTTGGTTCATTCAATACTTTCAGAGCTAAACAATGACAAGACATGGAGCAAGTAATCCAGATCCATATTTCAAATGAACATGTCAACAAAACAGATATAATTTGTAACAGAGACCAGAAAGATATCTCGGAAGATCAATTTATTGTCACCTTCATCAACGCTTTTCTATTATTTTAAAAACAAAACAACTAGATGCCTCCAACGTGAGACACGTACGTCATCAGTAGATGACCAATTTTTTTTTTACCGCCTTAACCAGGATGTTAACATTGTTGTGTACTATAGTATATTTAATTGATGAGTAATGAAACTGATGGTTCAAGTCTCTGTCAACTATTTAATTATACCATGTAAACTAAACTATCCTTGATTCCTATGACAAATAAAGTATTGGTATGGGGACAGTAAGAATCTTTTGACTTTCTATGTATTATTCATTTGTTTGCTACATGTGCGTAGTTAGAAATGAAACTCATGGTCTAAATATGTGTCAACAGTTTAATTATATCATGTAAACTAAAATGTCCATGGTTCCCATGAGAAATATAGTATTGTTATGGGGACAGTAAGAATCTTTTGACTTTCTTTGTATTATTCATTTGCTTGCTACAGTTGCATAGTTAAATTAATTATCCCACTGATGGCATATTATTTACCTATGTCAATGTTCCATGTTAGGAACTAACCAAACAGTCACATATCTAAAACCGTGAACTTTGTGACATATTCAAGAATCAAAGGTCACTTAGTATTAATGGAATGGTGGTGAGGAGGATCCAAAGATGTAGCCAAAAACGATGAAGGACACTGCACACATGGTAGCCATGGCCACACTTATTGCATTTGCTCGGGTTGTTTAAGGAAAACATGATATCATAGAAAAGAATAAATTACTTCACTCACTCAATACTTCTTATATTTACATCAACAAAAAACTTTTTTTACACATAACCAAATTTGTATGCTACAGTGGGCTGGTGTGTTTCCTCAAAATTTCTTAAACAGAACTCTATTTTCTGTCATACCTCTTTCATTCATTCAATTCATTCATAGCCCAAGAATGACAACATAGGGCAAGTAATCCAGATCCATATTTCAAATGAACCAGTCCACATGATTAGATATATATTTGTAACATAGAGACCACAAAAATATCTCGGCAGATCATTTATTGTCACCATCTTAAATGCTTCTTTTTTGTTTATTTTGAAAATGAAACAACTGGATGCCTCAACGTAGAACATGTCATCAACAGATAACCATTTTTTTACCATGTTCAAAACCAGGACGTTAACCATTATTGTGTAGTATACTTATACTGATGAGCAATGAAACTGATGGTCTAAATTTGTGTCAACTGTTTAGTTATATCATGTAAACTAAATTGTCCATGATTCCATGTGAAATATAGTATTGGTATGGGGGACAGTACAAATCTTTTGACTTTCTTTGTATAATTCAATTTGCTTGCTAGATGTGCGTAGTTAGAATTAATTGTGCCACTGATGGTATATTATTTACATATGGCAACGTTCCATGTAAGGAAGTTGCCAAGCAGTCACATGCCCCTAACTCCATTTGCTACGTACAGCTCTAAAACTGTGAACTTTGTGACATATTCAAGAATCAGTGGTCACTTAGTATTAATGGAATAGTGGTGGGAAGGATCCAAAGATGTAGCAAAAACCGATGAAGGACGCTGTGCACATGGCAGCCATGGCTGTACATAGTGCCCTGGCTTGCACTCTCTCTCTCTCTCTCTCTCTCTCTCTCTCTCTCTCTCTCTCTCTCTCTACGCATGTGCTCTCACACTGCAAGCTGTGGCGGACAAATTGTGCCACAAAGCTAGTGTACGCTTTGTGTATATGTGCATGAATCAAAATAAAAAAGGCCGCAACATTTGTATTATGCAATAATCCAGGCCATGCGAGCCACCACCGTCAGTGGGGCCCATCCCACACGCCACCAGTGTGGGTGTGGTGGCCTGTGCTGGCGGTGGCTGCCCTATGCACCATCATGGGATAGTGGAAGAGTAGACTGATGGGTTCTTCCATGGGAAAGGGGGGGTAGGAGAGGGAGGTGTTCCACCATGCGAGAGAGGGGGAGGAGAGGGAGCAATGTCGACGTTGCGGTGGAGGAAGGAGATGGAGAGCGAGCGGCTTTGTGGAATGAACCAAGGATTTGTAAACCCTAAGTGTTGTTTATAGATGAGCTCAGTATGGGCTTTGTCTGGGCTTGGACCTAGGCCAATAGTTTTGGAGGAAGACCTTATAGTGCCCCCTCCACCAAAACTGGATATTTATTGAGGCAGACCCTAGATGATTGCCTCCAAAAATAGACTATTTTTCGAGGCCATTGTCTTAAAACTATTGCGGCGAGCACTTCTAACCGCCTTCGTAAATAAATCGGCTACCTTGTAAATTCATTTTGCGTTGTCGTTATTTTTTGGTGCATTAGTAAATAAAACAACTGCGTGCATGCAATAATCAAGGTGATTGGACTTTGTAAATGCCTAAGTTAGTGAAAGGGCATCACATCGTACAATTATGTATTTTGTAGTAGTGAGTGCTGCAGCGTGCTTCGGCTCGACTGTCCAGACGGGACGGCTTGAGGCCTCAGCTGGCCAACTAGAGTCTGAACCCCTAGGGGCAGAGTTTCTGGTACCCACCCAAAAAATCCCTTGCTGTACACGCAAGCCTGGTGGTTGCATAGTGTGTCAACACAACTATGTGCTCTAGCAACAACGGCGACTGATAGATCTGTCCTGGTTCACTAGACCCTTGGAGGCATATGACATGTTTTGGTGGTTTTCATGACTTGGGTCATATTTTCTTTTCCTATATGACAATGTCATGAGGACGGTTCTTCTCTCATTGCTCATTTTTTTAGTAGTAATAGTGAGTGTTAAGAAGAAAATTTGAGGTGTTCCGATGGGTAGATTGCGGTCCAAAATTGTAACTCACCTTTTGGAGCACCTCACATGGCGTGTGAGTTGTAAATCCTAAACAACGAGATTGCAGTAGTACCGCCAAGGTCAGAGCACTCTCATGGCGGCTACATACAAAAAAAACTACAAATGCAAAATGTGAGTAGATTGTAATAGTACCACCAGCGCCATAGCCTCTTGAATTCTTGCATCACAGGCTCAAGAAACACGTCAATATTAATGCCTAGTTGTTTCGGACCTGAAATGAGAGCGATAAGGAGAAGGTACTTTCTGTACTGGCACATGTATGTTGGGATGTGTCACATGGTCAGGATCATCGAGCAAGTGTAGTGGTCAGTCATCCTATCATTTAAGGGATTCATTCCATCGGTGCTCAAGCCAAACCGTACATTTCTTGGGTCAGCGCTGAAGTCTTTGTGCTTCTCATCAAAGTTTTGCCACGACTACCATCGATCGGGTGTGCAATCTTATCATCATCTACCTTAACTCATCATCCACCATATCATGAGTGCGGCTTCTTTGGTGTTTAGGAAGATTCTCCTCAAGTAGTTGGTTACTGGTAGGTACCACATTACCAAGGAAGGAATTCTTCTCTACTTCAGAGCAATGGCTAATGGAGTATCCTCTTGGAGATGAAAATCTTGTACCACCTTTTTCCACCCTTCTTCCTCTTGTTCCCTACACTACAAGATTTTCGGTCTAATTCAACGCCTTTGAATTGCAACACCAAAAAGTTTGGTTGCTAGAGATGGTTGTATTGCAACCATTCTAAAAAAATAAATAGCGATACGTGCCTCTAATACAACGGTTTTCAAGGTGTTGCGAAGCTTTGTTGCATTTGGTTGACCATATTGCAATGGTGAAAAATGGTTGTAGTAGAATTGATTTTGGTTGCAATTGTGTGGTAGCACTGCAACTACATTTGCGTTAGTTGCATTTGGTTGTGACTATTGCTACGGTTTTTTTGTGTTGCATAAAATTTCACAAGCGTTGCAAAAAGCTGGATGCTTAATGCAACGAGAACTCTTGGAGGAAGCAAAAGTGGGGTTCAATTGCAACCTTTTTGGCGGTTGCAATATACTTTGATATTGTTGCAAGTGCTAAATTTTATTGCAAACGAGATCTCGGGGGTCGTAGCGAAAATTGTGTTCAAGTGCAACGCTTATTTTTGTTGCAATATACTTTGAGAATTGCACGAGAACTAGGAAGCGAGGCTGATTTGGATTGGGCCTTATCACGGGCCATACACGCAGCGGCGAAGGGAGTCGGGATATGTTCAGGGGGTGTTGCGGAAAAAAACTTGTGTGAACAGCAGGTTGACGCGATCCTAGGTGTGCCCTCATGCTAGATTACGGCCACGTGCCCCTAAACGCGTATCGGACGGACTCAGCGCAAACTAAACACCACGTCGCTCCACGGTCATTTCATCGGCTCCCCCGCGGCTTTTATTTTTCCCTCACGTGCGGCTCGCATCCGCCCGCTGCAGTTCGATTGCTCCACGCCAGGGCTGATATCTAGAGGCGAGCTGTGGGTGGCGCTGGCTGCGAAGAAGAGCAAGAAGGCAATGGAGGCGTGGCACGTTGCAAAGGACACAGCAGCGGTGGCAAGGGCAGGTTTGATTTGTTATTTCATTAATGTTGCGCTTATGAAACCAAAACATGTTGTTATGTAATAAAAAATGTAATAATATTTAGACTTTGTTAACAAAATCTACAAACTTGCCTGGTGACATGGTTTTTGTGTACAATCATTGAATAAAAAATCCAGAAAGTTTTGGTAAAGTAGTATTGCACGTTGTTGACAGTAGATATATTATCACACATAGTAAATGTCGCTAAAAATAATAATAAGGTACATTTTCTACCAATAAGGTTGCTATGTCCACTGATCTGACATCTCCAGATAATCCAATAGACAGAGACTCAGCAGTTTGGTTCCAATCCACATACAAACTGAAGAAGAAATATCTTCAGCAGAGACATCAGTGAAGGCAAGAATAGTTTGTTCAAACTTTGATAAAATCCACCATGCTTTACATACAGTAACCAGTAACTCTGGTTTGCTTGCTTGTGGCTGTTAATTTCCTCCTTTCTTCAGACACCTAAAAACAAAACAAAAAAACAGTTTATATGGTTGCTCTATTGACTTCATGAAGCGACAAAAAGCTTATCTTCTTGAAGGGAGATAAGCATTGCACATTACTTCCTCCACCCCCTCGTAGCAAACCAATTGCACTTGTCCTGCTCCCTCATCTGCAAGTCTGAACACTTAAACTGAAATAAACAGAACCAGTATGTGCATGTTGCTGAACTACTACATCTGACAATTGCTCACTAATGGATGACTAAATATCAATATGCTTGACTGAAATTCTTAATCTAAATATGTGTCGGATTCAGAGGCTAATCTGTACTAACCAGACTGTATGAACGTTTAACAGTGGCAAAACATTGTGTTGGATCTAACAATCTCTCATCAGTAGCTGACCAACAAACATGATTATATTTTACCAAATGTTTTTAATCTGTTAACTTATGAATACTCGAGTCATGAAAAGAGTAGATCAACTACTTCACATGTTCTGCCTTCCATGTTGCTGGCTTTTTTGTCATCCATGTTGCTGGCTTTTTTGTCATCCTCATCACTTGTAAACATGTCAATCTTTCAGCCAGTAAGTTATTACTAAAGCTGCACAGGTTAGCTAATTACTGGTCCATCCTTTATGTGTGTTATTTGTGCTGAAGCTCCCTCACTAGTTCAATAACATCAATAAGGTTGTTTACTTATCCTAGTGGAATTTCTTATACAGAACAAATAAAAAAGCTCTGCAGGTCATATTTGTATGTCACTGAAACTTCTGAACCATCGCTAAACAATCATATACATGCACTGGATTTGATTGCAAACTCACACATATACCAATGTTCATGATATACACTCTACTCATAAAAACATATTTATCAGGATAACCAAATCTCTTTGAAAATACATGGGATATTTATCTCTTCTGGGTTTTTAGAAGTTGTTCATCTTTCAAAATCTGAATGACCAAGCATGTCTGAACTCTTAAGCATGCACCTTGTCGAATCATCTGAAAGCAGCAACCTACAGCCACAAACTATCCAATAGTGCAGAGAAGTTATATACAGTGACAATGGATGCAAAAGAAAAGTCCTCACCGACATATAATAGATTGAGTACGGAAAGACAAGGTAGATTAATTAATAGTAGAAATACATAGGGATAAAGGCCATGAAAGTGGACTGGCTCACTTACCCATTAATAAAAGAAAAATAACTTTAGACATACTATATGTAACTCGTATTCATAAAAAGTCAGAGTCCCCATCATGGCAAGGGAAATTCAGTCCGATTACCAAACTGGTTTTGTGGACATCTTCAGCCATCAAAAGGCGATTGAATATATAGTACTAAAATGAACAGATAACTGAGTCTTGAAACCTGATTACAGGAGATAACAAAGGTGAATACAGATGTGTGGCCGTGGTGCCGTGGTGGGGCAGCAGCCAGCAGTGGGCTGTGCGAGCGAGACACAAAAGATGGGAGGAGGGAGATGGGCAAAGCACCGTAGATTAACGTCGAGACGTGTGCGTGGCCCGCCATGCCGTTGGCTGTGCCGACAGCGCAGCTGAGCAGGTGCGCTCCCTGGATTAAGGATGCAGGTGGGGCGGCGGCGGCTAACCCGCCCCACATCCGCGCAACCCGCAAACGCATCGCGGGCTGATGCGGCGAGCCCGCAAGTGCCGCACAATGCATGCGGCGACACGTGGGTTCCGTCAGCCCACAATTAGCACACAGACACAGACTGCATTGGTTCGTACGTTCTACAAATACCCAGCCAGCACAGCGTTTCCCTTTGCATCGAATCGACCGACAATTCATCCAGGGCCTGGATGGCGCTGCCCGCCACGGTGCTTGACGTCGTTGTCCCACGGCGACTGGGATTCCTTGGACGTTTCCACAGGGCCCTTGACCGCTTCAATCGTAGCCTATGAGGAAGAACCACGCACCGATGACCGAGTATGGTCACGGCCTCGCCGGAGTCCGCCGCCGCTCTAGGGTTTCACGATTTAGGATCGAGAAGAACAGTAGTCGGGAGAAGAGAAGAAACTGCCAGCGGCGTGATGTTCCCGTGCGCATATATCTACGGTGGGCTTCCTGGGCCAGGGGAACATGGGCCAGCGGCCAATGCATTCGATGCAGACTAGGACACGTGGCGCATATCGATACGAGGGGCACACCTAGGGTGCCGTGATTTTTCCCTGTGCACGAGGCTGGAGTCGCGATCCTCAGGGGGCGCTGAGCACGGGGGTGAGGCCGATCGCCGCTACTGCTCGGCATCTGGACTCCTCCGACCTCCGCTCCACTGCCCTTCGGACCAATCCGTTTTGAAGGTATGAGAATCAAAAGCTCCCAGCCTCCGATGTCTAATTTGTAAAACCCTGGCTCGCTAATTGTGCTGTAACGTGATTAATTTAGGTAGAGTATAGCTGATTTTCTGCCCTGATCGCCGGCCGCGGCACGCCCCTCCATATATCGTCCATGTCGATCGATCAATCAGACAAGCCGTCCTCGCGGCGAAAGGTACGAGATCATCGTGGGCTGCACATATAGTTCAATTATATACGTAAATACGCGGGCTAAATTGGTGATCATTCATCTTCATCACGCAGATGTCAGGCGATGATAGGAGTTGGATGCGGTTGCCTCGTTCTTCAACCGAGTGGCAGAACAAATTCATGCAGTTTTTGGACAGGACATACAGTGGCACTTCGAGGGGTGGAACTGCAGCATGTCCATGCCGCAAATGTCTATGCATGTCACACAGAACACGGGCTATGCTTCAGATTCATGTCCTTTCAACAGGGTTTGCTGAAAGTTTTATCATGGAAGGGGAAGGTTCAGCTGATGTGGTATTTCACAATGAAGATGCAGGACCTAGCGATGTACAAGTACACAATGACGACCCAGCAGCAGCAGATGTACAAGTACAGAACGATGATGAAGGTGCACCACATGATTCTGGAGTAGACAATGAAGAAGGCGGCGCACCGAGTGAAGATGATGAGGCCAGTAATTTGATTAAATCCCTAATCAGAGGTGAAATACGAGGAGAGCTCGGTGATGAAGACGAGCCGAACGAGCAAGCCAAGGTCTTCTTCAAGTTACTACAGGAGGCAAAAAAGGAATTATATCCAGGTTGCGAAGATGGTACAAAGATATCTTTTATTGTGGAACTTTTCCAGCTTAAGTGCATGTATGGGATTAGTAACAAAGCATTGGAGGGGGTACTCTTTCTGATCTCAAAGTTTCTCCCTAAAGGTCATTGTGTCCCAAACACAATGGAGAAAGTGCAAAGGGTGGTTCGCGATCTAGGCTTGGACTATATCAAGATAGATGCATGTGAGAATCATTGTGTGTTGTTTTGGAAGGAAAACGAGAAGCTGGATATATGCCCCAAATGTTAAGCATCTAGGTGGAAAACAGATGACCGTGGTGCTGGCCATGCGGACGATGATCATGATGGTGCTCAGACAACAAATAAGAACCGTCGTCGTGTCCCAGTCAAAATCCTTCGGTACTTCCCTCTCACACCTCGGCTGCGCAGATTGTACATGTCAGGGAGAACATCATCAGAAATGCGTTGGCATGAGGAAGGAAGAATAGATGATGGCAAACTACGTCATCCTGCTGACTCCAGGGCATGGAAGCACGTGGACAATACGTTTCCACAATTTAAAGAAGCTCATAATGTTCGACCGGGTCTTGCTTCTGATGGCTTCAACCCATTTGGTATGCAAAATGTTACTTACAGTTGTTGGCCTGTTATCCTAATACCTTACAATTTGCCTCCTTGGTTGTATGAGAAACAATCTTATTGGATCATGTCAATGTTGATACCTGGCGAGAAAAGTCCTGGAATGAATATCGATGTTTTCTTGAGGCCTCTCATTGATGAGTTGAAGGAGTTGTGGAATACTGGTGTTGATTGTAGGGATGTAAAGGAAAAGGAAAACTTTACACTACGTGCTATGCTGCTTTGGACAATCAATGACTTCCCTGCATATGCGATGCTTTCTGGTTGGAGCACAAAGGGGAAATTTGCATGTCCTTACTGTCACAAGGATACAGATTATTTGTGGTTGAAACATGGGAAAAAGTTCTACTACATGGGACCAGGGCCGGCTGAGGGGGGCAGGGCAGGGGCGACCGCCGGGGGCCCATGGAGCTGGGGGCCCCAAACATGTAGGTAATTAGTACATATAATTTTTAATTTGGCATGATAAGCCTTTGAAAGCTCATGATGACGTATGGAACTGTCGTAGGGAAGTCTTTCAAGAACCCATCGTCGAGTGGAGCTAGCGCGTAGCGCAGGCATGATCGGACGTTTCTTTTTCGTTTCCTGGAGCAGCTGCAACTTAGCACCCTGCCTGCCTTTGGACGCTGACGC
This sequence comes from Hyparrhenia diplandra, assembly GCA_015847255.1. NCBI lineage: Eukaryota > Viridiplantae > Streptophyta > Magnoliopsida > Poales > Poaceae > Hyparrhenia > Hyparrhenia diplandra. The sequence continues at coordinate 509,334 of JADLZK010002082.1, forward strand.
CGATCTAGGTTCTAGGCCCTGCCTGCATATCGACGCACGATGCCGATCTGATCGATTTCCTCCACACCCGGTGACCGGCAACGGCAAGGACGACGGACAACAGATGCGTACGCGATCACAGTAAGCAACAACAACACCCATGATCTTTAGTATTTCCCTAATTTTTTCTAATTCAATGTATTTATTTGTATATAGATGTTGCCTAAGAAATATTTGTGGACCCAGGTGCTCACAAAAAAAAAAATGAAAACAAGAAATATTTGTATTTATTTGCTTGTTACACTATTGTTATGTTTCATGAGCTAATATACATATATTTTTTGCAAAGTAAATTTTATTATCCACTGTAATTTTGATATTAAAAATTAGGCTAAGGGCCCTTATCTACTTCTTGCCCAAGGGCCTTTAAAATTACAGAGCCGGCCCTGCATGGGACATCGTCAGTTCTTGCCCTTAGACCATCCATGGCGCATGAACAAGGTGAGCTTCAACAATGAGGAGGAAACCAGGGAGGCTCCAGTTCCACTGTCTGGTCAAGATGTATTAGACCAATATGCAACTTTTCATCAAGCGATATTTGGAAAGGACATATCAAAAAAGAGGAAGCGTGATGAAGACGCAAGATGGCACAATTGGAGGAAGAAGAGTATTTTTTTTTGAGCTCCCGTATTGGTCTTCTTTGCTCATAAGGCATAATTTGGACGTGATGCATATTGAGAAAAACATATGTGAGAGCATATTAGGGACTTTGCTTGAAATTGAAGGAAAATGTAAGGACAGCGAGAATGCCCGCCTTGACGTGGAACATCTTGGGATCAGGCAAGATCAGCATCCTGTGATTGAAGATGACATGTACACCTTGCCAGCAACGTTGTACTCCCTAGACAAGGATGACAAGAGGATTTTATGCCAATTTCTTCAAGGAGTGAAGATGCCTGATGGGTTCTGCTCCAATTTAAAGAGATGTGTTGACGATAAAACATGTAAGGTGTCTGGACTCAAAACTCATGACTACCATATTATTCTACAGAAACTATTGCCCTTAGTCATTAGAAGGATTTTGCCAGAAGATGTTGCCAGGCCATTGATTGAGCTCAGTAGATTCTTCAGTGCACTTTGTTCAAATGAGTTGGTGCCAGCAGATCTTGACAAACTAGACAGTTCAATTAAAGAGACTCTTTGTCAGCTTGAGATGGTTTTTCCGCCTGCATTTTTTGACATAATGATTCATTTGCCAGTCCATCTAGCTGAAGAGGCTAAACTAGGAGGGCCCGTGTGTTACAGATGGATGTATCCTGTAGAGAGATATCTATGTACTGTTAAAGGATATGTCAGGAACAAGGCACAGCCAGAAGGATCAATAGCCGAGGCATACATAGCTGAGGAGTGTCTTACATTTTGCTCTCAATTCTTCGACGTCGACACCAAGCTGAGTCGAGCTGATCGTCATGAAAATACAGTTGTGAATGAGCCTCCAAGTGGTCTAAGCATATTTAATGAAATTGATTACAAGAGGAGAGGAAATAAGCTTAAGAAATTGGAGAAACCTGAACTTCAAAATATGATGCACTACATAATTACTAATTGCGATGAAGCCAGGAAATGGGTAGAGTAAGTCGCAATTTTTACCACTAAATTTGTCTATTATCTGCTTTTTGTGGTGTCAACTAATAATTTGGTGCACTCTGATGTAGGGAGCATAAGGCACAACTAAGAAGAGATAGTTCAATTAACATTAAAAAATGACACAAGGAACACTTTGTAAGATGGTTTGACATTGAGGTATGCAGTATTATTTTATTTTTAAATTCCACTTTATGTTCAAACCGATGTAGTAATTAACCGGTAGATGTGTAACTTGATTTTAAAATTGCAGATAGCAAAACTATACGAGAAAGGGGAAGCATGTAAACTGATGCATGCCCTTTCTCAAGGACCTGACCCTCGAGCTCGTCTGTTGAATAGAGTGCACATCAATAATTGGCTATTTCGGACAGCTGCCACAGAGAAAAGCTTCGTGACACAAAATTCCGGTGTGCTTGTGAAGGGTGACGAGAGTATAGACAACATGACCTGGTATGGAGTCATTAGAAATATAATCTCACTGGAATTCCCACAAGAAAAAGAAGTTATATTGTTTCAGTGTGATTGGTATGATGTGCCGGCTTCCAGTACCAGCAGAAGCAGAGGGTACACTAGGGATAAATTTGGTATTATCGATATTGATACTTCCAGGTTCAAATTTTCAAATGAACCTTACATTCTGGCGTCACAGGCTTCACCAGTGTTTTATGTCCCTATCGTGAAGAAGCCGGGATGGTCTACTGTTGTTTTGGTGAGACCAAGAAATTTGTTTTCCATGCCAGGCACAGGAAATGACGCCGATGCACTTGATGTGGGAATCCAAGAAATGATTGAATCAGGCCAAAGTCAGGAATTCTCAAACTGGTCAAGACAAGATAGGGTAGGCACAACTGGTTCTGCCGCCATTATTAATCAAGTGCGTAACGAAGCAATTCCCGAACCTGTTGATGACTATATTGGTGACAATGATTCTGACGACGATGACACCTACATTGATGATGGGGTTATTGCACCAGTCATGGAAGAAAATATAGAAGATGATTTCTTTGTCTGAAGACAATTTTTTTTGTTGCACTGTGTGGTGGGAAGGGTCACTTGTCCTTCATACGCATATGTCGCACTTTGTTATATTTTTCTTTTGAACTGATGACATGGTTAAGTTATATTTTTCTTTTGAACTGATGACATGGTTAAGTTTGAACTGTTGCATGCAACATTGATTATGACTGTAAAGTATACTTAGTGGTATGGTTAGAGGTTAGTTGCGTGAAAACTAGTGGCAGCAGCTGTTTTGATCACTGCGATCACTTGGGACTAAATCAAATAGAGGATTATGAAATTTTCAATTAAAATTTTCATGCCTTTCAGGTCTGAGTGTCTGGCTTCCAGGATTGGCCAAATGGTCAGAGTCCCATGCATGCATGCATATGCATGCAAACGTTTTGCAGCTAGAGGAAAGATGCACCCGTACATAATACATATCTTGTTATTTATTTCTGTAATTGTGTGATGAAGCAAGTTCGGTCATGGATCACCGGGTATGATTGCTGCTTCTAGTTGGAATCTCAGTAGAAACCTATGTAAGGACTTTGTTTGGAGCCACAGATCTCTTGAGATAAATGTTTTAAGTATTTGAGTTCACTTATAAGTTGCAATCTGAAATCAAGATTTTCTTGGCAGAATCAAAAGGCCTTCTATACAGAATTCATCTCACAACATATAGTTCATTAGCAGATTGCATAAGTGGATTAGCATACCAGATAACATCAAGTACTTAACGGCAGGTACAACTTCAGCAAGTACTAATTCACATCGACGCCCACTTAACATCAAGTACTTAACAGCAGATTTCACACGCCAGGCTTAAGTATTACTTTAACAGCAAGTTTCACACACCAGGCATAAGTCATTTGGTCACACACCAGGTACTACTTAACATCCACGCAGACCACCCTAAGATTTCCATATCAGTTCCCAGAATTTGACTCCGCGTCCAGTTCATGCCAAATTTCTTCACGTAGCCTCTTCATCCTCGCATCAACATACTTGTTGGATATCAATCTGTGCGATTTCTATGTGGAACTGAACAAGTTCACGTACACACCAGTTAGAGGTCCATTAGACTCGGAAGAAGTATCCTCGTCACTTGATGGTTCATACACTTTCTGTTAACATGGAACATAAAAGATCAGTTAGCAAGGGAAGCAACTTGATTATGGTACTTGTAAAATGTACAAGTATTTTGCAGTCTTAAAATAATATGATTTTGTAAACTCTAGGTATTTGTAAACTCTAGGTGCTCTAGGTACTACTAAAATTTACAAGAATTTTTTGCAACTTGATGATGGTCAAGATCATTTCAATAGAGTGAAGGTGAAATGTACAGAACTGAACTTAAATGACTGTAACCCTCTTTGATGAGTGAATGAAAGCTGAGGCATTTCCCAAGAAAAACTGGTCGTGACGGAGCTAGCGCGCGCCGCCGACCCAGGCCAGGCTGGTGTTCCACGTTGTCATAGATAAGAAGAGCTACGTGCCCATGCACTCGTGGTTCGCGCTACACCCGGTGTCGCCCTCCATCGCCGAGGTCAAGGGCCTGCACCAGTTCGACTGGCGCAACGCCGGTGTCATCGCCTCCGTCATGAGGACGGTCGAGGCAATGGCGGACGCAGGAATTGAAAATTGGGTGTACAAACATTGCTCTGGCGGCGGTGACGACTGCAGTATTTGCCCCCTAGCTGGTCATAGTCTCCGCTTCAGGTCCAGTCACATCCGCATCGGCCTTGGATTCTTCTAGGCTTCTAGGCGCATCTCGCCCCCAAAGCTAAGATCCACGCAACCATGACCAGCAACTGGGCGGTGTCTGCCGGTGCATGCTTGGTGGTACCATATATAGGCGGCGACACATCTCTCTATCCCTAGACGCTAGGCGATAGGGCGGTGCGGTGCAGGATGGGGGGATTTTTCTTCGAGTCGATGAACCGGGGTAACGCGCCGGAGCCTGTGTCCACGGTTCCCTCCGTCTCCGTGATTTACCTTCTTGGGCTACTAGGTCGGCCCAGCTAGATGGTGGACAAGATGAAAAACACGGGATTTTTACTCTTATTTCGCTCAAACAAACAAAATCTGGATATTATATATGTATACGCACAGGAGCTGTACATTTTTTTTTCTCAAAATTAGATGTACACGGTACACGCATGTTCACGTACTATGTCCTCCAGTGGGTCGAGGAGGTGCACAGGAGCTCGCTGGACTATCACGATGAATCAGCGTAGAAGCACGGCTCAAAGAAAAATCACCGGTGCGATGGATCAACGTAGAGGTGCACAGGATCCCGCCAACAATTGCCAAAACCTTTGCCAGCGAAAACTCTCAGGCCCGCGAAAATGCAGTGACGAAAATTTTCCTGCGCGCCCACCCCCGTTTCCTCCCCCCACGCCGCCCCATTATTTCGCAACTTCTGATCTCCCTCCCGGTACACGCACTTCCTCATCTACCACGCTGCCGCCTCCACCAGTTAGGGTTTTCAGTTTCCACCAAAGAGAAGTCGAACATGGTGACAACTCCATCGAGTGGAACACCTGCAGGATCGGGGACACCAACAACTCCGGCGGCGGCGGCGGCAACTTCATTCAGATCCAATGCGACCATGTCCCTTTTTGGGGCAACACGTTCGTCCGGGTCGACAGGAGCGGGGACGCCAACAACTCTGGCGGCGGCGGCGGTGCCGGCAAGTTCATCCAGACCCAACGTGACCATGTCCCTTTTTGGGGCAACACGTTCATCCGGGTCGATAGCAGTTCCTGGTGATCAACAAGAAAGCTCCCTGCCAATCAATGAGACGAATGATAGGTAACACCTCTTGGCTTCCTATTTTTGGATTCAACATCTCGGGGGTTTCTAGATATATTAATGATTTTGGTCTCTGTCCATACACATAGTATGCATACATGCTGGTTTCCTTTAATTTCAGTAATTACAATTGTAGATCGACATGGGATTACTGATATGTAGGGATATGATTTTACTCTCTGTCCATACACACATGCAAGTTCAGTTAGTGTTGCCACTGATACATACCCGAATAAAAGTTGTACTGTCAAGATTTAGTGACAATGGCATGGCGTGTCCTGTTATCTGTAGTTCTATCATATGAATACTGAGAGCATTGGTCATCTTGTTGTGCAGACTGGATGTGAGAAACACAAGTTCAGTGATTAGGATATTGCTTTTTATCAAATTATGCACTATCGATTCAGATCTTAGCACAAACTCAAAATGAATTATAATATTAAGAGAACAGTCATAGCTAACCAAAACAACAGTTAGACAATTAATATAAAAAATCATTCATATTGATCCGTTCACTAGAATATCAGAGCATATCAGAGCAGAATAATATTGATCCGTTCACTAGAATAGTGTCGATGCTGTAAAAAAACTCCTCTTGTGTGTAACTAATGCACAGTTTAACTAGTGAACTGAGCTCACATTTTTGTCAGGAACCATGGCATATCTTTCTGATGGTGATACCCAAACTTTGGCTGCAAAAAAAAAAATATAGACATTTCAGTTAATTGCCTATCTATCTTACAAGAACATCTGCAGCTAGTTACAATGAAACAAACCTGTGAATGGGGCGTCCGTTGATGACTCCAACTTCTTGCAGCCAGAACCGTCAGGGCTTAAGGCATCAATCAGCCACAGAATAGAAAAGCAAGGCATCACTGTCACACCATGGTTGTTGAAATTCTAAAAATGAAAAGAAATAAATCCTTTTTCAGCCTTTTGCCATAGCTGCTGCACACTATAGAATCATGATTTGCACACTAGTTCTGTAGTTATGCCCAAGCCTAGCAATGTTAGAGCCATTTTAGAAATAAAATAAAAAGTCTATTAATTACACATAGATTGCATGTTTACGTGACATGGCTTATCCAAGTTAAGAAGAATCTATGTTGGTTTGCAAACCATGTCATCTGAGGCCACATATTTACTTACCGAACCTTCTATTCTGTAGATTGTCAGGATCTAACATCCTAACAGGAAGAGGCCTGTTTTACATGGACAAAATTAATCAATGCAAACAAACATATTTTACATGAAGACCTTCCTTCTAATTTTTAGGAACATGTTTGCAGCAAGCCAATCATCACTAAGCTGACATAGGGCCTGAAAGCTATCCTATTTTCCCTTCACTTTTAATAATTTGTGCTTTCTTGGGTGATGATAAGTTGATGACCTGCATTTATTTCTGGAATTCTACTCAGATAAGAATGAACAGAAACAGTAAGGGCATGAATATTATAATTCCATTTCAGTAGTTATAAGAATGAATAGATTTAGAAACAGCAAGGGCAGCAATATTATGATTCCATTTTAGTTTCGGATGAAAAGGTTGCATAAATATTTGTTAATAGCTATATGTCTCAGGTATTCCCCATCCATCATAAACAACAAAACATTTTTTTTCTTGTTTGAATACTATTGTATATTGTTGAATCATTACTAGTGCTTAAGTTTCCTTTTAAGTATATTGTTGTATCATCACTAGTGCTTAAGTTTGATACTATTGTATTATTTGGCAGCTCGGATCAAACATGGACTCTCTTTTTCACTTGCGAGGGGGCACCGGGGAGCACGAGTCTTCTACTATTACAATCAATAGGGATGACCTCACCCTGAGTAACTTAATTGTAATGAAATTACAATTGGGGTATAGGGTAAGGGACTATTTGTACTACAAGAGGAGATCTGGTAATGCAGCAACACTACGAAATCGAAGATGATGTTGATGTAGATGCTATGATAGCATGTAATGAGGTGGAAAGACAAAGTCGGACTATTGGTGTCCAAGGAACAAAAAGTAGAACGAAATGTGAACATAACACCCTTGAAAGTACTTGGAAGGAGACCCATTAGGGAAGAGAGTATAGATGATGAGGAGGAGTCAATTGATGCTTACAAGGAATGGCTGCATGTCATGCATAAGGAAAACGATTCACGGGTAAGTGTTATGTTGGACACCTATATATTTAAAAAAATTGTTGTATTATTTTCTATTGAAGAAGCCTTTGTACTAATATTAGCTTGGTTGACCCAGATTTGAAAGATATCGACAGGGGATGACACCACCAAAACTTACAAAGAATGGTTAAGGGTTCAAGGACAACTGGATGATATTAGTAATATAACATCTGTCCCAAAATTTCTATTGTTACTATTCCTTCGCAAACATATTATATCTTACACAAGTGACCAATATTTTCTGTAGTTGCATATGTGGACAGTAATCATCATACAGATGTAGTACTTTCAAGTGAAGATAGCAACCCCACACCACCAGTAAACAGACCATCTCATGCTCGACGTTTCATTCCACAGGGAGAGGGAACTAGTAAGTAATGAATATTTTCAGTTTATTGTGAGGTTCACTTAATTTAAAACTATGTCAACAGTTTTTTAAGTCTTTTGCTTTGTATATATTTTTTTTTTCATGGACAAGACTCCAAAAAAGAGAAAGCCAAGAGGTAACCTAAAAGGATGGACAGCAACAAACAAGAGAACCAGGGAGGCATCTCAGAAGCTTAGCATCCAGTTCTCTAGGCTTGGAGGACCTGTAGGTTCAAACAAACGAATATTTGTTGATGAAATAACACTGTTCACAAGGAAAAGAGCACCTCTCATCGGAGTAAGAACATGGACAGATATCCATGTGGATGTGAAAATTGCAATAGCAAACGATGTGCCGGGTAAGCTTCGTTATCCATGTGGATGTCAAACTTGCAATACCAAATTATTGTTTAAGAAGTAATTTATTTAGGCTTTATTTTGAGCAGGATAAGTGGGACCTTGAGGATAACGAGGCGAATAGAATGAAGATATGGACGGTGGCTAATGACCATTACAAAGGATGGCGATCTACATTTAGTGCTACCTACAAGGCGTACACCACCTATGAAAGAGAATGAGACATAGGCCGGAAGAATTAGACATTGTTGAGTGGCACTATCCGGTGTCGTATTTTGGTAATGAAGAATTCCAGTGTTTGTTCCCATTTTTTAAAAAAATCTTGCCAATTCCACTTCTCATATCAAGGTTTATGTTTTTGCGACTTTGTTGAATTTATAAAAATCAAATCATTGCTGGTTGTGTGTAGAGGATTAGCAATAAGAATTCTCGAATCGAGTAATCGAAAGATACACCATGTTACAGGATCAAAAGGTTTTTCTCAATTGAGCTATGAGAAGGTAAAAATTTTGTCACAAGGTTTTCCTTCAGGCATTTTTTTTATGGTTTGTGCTTGTGCCCCTAATGACAGTGACATGATATTGTTATAACCTACATAGTATTTGTTATTGATAGAGATAGGCCACGCCCACTACTAAAAATATATTTTGCATGCTTGTATACTGAAAGCTGAAAAGTACTAAAACTAATGTGTGCCAAAAAAAAAGAACAACTTGGATTCCTTTAGTCTTTCAATAGCAATAAATATTTCTATTATCTTTTTGTTTTTAATTTCTAGTGGATATCTTCATGATATTTACAGTTTATAAAAGCTTCTACGTTTCCCTAGATTATGAAATATGGCTAATTTTCCTACATTCTTGCCTAATTAGAGGGACCAACTAACCGGTGAAGAGCCAAATGATATGGAGCTTTTTATGATGACCCACCAACAAAATGGACAATGGACAAGCGAGGAATCTAAGGAAGTCTATGTGAGTATTAAACAATTTTTACAACCCTTATTAAGTGATGCAACTGTCCTCGCTTACAATTATAGTTTTAATTAACTAATGTCTTTACTTTCTTAGGACAATGCAACCAGGAAGATTATGGAGCTGGAGTCAAGGCCCGACGCAAATGTCGCCTCGGACTTGGAGCGTAGAACGGATTTTCCAATCGACCTACAAGGAAACGAGAAATATCAAATCAAACAAGATGCATGCTAATGGTTACCTTGCAAGGTACCCAACTAGAAAGGAGCTACCGTCGGAGGACTACCGGCAAGCAAACTCCAACAGGGAGGAGGCCCTCATTGAATCGTTTAGACGGTTGCAAGATAGACTAGAAGCTCAAGATATTGAAAGGGAAGCCGAGAGGCAAGAACATAGGTGTCAGCTTGAACAGCTCAACAAGGAAAGGGAGGCCGATAGAGAAGCACTTAGGCAAGCTACGTTAATGTTGCAAGCAGCCCAACAACAAGCTTCAGTACAAATGGTAATATAAACAACATCTATGTTTTCATAGTTTATTGAACTGAAAATCCCATTTCAAATGCAAGGCTAGCACAATTATGGGGCCAATCGAAAATGTTGCTGCTTCTTTGCAACAATTGAGGGGACACAAACTATAACAACTACAGAGGAGGGAGAACACATGATGCATAGTCAGCAGGTAGTTTGATGATAATTGAAGAATGTTTAATTGTACATGCAGGTCCTATTCTTGTCAAGGGGTGTAATTTTTACCACCAACCATTTTTTTCAGGTTACCCAAGAAACCAGCCACCTAGAACAACAACCCCCTTCTTCCGCAGCTGAAGAACGTCTCACTAGAGGGCGCACGACTAGAAGTAATTCGGCAGCCCAAAACAAAGGAGAGAATCTGGTCTTTGTTTATACTACAACAAAGCAATTGAAGGAAAGTGCAGCTAGGAAAAGATCTGCATTGTCCAAGAAGAAATACACAGTACTATGTGAAGCCTTCTATCCCTCTTTGCATTAAAAAGGAACATGTCCTTTTGGAGAATTACATAGCTATTCTTTTGTTCTGCTCCTAAATCTGCTCCAGGCTTAGTTTCCTCTTGCTAATTAGAAATATATATGGATGTGTTTGTGCTCATAAAATGTCTTGGGAGGCAGCTGCATGTATGTTTATATTTGCTTTTGGCTTCAAAGTTCATGGTTGATAGTACTTGCATGTATGTTTAAATTGGGAGGCAGCTTCAAAGTTTCTTCTAGATTATTGACCAATGTAGTACCTCGGGCTCCTTTTAAATTGGCTCCAGGTTTGGTTAATTCCATGTCAATGATTTTTTGTAGTTTAACTAATGCATGTCAATGATTTGTTCAGGAGGAATCTTGAGTTTGAGAAGGAGCATGCGAATGGTGGGACGATGGCCAACATACATATCATGGGAACCTTCGGCCGCTACAAGAGACATTAGTCTTTTGATTTGAATGAGTTCAAAATGTTTTCTATGCCGGACACATTATTATGTGTTAAGCTATCTACTTGTGTTCTCATTTAGTTTGACACTCGGTGTGTTTCGTTGAAGATTATGTATGAACAAATTATATTTCGTTTTAATGGATGTCGATGCCTCATTCATTATGTATTTGTTGTCTTGCGATTATTGATTTAAGCAAGCAAACAAAGCATTGCAGCATGAATTATTAATATAAATTAATCTGGTGTTGCAATATATGATGGAAATCAAACCAAATTGCGTTGCAACATCGCACATATAACAACCACATTTAGTTGTGGCAATAGATACGATAATCGTGGCAATAGATAAACAATCTCTTGCAACTACAAAAAGATGACAAAGGGCAATAGAGGAACCTACCTATAGCAACCAGTCAGTGACGTGGCAATAGATGACCTATCGTAGCAACCAACCTAAGTAATGTGGCAATAGCCTATGCCGCCTATAGCAACCATTCACAAATGTGGCAATAGAGGACCCCCTCTCAGTAGCAACCAACCTACTGAGACGTTGCAATAACCCAAGCCACCTATAGCAACCATTTAGGGGACATGGCAATAGAGAAGCTCTATTGCAATGCTTTCTCGCGTAGCAATAACCACTCTTGCAACACCTATCTTACGTTGCGATCGCATTGTGTTGCTACACGATCGGCGTGTTGCCATACGTGTCACTAGCAATGCCTAGTTCGTTGCAATTGATACTATTGCCACACCCATAGTGGTTGCAATTGCATTTGTTACAACACTCACCATATGTTGCAAAAGTATCGAAAGTGTTGCAATAGAGGGGTTGTGTGTCGCAACTAAAACGTAACCCGTTGCATTCTGCTATTGCTACCCTTACAAGTGCAACGACATTTAACCAAAAAAAATTGGTAGCAAAAGTACTATTGCTACCATTGTTGGCGCTATTGCTACACTTTGTCGGCGTTGCATTAGACAGAAAATTTTGTAGTGCTATGGAGGTTTCATCCCCATTGTAAAGATTGTTGTTCTTGTACTGACTAGCCCCGCACCTAAGACATTTATCTAGATCCTTGAATGTGTCACCACGAAAAAGGATACAATGGTTTGGGCATGCATGGATTTTTTCAACACTCATTGTCAATGGACTTATAACCCTTTTCACTTGGTAGGTGTAGGCGGAAACTATGTTTTTTTTGTGGCAGCAACCATAATAGGAGACGCAACAGATCATTGAAATTACAGTCAGACCAGCCGTACTTAGCCTTTAGGATGAGTAGCTCAAGCACAAAATGTAGTAGTGTCCAGTGTATTGGACAACCCTTTTCAACACCATAGACAATTTCCTTCGATGTTGTTTTCACCCTCTCTAGGTTTTCTAGACCTTTCACACTCTTTAGTAATATTCCTGGTCCCATGGCCCGAAGCATTTCCTCCAAATCATCACCATCATCTTCATCCCCGACACATGCTCCACCATCATTATCAACATCACCCTCTTGTCCTTACCATCGCAACCGTCATCACCACCTGTGTCATATTACCATCCCAACCATCACCACCTCGTAGTTCGTTGTCAGACTCAGGTTCATTCTTGCATCATGGTCTTCTAAATGGGACAAGCGCTCTAGGGTTTTGAGGTCATCTCCTAGATCATCGTCGTCGTCATCAACAACATTTTCACCATGATGAATCTAGATTGTGTAATCCTTAACAAAACCTCATGTAATCAAATGTGATCTGATGAGACATCTCTACATGCTATATGGTTTTTGCAATCGTGACACCGACATATTATTGAATCAATATTTTATTGTCAACGTCTTCACATGCTTCTCAGTGGCTTCAATAAATTTATCCACCTCTTCATGGAAACTTGCCTTCCACCTTAACGAGCCATACATCCAAGACTTCCTATACTACATACTTCAGGACAACAATTAAATAAAATACATTAAAGGACTAATTAATAGTAGTGTAACTTACTTGAATGTGGTGGATTACAAAGGTTAGTTGGGGATATTACCACCTACTGACTACCACAATTATCATGTTTGGATTAAGCCGTATCCTCAGGTGTACCCGTTAGCCTAAACAAATTTTTTTGCTGAAGAATACTACTCTAATCCCAAGTGAACATTAAATCAAAAGCACTCGATCAGATTGGGGAACCAGTGCGAAGGTGAAATTCACATATGCTAACTACACTAAATTATAAAATTAATCTTCATAACAACCAATATGCTACACTAAAGCAACCATTAGGATGCGATCGACTATTGATAAATAGGGGACTCGATCTTCACTTTTCTCGTGTAGGTATCTTTCATATTTGAGAATCCAAATTAATTACTTATTCAATAACCCAAATATTCGTCACAGTTCATAGTTTAATTGCAGATCATTTGATCAATTCCTTGTAATGAATGTCATAGCAAATACGATTGCCTGTCTGGGAGCTCAAAGGGGTAAAGGTTTCACAATGAGTTTTAATTTGTCGGAAAAAAAAAAAAAAGAACTTCTCGATCTTTTGCTCATATTGTTGATCAGAGATCTACAGATCATGAATGCACCAAGACGATCGAGTGCACTTGCTTTGAATACTCATAGGTAGTATATATTTGGAGTTCAGGTCATCATGTTTACTTGTATCAAAGTTTGGAGGGACAAGATAGAAGAAGAAAAAACTGAGCTACATTAATTGCCACAACCGTCCCACGTTTCTTCTTCTCGCTAGCCTGCTATATTAAACGATCGGAGCATCTCACACTCACATGACGGCCTTTTAGTGGAATCTTTTTGGAGTTACAAACTTACAATACACTGTTGACCCGAGTAGATTGCAGTTTTACCGCCAGCGTACGTCAGGCTTACACACAGCCCGTGCGCCACGTGAAAATGTTACCCCAGATCCATTGCTACCCAAGTGCTCCCGGCCGTCTATAAGTACAGGCCTCCCTCCATTCTGGAACACACACACACACACACTGCTTTGCTTTCCTCACTGTGCAAACTAGTTCTACTAGCTAGCCATGGCCTTGTTCGCAAGAGCTCCTCTCCTTTACGTCGCCTTTTTCGCGATAGCTCCTCTCCTTTGCACGATAGCTCAAAATGAGGTTCAGATGACCCTATACATTCATCAGTCGTTTAGTACCATGAGCCAAGCAAGAGTGGTACAAGGATTTAATAACACCCGCTTCGGTGAGATCTGGGTTGTTGATTGGCCTATACGTGACGGGCCAGATCTAAATGGAAAAGCCATCGGGCGTGCTCAGGGCTCGCTAACCAAGGTCACTCAAACTGCCGAAGGGTACGACTATCACACGTCCATGAACTTAGTGTTCAGTGACGCGTCGAGGTAAGAATTTTCTCTCTCATCTCTAGCAAACCAGGCACAGAACATCTCTGATTTAATTTGTAGCTATACGTTTACGTAGTTTCCGTAAGATAGGCTTCTTCTTCACAAGCAAAGGCCGCAATGTGATTCAGAAAATATATGTACGCACATGTTCTAATTCTAGTCCATAGACAAATAGTTGTTTCTAACATACACTCAGGTATTGTTGTAAAGCATTACAAAGTTTGTATATAGTATCTGGTCAAAAAAAAGTTTGTATATAGTATCAAAGCTATGTATATTCCTTTTTTAAAGATGATAAATCAAAGCTTTAAAGAGATATTATTGGAGTTTTTATAGTCCGCTTGCGCATATGCATGTTAAGCTCCCCCAAGGCAAAATAGATGAGAGCCGCGACTGCCCTAACTAGACTGAGCGCCGCCTACCGCTGCCCCTCCGCTCCACCACTGGTGCCCCTCCCTCCTTCCTCCGGCATACCAAGGCTGGAGGGAGTGGGGATCCATCATTTTTCAGTAAGTTTTGATGTAAATTGAGTGCTTAGGGTTACGGTCTCTCCATGCCAAGGTTTTCGGTTGTGGGGATTTATCTCGCGAACGGCTAGATGGTAGGGTGGAATCATTTTCTCCATGGTGAGGGGGCGACAAACTGCGGCGTTAGAATCCTCATCGGCATGACGACATGGAGACTTTTAGTTATTTCCGGACAGCGACATCAATGTGGAGGTGGTGTCGCCGCCATGGGATAAATTTATCCGGTTTCTTCTCTGTTATATTGTGGTTAGATCTAGCCATGACGAAGGACTCGGGAGAAAAAGTTTTAGATCTGTCTTCCTCATTTTTCGGTGGCGTAAAGAAGAGGAAGGAAGACACTAGAAGAAGTTTCTCAACTCCTACATGAATGTTGGTCGCCGCTCGATTTGGGCATATTTCTCAGGCCTTTGTCGAGTATTTGCCACGTGCAGTCATCCATACTGCAAAACGCCGTACATGTCGTACATGTTATGTTTTGAGATGTGGAGCTGTTCACAGCGTGGGTACAATTTAGATGAAAACTTGTTTCTAGACATTTGTATTGTAATCCAGAGTGCTTATAATGTATTGATGTACCCAGCTTTTATCTAATGCAGTTCTTCTTTTCGTAAAAAAAAAAAAAATAGTCCGCTTGCACATAGTATTTCTACAAAACAATAAAAATATCTGCTTTCATTTCTTTATACATCACAATATTTACTGTTCGGTAATCATATGTGTATAGGTATGCTGGTTCCACCCTTCAGATTATGGGGCTTACTCAGTATATTGGATTTTCGGATTGGAGTATTGTCGGTGGGACTGGACAATTTACTATGGCACGTGGTGTTGCCAAGTACACTACTGTCTATAATAAAAACGTCGACGGGAATCTTTACAAAGTAGATTTTCATGTATATTACTTTTCAATGGACTCCACGGCGGTAAGTAGCATACCATCCTCTCGTCAAGACATGTACATTCTTTTAATTATTTCTTCATATCATGTCTACATCAAAATATTATTCCTCAATACAAGTTCTAACGTATATTTGAACATAGGACAGTCCATTTGTATCTTTTTTCACCATTTAGCATTTCATATTTTTAGATTTGTTTACAATATAGCCAGAATTATCACCGCGCACTTTCCTCCGCTCTTGCCAGTACAGCAACAGCCGTTGCCATACCTGTTTTTTTTTTTCTAATAATTAAATTCTTTAAATTCTTATATCATTTCTGTTCAGCTTTGTTAGTCTAGTGCCTTGGGTATGCATTAAAATCTCAACATTTGATGGTAGAAGAATTTAGGAAAAGAAAAACCCTCTACATCAGAATAGGAGGGGCAAATATTCTACGAAATTAAGTATCTATGCTACAAATTGAAAGTTTGACTGTGTGAAGATCACCAACTTTCGCCACACCTTGATTTTTATCCGTCCTCCGCCACAGCCTGTCACCACACATATTTAATTTTTTTTTTTTTCATAATGAACCCTCATGGCAACGGCCAGTCCCCTCATGCGTTTTTTCAGTCTGAAGCACAAACTAAATCAATTAACAATAATACTTAAACCAAGCCAAAGCAACTAGAACTCTACTCATTGAAATTCGATTTAATGATTAATTTAGTTATTTAAATCTAAAGCCATGTCCGGCACAGCATGATTTTTTTTTTTTTTTTTTTTTTTTTTGCCAAACGATCTTTTTACAAAATAGCTTCTTGAGTAAATCTCCTTTTTTATGATTTCACAAAAAAGGAATGGAGAGAGGTGAAGCTGAAACTAGTATTTCATGGCTCTCTCCCTCATTTCGGTCTCTCAGACAAGCAAGAAGTTGTTGGCGTTATATGACTTTTTTTACAACGCAGACAATCACAACACGCACGCACGCACACTCACCCCTATGAATATATATATATCATTTATTTATCTGAACAATTCTTGGTTTATGAAATTATAAGAAAATGCAGTTATCATGTTGGCATACATATACTTTTTATAGTATACTATATCTGTGAAAACAAAAGCCCCACTAGAAGGAAACACTGTTTTAGCTTGCTGAATGTTCTACATACTTTATGCAGGTTTACACTAAGAATGGTTTTAACTCAAAGATAACTAAGCCCAATGGAGACCAAACATTTGCGTGAGGACCATCCTCGGTGCGGATGCATGGCTGACGCGTGGTAGATGAGGCATCTAATGGCTGCACAGTCCGCATGACGTCCTGGTGGGATTGGTCCACACCGAATTTGTTTTCCTATTGCATACATTTAGGCAGCTGCATCGATTGACGATATGACCTCCAAGGTTGGATCTACAATCCGTTTGTCGTTTGTTTCCAAAAATAAAGAATCCGAGTCATTGACTCAGCAGTCCAGTGTTGTAACATGCAATTTCTTCGATCAGTTATTTTAATATACATTTCCACTTGTTTCATTATGTTGTCTTGTCATTAATAAAGTGCCATGTCAAGCCAAAAAAATAGTAAAACAAGGTTTGTATTTGTGTGTTATTATCATTGTCACTTAACATGTATATCAACCTTATTATTTTTATTTGAAAAAGATTGGGAGGCTCTAGCCTCCGATGCACGCAATACTAGACATGCACATGTGCGTGTAACCAACCTCTAGGCAAAAAGAATTAAGAAGTTTTCACCGGATTTGAACCCTGATGGGAAACGTCACATTGGACTCCGTTGGCTCAGAGGCCCTTTTGCTATCAACCTACTATCTACTCTTGTGTGTCACATCCCATCATGACCGGCCCAATAGAGGCAATGCGAGCGCGCAAAGGGAGGCAGCAGCCCTGCTGCCGCTGCTGTCAACATCATTTGCCTCGTCATTAAGCAACAATTATTTAGGGAATAAAATAGGAAATAGAATTAGAGGTCGTCAAGCCGACGGGATCTACAACACCGTCGATTGGGAGGGAGAGAACCGCCCTATTGTTCCTCTCATCGATGGAGCAGCTCCAACCACATCGGGGATGGATCCGACAGCCATGGTCACCAATCCGACTACCACAGGATGGATTCACCCGCCATGTCGGTTGTCGGTGCGCACACGTCCACGGCCGGGTCGTTGGGCGGGTCAGGTCAGATCGGGCCACCATGCCCGAGGAAGACGATGCACTCCGCTTGGGCCCTTCGTCGAATCCTCCCTACTCGCTCTGTCTGGGCCAAGTCGTGGAGGGAGGGAGGGCGCTATCGACTCATGCGTCTTGGATCCACGCCTACTCGCTAATGGATATATCCCCACACATCGCTGTCGTAGGATGGCTACCGCACCAAGGATCTTTGCTTCTAGCATTCCTAGTTTCCCTAGTGAACATATGGACAGAAGCACAAGAGAAGTTGCAGGTTAGCTTACGTATGTTAAAGGTACACAGGAACTTTAAAACTTTGAGAACTCTCTTATCAACAACTGGACACTTGACTTCAACAATGTTAAGGTGTTCTGAAATTTTAGTTGGTCGCTCCCCACTAAATCTTCCTTGCATTTCCACTTCTTTCTTATCATCCTGCAACGAAATGAAACATTCTCTTTTAAAAAACAATCAGCAG
The DNA here is from genome assembly GCA_015847255.1 of Hyparrhenia diplandra. NCBI lineage: Eukaryota > Viridiplantae > Streptophyta > Magnoliopsida > Poales > Poaceae > Hyparrhenia > Hyparrhenia diplandra. The sequence goes on from JADLZK010002082.1 coordinate 527,544, forward strand.
TGTAACTATTCAAATAGGCAACAATTGTTCATTAATAAAGCACGTACCTCGAGCTCAAGTGTGAGCTTCTCTAGAACTGGTGAGCATTCAAGGATACAAGCTAACGGAGTGCAGTCAGGCATACACCAGTACTCATTGAGAATCAGAGTCTTTAACTTGCTAAATGTAGGGCACAGTCTCAAATCCATTCTGAAGATAAACTGGACAAATTGCAAGCAAATAAGACAAAATGATTTGAAATAAGCCTAGTTTGTGGAAATGGATCTAAAATTCAAAACATGTCTAGTTTATGTTTATCTATGTTCAACAATGGTGTAGACATTGCAGCGGAAAAAATGGGGGCGGCTTGTCATAAATAATTGAGGTGAAAATGTAGGTGTACCATTTCTGGTTGAGAAATCAACTTCAAATCCTTAGCTTCAGATAAGCCTTTTAGGAGCACACAACAGTTATCATCACTGCCATTTGCAGAAGTGGTACAATACTCACAACTACACTGTGAGTTATCCAGTAGTTTGTCACAGGTATCCTCACACTCAAGATATGTTCGGACAAATGTCTCCACTAATGATGGCATGCTGCCAAGAACGGGAGTTCTCCCGTTAATATCATCTATGTGAAGATAAACCAATTTTGGGGCATAAATTTGGAGGCGGGGATGCTCGGATGCAGATTCTGTGATTTGGCAGCTAGAGATGACTAGAACTTCCACTGACTTGGATGAGATCTTGGTGGCAGACCAGAACTCACAGTATTCCAGCGTTAGAATCTCCAACGACGGGCAGCTCGAGAAATCGAGGAAACTGTTGCGGATCTGTACCCATGTGAGATGTAGCCCTGTCAAGTGCTGGGAAGCGAGAGGCTGATCATCTAGCTCGAGGTATGGAATATCCTCAGGAGTCAACGCATAGAGACTGAACACACGCACTTTGCGCTTCATAGCATGCCCGAGCCAGTGGTTGACCTGGGGCACGTCCTCCTGCTGGATCCCACCGAGATCGAGCTTGCAGGTGTCGAGGGGCGATTCTCCACCGAGGAGCACGCGGTCCATGAACTCCCGGAGCGCCGGCGTCAAGATACCTTCCTCACCGTACTCGACATGCATTCCCGTGGCGTACCTCCAGCGATGGCGCCAGCGCCGAGCAAGCACGCATGTCCGCACGGACTCCAGAGCCGGCAGGAAGCCGAGGATGCGCTCGAGGATGCTGTCCGGCATGTCTTCTATGCTGCATCCGCTGCCTTCCGCTGGAGGCACTGCATTGTTGCTGTTTGTTCCCCGATGCATTCCGTCGAGCAGGTGGTGTGCTCGGCGCCGACGGACGCTGTGGAACCAAGAACGAAGATACGATCAGAAGAGATTCAAAGCGAGCAGAGAAGGAAGGCTGATTCAGCTGGCCGCTGGCGGCCACCTCACCTCGCCGGCGGATCTCACCCGAGACGAGTGGAGCTTGGGGGAGAGGATGAGAGACAGAAGAAATCTCAGACGGCGAGTGCCCAGTGGTGGCGGCTCTCTCAGCCGCGACTGAGAGTCGCGGTCCGGAGTAGGCTGTCGCGGTGCGTGCGATGGGGAGGGTGATGGCGGCGGCTGGGAATGGAAGGGGAGGGAGTGAGATGAAGGGGCTAGGGTTAGGGTTTGAGGAGGGTTTCCACAGAGTATATTGAGTTGGATTTGGGCCAAATTTATGCATACCCTGGAATGCTTGATGGGCCTCATTGGATTGCAAAAATTACTATTCCCATCTTGATAAGAGAATGCAAGATTTTTCTGGGTACCACATAAAGTTAATTCTCACTAATTATGTGCATGTGAATGAAATGAATAAATGCGCATCATGCTGCAGTTTATTGTACCTGAATATACAACCCCTTCTATATGTTTATGGCAAATATTCTTGTAGTCAAAAGTGCTGCTTGCAAATATTAATTGTTCACTTTCATCTTGGGTTATCTTTTCATTTGTGTTGAATCATAGATTACTGTTGCACTTAAAATTTTGATGACAAATATTGCTTTCCACTTTGTCAGGTGCCTACGAGTTCTTCGATTTTTTTTATTGGGGGGAGGGGGGTTCAGAGGTAGAGTGAAATTATAAAAGCTGATGTATCACGGTTGAGCTGGGTTCACCAGCTGCTGACCTCAAACAGATGATCATTGATCTCCTGGATGAAATTGCACACTTGATATATTGAGTGAGAACATGGAGAGGTATGTTCCTTCATCCACCTGTTTCATGCCTCTTTGAGAAAGATTAACTTGGTTCTTTCATGCACCTCTTTAATAAACCCTTGTCGTTAGCACGGGCAAGATTGTTGTACTGACCCAACATTTGTTTACAGCTCTGTTTGAAAATATATTGAAAATGAAACTGACCGGTTCAACCAACACAGAACTTTAAATTGAGTCATGCCCTTTAGCAAGGAAATATTTTTTCCTTCTCTTCTTTGAATTGTTCTACTGTTTTCTCCTATATTGAAATGGCATGCGCATCTACAAAATTTGTTAAAAGGAAAATAGTAGAGCACCCACTAAATTTGCTAAAAACAAAGTTGATCATTCAATCATGTCAATTTAGTCCCATATAAATTTGAGTAGATGATTTAGGTATATCTAGGCTTTCAGAATTGTGACACATGCATTTTTTTTAGTTGTTGATGTATGTATGTATGTATGTATGTATTCTAGCAATCTCGGTATTTTAGTTCTAGTGCAGAGGCTTCAACTCGAGCACAGTGTAGGCTACCTCCACTAATTCTAATTTTGAAGATGTTGTGCTTCCTAATTTCCATCATGGCCTCATTTGATGGTGCTGTGGTTCCTTTGGTTAAGCAAGATTTGTTGTTTATTCATATTTTTCAGGCCCACATGTCTTGGACCAGGCGACAAATCGGTCATCATGTGGTCCCTTTGCTTTTTCTCAAAATCACGACTTGACACGTATTTCATTAAATAGAAGAGCCAACGGAACAGCAAGGTAACCAATACAAAGGATTTGCAAGTAATCCAAAGGATTACCAATGAAGTCCACAACACAAATGAAAGGAAGAAACATGAGGGGAGACCCTCCACATGACAACCCCAACAACTAAACCTAATATATTAGAGCTCAACACATTGGTAGCTAGCAGCGAAGTGAAACCGTAGATGAAACCTTCGGACAGCAAAGCATTCGTCCAAGCAACCTCGGCAGCAAAGCATCTGCTGGAAAAGACGAGTGCTACTCCTCCGAGTCACTGAGAATCGTGGATGCCCTCAGACCATGGGCGAGGAGGACCTCTATGAGAACCAAGGTGGACTCCTCCGAGTCACTTTTTTTTTTTTTGACAATAACCGCATAGATTTGATTAAAACAGCGAACTTACATTTAGGCCCTTCGAAAAGGAGCTAATTACAAAACGAACCCTAGTTCTAGATCACGACGCCGTCGGGAGGCAGGTCGCCGGTGAGTCGCAGCCAGGGCGTCGTGGACGCATGGGTGCGGTGTGGTGCGGATGGCCTTGCCGTGCAAAGGCTTAAAGTAGTTGTCGACGACGACCCAAAGATGCAGTGTGCAAATTTGGTATCGGCGGGTAGAAAATCATTGTCTTCAGCCAGTGGGGGCTCGCTAACCAAGTCGGTGACAGCGGATCTTGCAGGGGAACGAAGCCGATTATAGGTTCGCTGCTTGGTGGGTGGAGGCAAGGGTGGAAACAGAGGGAGGAGTGAAGGACAGCGGCGGTGGAGGAAGTGGATCTAGATTGGGAAGGTGGTGGGGATAGGTGAGGGGTGCGGGGATAAGATCCACCAGGGGGAGGGAGGAAACTGCTTTATTTAGACTTACCACAAACAGATTCACGACGACGACGACGAGGTGGCCAGGGAAAACCACGGCGGCGACGGCGAGGACGACGACGAGCTCTGTTAAGGGCGCCATACGGCCAATACTACAAAGAGCGACAAAACTAGTAGCTAAATCTACACCTATGAGACGGGGAGGGGACCCCTCCCTGACCGCTACGGCGAGGCTCGCCTCGCTGGAGCCGAGAGGGAGGGGGCCAGAAAGAGGCGGCGGTGGGAGCAGGAGGAGGGAGAGAAGGGAGAGCACGGCTCTCAAAGTTTGGTTTGTCACTAAGGGGTTGGAGCTGATATACATGCTGAAAATAGTCTGACAACTGTTTGTTTTTGGAGAAATTTCCTAGACAAGCATTTCATTATAAGAAGCAAAAGGGACAAAACCACCCACACGATTTGCTTCACAGCGACTGTCGCTAGGTGTGCCTTGCCCTGGAACACCTTTTATGCCGGGTACCGACCAGAACTTCCACCATGAGCATTGCCAACGACGAGTCTGAACTCTGAAAGCCCCTTCTCGTCGCTGTGTGACCATTCCACTAAACAACCCGCTATCACTAGAGTTACAAAAACACAAAAGAAAGAAAATAATTAGCAACCTCTGCAGCACACACACAGGCTAAACTGCCAAAGAGTATAAGGCGCAGTACATAACAAGGTTTCATATTCAAAACTCGCCTCTGAAACTAATACCTCATATACTACAATTTCTTCAGCAACAAAGTCATGGCCACAGGGAGGAAATTGAATGCCAATACAATCGTATTGTTATTTTTCAGAAAAATCTTTGTGCACACACATTATTTTTTAAGGTCTAGAGAGAATACCAACCTTTCGGTTATTAAAAAGAAAGTATGCTGAAACAATATAACTCGTTGAATGTAGCTCAGTAAACCCATATAACAGTAACACAAGTGACACAATGTAAGTAAGATAACAAAATACACCAGGTCCAAGTAGAACAAACGATATTACCATGTCTATTCACCCACCCTACTTGACTGAGAACATCTAGAGACAATTTGAAAAAAAAAACAATTGTCAAATATTTTAGCCAACTTTAACCTTATATTTCCAAACTGTCAAGATGGTAATTCCTTCAAAAGCACAATTTTTGTGGCCTACTTGAAAATGAAACCTGTACAATAGTGAAAAGAAACAATGGTTCAGAGACAGATTTTATGTTTAGAAAATAATAACATGGTTAATTACATAACAAAAAGACTTGAAATGCTGGATTACACTTAGCATATGGAAAATGTACAGATAGGCTTCATAGTCGTTTTATCTGGCTCTATTCCTGCCTGACAAGAATCAAGAACCATATCCTGACAAGGACTAAGAGTTTCATGTTCAAAAGAACCAATATGCTAATGTTTCAGTTTGCATGGAAACCAACTAGTGGGCATGGAGAGCTGGCCAAAGTCGGGAAGGGTCTCGATGGAGAGCATGAACTGCTCATACCTCTTCGGCATGCACTGGAGAAACTTCTCCACCGCGCGCTCTTCAAAGATTGCATTCACGATGGGGGTGGTTGATCCTTGGATCGAACCGCTACTGCCCCGCCGACCCATTTCCTTTGTACAGCTGTCGATCCATTTTGTTATTAGCTAGCTCCACGGTGCACCAATGGATTTGGTGGTTCGACCCTGAGAAACACTGCACAGGCGACACAAATCCTGGCTGGCTATTGCCTGTCGTCGTCGCTCAATTTACTGCGTGCGACGTGACCACAGTCTACAGCCGTGTCGTTGTCATGGCCGCCGCACCACATGACATGCACGGGCGGCGCCGACTTCGTTCGCGCAGCTGCCCTTCATCAACGGCACTGGCGCTGCCAAGACGCTGGTCCGCCTCTTGGTCGGGACTTCCCCAACGACCAGCAGCAGGCGGCGGCTGCCCACCAGCTGCTGCTGCTCAGGAGGGCGCCTCAGTCGGGGCCGCCGAGGATGGCGGCGAGACGACGGGCGGGAGAGGAAGTTCGAGTGCCACTACTGCTGTCGAAACTTCCCGACGTCGCAGGCGCTGGGCGGGCACCAAAATGCGCACAAGCGAGAGCGGCAGCACGCACGGAGGTCGCACCTTGAGGCCTCCTTCGCCGCGCAAGACTGCGGCGCCTACCTACCGGGTGCAGCACACCTCTACGGCCTCTTCGGCTCACGGTGGCAGCGGCGGCCACACGGCACTGCTACCACCGGCGCACTACTCACCGGCTGTCTGGGCAGGCGCCGTGCGGGCGATGTACGGCGGCGGCGTGGGGGCCCGTGGTAAGGCCTCCCGTACGGCTGCAGGACACCGCGACATGGGCGGCGCTTTTGCCTGGGGGCAGAGGACCTGTCCATGGCGGACCGATGGCGGAGCTGGAAGGCCGGTTCGGTGGCCGCCGCCACACAGGCGAAGCGATTAGGGTCGGACCACTTTCGATCCTATGGTTCGTGGGTTTCTGAACCACTGAACCTAAACATTTTTTGGGGTCAGATATGGAGCCCATTAGGGTCGTTTTCTTGGGCTGGTTCGCTGAACCGGTGGTCCGAACCGACCCACCCCCATCGTGAGATTGCATACACAAATTTATACAGGGCAAAGGTTCCAAACAGAGGCTCAAGCAAGGCTTCCAAAGAATATCTAGTGCTAAGCTCAAGCCAAAGTTCTGACCAATTTTGAAAGTGAAGGTCACGCACAGAGTGACACAGGTTTCAACAGAGATTTAGATCCCATTTGGATGGGTTAAACACTTCTGATTATGATTGGATTCTCATAAATCTCTACCAAATGGTGAATAAAAACAGAAAAGTTTCACCCACCTTGAAACATTTCCCATTTTCACCCAAAAAGGTGTTTCTCACTGATTCCAGTTCATATATGTTTTCAAGGAAAATCTGGATCTTAAACAACTGGCAGCCAAACCCAAACGATTGCTATCTGCATAGAGAAATGGTTCGAGGAGCATATGGTTATAAAACGTTTCTAGGAGAGTATATGGATCCCTACCAAACAAGCCCTGATGAGCGTGCAACTTTAAGCAAAGGTTCTCGTTATTAGTTAAGGTCCTGAGAAAAGGTCTGGCATGGAGCTCCAAATGAAATTTCAAGTGAAGGTCTGGTATGGAGTGGCTGAGCAAGGGTCTCAAGAAAAGAAGGGAAGCGAAGCTTGAATAGGGATGTGGCTGTCAGCCAAGTCACAACATTTAAGCCATTGGTCTTTTGTAACAAACTGGTAATAGAATGCAATTATTATGTACTGACCATCTTGCCTCTGACTATTCGAGTGTAGTGGTTGAATTGGATAAATCGTAAAAAGCAATCAAACATTGGTTTGCTTCACTACAAATAGGTGTGCCTGTTAAGGATGGAACAACATGTTTTGGCCAAGGAGATCTTCAGTAAAGGTCATCTTCATTCTTTGCATCAACCTTTTCTGTTCAATTTGCTTTGACCTTCACACCTCATTAGTAACTAGCCTATTCCAAGAATTTTCCTTTGGCCTTGATATGCTGCTAGTGTTCAAGCTCCAAGGGAGCAAAATTAACACTATTAAAAACCATACTACAGTATTGATTGCATAGATAAACTAAATTCATATATTTGTGTTATTTTTCAATCAAAATTATTAACAAGTACAGATTTTAAGGAATAACAAGAACTGAATATATTGTGTTTCTGCTAATACACAGGAAATCAATTTAAACACCTCCACACAATTTTGTGCAAAATAATTTTTTATGAAGGAATTTGTGGAAAATACTTGTAGATTGCACTGAGTTTATTTTTGTTCCCCATGCCATACCAGCACCACTAAATGCACTAGAGGTTTCATTGCTCAATAGATTTTGCACTTGAACATTCAATACTCTTTGAACACATATCAAACTTTATTCGATGCTTCTGTTCCCACATTTGAAACAAAAGTTTCAGAAACATAGAGATCATCAAGAATGTCATTAGTTCACTTACATATGTTAAATGTACAGAGGAATTTCAGAACTTCCTGGACTTTCTCATCAACCACTTGGCATTTGACTTCAACCACCTTCAGGCATTCTGAAAGTGCAGCTGAACCATCAATAGGATGACATCTTCCAAGCATTTCCACATTATGTTTAGGTCCCTGTAGTAAGCAAAAACAGTTCACCAGCAATAATTATTGCTACATATGTATGATATAATAACCTCAAAAACAAAGAGGTTGTCCATCTAGGGAATGAATACATACCTTGGAAAAAAGATGAAGTGTGAGCTTCTCTAGGACTGGTGAGTGCTTGAGGATGCAAGTTAGTGCAGCAAAGTCAGGTGCCACACACCATCGATCATCAAGTAACAAAATCTTTAACTTGCTAAATGTAGGACAATGTTTCAGATCCTTGTCAAAAATAAACTGCACACAATATGGAGACAGAAAAAAAAATGTCAACTAATACACATTGTGAATACAATGATTACAAGTTCCATTTGCTGAGATTTATGAATGCCCAGAATGGATATAGACACCACATCAAAAATAACCCAAAAAATGAAGGAGTTAAGGACGAAAGAAATGTAAACATACCACTGTGGATTCTGGTAGCAATGTCATGTTCTCAGCATTCGATAAACCCTCTAGAAGCACACACTTATTGTTATTATCACCTATCACACCTTTACAGGAATAACAATCCTCATAATCACAATCCCCAGAGTGATCACCCCATTCCCAATTGTATTCATTCCAATAGGTATCTCTAATAAAAGCCTCTTTAAGTAAGGGCATGCTCACTAGAAAAGGAGCTCTGGAGAAATGGCAATCTAGCTTTAGTGAGACAAGACTCGGGGTAGAAATAAGGATGTGGAAATCTCCTGTTAACTCACAACGTTTTATGCCTAGGTGTTTCAGGGACACTGATGAAATCTTCTTGACAGTCCACCAATAGCAGCAGTCAATCTCGAGATGTTCTAGTAGTGGACAACTTGAGAAGTCACAGAAACTGTTGTTTAGCGTTATCCCAGTGAGCTCCAGCTTGACCAAGTGTCGTGAGACGAGATGCAGGTTGCCTAGCTCAAAGCCATCACCGTTAACATTATCTAGAATGAGCATCTGAATGCGGCACTTCACAGCGTGCTGGATCCAGCGGATTAGCCAAACGGTGTAGTCGCCACCATACAGCCCACCGAAGCTGACCTTGAACTTTTCAAGAGGCAGGAAGCCACGAAGGCTTAGCAGATGGTCCACAGATTTTTGTTGCTCCTTCACCAAGGTTGGATCCTCACCGCCGAACCAAGAGACACTCAAGGCTGTGGCAGACTTCCAGAGATTGCGCCAGCGCCGAGCGAGCACACATGTCTTCACGGCATCCTTCGCTGGCAGAAAACCAAGGATGTGCTCGAGGATGCCATCTGGAAGGGCATCTATACCGTTACTAATGCTCGCCACAGGCCCGTTTCTGTTCTTTTTCCCTGGCGGCATTCTATCAAACAGGTGGCGGGCGCCAACGCTGCAGGGGCAAGAAACGATAAGACGACGATGCAGTGGCAGCGAAAACCAACCAGGACACGTCAAAACTTGAAGCCGCATCGCGTGTGGGGAAAGCCACCTTACCTTGTCGCCAGCCTTCAATGGTGGTGCTTAGTGGTTTCCAACAAGAACAGCGACGACGAGTGCCTAGCTTGTCCGGGCAACTAGCCCTGAAGGAGAAGAGAGAAACCTGGTGCGGAAATTCCTTTCCGTTTTGATGGAGACGAGTGTGGAGATGGAGGAGCGGGGACTGGTGTTGGAGTGTGGAAGAACTTCGCATAAATTGGTTTCCGGATGGGAGTGAGGTCGCAGGGGAAAATGAAGAGGGAGCAGCGGAAATGAAGCCGCCGCCGCCGCCGCCGCCGTCGCAAAAGGCAGAAACGCTGTGTCCTTCAGAGACTTTTTGGCTTGGGTTAACGAGCAACGGCCTTTATTTCCATTTTGGGCCGCGGGGTAAATGTGGCCCAATGAAACTTTCAGTTTGAGGACTGCAATTCTACTCTCTCTCCATCTCAAATTATAAGTTATGTTAGAGAGTCAGCATTTAAAATTTCTCATGCCAATGAGTATCATTGGATTCTTCATTAATTAGAGCAACTCCAAGAGATGTGCTTTCATTGTTAGGTTGGTTATTTATGCAATTTTTAGATAAAAAAAATTGAACTCCAACAGATATATGCTATACGGATTTATAAAATAGCAAACCTTTTATTTCGAAATCTCGGTGGCCATATATAGCCAACTATAGTATTTTTGCTATATGGTTTTGTAAAAATACCAAGTTTTTGAGAAGTTTTCTATTTTCTAAAATGGCTAAACAATGAAATTTAGCTATTAAGTTTAGCAAAGTTTTTGGAGTTGCTCTTATATTTTCATGAGTAAAATGCACCCTGGTACTCAAACTATTGCCCCCTCCTATCCGGGTACTCGAACTATCAAAACGACCATCTAGGTACTTGAACTATTGCCCATGCACACCAAAGGTCTAAAACTTGCCACATCATGGGCATTTTTCAAAAAAGAACCCTATATGTTTTTTCCTTCTCGCAAAGCGACTCCTTCCTCCTCTCGCCCCCTCCCGGCGGTTTACGACGCCGCACGGGGCGCTCCCCCGCCCGGCGAGGGGTGCCACCGATGGCAGCAACCACTACGCGCGGCGGCCTCGGCGCGCGGGTGCCTCACGGCGAGGGCGCCGGGACGCGGGTTGGGCGATCAACGGCGAGGGCGCCGCGACGCGTGGCGCGGCGGCCTCCCGACGCGGAGCCTCCCTCGCGCGCGTCGTCGTCGAACCGCATCCGTCCAAATTGACCTCATCACTAGCTTCGAAATCTTCTTGCTTTGCTAGAGACCTCTCGCATCACCTCGCGTCCCAGCTTAGCGCTTGTGCTACCGTCTTCCTCGCGAGCGGCTGCGGCGGCCGCCGCGAGCTCCGCCGCCGCCCGTCCGGCTTCGTTCAAGTGACCCGACGCACTTTCGGAATTTTGGCATCATCTAGTCCCCCTTGTTGCTCATGCTTTTCGATCATTTCAGTAGTCAAGTCCAGGCGCTCCGAACGCCGATTGTTGCCGCCGTCCGCGCCGCGCCATTGCCACCACTGGTCGTCAACCTTGTTCCGCTTCATCTCCGGTCCAACTGGGGTAGCGAGCATGCTCGTGGTGAGCTACCGACCACGCCCATGCTTTTGTTTTCATTATTTTGCAAAGATGTTGCCGAACGCCGCTCGCCGACGAAGCGCCGCTCGGCTCTTGCCGCCCGCACGACGCTGCTGCGCCTCGAGTAGAGCCGGTTTGGTCTCGATTAGTTGAGGGAAAAGGGCCGCCCGAGTGTGCTAGTGAGATTGGTGTGCTCGCCGTAGTCCGGGAGAGCTCCGTGAGCGGGCGGCGGCGCCACCATGCTGCGCCGCCGCGGCGCCGCGCACGGGCCGGCGGTGCGAGGCCGGGCGCGCTGGGGCGCGCGAGCGAGCCGCAGGCCTGCATCCGGGATGGCTGCCGGGGAGGGCTCCCGCGCTTGCGCCGTGGCGGCCGGGCGGCGGGCACCCCGCGGCTCGCGCCGCATGGCGGCCGGGGGGGGCGAGAGGAGGAAGGAGTTGTTTTGCGCAGAAGGAAAAACATATAGGGTTCTTTTTGAAAAAATACCCATGACGTGGCAAGTTTTAGACCTTTGGTGTGCATGGGCAATAGTTCAAGTACCTAGATGGTCGCGTTTTGATAGTTCGATACCCGGATGGGAGGGGGCAATAGTTTAAGTACCGGGGTGCATTTTACTCTATTTTCATACTAATACCTATTTGATGTGATAAATCTTTATGCTTCTCGCTACAATTTTAGTCAAACTTAGACTTTAACTCTTCAAAATTCTTGTAATAACTTATAATTTGGAATGAAGGGAGTATAAAATTTAGGCTAAAAACAGTTTCAGAGCAGGTGCTCCACTATGGAGCAACACAGAGGAGTTGAGCTCTCGCCAAAACTATTAGGTAGAGCTTGAGTTCTAAAATGGACTCATAATGTCAGTGTTCGCTTAAACGGCCTTTAAACGACTGCTAAACAATAAACGGTGGCAAACTATTTTGTTCAGGGGTTCATTAGGAAATTAAACGGTTTCTCTACAACATAAAAAAAGAACAAAAGGAAGACTTTTTATTTGGTGCGACTTTTGCTCCTTGACTCTGCCCACCCCACCTCATGCGACACCGCCTCAGCCCTTCACTCACATTTGGAAACAACAAATTTGATATAACGGATATCACGCATGGCCCGTGCGATATAACAGCCGGTCCATCCAACAAAACAGGAAAGAAAATCAATTATGCAAAAAATAAAATAAAACAATCACGCGAGAAAAAGGACAGGCGAGCTCTCCCACGTCGTCCATCAGAATAGGTCCCTGGCCTCGTGCGACCGCCTCGCGCACACGCAAAAGGAAACCGGCGCATCACGCTCACGCAGAAAAGGAGATCACACGACGCACTGCCAATAACGGTCACGTAGAAAAGGAAACCGCAATCACGCTCACAGAAACCTCGCCATCGCTCGCGCAAGTACCCACGTCCTCGACGTTGATCCAGACTCTGGAATCCAGACTGCACGACCTCGAAGTCGAACCTAACGCGGGCGCGGCATTCCCGGCCACCCCGGCGTGGGTGGGTGGAGGCCCCAGCAACTCCGACGACCCCGTCGTAGGCGCGCCGTGTGCGGGCGCAGCGGCCCTGGCAGCTTCGGACCCGGCCATCCCGGCGCTGGTGGAGGCTTCAGTGGCCCCTGCAACCCCGGTCCTGCCCTGGGTGGGCATGGCGGCTCCGGCGACCCGGAGCCATCCCGGCAGCGCAGGTACGCGCCGCCGCGCGTGGCCAGGCGGCCAGGGGCTATTACAGCTTGGCTGCGGCCACTCGCGGGCGCGCCTCGTCCCTCCGCCACTTGCCCGCCACCGCCATCGACTATGTCGGCCGGAATTGAGGATTTTCCTGGCCGTCCCCTGGCCTGTCTGCGTTGAGGAAGGAGAACGATGGCCTCTGTGGCTCTGCATCGTCCTCTGTCCTCAAGCTGCTCGATGAAATGCACACCAGAGCGAACTGCAAGTCTGCAACCCACGTTGCAGCCTTCTAGATGTTCACCACATTGATATACTCAAATTTGAATTTTGCTCATATAAATGCACACCAGGCACCATGGACATTGGTATGTAGAAATTCTTCCATCTCAGTCACGATTCCAGTCTAACAATTGTCTGAGTCACTAATCTATTCATTGCTTGTTCAATCTGTCATCTTCTTTGACTCGATGGTTTTAGCCTTTAGGTTGTTTGCTTCATGATGAGCACCATGTAATGATTAGGGACATGGTGTTTTGGGTGGTGCAGGCCACCACAATGGATGAGATTTTGGTGGAGATCAACCCTTTGTTGCTGCAAGGCTAGCTATGTATATTTTGTCAAGTGCATGATCTTAATTTTGCCGAAATCTGAACTTTGCTTCTTCAATGGTGCTTCTAAGCATTTATACGTGAATACAAACTGTGTGGTGAAATTGGATCCTGACATTTTCCCAAATTAATGTAAAAAATTTATTCAAGAAAAAATTTCAATTTCCCAGCCTGTAGACATTTCTTCTTTGGAATTTCAATGTTGGATAAATATGCAAGTTGTAACAATTCAATCTTTGAAATATTGCCTTTTGTTTTCAGCTTCAAAGATTGAAATTGTTCTGAAATTTGAATAGAATTCTTCCATGAGTAAAGGTGGTGGACAAAATTTTGAGTGAAGCTACAGAGAGGAAGGTCGACAAGAGGTTGCAAGAATATGCAGAGGTACCGTTCTTCAATTAACTAATTACCATCATGTTGTTATAAAGATTAATGTTATACAGTTCCTTTACTTTTTAGTTCCTGCTTTCCCACTGACATGTAGATCTTTCAGTACAGTTGTGTTCCTTCTGTCTGTCTGTCGGGATGGCTAGCTAGACCTTCTTGAGTAATGGTATTGCCATGGAATAGATGTGTAGCAGCTCATTACAAATTGAGTTTGTGCTGTAGTAGAGTGCAGACAAGTTACTCAATTAGACTCTAGAGTACCACAAGTTTCTCCATTGCCCTCAGATAGTTGATCATGTAGAGAGATTATAATTCATGGCCAAATGATTAATAGATTTGAATATTATTTTTGATTTCAAATTGGTTGATTCCTGTTATTCTGATGAATGTTTTTTATATACCTTTGGTACTCGTAATAGGCTCCACATTTAGTTGTTTTAATATTAGCATTGCCATGGTTATATATAACAAATGCAGGCTTTAGCTACAGTACTGAATAATGGGACAAGATTGCTCTGTTTTCTTTATCTGTTGATCTTTCTGCCAAATGTCAATGATGTATGTGTACAAATGTCATTTCTATGGACTATGCAGGACACTCCATAGAAAGGTGCAGACCTGAGTTTACTCCTATCAAAGGAAATTTCAGAGCTCATCGATGCTCCAACCATGCATATGCAATCACCAGCACTACAAAAACAATGATGAATCCATTATGCTTAAGTTTAGTTTGGATGACATTGTTAAGCTCACTTCTTGACTCCTTTGAACTTGAACATGCATATCTTGTTTCGATGCATCATTTTTTGCACAACGCTGCCTACAAAGAACAACTTTCAACTTTTTAGAAATTTAGGGTTGTGCCCAAAAAAAAAAAAAAAAAACTTCATATGAACTCATCAGCAGCATATAACAGTTTTAGGAAATTTGATGAATTTTGTGTTGGCTTTGTCTGTGTTTTCTGTCAAAATTCTGTGTTTCACCCATTCAGTGAATTCAGTGTGGAACCCCACTGAATTTAGCACTTTGTTCAGGTCAGACGGAACATTGAAGAACTTGAGCTAGCCTTATCTGTATCCTGTGTTGAGTGTTTAGCTCTCGTTTCAACACAAGTGAAAAGTTTTTGTGACTTACATTATGACAATGATGACCAGATGGTCAAAAAAAAAATAAGTCTAACGACCAAGGATTTATTATTGTTATTGTTACTAAAAAGTGTTTTCTTAACAAAGAATTATGTGAGGTTCCATGTCTTGCTGTAGTTGAAACCTAATGTGCCCCTGCTGCATGGTGTGACCTCCTCCACGCATGCCCAATCTGTCGTCATGTCGTGGAGGATCTTTTGCGCCAGCGTAGCTTCGTGTATGGATCATCTAGACTCCTTTACAAGAGTGTAGTTGATGGTAGCAACAATGAAGTCTCATTCGATAAAAAAAATGTCTTTTTAACAATACAAATTATAAGTCGTTTTGACTTTGTTGGTACATCGAATTTGTTATGTATCTCAATATTTTTAAGATGAATTTGAATTAAGTTTTTAAGTTTTAAAGTTTTTTTCATAACACAGTTAAGTTATATATATGTTTCAGTTTTAATTAATTTCTACTTCAGGTTTGAAAGATATATATGAGTTGTGGTATCTTAACACTTTTGTTGGATTTGGGCTATTGTCAAGTTATCTCGACCTTAGGAATATTTTTGGATTAAATATCACTTTAATGCCAATATTAAATTTCATAGTACTGTTTTCTTATTTTTTGCGATACATGTATTTTTAGTACAAAAGTTTTGATGTCCCGTAGCAACGCGACAGGTACGCTACCTATAAGTTCTTAAAGAATGACTTTAATTTGACAATATTTACGCAAATTCTTTGAATAAGGCGATTGGTCAAACTTAGAGCCAAAAAAAATCAAACGACTTATAATTTAGGATGGAGGGAGTAGTACACTTGAAACTTGCACACACATAACCACAATTTGGCTGCCTCAAAGTTTTCTCCGTTCATGTCCTTGGCGCCGCACAAGTTCGGGAAGAGTAGGCCTCGAACGCCTGCCGTCTTTGAGTTCTCCTGCTCGGGTGAAGGGCGGCAATCACGTTTTTGGGGGTGTATTAGGACACAACTACTCGCTGGTTCTTGGCGTTCTTCTTCCGGTGATTGGAGCGGACTTTATCTTCGACAACAAGAATCATGTCATTCTCTCTGGTGCTTCTCGCTCTGGATCGGGGTATGAATTTGTCAAACATTTTATTCATTTTGTTGCCAATATTTTGATCTTCCTGATTAGTGCTAGCAGCTTGTCAGACTTGTTTTATTTATGCAATACTACTCATCTTACCATGCTGGTTGGCATTAGAATATTATTCATGATGATGATTATGATCTACATTATAGACAAGCACATATATGATGTCATGTTCCTATTTCTTGGGTCATTTACATGGATTAAATTAAACATGAATTTGCCTAAATTTCTAACAATGAGTGCACAATGGGACTCAATCCCACCCACGCAAATCGTTCTCCTCCACGAGAGAACTGCATCACTAGAGAGTTGGAGGTTGTGACCCTGATCTGATCAGACCACAAGGTCATACCGACATTGGTATGTGATGCCATCTCGTACATCAGTTTTATAATAGGAATATCTCACTATATGATGCAGTATTGGTAAACAAGTCTCCAATACGATCTTCTCTTGATATCAATTTAACGAGAGAACTGAAGCAGGTGATTGAGGAGCTGCATGCTTATTATAAATTTTTTTGTCACTTTCTTGATCAATTAGGAGATCAAATTTACAAATTATAACTTACACGGGTGCTTAGTTTAAAGTAAGAATTAAATTATAGTGAGGCATAATTTTCTTATATAAGCATGCAGCCAATTAAACTTTTGCTTTCCGTTTAATTTCTCTTGCTGTCCTATGCTTTTTAATGCTTACTTTTCAAGTTCTTATATTTGCTTTTGCAATTCTGTATAGCCTGGAGTATATTTGTGCCTTATTGCTGTCGTTTGAAAGTCTAAAATTTTGATATCGTTGCTAAATAGATTGTCAAATCTATTTGTTACCTAGCCTAATTAGATAGTAATATTTTTATTAGTTTAATCTCTAATTGTTTTCATTTTCTTGTTCATATATTTGATTTAAAAAAGAAGCAACTTAGCTAGGAGGGGTAAGATATTGCACCAACCGCTAAATTCAGTAAGGGTGAGTGTAATTTCATATGCGGTTCCATTACCTATTATTGGACACTCAAATTTGTCTACAGCTAAGTTACTATTACAAAGTCGTACTTCTTAAAAAAACATTGTACAAAGTCAAATTGGTTGTGCTATGTTTAAGGGGAAGGGGCTTGTCCTCTGTTGTTACTCGACCCGAGAATGAAGAGAAGGGATAAGGACATTTGGAGGGCTCTTGGATGTCACCCGCTATGAAAAAACATTGATCGGACAAATTCAGGCGGGCAAAATGGCCATCTATGAATTGGTCAAAGATGGGCTCAAAAAATAAACTGCTTTTTGGGCACGATAGTTGAGACTGGCCAAATTTTTTTGGTCCAATCCAAACACATTCGCTGGCCCATGACCGAAATTTGTCCAGGCAGCCATCGATTGAAATTCAAATGCGACCCCGGTGATGTGACGTGCCAGTTCGTCAAATTCTACCTCGGCTAGAATGATGCCACTATAGGATTCACCTGCCTTTGAATGGATTCAAGTTCACGACATTTCAAGTTCACGACTTCTCCAGTAGGGTTCAGTTGATGGTGAGTGTGTGTGCGTGTTGTGAGCGTAATTAATGATTAGTTGTAGTTGTGTAAAAAGTTATAATTAGCTCCAACCAAATTTTTGTGAACATTACGCTCAAGAATGTATAAACATATTTTAATAGGAGAACCATCATCACAACAAGATCAAAGTCCCTCTTATAAATATGGGGCTCCTAAAGAAACTTATATTGAGCCATAAGAACCTTATCCTCGCTTACTCTGTATTCACTTTCATAATATAATAAAGCACACCGCTTTAACTTAAGAAGTTTTCCATCCATGTGACTTAAACTTTCAATTTCATAGTATTATCTTATCTTGCGATCCATGTGTTTTTAGTATAAATGTTTAACTATCCCGTAGCAGCAACGACGGGCACAAAACTAGTACTATTTAAACCGTCAAAAAATGGGGGTAAACAGTCTAAACGCTTAAACGGAACAAATGTATACTGTTTTAAACAGGTTAAATGATTGTTTAGGCAAACACCAGGTAAATACAATAAAGTTTTACATGCATAAATTGTATACTTAAGTTTATTATACTTATAAATTTGCATACTTGATTTTCTTACATGTATAGATATGTATATTTGATTCTTTTCACATGCATAAATATATGTACATACTAAAATAATTGATTTGCAGTTGCATAAATTATGTATAAATGCTTTCGAAAAAATGATTTTACATCAATGAATATGCACATTTTGGTAATAGTGTTTAAAATCAATTAGACCGTTTAAATACCGTGTAAAGAGCCTAAATGCTAAACCAAGGGTGAACAATTGCCTGGTCGGGAGTACTCGATCCTTGGTGCTCCAAGGCTGCAGGACCGCTGGGAGGAGCAGGACGGGCGGGGAGGAGGTCATCCGACGCGATGGATCTCGCCTAGCGAGGAGGATCGGGCGGCAGGGGGCGACCAATTCTTACGCAGGGACGACGGCGGATTGCACAGCCCTCCCTTCTAATCCTCCCGTGCCTGGGTCTCGTGGGCTGACGCGGGGCTGGCCACGCAGAATTCCTCCCCACGCTCCGATTTGGCGCGCCGCCTAGCGCCGCGATGCGCGACTATGCCCCTAGTCACGGCGATGGGCTTCGCCCAGCGACTAGGCACGCGTAGTCGCCGAGTAGTCACCGCCTAGCCGAACTTGGCCTGGGCATGGGGCGCAATCACGAGCAAAGGAGGAAGATAACCGGTGCATGACACGGGGAGGGGGGGATGGTCGGGGGGAGAGGGGATGGTTAGACGACGATTCGACCTCGTCTAACAGGAAGATTTCCGTACTAAATAGACTTTGAATTAGAGTAGCATCAAAATTGAACACATTAAAGCAACTTCAATAGGCCCTTACATAGAACCGCTAAACTAACTATTTTTAGTATATATGCGACCACGCTGTCACTGATTGCAGTGAACATCAATCGAAGCCCAAATGGCCCTCAAATGAGGTCACAAGGCAGCTCCCAGCTCGGCATAACGTTCATCTCTTTGAGAATTACTAAAAGCACACTATTTGGATCCTGATTGCAAAATGAATAAGGTCGCATGGAGTGGCAAACCATTGTGTCATTAGAAGTACTAAACAATACATGCTGCCAGTTTACACGTTAGTGGAACTGCAAATCTAAAACTGACATATCCAACTACCCTTTCCATAGGGTTGGTATTAGAAGTCGTTTTGGGACAAGGTTTGGGTCAAACATCGGGAATATAAATCATCAATAACTTTTAAGTTGTTGAGTTTGTAAATGTGAAATTATATGAGTAGATTTGTCTTAAAAAATACTTTGATAAAAGTATACATATATCACATCTCCATAAATATTTTTATAATAATAAAGAGGTCAAAGTTGTGTTTTGAAGACCGTGTACATTTGTCTAAACTTGACTTTAATCATCCCAGGAGGGAAGTATATACAAAAAAGATGGCAACCTAGCTGCAGCCAACTATAGCCTTGCATTCCCAAACAGTGAGCAGAAGAAGATCAAACGGCAACCCAATTTTTCTTCACCTGTGATTAAAAAAACTGAAATCTGTACAAAAAAAACTCAAAGTTAAAATAAGTTTAAAGTGATTGTTGTGTATAGAAACATAAATTCAATTATTTGACATAGGCTAAAAAAAATGCAGAAACAGGTTTCCTTGAATAGGAAATTCAATTAATAAACATTCAACCTAATCTGGTTAACTGTTGAATTAACTTGACAGTAAACTGAAACATTGACCTAGTATTTGACAGACAGTTTCTTAGCCATACACACTATCATGTTTCTATTTCGAATTGGTACACATTGAGGTAAACTGTCCTCAGAGAAGAATGAAGAGTACATGTTTTCTGAACACAGAATTTGAACCAACGAAGAACACATTTAAATGCTATAGCCTATAGTTCAGGTGTAAGGCAAGAGATGAAGACAATGGGAGCAAAAAGAAGGGGGGGCACGGACTATTTTCAGAAATGTGCAACCTGTAGAAACAAGAAAATTCAGATCAACATAGAAAACATATGCGAGCACATGCTTCTACATTCTTAAGGAAGGCCAGGTTAATTGCATAAGCAGTTGCAGAGCAGAGGACTCTTCAAAATTTAAAAATAAATAAAAAAAAAAAAAAAAATAAATAAACCATACATGCAACTTATTATACTGATTAGTAAGTTATGCACATATTCCAAGAAACAAATAAGATTGAAGAATGAAGATACAATGTAAGAATACCGTACTTTTGTTTGTTACAAACATACATATAAGATGATTACTGAAAAGGGTGAGTAAATGTATCTGCAGTCAATTAAATGGAGAAGCAATTCACTGACTATAAGAAAAGGGGAGGCAAGTCAACATGCTGTGCTATTGCTTAGAACAACTAAGCAATGGTATTGGTGCTATTGTTCACTAGTACTAACCAAAAAGCTAGAATATAGTCAGAACAAGTCAACTGAGTCATTTGCATCCATTCAAAACTCATTAAGTAAAGGTTTATAACTATTCTAGAAACCAATATACCATCTTAGTGTTCATACAATGCAACTTAATTTAGATGGCACACATAACTCCATTATATCTTAGTGAACAGTTCCGTATCTTTTGCTTCTAGCATCCCTGATTTCTCTAGTGAACGTATGGACAGAAGCACAAGAGAAGTTGCAGGTTAGCTTACGTATGTTAAAGGTGCACAGGAACTTTAAAACTTTGAGAACTCTCTTATCAACATCTTGACACTTGACTTCAACAATGTTAAGGTGTTCTGAAATTTTAGTTGGTCGCTCCACACTAAATCTTCCTTCCATTTCCACTTCATACAAACCCTGCAATGAAATTAAACATTCTCTTTTCAAGAACAATCAGCAGTGTAACTATTCAGATAGGCAACAATTGTTCATTAATAAAGCACGCATTACCTCACAAAAGAGCTCAAGTGTGAGCTTCTCTAGAACTGGTGAGCATTCAAGGATACAAGCTAACGGAGTGCAGTCATCAGGCATACACCAGTGCTCATTGAGAATCAGAGTCTTTAACTTGCTAAATGTAGGGCACAGTCTCAAATCCATTTTGAAGATAAACTGGACAAATTGCAAGCAAATAAGACAAAATGATCTGAAATAAGCCTAGTTTGTGGGAATGCAGCAAAACTTCAAAAACCCGTCTAGTTTATGTTTATCTATGTTCAACAATGGTGTAGACATTGCAGCGGAAAAAATGGGGGCGATTTGTCATAAATAATTGAGGGGAAAATGTAGGTGTACCATTTCTGGTTGAGAAATCAACTCCAAATCCTTAGCTTCGGATAAGCCTTTTTAGAAGCACACAACAGTTATCATCACCGTCATTAGCAGAAGTGGTACAAAACTCGCAACTACACTGTGAGTTATCCAGTAGTTTGTCACAGGTATCCTCACAAAAATAACGCATTCGGACAAATGCCTGCACTAATGATGGCATGCTGTCAAGAATGGGAGTTCTCCCCCTAATATCATCTATGTGTAGATAAACCAATTTTGGG
This sequence comes from Hyparrhenia diplandra, assembly GCA_015847255.1. Taxonomy (NCBI): domain Eukaryota; kingdom Viridiplantae; phylum Streptophyta; class Magnoliopsida; order Poales; family Poaceae; genus Hyparrhenia; species Hyparrhenia diplandra. Next base: position 548,946 of record JADLZK010002082.1, read on the forward strand.
GCATAAATTCGGAGGCGTGGATGCTCGGATGCGGATGCTGTGATTTTCGCAGCTAGCAATGGCTAGATCTTTCACTGACTTCGATGAGATCTTGATGGCAGACAAGAACTCACAGTATTCCAGCACTAGATTCTCCAATGACGGGCAGCTCGAGAAATCGAGGAAACTGTTGCGGATCTGTACCCATGTGAGATGTAGCCTTGTCAAGTGCTGGGAAGCGAGCAGCTGATCATCTAGCTCGAGGTATGGAATATCCTCCGAAGACATACGGAGACTGAACACACGCCTTGTCCATGAACTCCCGGCGCCCCTCACCGGCGTCATGAAATCGTCGTTGCAGCCCACACGCATTCCCGTGGCAGACCTCCAGAGATGGCGCCAGCGCCGAGCAAGCACGCATGTCCGCACGGACTCCGGAGCCGGCAGGAAGCCGAGGATGTGCTCGAGGATGCCGTCCGGCATGGCTTCTATGCTGCATCCGGTGCCATCCGCCGGACGCACCGCTGCTCTCTTTGCTGTTTTTCCCCGACGCATTCTGTCGAGCAGGTGGTGGGCGCGGCGCCGACTGACGCTGTGGAACCGAGAAAGTAGATAAGAATCAGACGCGGTGCAAAGCGAGCAGGGATGGAAGGCGGATTCGGATGGCGGGCACCTCACCTCGCCGGCGGCTGCTTTAAGCTGTGATCTCACAGGAGACTTGTGGAGTTGGGGAGAGGCCGAGAGGTAGAAGACATTGGAGGCGGCGAGTGCTGGTGGTCAGAGGGATAGTGGGGAATGGAGTCTCCGTGGGGGTGATTGGGGAAATGGAAGAGTCGAGGTGAAAGAGGGCACGAGCCACCGGGTGGTGGGACTCGGTTTGTTGCTTAAATTTTTTCAACTTTATCTAAGTTTTTATAAAATGTGTGTAACGTTTATATCTCCAAATAAATTTATAATTTATAATAAAATTATATTTATGGATCTATTTAATGACACTATTTATATATCATAAATATTATTCTTTTAATATATACTTAGTTGAAGTTAGAATATATTGACTTAGGGGAAAGTAATTATTACTATAAATATTAATATTTTTTAATATATAATTGGTCAAAGTTAGAAAAATATAAAATATTAACTTATTGGGTAATGAGAATGACATCTATTTTGGAATGGAGGGAGTACACTAACTAGCTAAAATTATTTATAAAAACAATTAACTAAAATTAAGCTTAGAACATGTATACGTGTTAGCTAAATATAGTCAATAACTTTTTATTTAAATTTTTGTAGTGTCCCAAGTACTCTTTTAAAATTGGATAAAGATAAAGTGAGAAGGACAATTATCCTAAATGGACAAAGTGTCTTATGATCATGGAGTGGTTAGGAAAGGAAGCAGAGGTCTATGGATTCGAACCTTGTGTAAATTGACCTGTTTGGTTGGCTTCTAAACTATGTAACCCAAGGATTTAACAAGCCATGATTTTTAGCTATTGTTTGTTTTGCTACCAAAAGTTGTTAATCCCTCACATTTGGCTTGGCAAATTTTTTGTCTAACTTTTGCTTGGGTCCACGAGCAACAGCCTTTTATATCCTTCCATTTCGGCCCGCGGGGTAAATATGGCCCAATGAAACTTTGAGTTTGAGGGCAGCAATTTGAGAAGCCAAATTTTGATCATATACTCCGTAAAATACACCATGAATTGGAGCACGATCAAAATTTGAACACATTAAAGCAACTTCAATAGGCCCTTACATAGAACCGCTAAACTAAATATTTTAGGATATGCGAGCACGATGTCACTGATTGCAGTGAACATCAATCGAAGCCCAAATGGCCCTCAAATGAGGTCACAAGGCTGTTCCCAGCTCGGCACAACGTTCATCTCTTATGTAAAAAAAAAAAAAAAAAAACGCTCATCTCTTGAAAATTACTAAAAGCACACTATTTAGATCCAGATTGCAAAATGAATAAGGTCGCATGGAGTGGCACACAATTGTGTCATTAGAAGTACTAAACGATACATGCTGCCAGTTTACACGTTAGTGGAACTGCATATCTAAAACTGACATCATACCCAACTACCCATGTATATACAAAAGATGGCAACCTAGCTGCAGCCAACTATGCCTTGCATTCCCAAACGGTGAGCAGCAGAAGATCAAACGACAGCCCAAATTTTTCTTGCGCCTGTGACTAAAAACTGAAACCTGTACAAAAAAAAAAAAAAAAAGTGAAAGTTAAAATAAGATTATAGTGATTGTTGTGTATAGAAACATAAATTCAATTACTTAACACAGGCCAAAAAAAAAATGCAGAAACAGGATTCCTCAAATAGGAAATTCACTTGATAAACATTCAACCTAATACGGTTAACATGTTGAATTAACTTGACAGTAAACCAAAATAATGAACTAGTGTTTGACAGACAATTTCTTAGCCATACACACTATTATGTTTCTACTTCGAACTAGTACACATTGAGGTAAACTGTCCTTAAAGAATAATGCAGAGTACATGTTTTCTGAACACAGAATTTGAACCAACGAAAAACACATTTAAATGCATATGCGAGCACATGTAGAAACAATGGAAGCAAAAGAAGGGGGCACAGACTATTTTCAGAAATGTAACTTGTAGAAACAAGAAACTTCAGAACATAGAAAACATGTACAAGCACATGCTTCTACAATCTTAAGGAAGGCTAGGTTAATGCCATAAGCAGTTGCAGAGCAGAGGATACTTCAATTTTCTTTTAAAAAAAAGGTAAAAAAAAACCCATACATGCAACTTATTATACTGATTAGTAAGTTATGCACATATTCCAAGAAACAAATAAGATTGAAGAATGAAGCTACAATGTAAGAATACCATGCTTATGTTTGTTACACACATACATATAAGATGATTACTGAAAAGGGTGAGTAAATGTATCCAAGCAGTCAATTAAATGGAGAAGCAATTCACTGGAGACTATAAGAAAAGGGGGAGGAAAGTCAACATGCTGTGCTATTGCTTAGAACAACTAAGCAATGGTATTGGTGCTATTGTTCACTAGTACTAAGTACTTACTAACTAGAAAGCTAGAATATAGTCAGAACAAGTCAATTGGGTCATTTGTGTGCATTCAAAACTCATGAAGTAAAGGTATATAACCATTCTAGAAATCAATATACCGTCTTAATGTCTATGCAATGCAACTTAATTTAGAGAAGTTTCATATCTTTGCTTCTAGCATTCCTAGTTTCCCTAGTGAACAGATGGACAGAAGCACAAGAGAAGTTGCAGGTTAGCTTACGTATGTTAAAGGTACACAGGAACTTTAAAAACTTTGAGAACTCTCTTATCAACATCTTGACACTTGACTTCAACAATGTTAAGGTGTTCTGAAATTTTAGTTGGTCGCTCCCCACTAAATCTTCCTTCCATTTTCACTTCATCATAATTATAACCCTGCAACGAAATGAAACATTCTCTTTTCAAGAACAATCAGCAGTGTAACTATTCAGATAGGCAACAATTGTTCATTAATAAAGCATGTACCTCATAAAGGAGCTCAAGTGTGAGCTTCTCTAGAACTGGTGAGCGTTCAAGGATACAAGCTAACGGAGTGCAGTCATCAGGCATACACCAGTACTCATTGAGAAACAGTGTCCTTAACTTGCTAAATGTAGGGCACAGTCTCAAATCCATTCTGAAGATAAACTGGACAAATTGCAAGCAAATAAGACGAATGATTTGAAATAAGCCTAGTTTGTGGAAATGGATCTAAAATTCAAAACATGTCTAGTTTATGTTTATCTATGTTCAACAATGGTGTAGACATTGCAGCGGAAAAAAAAATGGGGGCTGTTTATCTATGTTCAACAATGGTGTAGACATTGCAGCGAAAAAAAATGGGGGCGGTTTCTCATAAATAATTGAGGGGAAAATGTAGGTGCACCTTTTTGGATAAGAAATCAACTCCAAATACTTAGCTTCTGATAAGCCTTTTTAGAAGCACACAATAGTTATCATCACCGACATTAGCAGAAGTGGTACAATACTCACAACTACATTGTGAGTTATCCAGTAGTTTGGCACAGGTATCCTCACAAAGATCACACATTTGGACAAATGCCTGCACTAGTGATGGCATGCTGTCAAGAACGGGAGTTCTCCCCCAAATATCATCTATGTGAAGATAAACCAATTTTGGGGCATAAATTCGGAGGCGGGATGCTCGGATGCAGATGCTGTGATTTTGCAGCCAGTGATGGCTAGATCTTTCACTGACTTGGATGAGATCTTGGTGGCAGACCAGAACTCACAGTATTCCAGCGCTAGATTCTCCAACGACGGGCAGCTCGAGAAATCGAGGAAACTGTTGCGGATCTGTACCCATGTGAGATCTAGCCTTGTCAAGTGCTGGGAAGTGAGCGGCTGATCATCTAGCTCGAGGTATGGAATATCCTCCGGAAACACACGGAGACTGAACACACGCACTTTGCGCATCATAGTATGCCGGAGCCAGTGGTTGACCCGGGGCACGTCCTCGTGCTGGAACTCACCGAGATCGAGCTCGCACGTGTCGAGGGGCGATTCTCCACCGAGGAGCACGCGGTCCATGAACTCCCGGACCGCCGGTGTCATGAAATCGTCGACACAGTCCACATGCATTCCCGTGGCGAACCTCCAGAGATGGCGCCAGCGCCGAGCAAGCACGCATGTCCGCACGGACTCCAGAGCAGGCAGGAAGCCGAGGATGTGCTCGAGGATGCCGTCCGGCATGGCTTCTATGCTGCATCCGCTGCCTTTCCGCCGGAGGCACTGCATTGTTGCTGTTTCTTCCCCGATGCATTATGTCGAGCAGGTGGTGTGCTCGGCGCCGACTGACGCTGTGAAACCAAGATAGAAGATACGATCAGATGCGGTGCAAAGCGAGCAGAAAAGGAAGGCGGATTCAGCTGGCGACCACCTCACCTCACCTCACCTCCCCAGTCCCCACTCGCGGGCGGCTGTGTGCGGCTGCGGACTCAGTGGCGGCTAGGTTTTGGTGGGAGTGGGGCTCGTGTTGGGCGGCTTGGGCGTTGGGAGTGGGTAATGGAGTCTCCGTGGGGGATTGGGGAAACGGAAGAGAGAGGAGGGGGGAGGAGAGGCCGGAAGCTGGCAGCCGCTCCAGGACGCCGCGCGATGAAGGACGAGGTGGCCGCCGGGGCCCGACGGTAAATGGGGCCGCGCCACCGCGGGAGGACCAGGCCGCTGCCGGCCAGTGTTGTGAGGGAGGACGAGGTGGCCGCCGACGCCCGGCGGTGCTGGGGCCGCGCCGACGCCGAGGAGGAATCGAGGAGCGAGCTCGAGGCCACCAAGGTGAGAAGGAGGTTGACGCCGCTGCGGAGGAGGAGCAGGGGAAGCGGGAGGACGAGGTCGGGGCGGCGCCTTCGCCTACGCCAGCGACTCAGCGAGTGCTTGGTGCGGGAGAGGGATTGCGAGCAGGCCGGGTGGAAGAATTAGGGTTAGGGGTGTGTTGGGCTGTTGGTGGAAGGGTCAATTGCTTAGCAGGCCAACCGCCTTCCTCTAAAAATCGTGCCGGGCCGGGCCGACCGGCGGGCCGAGGTGGCAGCCTAAACACAGCCTGCTATGTGCCTTGGGCCGGCCTGGGCACGAATGAAGTCGGGCCATGCCGTGCTCGGGCCGGGCTGAATCGCCGTGCCTGTGGACCCGACCTGCATGCTCAATATAGGGCGTAGAGGGCGCTAGCCACGAGGTGGTGGGACTCCGTTTCATGGAGGTATATAACTTAGTGGGAAGTGAGAATAATATATATTTTGGAATGGAAGGAGTAATCTACTCGTAAAGTACATCAGGAAAGTCCAGTTGCTAATATAATTACTAGCTAAAATTATTTATAAAAATAATTAGCTAAAATTAAGCTTAGAACATGTACACGTGTTAGCTAAATGTAGTCAATAACTTTTTATTTAAATTTTTTAGTGCCCCAATTACTCTTTAAAATTGGATAAAGATAAAATGAGAAGGACCAATATCCTAAATGGACAAAGTGTCTTATGAATGAAATGGTTAGGAGACGAAGCAGAGGTCACGGATTTGAACCTTGTGTAATTTGACCTGTTTGGTTTTCTTCTAAAATATATCAAGCCAAAGATTTAACAAGTCATAATTTTTAGTTATTGTTTGGTTTGGTTGGCTACCAAAAGTTGCTAATCCCTCACATTTGGCTTGGCAAATTTTTTTTTGTCTAACATTTGCTTGTCAAATCTTTGGTAGCTCAAAAATTTGGCTACAAAACCAAGCAGGCGCTCATGACGACACCGCAGCCTAGATTTATGATTTCTAAAAAACGATTAAACTGTTCAATTTCTCTAGACAAATGAGTAGGGCGGCTGTATAAAATACCTTCAACGACCCTGAGTCCCTATATAGCAGAGTAAGAGTGAACACCAAACTAACCTGTAAAGACTTTTATAAATAAAAAAAAAAACTAACCTGTAAACACACAAGCATGTTAGAGTGGGGTTTTCCATCCATGTCGCATGGATCTATTTTTAGCAATCGTATTCCACTCTACTACTCTCTCTATTCTAATCTAAATCTTTGTACACCAAAACTCATAAATTTAGACGAATAGATAGACTAATGCCTTGTACTTTGAGTTTCCCTTTATTTCACACGACATGCAAACAAACTTGGTACCTATAAGCAACATCATGCAAATAAGGTCCTCTAAAGAAGATGGCTTAAAAAAGCGTTTTGTGAGCCAGCCCAAAAAAAATACTCATATTTTCGGGTTTGAAATTGGTGTCGACTAGCCATGGGTAGAGCTAGGGCTGAAAAAAGTTTGTACAAACGGTGTCATGTTGATCCAAGCCTAGCTCATTTCTCTATGCCTCATTCTATCATCGAGGACCAGTTTTAAAAGTAACAAGTTTATTCTTTTTTATATAAACTATTGCAAAAATATATTTTTCTCTTCAAACTCTAACATCATAAATCTTACCCCTTAAATTCTTAGACACGTTCAAATTACCTCGATCTTTTTTTTTTTTGAAACATAAACCACACATATATTAGATTAAAGCAACAGTTTTACGCGAAAGGCCCCTAGAAAAGGAACCAAATACAAAAAAGACCTCTAGATCTAGATCTTGTACCATCGGCCGACGGGCGATCACGGGCGAAGCCGCAGCAAAGATTGCAAGGACACTTAGTTGCAAGTTGCTGCGTATGGGCTTCACAGAGCGGAAGCTTGATGTGGTCGACGACGACGTTTCGTCGAATCATCGCGACGGCCCAAAGATGAAGATGAAATCGGCATCGGCGGTAGCTATTCGTTGTCGCCTGAGTCGGTGGGAGGCTCGCTACCCGCACGGTGGCGCAAGGTCTTCCCGATGTGCGTGATAGAGACTTAGACATGCCGCTTGTTGGTCTGGAGGCTGGTGGTAGAGACGGGGAGAGGTGGGGATAGCAAAGTTGGTCGTGGGGCGGAGTCCGAAACTCGGCGGGGGGTGATGGTGGGATGGGATGGAGGTAGGGATGGCGAAGTTCCCAGGGATGAAGGGGAGAAATATTATTTAGATATACCACAGAGGAGCCGGCGACGACGACGGTGCGGAATCCGAGGAGGACCACGACGACGACAATCCTCAGGGCGGACGCCATACGGCCAATACTATCTTGAGCGAGCTAAAAACTACGAAGATTTACAACCTAAATAGCGGGGGCCCTCTCAGTTCCCACGCGGGCAAGAGGAGCTCGCCGGAGGAGGAGGGAGGGGGGCCGAGGGTGGCGGCGGAAGGAGGCTTCGAGGGAAGGAACGGGGCGAGGTTGGATCCCTACCGCTTCGATTTACCTCAAGTATATTTTTTTTTTTTTTTTAAAAGCTACAAACATTTTATGTGATTTTTAAAATCTTATCAAGTATTTACTAGATTTTTTCAATGAAAGAAAACTACAAATCTTCCTTTAGAACCACTTTAAAATTGATTTTAAAGTGGTTCTAAAGGAAGATTTGTAGTGGGCAAATCTAGTAAATACTTGATAAGATTTTAAAATCACATAAAATGTTTGTAGCTTTTAGAAATTAAAAAAAATCTAGGGAAGGATTGGGACACAAAAGTTCAAATACAATATTTAGATCGCATGAAAGTATATTTAGAAGCTTCAAAAGTTAGATTTAGCTCCAGGAAGCTAGAAAAAATATCCAAAAATCTAAAAAAAAACATAAAACATTATGATCAATGTATAAACAATTTTAAAAAACTTTGCAAGAAAAAAATGACATGCCACTAGCATGAATGCAACACACAAGAATGTTTGAACGCATTCATGCTATGCATTCGAGCTAGTGGTGTATTATGTTTTTTTGCAAAAAGTTTTCAAAATACATTTCTATAGATATAAATTGTGATGTTTTAGGAATTTTTTTTCTGCACACATTCATGAGGTATAGATATTATATTTGGATTCTTCATATCCAAATATATCTTTCTAAGAAATTATAGACGTTTTATATGGTTTAAAGACTTTAACAAGTATTTATTGCATTTTTACCTAAAAAATAATAGTAAACGGACAATAGTTCCTTGCTATTTACACCAACTAGTATATTGCCCGTGCTAACGCTCTTACGGTAATATTTATAAAAAAAATAATTTTAAACTAAAACAAGTCATCTATATGTGTACTTCAATATATAGATGTATAAGCTGAAAAAAAAACAAGAACAATATCAAAATTACATGTACTTATATATATGATCGCAAAATAGAAGGCACGTATGATCGTACACGCTTCTCTTACTTCCTTGTCTCCCCGCTGGTCCCTTGAACAACTAATGATGCCTTCCTCCCCTGGATGTCCCTCTTGAACAGCTATTCCCAATTTCAGATTGTTCTCCTCTCGATCCCCTCATTTAATAATTTAGGGAACATCTCGTTTTTTTGATCCTATCACAGTCTCACTTCATAAGCAAGGAAACTTCCACAAAAAATTATTCCACAGTTTACCAATAATATGGTTCATGGAAAGATACTTGAGTAAAGTAGCAAATATAGCTTACTAATATACAGTGGACAACACTTCGTTAAGCCAAACAAAAGTAATCAATGCACAATCCTCTTGACTGAATCTAGAGGCACCAAAGATGGCCTATATATCGAAAGTTAATCGACAAAAGCAAATTACTACGCATAAAAAATATTTATGCTGGCGTTAGTACTTAACCCATGCCAAAATAAAGTGAAACTGGTGGAGGTGCTTTAGTTTGTCAACTACAACCGCAAATCTTCTTAAATCAACATTCTTTTTTTTTTTTGAGAATTACACAAAGACAACGCATACACTCACAACACCGCAGATAAAACTTCCTCGCCACGATCGAGAAAAAAACATAAGCAATGTTCACCTTGGCAAACTAAATGTCACTCTTTGGATATATGCAATAAACATGAGTGCATCAAAACATTCAAATTATACTTGAAAAAAGGATAGCAAGACCATCGTAGAGAGAAAAATTCTTAAACAACTTTCTTCTCGCTACTCCTCAGAGGTCATGCCTTATAGCTATGTATCACGATTCACGGTACAAGAGAGGTGATTGGAAACTTATCTCGATTGATGAGTATTGCATAAATTTATATTGCATTTTAGGAATAAGATGTATTACATTGGGCAAAATGAATGAAAGAGTTTGCCAATGTTGCTTGAAACAACCGGCAAATCCACTACAGAAGTGTTGGAAATTTAGTAGCCCTAAACCTATTTTTATACAAGATCGACTATGAGCGAATTGTGGGGATGCAAACAGATAAAACAGATCTATTATTCAAGTTATTGATGCAATTAAACATGTAGTAGGGTAAAAAAATCACCTCCTCGATGGTTTGTGCAGTTTAGCGGATGCCTCAATAAACACAATAGTTATAGCTCTGTGGAGCACGATGGTGACCAAAACAACGAAACCGAGGAACCGAATTACGTAAATAAAAAAACAGACCGACACGTTGTTGCCGGTTTTGGCGCCCGCCTATGCAGAGTTCCGCCAGTTTTACGCTGGGTGCCAGCGGCGTGCCTCGCTGCAGCTCTTTGCACGCCGCGGGCCGCAGTCGGCCTGCGGCTTATTGGGCCGGCCGCGCGCTGCACTCGCCGCAAGGTGCCGACCGGATGAGCAAGTCGGGCAAGTCCCACCCGAAAGACTCACTTCCATCCCGCGTGGTCCGCGGCTATGTATGGTTGTATGGGTGCCTGGCGCCGGAGGCCAGACCACGCGACTTCCTTCTAGTCCCGGATCGGAGGCCGGTGCGCAACGTAGCCGATGTCGCACGACACGCCTCGACGATGATCGCAGCTGGGTTGGAAAGAAAAACGCACGACGCCGGCAGGCGGGGGTAGCGGCACTTTCTAGCGGTCTGACCTGAGCCGGGGAGATGGCCGCGTCGCCAGGCAGATTGCCGGTGGATCGCCGCCTCGCCGGTCTGGATCGGCACCGTGGGAGATCGCGCGCCGGCCGGATCGCCACGGGACCACGGCGTCGCCGCTACCCGATCGGTCGCCTCGACGCTGTGTAACACCCGGGTGTTAATTACCAGTTAAGCAATGGATTTGGCCAAAGACAAGTATATTAGTTCATGATCGTGAACTCGGCGTCAATTTTTGGAGCAAAAACAAGTTTTTATGTTTATATCCGAGCCCGGTTAAGGATATAAGTGATTAGTGGGGAAACTATGATTTCCTATGCTCCGCATCTCAATCTATATGTGCCTTAGCCAGTGGTTAAGTTTCATGAAGATCGAATCAAAAAGTCACATGAAATGATAAGTCATGCATTTACTTATATAGTGTTTTCGGTGGCTCAATAATGTAACCGAGCAGGAGAAGTTAACCAACCCTTGCCACGGCACTCAAATGACTCTAAATGAACTCTCCAACAAAAGTCATTAAGGGTTCATGTTGAGCAATTGCCTCAAAATGCTCGGAAAGGCTCAAAACCCCGCTCGGAAGTTTATCTCCGGGTTAATGCGTTGGACCGGTGGAACTATATTTTCTCGAGCAAGATATGAAGTTTGACCTTTAAGTGAAATTGGAGATTTTGAGGAGTACAACAAAAGTTATTTATGGGTCAAGTCATGCTTTGGCTCCTAAGTGCCTCAAATACAACCCTCAAGTTGAAAGAAAAGGTTAAATTCGTAACTTAGAATTTTTCTAAGTCCGAAATTAGTATCCGACAGATCGACGCCTCGCGTTCTCGAGATTTTGCTAAGCAACTTGAGTTGGACCAAAAATGAGGATTTTAGTTTATGCTTTGAAGACCAACATATCAAAAGTTGAGATCGATCGGATTTGATTTGACAAGGTTTTGACAATCATTTCCAAGTATCATTAAGTCGTTGACAATGCAAGTTTTGGAGATGATTATCTCTTAATCTGAAAGCGATTAATGATCATGGGCCCGTTATGAAAAATGAAGGTTGATCGAGGTGAACATTTTTGCCTCTTGGCCCATGTCGAGATTCGCCCGTAAATAGCCCAAACCGACAGTCCAAACCGACCTTCTTTTTACACGTGTCAACTCGGTTAGGATAATGCCCCATCGGATTTTTGTGTCCGTGAGCGCCCACGCCATTGCCGCCACGCCCACCTCCTCTCGCGGTCTACCGGAGCTTCGCGCTCATCCGTAGAGGTCCAGAGCCGCCCGCCTCACTCTCCTCGCCGCCCTCGCTTTCCCCTCGGGCTTGTCCCGCCGCGCGCGACGCCGACGCCGCCGCCATGGACACGGGCCAAGCTTCATGGCGAGTCGCCGCTTCTCTCCACCTCACCCACCACCACCGCCCGTGAGAGCGTTCCTACCTTGCCCTCGCTCCGCTGTTCTCCACCCGCCTCGCCAGGCCGCAGCCACCGACGCCACGTTCGCACGCCGGGTTGCCGCGTCTCCGGTCACCGCGCGGGTGGCCAAAGCATCGGGCTGCCTCGGCTCCGGACACAGGTCGGCGCTGGTGCGCCCGACGCCAGCCGCAGGGTCCGCCGCCCTTCGACGCCGCCTGCAGCCGACCGAGGCCGGCCGACGCCCGCCGTCCCTCCCCTCGCCTCGGCTTTCCCTCGGAGAAGAACGAAGAAGATAGAAGAAGAAGGACCCAGAGGTAAGAAAAATATTTTCCAGGATTCCCAATGTAAATTTCTTAACTCATGTGAATAGTACTTTATATTGCTCGTAATTTCATAAAAGTCAGGGGCCTTTTACAAAATTGCCAAGTCAGGCCCCCGGATAGGGTCATTGTTGGGCCGACTTTTCACTATTCATATGGGCCTGTCTGGTACTGTTCAACCCGGGCCAAATGACTTCAGGCCCGAAGGCCTTTTTCTTTTAGCAAATGAATTTTCAATTTCTATTTATATGAATAGTATCTGTTTTTTGTTATTTTCATATAAATTCAAATAGAGCTTCTAAAAATTCTGAAAATTTTTGTGTAGCCTTCCTATGATATTGTCTATCCATGAAAAATTTGAAACTTTAATTTTGAATAGTTCTTGCATGATTTAAAAATACAAATTTTAATTGAAAAATGCATCTTCCTTGATTTTTAATAATTATTTTATTTATCCAAAAATCATGAAACTTTATTTGGTGCTGTTTTATGAGATGGCCTACTTGTGGAAAAAAAGTTTGGGGTCCATTGGAGAAAGTTAAATTATTTTCTATTTTATGCTTTATTTATTTAATTAGAAAATAAGATGATTAGTGACTTCCGACTTAGGTTTTGTGAGAGACTTTCGGGTTGTTTTGTGAACCCTAAACCGTACCACTATCGATTGTCCTTGAGAACTCCTTAGGCAATGGTGAAGATATCTTGTAGAGAAGTTCAACAAGTTGGTTTTGTTTGGTTGCAACTTTATCGTGAAGGAAAGTTGTACTCAAGTTATTTATTATTTCATGCATACATCAAGCATCATGTTTACCATTCCATCATGCTAAAGCATGCATCATTATCCACGTGTAGAGTATACGAGTGAGTCGGATCGTGTTGATGGAGCCTTGGAGACGGCGTTGAGATGGCTCGCGATGATCAAGTTTTCGGAGAAAATCCGTCCGTCGACAAGGATGCCATCAAGTTTGATGTCGATAATCTTTTCTACGGAATCGACTTTCCTCGCAACTCGAGTGCAAGCCCCGGTTCATTTAAACATTTCCTTGTGTTTTACAAAGCTTTATATCACCTTTGCTTTATGCTTTGCATTAGGTGATAGGAGTTGAGTGACAACCTAATTGATGCATTACCATTCCTTGTTATTTCAATATCTACCTTGATAACCCTGTTTTGCTAAAATGCTAGTACGCTTTAACTTGGCTATATTAGTTAGACTTTTGAGTCAAAATGTGACAATTCCCTTATGATAGCCCGAAGAGGCTTTTGATGAGAAAGGATGTTATATGAGAAAACCATACCGGGATATGGTGTTGAAATCGAGACCGGCCGGGTAATTTGCATTGAGAATGGAGTCTCGGTGTAGTATTTCCCGCTTGTCGATTAAGGACTTGAAACGTGTAAAGCATGTGGACCGAGACTATGGAACGCACCGCGCGCCGAGGTCGTTGGACCAATGGCACGTCTGTCATGGGTGTCATCCCATCACAAGCCGACCCTAGTTCCGACACATATACCCGTAAGCCCGATCTTGGGGTGTCAAATCGGAAACGCATAACCGCCAAGACCGGGAGTGGAGAGATGGCGGGAGTAATGTGTTACCCTCGTGGGTTAAAGTCCCGGATTGAGGTGTACGGTACTCTCGGGTGGCGTGAGGACGCGGTTCCGTTTTGAGTATCCAAGAAAGGGTTGATATATGCAAGCTTAAGTGCTACAAATGTCGTGGTGGAAAGAACTCCCCCAAACGGGTTAATCGATTTCAAATCGCCGTGCTTTCTCGGATATGGAGACTTGGTTTCCGCTTACATTGAGGTTTAATTATGGACGAGAGAAGAGATGGATTAAGTGATGAAATTTCTACAAGTGTTTGCTATAGTGTCAAATCACCTAGAATAGGTGAGAAACTAAATTGGGAATAAAATGTTGAAAGTAAGGATTCACTATTAGTAAGCTTTTCTCGCAAAAAGAGTCCTTGCTTCTTGCTAAGCCTTACCTTGATTCCTATTAGACCAAGATTCCCGAAGTCTTCTCCTATTTTTCTTTAGTCGTAAGTCTTGTTGAGTACTCCCGCATCGTGGTTTGTTGACCCTCGTTGCGTACTTGACTCGTCTTTGTTTAACCAAGGTTATGTCGGTGGGCACGACATGATGATCCTGGTTTATCTTCCAGTTCTACCTAGTTTCCGCAAATAAGTTAAGTTTACTCAAATGTAACTTATTCATTATTTGTAAAATTAATGTTATTATTCTTCCGCACTGGATCTATATTTTTGTAACAAATGTTGTAATGTTGTAGCTACTCCTTTGTTGATCCCGGTATGAGATATCAACGGGGCTTCTTAAGTTGTGGTGTATCCGCATCATTGTCGAGGTCTTTGAGACAATGACAAGTGCAGGTGGGCCCGTAATTAGGAGGTTCTACAAAGTGGTATCGAGCTCATACTTAGGATCAGCTACGACATTACTTTTGAAAACTTTAAAATGATTTTGTAATCTAAAAGTTTTTGAAAGTAACAAATTAAAAATAATCTCCTATCTTTCCTTATGCTTCTTTGGAAGACTTTGAGAAGATGTCTTGATGGATCAAATAAAAAGGCTTCGAGAAGTTTTCATCTTTTCTTGTGAAGAATAATTAAAAGAGTCAAATATCGTCGACAAAGTTCTACTAAGAGCCATTTCATCATTCCGCCAAGATCATCCAAGAACATAGTATATAAAGTAAAGCCCTATAATGTAATTGACATCTAACATCTTGAAGGCGAGTACTCCTAACGTTGTGAAGACGTATAGGACGAGCATGCATCATATCATCCATATAATGTTGATTCTTCTTCCTTTTATTCGACAACTATTCTTCTTTATAGTTGTTTGTCCTAAATTTTGTCCTATACTAGGTTTTGTTAATGGACTTCCATTTGATAATTTTTGCTTCATAAGTTCCTAGCCTTTGGGAGCTTGCACCTTGCCATGTCAACTTTATTTAAAAGCTTCAGATTACCCTTGATTTCTCAACTCATACATGTGTCGTATTTTGACTTCTTCCATTCGACACATGCTCTTCTCTTCACCATAATTCACGATTACCGTGTTTTTACCTTTGTTGCAAACTCTTTTTGAAATTCATATCCGAACTCTAAAATTTTCGAAAACCCTCATAGGTTGCAATCACTTTTTTCTTCTGGTTGCAATCTTGATATCAACTTTGATGTTTTGCAAAATTTCTTATAAGTCAATATATATTTGACACATTTCCTTTCCCATTACTTATCCTACGGATATGTTACTTTGAAATCCCGAATTAGATTTCTTTTTAAGGGGAAAGGATCATCATATCCCGATGTTCATGATCATCTTGTCGCATCATTAACAAGCATCATTGCATTGTATATATTGCTTATAGCATTCATGTAATGCATATATGATGTTTCACATGTTAACTAGAATGATGTTAATGTTGGTTGTTGTTTGTGTTTTCTTGTTAAGCCGGTGTGTACTTTTGGTTAAACCCTAGTTCCACTAGGATGTTATGCGTAAATCTTTGCCACGGCTTATGTTGTGCCGTGTGGAACCATGCCCAGTCTCTCGTTGGACTTCTTAGACGTTTCTTCAAGAGAGGAGCCCGATGCCATACAATTTCTCTTTGATCTCTAAAACTTCCTTGGCTTTGATCTTGAGATCACCTTCATATTGACTCCACACCTTGAAACTTTCTTTGGTTGTTATCTTTCCCTTGTAAATCCTTGATTACCACTAATCTTTATCACATGGATTCTCTCCGTGGTTGTGGTTTTGACTGTGGTGTTATGATTAATGTTTTTTTTAATCATGATCCATTACAAAACTACACTAAAGCATTCCCTTGCCATGATTTTCCTTGGTTATTCATCTATATTCTATCCGAGGACTTGTATATCGGATTAGTTGCTTTGTGAGTTCTTTCTGAAAGTTACAAGAAAAGGTGACCCTTGAAGAGCAAGTCACTGACATCAACATTAACAGACTACAAGAAGTGGTAGATAAGGAACTCTGCTTAACCATTTATGAAGGGCAGGATCACTGTGGCATCTTGTTGCCGCCACGTGTTTATTGAACGCCGTAAGCATCCTGGCCCCTCTCGCGCTCGTTTTTGTGTTGCAGTTTCGTTGTGCCTCCCTGCACCACGCCTTCTTTCTTCCTCTCTTTGTGTGCTAGGTTTGCCGTAGCTCTTGCCATTACACCATACCCGAACCCCTCCATGACCTCGGCCGGGTTACTCGCCTCCGTCGCGGGAATTTGTCACCCAATACTTAAGCACAGAGCACACATAGTTGGTGGAGAAGATTGGATAGTTCTCAGTAACGCAAAACACTTGAGTGTGTGGATCAGCTTCTTAACGTAAAAGGTGGTAGGACTATGAGTGCTATTGGTCAAGTCATTAGAGACTAAGAAACGGAAAACTCTCTAGAGGCACTTTGTGTTCTTTTTACAGCAAAAGGGTCTATGAGTTGCTTATTGGTTTTGGACCGAAAGCTGAAAAATGTTGGGCAGATCAACTATAAAGGATAATTCTTATACAAGGTGTCTTGAACAGCTTTGTGTGGGGGTGATCAGGGGTCTTCGGTGAGAAGACATTTGGTCACACTTTCGATCTCAGCCCTCGGTTGTAAAATCCATTGGTCGGTGTTGCTTGAGCTAAAAATAGTATAAACTGTCACCTTATAGTAGAGATGATTTGCAGCTACATTCATAATTTGCAAGAGAAGTGATATTCCACGCTCTGGTCTAATGAGGAAAAAATTGATAAAAACAACTGCATAATTAATATGATGAATAAATAAAAATCAAACCAGCAATAAGAATAGCATGACACGAAACCAGGTTCAGAACCTAAATATCAAATAAATAAAAAAGAGCTTGAGGGAACGCTCAATTATACATTGTTCATGTGACTAGAACTGACTAGAACCCACATAAGAACTCTTCGTAGACAAAAGATTGCAGCCTTGCCACAACATCTTTCGTGCTCAAGATTTACATTTCTGAAATTTAGGAGCCATCTGCATAGTCAGCCTTGTCACAACATTCACTTTACTCCCTCCGTCCTAATCGAGTTTGTCACCCCGATTCCGTGCCATCTTATTTGATGCTTCGTCTTATTCAAAATTTTTGCACAAATATAATTTATTTTGTTACGACTTATTTTATCATTGAAGATACTTGAATCTTGATTAATTTATTTTATGATTTGCATAAATATTTTGAATAAGACGGATGGTCAAACATGAAGTTTAAAAAGTAAAAAACGATTTAACTCCATGGGACGGAGGGAGTAAATCTTAATCCACATTTGCTCACCCCTACTCAAAACAGAAATCTGCAGGAAGCATAATAATTTATGGTTTTAGTTCAAGGAGCCATCATGAGAAATAAAATGTTCAGTTGACAGTGCAAATGAAATACTAGGATGGATTTCAGTGCACCGAAAGGTTTATTGTGGATGCAGCTTAATCTGATTATTTCAAATTTAACTGATTCTAGTAAAATGAAGCTTAGCCAGAAGCCCAGAAGATTGATTATATTTGATAATAACTATTTCTTAGACTTAGTTTCTGACCTTTTCTAGCTTAATCCAACAACAATACCAAGAATGAATCTTGTTAGTAAACTGCTCCCTGAAAAGCTGCAGAGAATGCTTACCACCCCCCACCCCCCTCTCACCAAATCAGAGTTTAATGTTTCAAAGTTCATAACCAAAAAAGGAGGACAAGTTAAAAGATATTACTACCAGATCCTGACAGACAATTATAGAGTATACAGAATCGGGATGAACAAAGAGAAGAATCACAAATAAAGCTATAGTGCATGGAACTAAAAAAGGTCATGTTTATGTTATTCTACTGAAATACTGGCATAATCTATTTCTGCTCAGAACTAATCATTTCAGATTTTTTGTTTCAACAAAATCAGCAGTATTAAGCTTTATGGTATGCATATAAATGCAATTAAATTTAAATAACTATCAGTACAGCAGTCTATATCAGTGCTGCTGTCTAATTGCATTTATATTTTGGCTGTCAGCAATTCCAGGGCACCTATTTCATTTCTTACTATATTTGTGATCCTAACATATGAAGTTCATTATTCCTTCCTTTCTTTTATGTGTATGAGAGAGAAAAATTCAGATTTAGAAAGAAATGAAAAAAAAAAAAAAATCACTGTTGGCTTACATATGCCAAATGTGCAAAGGAACTTCAAAACTTTGACAACATTCGGGCTGACTGTTTTTACATTTGACTTCAACAGTCTTAAGATGTTCTGATATTGTCGCTGATTTCTGCATTGAAATGTATCGTCCTTTCATTTCCACCTCATGTTTATTTCCCTGTGGCAGAGGAAACAATTAAACAAGAATGATGATTAACAGTAATTTTAATGCTGCTAAAGTAAATAATAAGGTGTCGACCTTCGAAAAAAAGTTGAAGAGTGAGCTTCTCTAGAACTGGTGTGTGCTTGAGGATGCAAGTTAGTGTAGTGAAGCCAGGAGCCAAACACCAGTACTCATTAAGTAGCAAAGTCTTCAACTTGCTAAATGTGGGGCACCTTTTCAAATCCCTTATGAAAATAGCCTGAACAAAATACAAAAGAAGATCAAGCAATCCTTCATGGTGAAAACACAAAAATGATGATACAAGAAACCCAAACAGTGGAAAGGCATATGAAAAGACTGAACAAGTGTATACAAGTTACACGGGTTACAATAGATGAATGAAAAAGGAAAAAGGGTTTGAAGCGCACCGTATTTGTTTCAGCAACCAATGCCAAACTCTTAGCTTCTGATAAACCTTCCAGCAGCACGCAATTGTCATTATCATGTGTGTTACCGTAACAATCTTCACAATCCTCAAAACCACAATCCCAATAGTTTGAATAAGTGCAGCAATCAGCAGAGCTACGGTTGACTCTGACAATTGCATCCACTAATGATGGCATGCCCTCAAGCACAGGAGTCTTGTACCAGTGATCCTCAAGACGGAGTGAAATGAGACTTGGGACACAAACATGAGTGCGGAACTTTTGGCTGAAACTGCACTCGGTGATGCTCAGATACTTTACGGACTCAGACGAGATCTTGGTACACTCGATGGAGCAGTTGGTAAGAGTCAGATTCTGCAGTGCTGGACAAGAGCTTGAAAAGCTAAGGAGCTTGACCTCCAAGAGCATGCGTTCAAGATCTAGCTTTGTCAAATGCTGGGAGCTGAAAGGCCACCCCTCAAACCAAATCCTTTTAAGACTAAGCATCTGTACTTCACACTGTATGGCGTGCTTGATCCACAGCATCACGCGGGGCACGTCCTCACTGCGGCATTCATCAAACCAGAACTCGCACTTCACGAGAGGTGTGAGCCCACGGAGCAGAAACAGGTTGTCAACAAACTCACGGAGCTCATGCACGACTGCCTGTTCTGCTAATTCGTCCTCACTGCACTGGCCGATGCGAAGTCCAGTGGCAAACCTCCATAGGTGGCGCCAGCGCCGGGCAAGCACGCATGTCTGCACAGCGTCCTGAGCCGGGAGGAAGGATAGCATGTGGTGGAGCACCTCATCCGGGAGCGCGCCAAGTCGGTCGATGCCGTCCGCCATCGCCAGTGCCGCATTCTTGGCATTCTTCTTCCGTGGAGGCATTCCGTCGAACAGGCTGCGAGCGTTTCTCGGCGCCTCTGCAGGATACGGAAACACACAGACTCGTTGTTTGAGGCTCATTGCAAAAGGGCAAGCGAGCAATGAAAATGTGGTGGAGAGGCTGGCAGGCACGACGGATTACCTCACTTTAGCCGGAGGCTGCAGCAGCTTCAGTTCACGCGGAGGCCGAGCAGAGCAAAGACGCCGCCGCTAGCAGCATTAGGTACGCCCGCGAGCTGACAGATCTGAGCAGTGGAACACAGCGCTGACAAGAGCAGAGAAAAGTGAATCCGGAGGTGAGGAGATTGAGGAACAGTCGAGCAAGTGTGCTCGGGACATGGAAGAGGAAGAGACGAATCGAGGGGCACACTCACCGTCTCCTTTGGCTCCCTTCGTGTTCTTGTTTGTCATGTGCTACTGGTGGGCGTGCACCTCTCGATCTGGAGCCTGCACCGGCGTGCAGCTGGGGGGTGGGTGGCGGCGCGGTGGAGTTCAGCGCGCCGGGATGCGGCGGGCGGCCCTGCTCTTGGCGCGCTCCGGGTTTACTCTGCTCGCGGTCAGTGAAGTGGCAGCTGAGGCCATTTTTCAGGCATCTAGAGATATATTCTCGATGTATAATTATTTCATTTGGATTTTTTTTATATTGCTAAGAAAACGTAAAATTTAGAGATGTTTTATATGGTTTAAAGACTTCATCAAGTATTTACTGCACTTGTTCTCCAAAAAGGTATTTACTGCACTTTTTTTAACAAAAGAAGAGAATATAATCGCTTTCATAACCACTTCAACCTAGGGCAAGGAGGTAATTGAATGGTTACTAAAAAAAGTCCAAGTGGAAGTTTTTTTATTAAATGTACAAATACAAAAACCCTTAGAGCAAGTATAATGAGGCCATCTTAGCTGGGCCGAAATAGTTTGACACATCAAAGATAATCGATATGGAAGAGAGAGAAAGCAAGGTAGAGAAGAGAGCGAGCGAGATGCAAATCGCCGACAAAAACCGGGCGAGATGCCCTGCACCACCGTTTCTTTGGCCCGTCACCACATCTCCTCGTCTCCTATTCATCTGTTGTCCAAACATACAATTAAAGGACCGCTGAAACCTGCCACCACTGGTCCCCCACTTCGAATGACATGGCACTCCTTGCAGCCGGCAGCAGGTGTCTCTATTAATCTTGCTACATGAGCAGCTGTCCTAGCCATCTTACACAAAGGCCCCTAACAAAGTACAAAATACATTGAGGTCTTGGGACTTATGCTTCCCCGAAATCCCCAAAAGTCTCCATGATCGCCATAGTTGATCCCCGCCGCCCCGCGATCGTCGAAGAAGAACTCGTGGCTACCCCAAATTGGGTTTTAATCTATAGATAGAAAAAAAAATCTTTATCTTTTGAAAACTTTGAATACCCACGTCCCAAATCTCAAGCCCGCCCCTGTCGCCGGCATCGCCAGGAAGAGGAAAGCATGCCTCCCCAGCAAACCCTAGACCAAGATAGAAAACTATCTCGTCTCACGCACAACCACACGACGATTCACCGATCCTCCTCGCTCTCTCGATGCCTTTCCGCTCTACCGAAGAGGAAAGGGACCGGCGGGATCGCCGCTGGAAACTTGCTCGCCCTAATGTACTCGTAGAAGGTGTAAGGTCCTAGATGGCTAGAGGGGGGGTGAATAGCCTATAAAATTTTCTAAAAACTCAACTAAACAAACCGATTAGTATAACAAATGGCGATAATGCGGTTTGCGCTAGCTCTAGGGGTCTTGCAAGCCTTCTAGTGACAAGACTGAATATTTCTATGATCTCTAATCCACATAAAGTCTATGTCACTACTCTAGCTAATGAGCAATCCTAATATGGTCCTTATGCTAACAAGAACAACTACACAAAGCAAGTGCTAGCTCACTACACAATATGAACTATGAATGTAATTGCAAGAGAGTGAGCTAGATATACCAACGTGTAGAGGATGTCAACCAATCACCGGGAAGAAGATGAACTATCAATCACTCGAAGGTGATGATCCAAACACCGAGACAATGAACAAGTCGATTTGTTCACCCGGAGTTCACTTGTACACCGACAAGCTAGTCTCCGGTTGTGCCGACCACCACAAGGATGGTGTTTGAGCTAGACGGTGCCCTTGCTAGCCTCAACACACCACTCACAAGTGAGGTACCTAAGACACGAGCAATGTATTCCTTGCACTTTGTCTTCCCGATGAGGAGTGCGTGATCCTCTCACAATTTTGCCCGGAGGTGGCCAAGAAACAATCACCAAATCTTGCCAACGCTCCACCAATTCACTGCCGGCTAGGAGCGGTGTCTCCAAGAGAAACAAGAAACCAACCGGCTCACAACGATCCCCAAGTCCCTCTAGATGCAAGAACACAAAGCAAATGCATTTGGATCACCTCTTCTCTCAAGAATGGAGCTCACAAGCAAGAATGAGAGAGAGGGAGTATTGTTGCTCAGCTCTAGGGTGTTAGGAATGATTCAAATGTCCAAGAGAGAGAGCAATGGCCGGCCAAGGGGGGTATAAATAAGCCACACCCACGAAATGTGGCCGTTGGGGGAGAAAGCCACGCTTTCGCGGCCGACGGGACGCACTAACCGGACTCATCGGTGAGTCCGGCCGGTGGGTCCGGCCACAACCGACACGACCTAACCGACCCGCCGCCCCTCGTTGAACGCGTCCGTCGCGCGCGTCCGTCGGTGCCGTCGTCAAGACCGGAAGCGTCCGGTCGGCCCGGGCCGGCTAATCTAAAACATGCTCTCGCGCGGACGATACCACTTCTTCATGCTTCCGGCCGCCGCGATCCGGCCGCCATCCGAGCTCGCGAAATTTCGTCGTTGTGTTGCCGTTTCTTCGCCTTTGCTCCAAACCGACTTCCGTTACTTATTTCTTGTTGCCGACAGGTCGAAGAACACCCCGACACCATGTGTTAGCATTTTCGAAACCATTTTCGACAAGGACGGAGTTAGCTCTTTAGGTTAGAATGCATGCATATGAATTTTGAACCTAAAGGCACCGGAGGACCGATATGTACGATAAGTTTCCCTCTTTATAGTACGGCTTATCGATCCTATAATTACTCACACCCTCTATGGTGTCTTGAGTGTGAAATCAAAAGGCCCTATGGTTATACCTTTGCCTTGGGGCTCAATTGATCTCCAAACCCTCCAAGTTGGATGCTTGATCATCTCTTGGATCACCTCGATCCATCCACCATGATCATCATGCTCCACACTTGCCATAACCAATCTCCAATCTAGTAGACACTTAACATCGAGAGATTAGTCCTTAGGTGTGACTAATTATCCAAAACCAAACAAGAGATCTTGAGAAGGGGATGGACGGGGATAGTAGGAGAGGGGCGTGATTCAATTGAAAATGCTGAGTTCAGTTTACAATTGTCTAGTTCAAGTGGAAGTTGGAGGGATATCATACTACAATGATCTTTTTTTTTTTAGAACATGAGGTAGAATAGACATGTGGAATAGCCACCGTTTAGGACTAGCCTACTAGGCTCTAGCCGGGTCATTGTTGATGAGGTGGCTTGTTCAGCGTGTGGACACTACACTTTCAAACATCCTTACCACAACATACTCTAGTCCCGGAGCTTTTCTCTACCGCTAGGCGACCCCTCATGGAGTTGGTGCGGCGTCACTTTGCCTTCCCTTGGGATCCGGGTTTGAGTCTCATCTTCAACCTCCGGCGACGACTTACATAACGCATCTTTTTGGTCGCCCGATGTTCGACTACTCCCACCGCTCGCTGGCCCGTGTTCAGCCGCCGCTTTGCGCGGCCATTCCCCCCCGGGTGGCGCGTCCTCGCGCCCCTTCGTCGGCGGCTTCGCTCTCCGACGCCACGAACAGAGTCTTCTCCTTCCTCAGCTCCTGTGTTTCATTGTATTTTGGTCCTCTTTTGAGGTCCTCCATGTAAAAAAGCGTTGTTGTGATAATATAATGTATGTTTTTGTAAAAACAAAAGATCCGGTTAGCTCAGAACTGATAAAAGGTGTCGGATTAAAATCTTGCTCGGAACCTGAACTCACACACTAGATGGCCGGAGCAGTAGCGTCAATGAAGAAAAGTCAACGTGACTGCACAGTAGTCTAATCCATCATTTTTATATCAGGTAAACCTTGTGCGTGATTCTCTGTTTCATTTTAATCGGATTTCTCACACAGGGCACAAAGCCAAGAATGAAAAAATTCAGCTAGACAATAAAACATGGACACAAGTCAACATAATTTATTAATGTAGATAGCAAGATCCTACTGATCAGCAATAAGATTGACGATATTTGAAGCATCCACGATACTGCTCACATTAAAGAAATCGTCATCGGCGCCCATTCTTAAAGGCTACATATAATACCAGGCAAGGAATCAAACAAGGTTGTTACTAATAGAAACATTTATCTGTGTTTCCGCATATATCAAGTCAAATAAAAACGAACATAGATGATGAATCCTGAAGGCCTAATATGGACTGAACAATCTTCCTTTATCAGCTTAAAATAAGACAAGGAACCTGAAACAGAGGATACATGCATGAACAAAAAGCAAGATTGATGACATCTGATGGTGCATGACGTAGATTATCTAAGCATGTGACTACAAGTTCCATGTTCATCCTTCGCGAACCACATTAGAAGGCAGTAACCTTGTGACTCCAAGTTCTACTCCTCCAAAATCTCCAGTTCATCCAAACTGAAACCTGTTTAGTATAAAAAATAAGAGAAATAAGAAAATTTTCAGCCGTGGGCATGGATGAGGATACGATAGACCCATAGGCTTCATTCAAGCTTAGCTTAAATCAATAAAAACAAAATTTGCTTCAGTGCAGTAGCTTTTCATTTCAACAGACATGAGCAGAATGCAGTTATGCCAAGGTTGGACAAATCTTTTATGAAAATGAAGTTAGCTTCTGCTACAAACATCAGTATCAAGAATAACAGTCTATTTTTTTTCGAAAGCGCACCCATTGGCACGTACTTCATTAAGGGAAAATAGAGTTTTACACGTCGCACACTTTAGCCAAAGCAATTGGCCGAAGCGCACGAAAACACACATACAAGAATCACCGGCTAAAACGATGGTGCGTTACGGTTGTACTAAAAGTTAAACTAATGTGCAACGAGTGTTGGAGAGCGAAGCGTCCGCGGCTACAGCTCCAGATCAGAATCTCCCCCCGGTGCCAGCAATGCACCAGGCCGCATCAAGGGGAAGATCTCGCGCATACGCTTCTGCTTGCCGGACGATCCGACTTCACAAAAGTGCTCCCGGAGCTTACGCTGTAGCGCTCTCGGGACGGCGCCGCCCTCGACCGGCATCTCTCAAGCTTGTTGAGCATCTCCAGCAACGCCGTCCGCTCGGGAAGAGGATCGTGCCTCTTCTTTTGTTCCGCAACGAGACAGGCACGTCGTACTTTCCAAACTTCAACAGGTATCTTGGACGAGCGGAGGGTGGGCTGGGCCGAGGGCGCGGGCACGTCGAGCGGTAGGTTGAGCGACGCCCACGGGTCCGGACGGAGGCAGTAGTAGGGCACGGCCGCGTGCTCCAACGTATCCCCGGTGTGTCGGCGGGGACGGCGGGAATCATCGGGATGCCCCGGCCTCGGGAACTCGACTCTTCCCCGCAGTGGGCGCCGAGCGGGGAAGGATCTTCTTGCGCACATTCTCCCGCCTGGGACGGCGGCCCGCCTTCCCAAAAGGCTGCATGGAACCTCACGGCGGCGAAGGGTCGTGGAAGGCACCGCGTGCGCACGGGCCGCTTGGCCCACTTGTTGATCGACACGCCAAGCCCGCCCGGGGCGGTGATCACGGAAAGCAGATTTGGCGGCCGTACCGTCGTTGCGACGCGGTACCTAGTCGCCGCCGACCACCCTTGTCCTCCGCCGCGAGGTGGGAGCCTTTGGCGGTGTTCCGCCAAAGGCGAGTCAACGAGTCGATGAAGGCCGGAACCGCCGCTGAAGGAACGGGGGCTCCGGTGGAACATCAGGGGGTAAGGGGAGGCGAGCGTCACCACCGGCCCATCCCCGCACCTCTCCGCAAGAGCTAGTTGCCAGGAAGCCCCCGCCCGGCGCCGGGGCACGGCGGGCGCTGAACGCCAGAGTCTAACTGGCCGCACCGGGCAGAACATCCGAGCCACCGCCGGCGGCAAGCACGACCACGATTCCTCCGACCCTCCTACAAGGGGGTCGGCCGTGAGGGAAGCCCCCACCCCGGCGCCGGCGGGCCGGGCCGGGCGACGCAAGGTGGCGGAAGTGGCACCGCAGAACTTCCGGGCCTCACCGCTGGGCGAGTGTGACCATGTGCGCAGGTGACGGAGGCTCCAACCGGGGTAGAGGGGGCACCGAGAAGGACGGTTGGCGCTAAGAGGGATTCCGAGAGCTCGCTGGGCATCGGGTCCACCCGAGCGTGGGCAACGTATTCCTCCTCCGCTAGCGCGCGCGAGAAGGTCCGAGGAGGCGCCGGGCTATGTCGGGCGGCGGCCGCCACAAAGAAACGCGGCAGCTCGCTAGCCGAAGTCCCCCCGCCGCATCCCTGGAGGCCACACGAAGCTCGCCACCGTGCCCACACAAGCCTGGGGAAGAATCATGGAGGTGGTGTTGGTGTATCGACGACACCCCACGCCGCAGCCAGGCTCCTCCGCGGCGGTGGTGGTGGGGGTGGTGAAGGGGTCGTTCGCGCATCAGCCGCCCGTCCTCGCCCCGTCGTGGCTCGCGGCCGCGTCATGCACTGCACGACATCGCAACGACGTGATCCTCCGCGAGACTGAGGCACAGGCCTACAAGATAGGCCGCACTAGGCGCCGACGCGCGAGCGGTTTGCCGCCAGACCGGGTTGAGCGTAGCCGGGCGTGCTCGGCGGTGGCGGGAGGACGCGCCGCCACCGCCGATCCGCAAGGTTGCACGGCGGCACGGCCCTGGGGACCGCTTGGTGGGCGGAGCGCGCGCGTCTGAGCGAGGTGATCCGGCAGACACGCCCGGCGTTCTATGCATCGGCCCGTCCAATGCTGGCACCGCCACGGGCTCAAGAGCACCGCTCGAACGGCGCCGCGCCTCGCGCCCAAGCGCGCGGTGGGAGAAGCGCGACGTCGGGCGCGCTAGCCACCAAGACGATACTGGTTGTGCCACCCGACGCCCGTGGCGAGCCAAGGCGCCGCACGTACCCGGCCGGGTTGAGGCGTGCAGGGAGAGCCCCGAGAGCCGCGACGGGGTGGTGCGGGTCCGCCGCGAACATTATCGGGCGTTATCATCGCCCGGGCCGAGACGACGCTCAGCTCATCAAATTTCTTGACCTGCCCAAGGAGGACGAAGAAGGGAGCAAATGGCCGGGAGAGAGACTCCACGGAGTGGCAGTCGGTGTCGCACTAGTGAGGCACCCGAGTCGCCAGGTAATGTGGGCAGACGCAGACGGCGACGGCGTCGGAGCCGAAGGCCGAGACAAGACGACCAAGACTCCACCAACATCGACGAGGAGGTGGTCGGGCGTTGGTGGCGCGCTGAGGAGGCAGAGATATCACCCACAAACTCGCTCCCGACGTCCGCAACGAGGCGTAGCGGGAGGCCCCGGGCAGATGGACGGCCACGTCCCGGCCATAGAGGTTGAGCGCCAACGCCGGAGGGGAGCGGCCGTGGCCACCGAGCGGCGTGTCTGGCACGCGCTATCCACAAAGAAGGTGCTTCGCGCCGGGAAGTTGCACTGGGCCGCTGGTTGAAAATGACGCAGGGGCAGGATCTCGCCGCCAGGAAGGGGGACACGGCGCGTCGGCCCGGCGCTGCGTGGCCAGCCGTGGCCTCCCCGGAGGAGAGACGGCCTCCAACGGGCGTCCGCCGCGCCTCCCGCGGTGAGACTCGCCTCCCACGGGGCCCCGCCACTGCCCCTGTGGCGGTGACGGCCTCACGGGCGCCCACCGCGAGCAGCAGGCGCGTCCCTAAGGAGAGGCGTGAGGGCGGATCCAAGGGCGACGGGGAGCGGTGGCCGCCAGATCCGCGTGGGTTTGCCGATCCGCCCGGGCGGGGCGCGGGAGAGTTGGTGGAGGGCGGCGCCAAGGCCAACCGCGGGTGGCGGCACCGCGTGGCCGCATCCCCCGCGACGCCAGGCGTGGGAGACAGAGGGGGTTGGAGAGAGAGGGTCGAGAGGATGGGGGATTTAGATGGCGGCGGGCGCCGCGGTCGTGAGGTCGCTGGCGCGGCGGTGGCGCCATGGCGCCATCACCGCAGTGGCAACGGTCAGGTGCAAGAGGGAGAGTAGAGAATAACATCTATCCAACTCATTATGATAATCAAATGGACTCTATTACAAAATTCTAGCAGAATTTGTAGACATAGAAGCCAATAAACTGCATGACAGTATTGCAAATTTATATCGACTAACGAGAGCTTACCAAAGAGAGATGAGAAAATAAACATTTGGTTGAACATGCAGTACTAAGGTTTTTTAAACTGTAACCAAAAAATTTACAGATATTTGCCACAGCAAGGAAAACTAAAATAATAATAGAATTCATGGCAGACATATGAACAATAGTTACAAACAGATAAATCAAATTCTTAGTCATGCCTCCAAGCACAGAGAGGATTGAACAACAAATGGAGTAAGGACATTACAGTACTTATATGTAACTACATATATATGTGGCCATCTAATTGCTCACATCTAGTCAATTCGGACCCGTGAATTTTGTTTTGGTGGGGTGAAATTTAGGAGAAGCTAAGTCAAAATAATAATTAAAAAAGAGTACATACACATACTGCAATCACAAAATTACAGCTAAACAAGGAGCGAACAACCATTTTAGGCTAATACCTCTAATTTGAACAATAGGGGGGAGAGAGGGAGAGAGGGAGGAGAGAGGGGGAGGGAGGGAGAGAGGGGGAGGAGAGAGGGGAGAGAGAGGGAGAGTGAGAAGGGGGAGAGGGAGAGAGAGAGAGAGAGGACCAACTAGATCTCAAAAGAGTGAGGGAGAGGGGGAGAGAGAGGAGAGAGGGAGAGAGCTATGTAGATCTCAAAAGAGAGGGAGAGAGAGATAGGGGGGGAGAGAGAGAGCACACCACATTCAATAAGATCTCAAAAGAGAGGGAGAGGTACCATGCATATGCAAAAGAGAGGGAGAGAGGGGGAGAGATCAAAGAGGAGAGAAAAAAATACCCCTTGCGGTGCCAAACTTAAAGAAATCCAAAGGCAAAACCTTCCCCCCCAAAAATAGTGATTTTTAGGGTTTTGAAGCTCAAAACCCTAAGAAATGGAGAAATCCCGTGGGTAAGAAGGAGGTTGGGGCTGTTTTTATAGCCGACTTTTTTACGTGGCGGGCATTGTTATAAAACCGCCACGGTTAATAGGCATTAACCGTGGCGGTTATTTTAAAAGACCGCCATGCAAAATCCATTAACCGTGGCGGTTTTTGAAATGCCCGCCACGTAAAATAAACCAAACACCTCGCAAAAAAATCAATCTTGTAGTAGTGTGTTACCTTTCACCAAATACATCAAAAGCAAATCAGCCAACATGTAAATTTCATAAAGATCAAAAAGTGGATGCTAATGAGATGATCATATGCCTTGAATATTAAGGAGTATTACATGAATATTACAACAGGAGGGGTCCCCATGACTCGGCACCTAGTTGTCGTTGCTCTACCTCTCCCTCCATCAGGCACTGTGCTGCGCTAGGGATCTGTATGGTTTAAGATGCTGCTAGCCTGGGAGTCGAGCGACACGCATCTCCATTGCTTCATGTTTCTTTCCTGGCCTGCTACCCACCTGGGCTGTAGTGTGGTTTTTGGCCCATAATTGCCTAATTCTCATTGGTCCAGTAAAGCCCATTGCTCCACCATATGTCCACACAAACCCTGCAGCTGGTTATCATCTCCAATCACCCCTCTTCCACCACTATTAGAGGACCAGGGAATCTCGGGAATCCCTGGTCCTCTGACCATATGCCAAGGTACACAGCTGTAAGGTAGGTGAAAACGTGGGGTTGTTGTGAGGCTTGCTGGCCGGTAGCTAGGGTGGTTGCCCCACCTCAATGGTGGAAAACAATGGGGATGCTGTGAGGATCGCTGTCTGGTAGCTGGTGCAGCTGCCCCACCTCGCTACAGTTTTTTTTTTTTTTTTTTTTTTTTTTTTTGAGCCTCGCTACAGGTTAGGTCCACCCCTTCATCTAGTGAACTCACTATCTCTCCGACTACACAAAAACAGTCATGAACTGCTTATTGTTTTCCTAAAATGATTTATTCACTGTTTTTTACTTACAAGTATAGAAAATTATGGCCTCAAGGTTTTACAATATATAAAAACTAGTCATACGCTACTAATTGCTTTCTAATAATTTTATAATTTTCTTTATTACTTCATTTCTGTTCCACTTCCACATATGAGAAACTGATGAAAAGGATTATGAATGTTGCCAGTTAACTTACTTATGTAAAAAGAACTCATGAACTTCATGACTTTGATAACTTTATCATCAATAGCATCACAAGTGACTTCAACTAACTTTAAGTGGCCCGATATTGCAGCTGCAATGTCTGAAGGATTCCGGCTTCCTTTAATTCTAAACTTAGGTTTAGGTCCCTGCAGTTTACATAAGCATTTATTCAAGATCAATAATAATGTCATTTACAAGGCACCATGTTACATTCAGAAAATGTATATACCTTGGACAAAAGGTGAAGAGTGAGTGTTTCTAGAACTGGTGAGTGCTTCAAAATGCAATTTAGTTCTTGAAAGTTTGGTGCCACACACCAGTAATCATTGAGGAACAATGTCCGTAACTTGCTAAATGTAGGGCACTGCTTCAAATCCCTTTTGAAAATAAACTGGATAAAAATGTAGACAGAAAAGGGTCAACTAATACTCATTGTGAATATAACTAGTAAGATAAAAATTAGTTATTGTCGATGCATGCAAAAAGTGTATACAGGAGCGTTTATGAATGTGCCCAAGAAAATATAGATACTGCAAAGAGAAACTATGGGGCAAATTATATGAGTTAGAGACGAAATTGTATGCACACCGTTTCGGATTCTGCTATGAGTGACAAATCCTCAGCCTCTGACAAGCCTTTCAAAAGCACACAGCTGCTGCTATTTTTCCTGATCACTAAAATAGCAAGAGGAACAATTATTACGACCACAGTTCCCAGAGTCAGAATGGGTACAACTGTCTGCAGTCTCCTGAGCGAGTCTGACAAATGCCTTCTTTAATAATGGCATGCTGCCAAGAACAGGAGTCCTGTTCACATAGCCATCTAGGCAACCTTGATCATCTAGCTTTAGTGAAACAAGACTCGGAGCATAAATAAGAGAGCGGAGCCTTAGCTCATCCGGATCGAAACAACAACCAGTGAAGCTTAGATGTTCCAGGGACATGGACGAAATCTTGTTGCCATAAGGAAAGACGCAGCCAGCAAAGTGTAGATGTTGCAGTGATGGGCAGCTCAAGAAATCACAGGTTCTATCCATGAACCCTAAACCAACAAACTCTAGGCTTCTCAAGTGCTGGGAGGCAAGACGCAGGTCATGATCAAAGCCACGATAATGCACATAACTGTGGAGCTTGAGTACCCGAGCTTTACACAACAGAGCATACCGGGCCCAGAGGTTGACGCGTGGCTTGTCGTTGTCTTGAAGAAATACAGAAAATTTGAGCTCAAATGTGTCAAGTGGTGAGCCTGCACGGAGGATCAGAAGATGTTCCAGGAAGGCACTAACGTCCGCCAAACTTCGGCACCCAATGCGCAGGCTCGAAGCCGACCGCCAGAGGTGCTCCCAGCGCCGTGCCAGCACACATGTCCGCACGGCCTCCTTCGCATCCATGAAGCCAAGAATATGAAGAATGACTTCATCCGGTAGGGCGTTTATTCGTCCGCCACCACCAGACGCCGGAGGCACCGCTCTCTTGCCTTTTTTCCGTGGTGGCATTCTGTCGAACAGGCGGCGCGCGGGCGTCGACGCTGCAAGGCACGAAACCGTCAGCAACAAATCTTGGGGCCCGAGAATAGTAGAACCAGTGAAGGGAAGAGTAAGAAGGACGCCTGCGGGGCTACCACCCTCACCTGACTTCCGCCGGCGTCACCCGCTGCCGCGGCAAGGATGGTAACGACGAACCTTAGGGCTCAGGTAGGGTTTACGTGACGGGGAATACTGGAGATGAACAAGAGGAGGTGGAACCGTGGAAGAAGCCCGGCCGATACAATACAATTGGTCGGTCCCATTTTACACAAGGGTCCTTTACTCGAATTTTTCTATTGACGCCTTAAAGCAACTCCAAAAACTTTTTTATATCATTCCTTATAGTAATAGAAACAACAATTTTAGTGAAAAATACCACCCTCCAACAGGCTATATTAAATTAGATCTCCAAATGTCAGTATCTTCTATTTTCATATTTATTGCTAGTTAAAGATGTAGAACGTTGTTAACTCTCTAGAGTATCCATATGTAAGATCGTGGAGATTGGAAAGATAGAGAGTGATCTTTTTTTTTAGATTACACAAGACAACGCAGTATTTCAACACGCACGCACACTCACGCCTATGAACACATGTACGCCAAAACTCTATCCCTATGAGCACCTTCGAAGGGAGCAGAACCGCAAATCTTGAAGTTCGAAGTCACCACTAGCATAAGCTTATCGACGGGGGACGTCGCCTACCACTTAATGCACACCGGAAAATCCTGAAATAAATCCGGATAAAAGTGTCGCACCCAAAGATTTGAACCCAGGTGGGAGCCCCCCCAACCAATGGCCTTTGCCATTGCACCGTGAGCCCCTTGACATAGAGAGTGATCTTTATTCAAATGACTATCTTCAAATGCTAATCTCTATAGTGAGAGTTTAAGAATAATATTGAGATGCTTGTAGTAGTGTTATCTCACCTTAGTATCCTGCGGCTCGGGCTAAGCCGAATGTAACATCTTGATCAAGCTCCACGTCTACATCCACCAGCCATGTTGTACAAAAATCACCATGGACGTTCGGGTTAACTCTGGTAATACAAAATTTGGGTAATTGAAAATGCTACCTGATTTCGTCCTTGAAAAATCACTACTCGCAGGGTTCGATTATAGCCAATGCACCTTGTCTTGGGTGGTGAGAAGGCGTGGTTGCAGCACTTGGGACCGGTGTGGATGCAAGATGCGAGGTGTTAGAGTGAGAGAGATCGGCACGTAGCGACGACTCCATCTCGCGTGTGATTCCACCTCCGCCTCCATGGATCCACATGCAATTCGAGGAATTCGCGACGACTCGCCTCCACACGCGATTCCATGCGACGCGCATCGTTGCTAGCAGCGAGACAACCTCTGCTCATTCACTCAGGCGTTCATTCATCTAGGTGACGACAGAGATCTTCTGGTAGTTCGGAAACTGGGATTTATTACTCGAATTACCCAAATTAATATCGGGAAATAGAAATCGCTATCCAAATTTTAGATCGGGTAAGTTCGGGTGCGGGTCCAAGTATTTCGGGTTCTGATAATGGGCAGTGAGTATTTTGCCCAGGGTGATATGAAACTACGCTTTCTCATATGGTGTCAGGAACTCTAGTAGATGTATCGGTTGCCTCGCCTAACAAAAAGCGAAGGCATTAGCCGAAGAGTGTGTTGTGGCAAAGAGCACGTTGGCGAAGAGCTACTCTAGTGTGACATCATTACCTCTAAAAAGTAGAGCATGAGAAACAAGAAAGAGAGAAATTGTTGTGAGCAAGCCAACATATGGTTCCCATCAAAATCCCCTGTCTGGATCGTGCCCTAACTGGTGTCTGGGTTAGAGAACGTTGCTGCTGATCAGGGTTGCAACTAAGCCTGAGGCCCTGAGCCCTTGTTTATCTTCTTCCTTCGGTGCTACTGACTTACTATGATCTGCTATTAACTTGTCCGTGGAAGCCACTGTATCAATCCACGATGGGAGGCGCCCCAGCTATTCTTTATAAATTATTATTCCAAAACCTTTTTCATAAGTTATCTAGAATTACTTAAGAATATGTGGCAATAGCGCCAATGAAGAAAAGTCAACGTGACTTCACAGTAGTCTAATCAATGCTGCAAATTTTCCTGGAACAATAGCTCAGAGTCCTATGATAAAATCTCACTAAACCATCTTTATGAAAGCAGAAGTACCAGTCTCTTAACAAGAGTTTGCATGGTTTTTGTACTTCAAAAGCATTGCATGTCAGGTTTCTTCATTCAGAACTAAATCATTTGAGATAAATTTTATATCAGGTAAATTTGGAACTATTCCAGTTTATCAAGATTATACAAACTGGTGAATCATCATCAGCAAACTTTTTTCAAGGCTAAATATACAACTAGCCAAGTAATCAACAAGGTTGTAACTAATAGCAAGAGGATATCCACAATTCTGCATGTATCAAGTCAAATAAAACTGGACATAGATGATGAGGGCTGAAGGTCTAACATGAATTCGACAATCTTCCTTTATCATCTTACAATAAGACTAGGAAGCTGCAAAAGAGCATACATGAACCAAAGCGAGATTGATAACATCTGATGGCGCTTGACTTCGAGGTAGATTATCTAAGCAAGTGACTACAAATTCCAAGTTCATCTTTCACATCCTTGTGACTCCAAGTTCTACTCCCCAAAATCTCCACTTCATCTAACCTGAAACCTGTTCAATATAAAAATAAGAGTAAGATCCAAGGGGTTCATTTGAGAAATAAGAAAAAAATTCAACCGTGGTCATGCATGAAGATACATAGACCCACAGGCTTCATTTCAGCTTCATTTATAAATCAATTAAAACAGAATTCGCTTCAGTGCCTAGCTTTTCATTTCACCAAACATCACCAGAATGCAGTTATGCTAAGCTCAGACAAATCTTTTTATGAAAATGAAGTTAGAGTTAGCTTCGATGCAAACACTAGTACCAAGAATAACAGTCTGTCCAACTCATTATGAGAATCACATGGACTCTAGTACATAATTCTAGCAGAATTTGTAGACCAGAAGCCAACAAACTGCATGATAGTATTGGCAATTTACATCGAATAACAGGAGCTTAACACATAGAGATGAGAAAATAAACATTTGACAACATGCACTACTAAAGTTTTTAAATGGTAACAAAAAAAAAAAAATCAGATAATTTCCATAAGAATAGAACTCATGGAAGACATATGAACAATAGTTACAAACAGATAAATGAAATTCCATATTGTGAATCCTTTATTCTTGCATCCAAGGAACACAGAGAGGATTGAAGAACAAATGGAGCTGTAGTGTTGTTTTTTGGCCCATATTTGCCTAATCTCCATTGGTCCAATGAAGCCCATTGCTCTCCGACATGTCCTCACAAACCCAGTAGCTGGTTATCTTCTCCAATCGCCTCATTCATGTATACGGTGGAAAAAAGAGAGGATGCAGTGAGGTCACTGTCCGGTAGCTGGGACGGCTGCCCCACCTCACCTACAGGGTAGGTCCGCCCCTGCATCTAGTGGACTCACCATCTCTCCTACTACACAAAAACTGTCATAGCCTACTCATTATTTTCCTAAATGAATTAGTCACTGTTTTTGACTTACAAGTATAGAAAAACTATGGCCTCAATGCTTAACAAATATGTAACTAGTCATACACTAATAATCACTTTTCTAATAATTTTAGATTTTTCTTCATTACTTCATTCCTGTTCCACTTCCTCATATGAGACACTGATGAAAAGGATTAGGATGTTGCTAGTTAACTTACTTATGTAGAAGGAGCTCATGAACTTCACAACTTTGATAACTTTATCATCAATGACCTCACACTTGACTTCAACTGTCTTTAAATGGCCTGATATTGCAGCTGTAATCTCTGATGGATTCTGGCCTCCTTTAATTCTAAACTTAGGTTTAGACCACTGCAGTTTACAAAAAAAATTCTCCAAGATCAATAATGACGTAATTTACAAGGCAGCAGGTTTCAGTCAGAAAATGTATATACCATGGAGAAAAGGTGAAGAGTGAGTGTTTCTAGAACGGGTGAGTGCTTCAAAATGCAATTTAGTTCGTGGAAGTCAGGTGCCACACCAGTAATCATTGAGGAACAATGTCCTTAACTTGCTAAATGTAGGGCACTGCTTCAAATCCCTTTTGAAAATAAACTAGATAAAAATATAGACAGAAAAAAAGGTCAATCAATGTTAATTGTGAATATAACAGGTAAGATAAAAACTAGTTACTGTTGACGCATGCAAAAAGTCCATACAAGTGCCTTTATGGATGTGCCAAAGAGAGTACTATAGATACAGCTATGGAACAAATTATAGGAGTTGTATGCATACCGTCTTGGATTTGGCTATCAGTGACAAATTCTCAGCTTCTGACAAGCCTTCCAGAAGCACACAGCTGCTGCTATTGTCATGTTCAATACCATAGCAAGTGTGACAATTATCATGACCACAGTTCCCAAAGTCAGCATGAGTACAACTGTCTGCTTTCATACGAGTGAGACTGACAAATGCATTCTTTAACAATGGCATCCTGTCAAGAATAGGAGTCCTGGACAAATGGAAATCTGGGTATCCCGGTCATCTAGCTTTAGCTTAAACAAGACTTGGAGCACAAATAAGAGTGCGGAATCTTTGGTTGTCGAAATCACAACGTGTGAAGCTTAGATGTTTCAGTGATTTGGGACGATATCTTCCTAACACAAGACAAGAAGCAATTGGTAATGTGTAGATATTCCAGTGACGGACAACTCATGAAATCGCAAGAGGTTCTGTTCTTCAACACTATACCGTAAAGCTTTAGGATCCTCATGTGCTGGAAGACTAGAGGCAGGTCGTCAATCGGGAAAGGAGGATAAAATAAAAAGCTGCTAAGTTTGAGCACCCGAGCTTTACACAACAGAGCATACCGGACCCAGAGTTGCACACGTTGCTCGTCACTGTCCTCAAATGTATCAAACATGAGCTCAAATGTGTCAAGTGGTGAGGCTGCACGGAGGAGCAGAACATGTTCCAGGAAGACACTAACGTCCCCAAACTCTGGCAATCAATGCACAGGCTCGAAGCCGACCGCCAGAGGTGACGCCAGAGGCGTGCCAGCACACATGTCCGCACGGCCTCCTTGGCATCCAGGAAGCCGAGGATATGGTGAATGACTCCGTCCGGTAGGGCGTCTATTCCTCTGCCACCACCAGGCACCGAAGGCAACGCTCCCTTGCCTTTTTTTCCGTGGTGACATTCCGTCGAACAGGCGGCGTGTTCCACGCTGCAGGACAAGCAACACAGGACAAGCAACAGCAGTCAGTACTCGCAAGTCTTGGGGCCCCGAGAGTAATAGAACCATCGAAGGGGAGAGTAAGAAGGACGCCCTGCAGGGTTACCACCCTCACCTGACTTCCGCCGGCGTCACCCGCTGCCGCAGCAAGGATGGTAACGACGAACCTCGGTAGCCTAAGCAAGCAAATCTCGTGGATCGGAGAACCCAGGGGTGACGAGATCCAGAAGCAAGGGTGGGACTGGAGGAAGCAGAAAGAGCTTCAGGTCGCGGAGCGCAGCGGCATTCCTCAGGGCTCAGGTAGGGTTTATGGGACGGGGAAGCTGGAGATGAACAGGCGGAGGTGGAAGGATGGGGAATTCAGAATTTGGAACGTCGCCCGGCCCGGCCGATACAATGGGTCGGTCCCATTTTACACAAGGGTCCCTTATTAGGAACTTTTCTATTTTTACAAATAAATATGTTTTTCCTTTTCTTTTGTGAATAATAAATACGTTTTCCTCAAATAACAAAATATAACATATAGGATTTTTTTAAATCCTATATAGCATGATGTCTTTTGACATCTTAAAGCAACTCTAAAAACTTATGTATATCATTCCTTAATAGCGGCGTATACTCTATCAGTCCTGAGTAAATAGATTTATGGAGTTGTCTTAAATAATTTTTTTTAACCTTTAACCATATTTTTAAGAAAAACTATAAAGAATTATGGTATCAAATTAGTATCATTAGATAATATCACAAAATATTTTTTCATTGTGTTTATTTTATATCATAGATATTGTTATTTTTTCTATAAAGTTAGTCAAACTTAAGATAGACTTAAGATAGTTGGACCGATACGGATTTTAGAAATTTTTTTATTCAGGGACGGAGGGAGTACTAAATTAGATCTTCTCCAAATATTGATACCCTCTATTTTCAAATTTATTGCTAGTTAAAGATAGAAGTGTCCATATGATATATAGAAGTTGGAGTGGGAAGATCTTCATTCAAACAACTCTCTAAATCATGATCTACAAAGTGGGTTTAAGAATACTATTAGAGATGTTCTTAGCGGCGTTATCTCACCCTTACCATCCTCTAGTACGGGTCAGCCCAACCCAACACGCTGGCAAGCTCCACCACTACATCCACCGGACATGTTGTATTGTATGAAACCGTGGTGTGGTTTCCCATGGTGCCAGGGACTTCAAAGCCTCACCTAACAAAAAGTGTAGGCATCAGTCGAAAAAGTGTGTTGTGGTAAAGTGCTTGTTGTGGCGAAGAGCTACTCTAGAGCGTGACGTTATTTCCTCTAAAATGTAGAGCATGAGAAACAAGAAAGAGAGAAATTGTTGTGTGCAAACTAGCATGGTTCCTACCAAAAATCCCCTCTGTGGATCGTGCCCCTAACTGGCGTATGGATTAGAGAGCGCTGCTGCTGATCGGATTGCAACTACACAAGTACTTGTAAGCCTAAGCCCTTGTTTATCTTCTTACCTCTGTGCCAACTGACTTACTATGATCTACTATTAGCCTATCTCCTTGGAAGACACTTTACCAATTCTTCTTCACCGAGAGCTTCCTAGTTCTCTTGGAAGACACTTCTCTGGAAAGACACTGTATCAACCCACGAAGGGAGGCGCTACCAACAAACTGTGAGCACGACGTTCCGGGTTCAAGCTTCACCATTCAAATTTATTTCAATCTATTTTCCATAAATTATTCTGAAACCTTTTTCATAAATTACCTGGAATTTCTTAAGAATATATATGTAGCAATAGTGTCAATGAGGAAAAGTCAACATGACTCCACAGTTCTCTAATCAATCCTGTAAATCTTTGAGATATTCCAAGCATCCACAATACTGCTTAGATTAAGCAAATCATCATCAGCACCCTTTCTTCAAGGCTCAATATACAACAAGGCTAGGAATCAACAGGGTTGTTACTAATAGCAAGAGATATCCACAATTCTGCCTGTATCAAGTCAAATAAAACTGGACATAGATGATGGAGCCTGAAGGCCTAATATAAGTCAGTCTTCCTTTATCAGCTTATAATAAGACTAGGAAGCTGCAAAAGAGCATACATGATAAAAAGCAAGTTTGATAACATCTGATGGCGCCTGACTTCCAGGTAGATTATCTAATCAAGTGACTACAAATTCCAAGTTCATCCTTCGAACCATATTAGAAGGCAGTATCCTTCTGACTCCAAGCTCTACTCCAAAATCTCCACCTCATCTAACCTGAAACCTGTTCAATATAAAAGTAAGAATATGATCCAAGGGGTTTCATTTGAGAAATAAGAAAACTTGCAGCCGTCGGCATGGATGAGGATACCATAGACGCATATGCTTCAGTTCAGTATCGTTTAATTCAATAAGAAAAAAAGAATTCACTTCAGTGAATGAGCTTTTCATTGCAACAAACAGCAGCAGGATGCAGTTATGCCAAGGTTGGACAAATGTTTTATTAAAATGAAGTTAGAGTTAGCAACTCATTATAAGAATAAAATGGACTGTAATATAGAACTCTAGCAGAATAGGCGCAGAATAGACACAGAAGCTAACAAAGTGCATGGCAGTATTGGTGATTTACATCGCATAATAGGAGCTTATAACACATCGATGAGAAAATAAACATTTGACTGACCATGCAGTGCGACATTGTTTAAACTTTTAACCGAAAAAGTTTGACAGATAGTTGCCACAAGAAGGAAAACTAAAATAAGAATAGAACTCATGGCAGACATATGAACACTAGTTACAAATAAATAAATGAAATCTCATATTGCGAATCCTTCAGTCTTGCATCCAAGGAAGAAAACACAGAGGATTGCAGCAAAATTTAGGACAAGCTAAGCCAAAATACAAAGTACAGATAATGCAACCACAAAATTACAGACCAAGGATTGAACAAAGGTTCTAAGATAATACCTCTAATTTGAATAAATATTATATTTCACGGTTTTCACCTAAATATAACAAAAGCAAAATGACCAACTTGTAATAAATTTTATAAGAGTTAAATACACTGCTCCATGCCCACGTCCTCTCTTGGTCGTCAACGACGCCCAATCACTGCTCCATCACACCGAAGTCGCTTCTTGTTGCACACCATCTACTCCCCAGCTGTGGTGCCTCCACTTGACGCACGGCGCGTGCCTGCCCCTGCACCATGCCCTTGTCATGCTCACTGCCACTTGCCACTCTCCGGCTGCGTCCTCAATACCAAAAAGGGTGCGGCACATTCTTGGGGCAACCACGGCCATTAGGGCATGCGTGGCGCGACCCTCGCGCCGCGGTGGCAGCACAAGGGGCGAGGGATCCAACTGCACAACATTGCTCTCTCGCCTGCCACTACTAGCTAAGCCTTCTGTCTCACATGATCTCGCTCCTCTTTCTCAAGCAAGAAACAAATTAGCGAGCTGCAACAACATGGTCTTGGTAGTGGTGCTCCTCAAGGAAGGGTGAGGTCTTGATGTTGATGCATGACGTGCATGGGTGGCAGTGGCAGTGGCAGTGGCAGTGAGAAAAGCAACGGTTGGTGTGCGCTAGAGTGGCCATCGCGTTGAGGCCAATGGCCTCGGCGCTCTAGGGCGCAGCGTATCGCAGCAGAGGCGCCGGCGTCGTGGAGAAGAGCAGTTGAGGAAAAATGGCTAGAGGTAGGAGGTAACTATGGCAGGGTGCTTCTTGTAAAGTTTTATCCTAGTCAGCACGTCCTGAAGGCGATGGACCTGAAGTGCGACTTAACAAGTTCAGGGAGCCAGGGCTGTATCGGCAACTATTAAGGCCCTGTTCTAAACTCTAAAATAGGCCTTAACAGTCTAGAAAACAAATAGAACAATAATCATATGCAATATTCTGCAACATCAACCTATAGCATTGAGTAATTAAAAAGTATTACAGTCCCTTTATTTTTAAATTATAAGACATTTTGGCATTTTAGATACATTGTTTTTTCTATATATCTAGATATGGTGTATATCTAAACGCATAGAAAAAACTATGCATCTAAAAAAGTCAAAACGTCTTAGAGTTTGGAATGGTGTGCATAATACAAGACAAACCGTCAATTACCGACATGTCTTTAAGAACTAGGCAACTTAATTATTGGTCCGTTCCCAGTTAACTTACTTATGTAAAAAGAGCTCATGAACTTCAGGACTTTGATAACTTTATCATCAATGACCTCACACTTGACTTTAACTGTCTCTAAGTGGCCTGATACTGCAGCTGCACTCTCTGGTGGATTCCTTTCCTTTAAATCTAAGCTTAGGTTTAGATCCCTGCAGTTTACAAAAACATTTCTCCAAGATCAATAATAATGTAATCTACAAGGCAGTAGATTTCATTCAAAAAATGTATATACCTTGGAGAAAAGGTCAAGATAGAGTGTTTCTAGAACTGGCGAGTGCTTCAAAATGCAATTTAGTTCGTTGAAATCAGGTGCCACACACCAGTAATCATTGAGGAACAATGTCCTTAGCTTGCTAAATGTAGGGCACTGCTTCAAATCCCTTTCGAAAATAAACTGGATAAAAATGAAAAGGGTCATATAATAGTCGTGGTGAATATAACGGGTAAGATAAAAACTAGTTGTTGTCCATGCATGCAAATAGTCAATACAGGTGCCTTTTTAATGTGCCAAAAAGAGTATATATACAACAAGACAAAACTATGGGCCAAATTTGCAGGAGTTAGAGGTGAAATTGTATGCATACCGTCTTGGATTCTGCTATCAGTAACAATTTCTCGACTTCTGACAAGCCTTCCAGAAGCACACGGCTGCTGCTATTTTCATGTTCAATACCGTAGCAAGAGTTACAATTATCATGGCCACAGTTCCCAGAGTCAGCATGAGTACAACAGTCTGCAGTCTCGTGAGTGAGTCTGATAGATGCCTTCTTTAAGGACATCATGTTGCCAAGAACAGGAGTCCTGTACAAATAGCCATCTGGGGTCCCCCGGTCATCTATCGTTAGTGAAATAAGACTTGGAGCATAAATAAGGGTGCGGAACCTCTGGTCTTGGTTGAAACAACAATTTTTGAAGCTTAGGTATTCCAGAGAATTGGACGAAATCTTCCTGACACAAGGCAAGTGGCAGTTGGCAATGTGTAGATATTTCAATAACGGACAGCTCATGAAATCACAGGTTCTGTTCTTCAACACTACACCAAAAAGCTCTAGGACCCTCAAGTGCTGGGAGACTAGAGGCAGGTCATCAAGCTGAAAGCCAATATTGATACGGGAAAGATTGCTACCGAATTTGAGCACCCCAGCTTTACACAACAGGGCATACCGGACCCAGAGGTTCACACGTGGCTCGTCGCTGTCTTCAAATGAAGAAAACTTGAGATCAAATGTGTCAAGTGGTGAGCCTGCACGGAGGAGCAGAAGATGTTCCAAGAAGACTCTAATGTTTGTCAAGCGATGCTTATGTATACGCAGACTAGAAGCTGACCGCCAGAGGTGGCGCCAGCGGCGTGCCAGCACACATGTCCGCACGGCCTCCTTCGCATCCAAGAAGCCGAGGATATGGTGAATGACTCCGTCCGGTAGCTCGTCTATTCCTCCGCCACCACCAGACGCCGGATGCACCGCTCTCTTACTTTTTTGCCGTGGTGGCATTCCGTCGAACAGGAGGCGTGCGTCGATTCTGCAGGACAAGCAACAGTCAGTAACCGCAAGTCTTGGGGCCCGAGAGTAGTAGATCCAGTGAAGGAATAGCAAGAAGAATGCGGGTTTACCACCCTCACCTGACGTCCACCGGCGTCGCCTGCCGGTCGCTGCCGCAGCAAGGATGGTAACGACGAAGCTTGGTAGCCCAAGCAAGCAAATCGAGTGGATAAGTGGACCCGACGGTGACGAGGCCGAGCCGCAGAGAAGGAGTGGGACTTGGAAGAAGAAGTAGAAGAAGCTTCAGGTCGCGGAGCGCGGTGGCTTTCCTCTTCGGGGCTCAGGTAAGGTGACGGGACGGGGAAGCTGGAGAATGGAGATGAGCAAAGCGGAGGTGGAAGAATGGGGAATTCCAAAATTTTGGCACGCCGCCGGCCGCCCGGCCCGGCGGATACAACCGGCGGCCCTGCAGCAGAATCTATTACTGGATTTATTTTATATTTTTAATAAAACTACTTTTCTTAATTAAAAATATAGCGTATGGGATTTCAAAAAATAATACTCGCTTCACTATAAAATTTAAGACATACATACTTCTATATGGGCTAAAAATAAATGTCTTCTAATATACACTTAGTACACACTATATATCTGGGA
Source organism: Hyparrhenia diplandra (assembly GCA_015847255.1). NCBI lineage: Eukaryota > Viridiplantae > Streptophyta > Magnoliopsida > Poales > Poaceae > Hyparrhenia > Hyparrhenia diplandra. The sequence continues at coordinate 592,229 of JADLZK010002082.1, forward strand.
TAAGTATCTAGAAAAACACCTTTTTCATAATATGTTTCAAGATGTTCACACAACATAACTTTTTTTTTTTTTTTTGGGGAAATTCACACAACATAACTTTTTTTTCAGGGGTATTCACACAACATAACTGAAATATTAAGGTCGTGGGCAGGCCAAAACCTAGCTTGGGTCATGCCCGCGGCCTTAATTTGTTCAAATCAATGACACGTCCACCATCCATCCAACCAAGATATAATACAATGGATACTAGTGTTTCAAAAAAGTGCACCCTCAACAGTTAAACTAGCTAAGGGCATGTTGGAGTTCATGAAAAGTGCTCATAAAAGTCTACAAAGATTCGTCGTGATCGAATCTTTTGTAGGCATTAAATATAGGTAAAAAAAAAAAATAAATTGCACGGATTTGGGTGAAAAGTATGAGAAGAAATCTTTTGGCTGGTTAGTGCAATGATAGGGACAAAGAATTATCAAATACAAACGAAAAGTCTTCTGAGAAATTTCAACCCAAAATATTTCACCAACTAAACACACCCTAATTATCTCATAGTTTGTCACATCGTATAAGAGACGTATAAGATAACTGGTTTTGTAATCAACTCTACATTACTTGTTGTGGGTCCCATGTATTCATTTCCGTATGCACTTTCTCTTATTCATCATATGCTTTTCAAGAGCCAGATCCAAACAGATCAGAGAGGACGAGTGGTCCACACATTGCCTCGGCTGTGAGGGAAACTAGCGCTAGACCAAGAGATAGGTGTTTTGTTCAGCTGCTTTCTCTCTTCCACATGAGCAAAATGATGATAAGTTTATCTCGAGGTGACACCGTTGGGGGACGCCTAGAACTGGGACTTCTACAACAAAGGGAGTAGGAGGGAGCATGTGACCAACGTGGAGGGTGACGAGGGAACGTCGCGTGGGTGGCACGAGATGGTGACACGACGAGCTAATTTGTCGGTGCTACAAGCATGCGTGGCCGTCCGGTCAAGCGTGACAAGCAAGCGGGCGACACGGATTCGAGAGCGACAATGCGAGCCTCCTAGCACTACGAAAGTGAGTGTTTAGAGACGGATGTCGGCGCGACAAGCATCATGCGTGGAGAACAATGCGTAGGGAAGCTTGGCGGCGTGCACAAAGAGCGACCAACACGGTATGATGCGAGGTGAGCTCGGGTAGGGCCGCAAGTGTGCGCGGCTGGGGTTGTAGGGCAGCAGACGACGAGCAACGCCCAATGCGGTGAGCTCACGGTCGATTGTGGCAAGTGAGCGCAAACGCTATACATGACATTTTATTGATGGTATCTATATAGTCTTATAAAGCTAAATCCAACTAAAAGTTTTATCTTTACATGTAACGTGATCACCAAGTGAGCTACTAGATGTTCTATATTTCATACATCCATGTTTTCTCCACTGTGTGCCACTCCAACTTAAAAATCTTTTTATGCAAGTTATCTATGTCATCTCTAAAATTAATTAAGTAAACCAACATCACCAATGTTTATGTGCAATACTTTAAATTTTAACCTACTAGCGTACAAATCATACATGCTATTCGCTTCATCATCTATTCTTCAATAACGTGGTCATATATTCTATTGATTTTTTTTTTCTTCTGTTAGCTTACCAATTTTTTAACGGATTTGGTATAACAAAATAACATTCATGTGAAATTTACATATATACGCACTTCATAAAATATGGTATAGTGATGCTATTTTAAGAAAATCGCATGGCAACATACATGTAGAGACGGAAGGCAGGCAGAAGTTGGATATCCGTGGAGTTTAGCAAATTAATTAGGAAATAATTTTTTAATTTTTTTTTGCTTTTTTAGTTCATTTTTTAACTAAAGGATATCAATATAGGCAACGTATCCTATGGTAACTAGATTCGTATGCTAACTATGCTAACTCCGATCCGGACCTCTCGATGAGCATCCGATGGATGACATAGGTGGGTTAATTTAAAGACTTAAACCCTTCCACCATTAGCTTTTCTAATCAAATTTTCTCGCACTTAAACCCACCCACGCCTCCATCCATCTGGATGCCCATCGAGAGGTCCCAGACGGGAGTTAAGATAGTTAAGCACGAATCTAGTTAAGATAGGATACGTTGCCATCAATATATGTACATTTACTTCCAGCTATCCAGGCAGGAATGAAAATATCTGGCACAGTATTACGAGAGCAATAAAAGTCTTGACCAATATTTGACCAGCAATTTTTTAATGACTCATATCCGCCGGGGCGGGCGAGAAATCTAAAATTCCCCATTCTTCCACCTCCCGCTTGTTCTTCTCCACTTTTCCCACCCGGTCACCCTGCCTCTGCCCGTGCCCTGACCTGAGGAATGCCGCCGGCGCCGGCCTCCGCGACCTGAAACTCCTGCTTCTTCCAAGTCCCACCCCTGCTCCTCGGTCTCGTCAACCGCCGGTTCTCCTATCCACTCGGTTTGCGTGCTCTGGCAACCAAGGCTCGTCGTTACCATCCCTGCGGCAGCGGGCGACTCCGGCGGTAGTCAGGTGAGGGTGGTAACCGCGCAGGGCTTCCTTCTTACTTTTCCCTTCACTGGCTCTACTAATCTCGGCCCCATGACTTGCAATTACTGACAGTGTTTGTCCCGCAGCATCGACACACGCTGCTTGTTCGACAGAATGCCAGCACAGAAAAAGGGAAAAGCTAGTGGTGCCTCCAGCGTCTGGCAGTGGCGAAGGAATAAACGCCCTACCGGAGGGGTGTCATTCACCACATCCTCGGCTTCCTGGATGCGCCGGAGGCCGTGCGGACATGTGTGCTGGCACGGCGTTGGCGTCACCTCTGGCGGTCGGCTTCGAGCCTGCGTGTCAGGGCGCAGCATCTGTCGGACGCAGGTCGGACGTTAGTGACTTCATGGAATATCTTCTGCTCCTAAGTGCAGGCTCACCGCTTGACACATTTGAGCTCAAGATTGGTCTGTTTCAAATTAGTGACGAGCCGCGCGTGAACCTCTGGATCCGGCATGCTTTGTTGTGTAAAGCTCGGGTGCTCAACATTGGCTTCCATTTTTTCCATTTCCCTATCAATATTTGCTTTGGGTTTGATGACCTGCCTATAGTCTCCCAGCACTTGAGGATCCTAGAGCTTTTTAAAGTATACTTGAAGAACAAAACCTGTGATTTCTTGAGCTGTCCGTCACTGGAACATCTACACATTGCCAACTGCCACTTTCCATATGTCACGAAGATTTCGTCCAAGTCTCTTGAACATCTAAGCTTCACAAGTTGTTGTTTCAATTATGATCAAAGCTTCCGTACTCTTATTTATGCTCCAAATCTTGTTTCACACTTTCACTAAAGCTAGATGACCAGGGGTCTCCAAATGGCTATTTGCACAGGACTCCTGTTCTTGACAGCATGCCATCATTAAAGAAGGCAGTTGTCAGACTGGCTAACGAGACTGCAGACTGTTGTACTCATGCTGACTCTGGAAACTGTGGTCATGATAATTGTAACTCTTGCTACGGTATTGAACCTGAAAATGACAGCACCTGTGTGCTTCTGGAAGGCTTGGCAGAAGTCGAGAATTTGTCACTGATAGCAGAATCCAAGACGGTATGCATACAATTCTGTCTCTACCTCCTATAATTTGTCCCATAGTTTCTCTTGCTGTATCTACAATCTCTTTGGCACATCCATAAAGGCACTTATATATGGATTTTTGCATGCATCAATAGTAACTAGTTTTTATCTTACCTGTTGTATTCACGAGTATTAGTTGAACGTTTTCTGTCTACATTTTTATGCAGTTTATTTTCAAAAGGGATTTGAAGCAATGCCCTACATTTAGCAAGTTAAGAACATTGTTCCTCAATGATTACTGGTGTGTTGCGCCTGACTTCCATGAACTAAATTGCATTTTGAAGCACTCACCAGTTCTAGAAAAGCTCACTCTTCACCTTTTTTTGAAGGTATGTGCATTTTCTGAATGGAAACCTGCTGCACTGTAAATTACATTATTATTGATCTTAGGAAATGCTTTTGTAAACTGCAGGGATCTAAACCTAAGTTGAGGATTATAGGAAGCTGGAATCCACCAGAGTTTGCAGCTGTGATATCGGGCCACTTAAAGATAGTTGAAGTCAAGTGTGAGGTCATTGATGCTAAAGTTATCAAAGTCCTGAAGTTCATGAGCTCTTTTTACATAAGTAAGTTATAACTGGCAACATTCATAATCCTTTTCATCAGTTTCTCGTATGTGGAAGTGTAACAGAAATGAAGTAACAAAAGAAAATTATAAGATTATTAGAAAAGCGATTATTAGTGTATGACTAGTTACATATATTGTAAAACCTTGAGGCCAAAGTTTTCTATACTTGTAAGTAAAAAAAGTGAATAATTCATTTTAGGAAAACAATGAGTAGTGTATGCAGGGGTGGACCTACCCTGTAGGTGATGCAGGGCAGCCATCCCAGCTACCGGCCAGCGAGCCTCACATCATCCCCTCGTTTTCCCTCATCTCCTTGAATGCTGCATCTGTGTATATTGGCACATCGATAGAGAACCAGGGGTTAGCGGTGGAAGGGGGCAATTGGAGAAGATTAGCGGCAGCTGGGTTTGTGTGGACATGTGTTGGAGTAATGGGCTTTACTGGACCAATGGGAAGTAGGAAAATATGGGCTGAAAACCACACTAAGGAAAGAAACAGGAAGAAATGGAGACACATGCCACTTTCGACTCTCCTTGCCTAAAATTCACCCCACCTAAAAAATTCCTGGGTCCACCGCTGACTAGATGTGAGCAGTTAGATGGCCATTTATGTATAGTCACATATAAGAATTGTAGTGTCCTTGCTCCATTTGTTCTTCAATCCTCTATGTGTTCCTAGGAAGAATAAAAAAAATTTGTGAGGAATTTCATTTATCTTTTTTGTGACTATTATTCATGTGTGACATGAGGTCTATTCTTATTTTAGTTTTCTTTGGCAACTATCTGTGATTTATTTTAGTTACCAGATTGAAACACTGTAGTACTGCATGTTTAATCAAATGTTTATTTTCTCATCTCTATGTGTTAAGCTCCTATTATTCGATGTAAATCGCCAATACTGTCATGCAGTTTGTTGGCTTTGTGTCTACATATTCTGTAGAATTACATTTGATTCTCATAATGAGTTGGATGGACTGTTTTTCTTGATAGTTGATACTAGTGTTTGTCCAACCTTTGCATAACTTTTCCTGTTGTTTGGTGAAATATAAAACTAATGCACTGAAGCGGATTCTTTTTTTATTGATTTGAACGAAACTGAAATAAAGCCTATGGATCTATGGTATCCTCAACCATGCAGGCTGAAATATTTCTTATTCTCAAATTAGCCCCTTGGATCTTATTCTTATTTTGATATTGAACAGGATTCAGTTTAGATGAAGTGGAGATTTTAGAGGAGTAGAAATTGGAGTCACAAGGATACTGTCTTCAAATGTGGTTCACAAAGGATGAACTTAGAATTTGTAGTCACTTGCTTAGATAATCTACCTGGAAGTCAGGCGCCATCTGATGTCCTCTTATTATATTTTTGTCCCTCGAACATGCAGGAGAGCTGTGTATGTTTGTATTAAAATGTCTTATTGTAAGTTTTTTTTTTTTTTTTTTTTTTTTTTTTTTTTTGAGTAACAATGTCTTATTGTAAGTTGATAAAGGAAGATTGTTCAATTCATATTAGGCCTTCAGGCTTCATCTATGTCCAGTTTTATTTGACTTATATATATGCAGAATTGCTGATATCTCTTGCTATTAGTGACAACCTTGTTGATTCCTTGCCTGATTGTATATTTAGCACTGAAGAAAGCGTACATGATGAACTGCTTATTATGGGGAGTACTGTGAATTGCTGAGTTCTTCCTATCTACATTACTGTGTTGACTTGTGGCCTTGTGTAACGGAGATCCGATTAAAATGAAACAATGGAGCGCATGGTTTACCTGATATAAACTTTACACAAATGATTTGTTCTGAATGAAGAAACCTCCCAAGCTATGCTTCTAAAGCTCAAAAACCATGCAAACTCTACTCAAAAGGCTGGTTGTTTCAGCAAAGATGATTTAGTGAGATTTCATCATAGGACTGAGTCATTATTCCTGTAAAATTTGCAGGGTCGATTAGACAAGTGTGGAGTCACATTAACTTTTTCTTTGTTGGCACTACTGCTATACAATCTTAGCAAATTCTGAATAATTTTGAAAAGGTTTTGGAATAATTTATGAAAAATGTTTGAAAGAAATTTGAATGGTGAAGCTTCAACCGCAAGCACACAGAGTGGTGGTACTTCACTGAATTTATGCACAATAACAGATACTTCACTGGCTAAGGACATTATTTCTGTGTCCTTGGCGGATGACAAAAAGGAGCCCATAGTATTTTTCAGAATTCTGGGTACAAGTCCTAGTGCGAAGTTATTAGGTATGGCCAGCCCAAGACCTGAATAAACTTTGCAGTGTGCTCGAGGCACGAACTACCCATAACTTGAGATAGTTCCTAGAGGCCTGCTTCCATATCTCTACGCTGTCGAATGGAATTGCCCTTTTCTTCCTAGCCTGCATTGTAGTTTTATTTTTACTTCTACGCCCTCTTTGCATTTGTGTGCTCATCTTCTCCACGTAAAGGTCGCCGAGCCATGCCTAGACTTCAAACACATTTGATATTCCTTGGATTCATGATTCTGATTCAGATAATTTATCGCCTTCCGGTAGTAACTTATCATCTAGGTCTTGCAGACAAGCATTGGTGTGTACTATTCCCTGCTCCTTTTCACCAATTACCTCTAGAGCATAGCTCTCAGCACCTGCAGTCTCCATGTCCTCTGGAGAGTCATGGGGTATGATCAAAACTCCTACCTTCACTGGTGGAAAATCTGAATTCAGAACACCTTTTCCTCCATGTCCAGCTGCAGAACCCAGACCACTTTTGTCCTGATGACAAGATAAAGAGACATGGCACTGCAGGTGCACCACAATAACCTCCTCGGAAATGAAGTACCAATAACAGAGGAGGTGGTCAAGTTCTTATGCCTGTGCTCATTGCAGCAAAACGGGTTCCGGACGATACCACTCAGTCAAACTGCTGTGGACGTTGTTCCAGTACTCATTTTTGTATGGAGACCATATGGCAACCAGGAGAAATCTTGCGTAGGCAGCTGAATGAGCTCTCTCTGGACACATTCTGCTGTAGACTTCAAGCGTGGTGTAACTGACTGCATGCACCTGATGATGACGCCAAGTATATCAGTGCTTTCAGAGAGCGAAGCATGAAACCAAGATAGAAACCCCTTGTAGGCTTGCTGAGATCATGGTAAACAAATGCTATCCTTGCCTCCACTCCACGGTCTGCGCGAAGCTCAGGGTCGTATGGCGAAGTAGCATACCTTGCTCCCATGAACTGAGTGATACTTCATAGATTTCCCGAAAGAAGGTGGCCGATGAGAGGGTTGAAGAACATGTACTTCCAAGGGGTTCCACCGACCTCGGCGAAGTTCAGGAATTCAGTTGAACTATCTGCAAACCTCTCGAATCTCCGGACATCAGTAGAGAGTACTGAAAACCTTATCACTACTGCCGGTGGTGGTGAAAGATGTGATAAATGACTTGGTAGCATGTGCAATCTGTTTGGGAACGAGGACCGGCACAGCGACTGCTGGATCTCTTCCTCTTCTATGGCACGCTGCTTGCACCTCCGAAGAGCATAGTCACACTCCTCAGCAGCACGCTTCAGCTTGTTCCGCCACCTTAGCAGCGGCACATCAGTGACCTGCCATTTGTCAGCCAAGTGCAGCGGACTCCATCTTGATGTGAGCCATCTCCAGCCTTTCTACGTTTTTCTGCTGCACTGGACTTGTCCTGATCCTTATCGAGGAGGTTTGAGACAATCTTATTGACTGTTTCACCAACAACAGCAGAGCACATCTTCCCCGCCATGATGGGTAATCAACAATTAATCTGCAAAAAGAATTTGCACACACTGAATACATGATGAAGAACTTGGAGCCAAGCAGAGAAAACATGTGTAACTAAAGAAAATTAGTGAGGTATTCTCACGCTTGGTTTTTTGTCAGCAGGAGCCACAAGAACTTGAGAAGCTTAACTTGTGGTGTGCGATTGTGATCCTAGGTGAAGAGTTTGCAACTTGAAGAAGATGCTCAAAGTTTTGAGGTGTGCATATGTAGATTGAAGGGATAGCAAGGAAGGAGAACTGATGTGAAGCATTGACTTTCTTTTTATAACTGATAAGAACCAGAATTATTGGACTCAATCAGTTCCATTAAGGAATTTGATAGACTGGATTTGGGATTCCATCCATTGGAGTTTACAACTACAACCTCACATGCACAAAACAATTACGAGACCATTGTTAAGTTCAGGTCATCCATAGCACTACATGTAAAGCTTGTTCTTTCATATTATTTGTCAACTGCCATGTTCAGAAGAATTTTAAGCAGCTGGATGTTGGCTTGCTATCATACTTGCTTGTCACCATTTGACAATTAGGCGGCTGCTAATGCGAACATTATAGGTTGGCATCAATGGAGTGGCTCCACCTCTATGAGATAACAATAGATTATACGCGTAATCAGAGCAACTTGAAAGTATTTTTTTTTTGGTGAGGACCCTTAAAAATTGGAAGCATCTAGGGATATTCAGTTGTCCCCCTCCCCCCTTCTCATTTGGTTTTTTTCTCGTGCACTTACACTTTGTCAGTCTTCTACCTATATTTACACTGCCTTCTACCTATATTTACAATGATTTCATCAGTGCTTAGGGGATAACACAATATATGCCAATTTTTTTTTATACAAATGTAAAATTATATTCCTATGGATTTCAGATATGAAAGAAATACATGTTATATTATTCACAAATTCATCAAATTGCTCACACATTTCAGAAAAAAAAGCACAGATTTGGGAGAGGAGGCTTTCGTTGGTTCGCCTTGCCTTGGGACGGGCTTGGCGTTGGCGCCGTGGACGTCCCAGAGCTCCTGCGCCAGGCCGACGAGCTGGCTTAGCGAGGCAACCTCCCTCACCGCCGGGCCGGCGGCCTCCTCGCTGCGCCCCCGCCTCCCTCTCTCTATCTCTCCCCTGCTCTTCCGGGTCGGGCGAGCGTGCGCCGCCGCCAGTCTCCTCGCCGCACCCCCCGCCTTTCCCTCTGCCTCTCTATGTCAGTCTGTCTCTCTCCTGGTCTTCCGGGTTGGTGTCCCCGGCGGGGAGGGTCGTCGGGCAACGGAACGGAGCGGAGCCGAGCAGGTGACGGCGCGTGCGTCGCGCGTCGCGCGTGCTGGATCCGACGACGCACAGCGCGCCGGTGTCAGATCGGACGGCTCGCAATTCGGTTAACAAATGCAGTCAAAACAGTGGTGATGTAAGTCGGGAAAAAAAAAACAAAAGTCGGTTGACGTACTCCTTTCCGATTCTTTCGGTCAAAGTTGAGATGTCCTTTTCGATTGTTGTGTGAGCTGAATTTGTTCCCTCGGACGGAAAACAGCTGAATTCATCAAATCCCAACATTGGCGGTCTAAGTTACTTACAGTATTCTCTAAACTGGAGAATCAGACATGAGGCAAATAACCTAGGGAGACGGAGATCGTACTGACCACCCGACTAGGCACCAACACGGCCTTCTTCTTCCACAGCTTATCTTCCTCGGGTTGCCGGCGCCACCTGGGCTCCCACCGCTGTGCCCGTGCTGCTCGGTGGAGCTAGGCCGATGCAGCCTCGGCAGCCTCCTGTTTACCCTCCCCAGCCCTACTCCCCACCGGCGAGCTGTGTGTGACGCCCAGCCCAGACTTGGCCCGACCACCTCACAACCGCCGGCAGGGCTCCCCCTAAACCGTCAGGCGACCAGCTGGCCCCTGTTGAATCCAAGCTCCGGTAGGTGACCGCGGCGAGTAAAGCCCTATCGGTGACATGAAGACGAGAGCACACACAGAGAGGAAGTTTTCACCGTGTAAAAAGACACAGCTTTTTCTGATACATTTTCATTCACTTTCACAGGCTCGGATCGACCCCGCCACAATGTGCAGCTGCACGCCCGTGTGACATGCACGCCATGGCGCAGCCAGCCCCTGGACGCGTTAAAGTGCAGCGCATGTAGTCTCTGCGCTACCCCTAGGTTCGACTTAACTAAACTAACTGAATGCAACTAACATGCAGATGGCTCTATCATGGTTACAAGAGGCAACATCAACAATCAACCTCCCCCCCAACACCCCCGCGCGCATGAGATGGCTTCACTATTATTCCCAGAAAACAAACTAAGCACATTTGGATTGGGATTTGGAAATTGGGGAATTTATGGGTGGTTGGATAAACTGAGGAGAAACGAGGAATATTTATTTGATGCCAAAATAAATTCTAGGGGCACAAAACATGCACGCAAGCAAGCTTACACACATTCCAACAAAAACCTAATTTCTACATGGTGAAATTTTTAATGCAAGGTTTTCGAAAACGAGTTTTTGGTTGTGCATAAAATAAATTGGTCAAGTTTTTAGTTGGTAACTATAAAAAGTTCAAGTTTTTTGTTTTTTTAAAACGATGTAAAAACACCGGGTGTTACAGACAGCGAGGGCGGAGAAGTGGGCGGACGACAGAGCGGGCGGCGTGTCGGGGCCCCACTTTAATGGATCCTGCGTATTTGCTCCAGATCACGCTACAAATACGCCTAACGTTTCACAGAAATTGGTGTACCGGTAGTGAAACATATCCATGGAAATCACTGTGGGGTTTGTTTTAAACCGGCAATGATGTAACTCTTCACCGCCAGTTTTAGCTGAGTTGATAGATTTTTTGACTTTTCCACACTGAACTAGCCATCACTACCGGTGGTGTGAAATTCTGTAGTGATGCCGGTAGTAGTGATGAACGAATCTGTAGTAGTGTGTATTCTCCATGCGTTGTTGCGATAATTTTCTTGTGTTCTTTGTATATGAGACAACTTATGCGGCTGTGGCAGTTGTTATGTTCTGTTCAGCTAAATATTACACGATCCTTCACATCACTACTATAGCAATTATGGTTCAATCTGGCCATACATACATATCCATTAATTCCCCGGTCAGAATCCATGACTACCAAAACTACACAGCCGATAGCTTACAATGTCGTCCAAATATACAAGTACCATTATATTATAGTATTATAATGCTGCAGACAAACTAAAAAGAGCTTGCAATGACTTCCTCGTCTTTATTGGGACATTTGTCCATCTTTCTTTCTTCTTCCTTTTTTGCATAGCCCATACTTCTCCGCTTTGTAACAAGAATTTTTGTGAGAGAGCATGATAAAATGAATGGAGTTTATTTTTGGTGGATGGAAGGGTGCATGTTGTACAGCGCGATTCTGTGAGAATCGGCGATTATTTCTGGGTGTGCGTGTTTTCTTGATCATGGGCATATGAAAAGAATCTCAACATAGGTTCGGTTTTTTTGAAAAGGCTCACCATGAAAAATAAGCATCATATGACTAAGGTTTTCAAGAATGAACATATCATCTTGTCATATGGCTTTGGTGGGATGGTGCATATTATTGAGGAACTTTTGAATTTTGGTTTTTGAAAAGAAATCTACGGGTGTCAAGTCATTCTAAGAATAATGTCATAGCAAGCTCATTTTACCATATCATAACCGCAACGACTTAGACCGGATAAAGTTTATGCAACCCACATGAATCAGGGGTTTTTTCAAGGTGAGATAAAACTTAGCCACTAAACTCAAACTTTAGAGAAATTTAAGTTATAAACTAGGCAATGGGCAAAACATAAGGCCAGAGCAACTATTCATCATTTCAACAAGGGACTAAACTAAACATTTTCATAGCTCATATGTATAGGCATGAAAGCATAAGAAGAGCTACTTATTCTATTTTTTTTTTTTTTTTATGCAAGGTTGCTGGAATTTTGAAATAAAATAAAACTTGTTGAAAACAAATATGCAATGCAATGATACGTGCGGGGGGTCCTCCCCAAGCTATCACGGAGGCCTACCGATCGGGATAGAAGCTTTGGTGCCTCCTGCAATGCTTGCTCTTGTGCTCTCGCGAGCAGCCATGTTGGACCCTAGTTGGTCCCATCTTTGCTTGGCTCTGCTCTCCTAGTTCTGGCGCCGCCATCGGGTGTTTTGCACATGAGTATTGAGCGTATGCTCAATGTTCCCTAATGCTAATGTCAAGGTGCCGCGGTTTGGACATTGATAGCCTCCAACCCATATACCTTTGGGTTGGGTTGGGGTGTGGAGCCATATCATCGAGCTTGAGGGTGTCTCGAGTTGGGGTTCCTACCTAGGATCATACCTAAGGGTAGCCCCTAGGGTCCCCATAGGATAGAGCCCTACCGCCGGAACATCCGGAGGATGTGGTGGTGGCGTGAAGTATGATGCATGTGGGCTTGAAACTACCTCGTTCTCTTTGGCACCGCATGTGGAATCGCTAGGTGTTTCCTTCCTACACAAGCTTTTAAGGTCAGCCGAGCTCAAATGTTAGTGGCGGCTTTTATATTAAATCGTAGATCCGGGTTAGGTAACCAGAATCACGGTTGTATAGCAGGAGAAAAGTGTAACCAAGCTCTCCTATATGTAGTGTCTTTGCTAAATGCCCTAGGACTAAGCTGGCCCAGTCCCGCTCGGGGTGTGGGATGTACTCTATCTGCACATTGTCCAATGCCCCAATCGCGAAGCGATGCATGTGATAAGTGATGTGGGGTGTAATGGAATGACAACCTTAGTGATAACATGAAAAAGGTTCCCTGCACATCTCTACCATTGAGCTACTTTCACTTTGTGAACAATAGCATAAAGAAGTTTAAGCTCGGTTTCATTCACCCATCTAACCCCATGCCTAGGAAACAATGCCAAAGACATCCAACGATGAATGAATCTAAGTGATGGGTCTTTGGATTTGTGAGTGGCGAGGAGGCTTGAAGATACGGTCTCATGAGCACCGGAAATATCTTCCCAAAAGCGGTGTCCAACGGCCTTTGGGCAAAGCATTATCCACATCTAGTGCACATCTATAACTAAAGCCCAAATGACCCAACTAGTTCGGCCCACTTGATATGATAAGAATGACCAAAAGTTAAAAAGAAATTCTAGCTTGTCTTCTACCATTGTGCATAGAAACTAGATTGTTAGGAGGCGAAGAACCTTCCTCCTCAAGGGGAAAAATCTTGCCACCCAACCGCTCTCCAAAGGATAGGAAATTCATCGTCCATACACCTGTCTGTTCGAGGAGGTCGTGGTCGATTCCGGCGTGTGTTGGAACACACGATCCTTGAGTAGGAGGTATGCTTTCATCTCCGATCTCCCCCGATGTCGAGGTATGGAGCGCCGAAAGCCGTCGATTGTCGGGGAGCTTGAGCTCCTTCCTTCCCGACAGTGCAAGATCTTCTTGCATGGGGAGCCCTCTTGTTCGTCGAGGTTGAAGCATGAGCTTGTCCTTGTACGTCGTGAGATTTGTCTTGATGACCGCCTCAACCCGCCGAGAGCTTTTTCCAACGCGCTTCATGGATACCGAAAAACACTTAAGCAAAACCTTTGGCGTGTGCAAGGGTTAGATGAAAGTATGAACTTTCACACCCGTGATCTTGCTTTGGCACAATGTTTTTAGTGGAGAAAATGGAGTGAAGAACAAAGTGGAAAAGAGTGTGAGAGTGAGAGTGAATTGAAATGGAAGGTGGGTGCTCTCACACCCAGCACTTTCGGGCTATTTATAGCCCGAGAAAAACGCGGCGGATCGCACGTTCCTTGCAGCGGCTAGGAGCCGTTGGTGAAAGGCGGGGCCAGCGGCGCCCGCCCGAGGACGCCACGAGCCCGTCGAGCCTTGGCCGGCGTGCTCAGCGGTTTTGCTTTCGCGCCGGTCATTTTTCTCCCTTTTTTTTGATTTTCTCCAAAATTTTCAAAGTTTCTCTTTTTTATATATTTAAAATTTTATTTTGAAAATGTTTTCTTGTATACTTTTATTTAGAACATTTTTTTCTTATTTTCATAAAAGAATTTATTTTATTTATAAAAATTTATTATTTTGATTTTTCAAAAATATCTATATATATTTTTTGTTTAATAAATATTTTTGTTTTATTTTTATAATAAAATATTTATATATTGTTATTATTATTATTTTTCTTTTCAATTGCTAATTTTTTGTTGGTAAAAGGGGTAGGTTATTTATAGTCACCGCCCGACTCTTCCTCGCTCAATGGGCGTAAAGCTCTCGGCCCCGGTTTGAGTCGGATCCTTCAACACCACACGGTTTTGATGATGATACCGGGTGTGTTGTTGCTTTTGTACTCAATGAATAGGCATTTAACCGCCTTAGTCCTGACATGGAAGATGATGAAGCCTTTCCCCATGCGATGGATGTAGGCTTTGGCGTATAGAGGAATGGCCTCCGAGAGAAGGAGAGACACATCCTCTTTCGGGCCCATGTCAAGAACCACAAAACCGCAGGATGCACTCCTTCTTTATTTTGATAAGCATGTCTTTGAGTATTCCTCGGCCGCCGTGTTGTTTGGTCACGCCATTTGGAGGGGCTAAACTTTGCGGGTGCAAGTGTCCCACCATGAATTCTCATGCCGAAGGTGGCCTTGGACATTACATTGATATCGCCCCGAGATCACAAAATGCGTTGATGAAGTTATGGGGCCAATAGCGCGGTGATAAGTGGACGTCCATGATTCTTGTTGATGGTAATTATTGACCACTTTTATATATATGGAAAGCTATCAAACATGGATGAATTCTACTAAAAACTTATTATTTCTAATGATTTTCCACGAGTTTTGGTGCACACTCGGTTTTGCGTGAGAACTCAGGAAAACAATGGAAACAACAGCCTAAAAGAGAGAGGAAATAGAGAAACAGAAGAAAAGGACTGAACCAAGGCGATTAGTATAATTTCCAAAGGTCTAAATGAGAAGAGAAGATAGCTCACCAAAGCTGGGGCCCACATGTCGGGGAGGTGAGGCGGGGCGGCACCCCCCTCGCGTCGCCAGCGGCACCCCTGGGGCCACATGTACAAACTTCTAGAACCTTCCTACAACCCGACCTATGGAGTTGATCTAGTCCGCCCAATCAAGTCGGTTTGATCCAAGGGCTGAGATTCATCCTATGAGGCTATAAAAAGAAGGGCAGGGCTACCCCCGAAACCCTAATTCAGAATCTAGTATTCGCGTTTCTAGAGTTCCTTCTCTCGAGAAGTCTAGGGTTCTGAAGTCAAGATCCTATGATTAGAGCATAGCCACTTCTAGATTAGCTACTACGAATCTTGATTAGCAATCGAGTTTATTAGAAATAGAGAGATTAGTGAGGAGTGTTTGAGGAGGAGTTCCGGCTTGTTAGATCTTCTCTCTTGTATTCTCGAGGGATCATTCTCTTGCGAGAGGAGTGTATTCAGGAGATTATCCGTTTTTTTGACTTCATAATTAAAGTAAGTTTTGGTTTATTCTATTCTTCAAGTTTGTAACTCATTTAGAGTACTTTTAATCTTGGTTGCTCTTGATTAGAGGGATATTTTCTAGTGTATGCTTGTGCGGTGCTTAGACTAGAGTTATACGTGAATGCCCCTTTTTGGCTTGGAATCGGTGGTAACATCATAAAGGTGACTTTTTATAGTTTTATTGAATCCTCTCGAGCCCACTTCCCCGCCAAGAAGTGAACGGTAGGCTTTGTACGTTCTTAGTAGAGTAATTTTGCTTTACTTTATTAAGAATTAGCGTCCACGATAGAATAAATAAACCAGGGGATTATCGAGATTAGAACAAGAAGTTAGTGTTATCTCCTAATTCTAGCTAGTTTCTTATTACTTTGATTGTGAAGTGGATTGCAAACGCGCTAGTTATATTCACCTACTATTCCTTTGGGTTTGATATTTTAAAACCTGGGAGTTCATCTTTTGGTGAAGTGCTACAACGGTATTTCTATCTCGCGGCGCTTGCGGATATTTTTACGACAATTTTATGTGCATATAATTTATACCAACAATCACCCTTCTTGGCAATGAACGACGAGTCCCAGGGGATCTTCTCAAGCTCGATTGGGTTGGTCGAGCCTCGAGAGATTGTTGGCGGTAGAAATACCCCCTGTTTTTACATAGTCAAACCGTCAACAAAGTACTCCTTTGGAAGCTAACATACATATAAACAATGATTTCTTATGCAAATAACCTAGTTCCACATGTAGATGTCATTCTTTGTATACGGATGTGAAACTAGTGGAACTCGGGCTGAAATGACACATTTGGTCACCATCCGGTCCAACACCCCAAGTATGGCCATTGGACAATTTAACACCACCATCATGATCTCCATGTCCTATGAAGCTTCCACACAAAATTTGAAGTCATTTGGCCACAAGACCTACATCGGCCGATGCATGACCATTTCATCCTCGAGACATCGACATGTGGGGACACCTTCTAGAAGAGTTGAGAAGGCCAAGGCCCAATGGACCAAGATCGACCGACCATGATACTTTGGCCCAAACTCTTCCAATGCGACCGGCCACATCACTAATCCGTGGGGAACAAGAGAAAGGCACGATTGGTCCGGTCAATACGCCCCATGGATCGTGTTGGTACAAAATGAACGTCCGCGGCAAGTTCGGACTCAAGACGTAAAATCCGGCGGTGGGGCCATGTGTTCAAAGACCGGTGTGGCCCGCGGTCATGGACCATGGTCGACCACCATGGCCCATTTGGCCAAGGATGTCCTCCCCACGCCCATCACATTGTCCACATGCTGAAATTACCTCACACGCTGATCTTAAGGCGGTTTGCATGGCGGTTTTGATCCAACGGAGGAGGGCAATAGAGGTCACGCTGATCGATGACGTATTTGGAGTAGCCCTTACTCCACCTTGGGGCTATAAATACCCCCACCCCTTCACTTCCAAGACATGACCACAAGGAGAACTCCACTCCAATGT